>JAOXXN010000098.1:47129-58463 GCA_026770055.1 Myrmophylax atrothorax
TTATGCAATGGGTGAGCAACTGGTTCACAGGCTGAGCACAAAGAGTTACAGTGAATGATGTAACATCAGACTGGTGACCTGTCACCAGTGGGGTTCCACAGGGCTCCATCCTTGGCACAGTTCTCTTCAACATGTTTGTTACTGACTTGGACACAGGACTTGAAGGAATAACAAGTAACATTGATGACAACGGTGAGTGAGAGGAGTTGTGCACTCTCTCAAAGGCAGGAGGTCCTTCAGAGAGACCTTGACAAATTAGAAAGATGGGCAATCAATAATTGTATAAAGTTTAACAAGGGCAACTGCTGGATTCTTCACCTCGAATGGGGCAATCCTGGTTGTAACTTTTTGTGTTGATATTGCTGGTTTTGTCAACACTCTAGATTTTTATATCATTTCCCTCTTGGAAATGAATAAAGTATTGATTTTTTTTTTCAGATCTGAGTGCAATTTATTTGAGGCAGCTGGTTTATTGTAATTCTTTTTTTCAATTTTTTTTTTCAAATTACATACATTTCTGCAGCTTTCAAATTTAAACTTAGTGACCCAGTGATAGCGAAATATGCCTTGAAATAAGTAACTGCTAAGAGACTTTTTATTGTTTTAGCAGCAAAGGTATTTATTAGCAATGTTGAAGGCAAGCCAGTTTATATTGGGTAAAAACTTGCCTGCCTTGTTTGTGTAAAATAAGGCATTTGTACAGTTTTGGGTTCATAATTACACCTTGTAATTTCCATATTAATGACTGGGCAAAATCTTGGGTGGAGCTTTCCTTTTGGCTTAAAATTTGGGTAGTGGTCTCCTGACTTCATCCTTCAGGTCGTCTTGAAGAATTCTCATCACTGTTGGACTTCTCCCTTTTCTTTGTTCAATGACATGACCTGTCGAACTCTTAAAATCTTGGCTTTAACTCTACAAAATCTTGGCTCTTTATCATTTCATCCTATTGAAGTTTCTAGCTTACTTTAATTTATGACTCCTGATATGTGGTACACTGGTCTCTATAATTGCTAAAGAGTGTGTACGAGAACAAAGGGACTCATCAGTTCATGCTATGTTTCATGACTTATGCGTACTTGCTATGCAAGCTGTACTTTACAGAGCAGAATTAGAAATTTCACAAAATTAGGGCAGTTTTGGGACCCTTTTTTCTTAGATCCAGTCTATTGCATTTCTTCAATCTCTTTTCTGGTCTCCAGAGTTACATTGTATTATGTTTATCACTTCCTTATAATAAGGCAGTTTTATCATGTCCATTTGCTTTGCGTGTAATTGTCCAGGTTTTTGATACTAATTGATCCTAATTTCCACATGCCTTTCTTCTTTAAATGTCTTTTCTAGTATTGTATTTTTTATTGTCTAACCTTGTCTTTAGATCAGAGTCCACATTTGTTGAATCTGTATGGATCTGGTGACCTTTTGTGCTACTTCTCCCTGTACAAAGAACTGAGTCTGGTTCTTCTGATGGGTTTGATGTATTCCAAATCTCAGTCATGATTTCACTGGACAAATTTGGCTTCTCAACTTCATATAAGTTAGAGAAGATTGTACTGTATATTGGAAAAATAGTTTTTATTTTTCTTCATAAAATGTATTCCTAACCAGTTTTGTTTCTTTATGAAGCTTAGTACTTAAACTGATGTTAAACAGTTTCCTAATTACTTTCATTTATGTAAATAACAGAAGATTATTTCCTGTGTTCTGGAAGTGGCAGTTAGAAATAAACCTGCCTCTGGTCCCTCTTCCCATCTTCCGGACATCCACTTTATCCGAGTGTACAGCTGTGTTCTGATAGGCTTTATTTGTGCATGTTATGGGTTTAGATAGGCCCAGATTTAGGCTTTGATTTTTAGAGCAGGCCTTGGATTATCAGCTGACCGCAACTGGGTCAGGCCAGCTGACACTGACTGATACTGGCCAATGGTATTCCATACCATATTCTGATGTCATCTCAGTATAAATACTGTGTAGGGAGGTGCTTAGCTCAGTTTCCATCATGGCTGAAGTAGAGACAGGACATGCTGCCACTGTTCCACTGAGCTGGACCTTGCTGCTGTCCTGCTGCCATTTCCCTTTTTTTTTTTTAATTTGAGGAAGTAAACATTTTATTGTTATTCCCTCTGTGTTCCGTGCTAGGTGTCTCTTGTGAAGTGTCTTTTGGGGTGTTTTGTGGCAGGTGGTGGAATCTGTACTATTGGATGGGTGACTTGGTGTAGAGTTATTGTTTCTTTTTACCTTTGTATATATGTCTTATATTGTAGTTTCTTTTATTTTTCCCTCTTTCTATAGACCAGTTAAGTTCAAGTTTAAGTTTCCTGTTTTTATTCCCTTTTCTCAGCAGGGGAAGGGAGCTTTATTGCTTTGGTTTATACTTGGCATTTTGCCAAAATATTTTAAACCAAAACAGTGTAACATAGCAAGACTACACATTTCTGTGAATTTTAGCTCTGAGGAGATTTTAACTGATTCCTGCTTCTAATCATTACTTTCAGAGTTCATTTATTCAGAGTTCAGTAATCATTTTAAACCTGGGTCCTTGCTATTTGTTGTCACATATGAGCTTCCCTACAGACAACAACCAGTTCCAGTTGGTTGATGTCATAACCTCTGAGGCACTGAGAAGGGAAGGAAGACAACTAGAAATCTACCCATAGTTTCAAAGCTATGAAAAAACAAAGTTTTCGCTCAAAATCAAAAAACTGGTGGATTCTTGGAAGAGGAAGAAGAAAAAAGATCAAGCTTGATAGTTTTGTGGAAAGTTTTGCATCTTATCATGGCTTGAGAACAGAAAGCATGAGTCAGTGACACAAAGGGTGTATTTTAGTTAGAGGCTTTGTACCTTAGCACAGCTTTATAGAGGAAGGACCAGGTTCTCAGTTCTTCTTTTCATCTTGTCATTTCTCAAGTGCACAGAGGGCCTGCTGGGGTCTTAGTTACATCAAAGTGAACTACTCACACTTTGGAAAAAAATGAGACTGTTATTGTTGAGTTGAAAGGGCAAAGGAACTGCTGGAAACTCAAACTCTATGTTTTATGCTGAGGTTTTTTCATTCCACAAAGTCTTTAACTGCTATTGGTAAAGGTTTGCCCATGGTGCAGCACCTGACTGCTCTTCTCCTGGTTGAGCCCCATGGCTATCAGATTAGAGGTGAAGAGAACCACTGTGGCTTGACCTTGATGAGTTGAGAGATTCATCGACCCCTTGAAAGTGTGAGTCACTTAAACGGGCAATGTACTACGGCAGGGAGACCTCTTATATGGTGTTGACTGAGCACTCTAAAGGGAGACAGAACAGCTCTACAGTGGTACAGTGTTGTATAAGTGTTGTGTTATAGAGGAAGAAGTGATTTATCAGATGTATATCCACTATTCTTGCTATATATGGAGGACTATTAGCTCACTTCTTAGCCTATCACTTTTGTTGGTCAAAAGTTTAACACCTTTCAATATCTTCTGATCCCTTGTAGGTGATTCGAAAATATTTGCCTGTTGTTGTGGCTTAAAGAGTTGTTTTCTTGTTTGTGTTTTCATCCTGTGCTTTGCTCTGAAGGAAGTGCTCCTGTAAATAGAGAATTGTACACTTTAAATTAAAGAATTAAACATTTCTATGTGTGGTACTATAAAATGAATAACATATCAGTTAAATAGTTAAGGACTTACTTTGGAGCACAGAAGTTATAAACTCTTCAGCCCTAGATCATGTCTCATCTTTATTGACTGCAAGAAAGTTGAGGGTATATAATCTTCTTTACATCTTTTGTGGTGACTATTTCTATTGAGGAATCTTTTGCTTTTGAGAAATGTCAGTTTTATTGTTTATAGCTGCCTTTCCTCTTTGAAAATTTCTAAAATAAATCATTTTCATCGGAACTTTTTACTTGTAATAAATAATTTCTTATGCATTGCTCAATGCATTTTTGGTACTTTTTGTTAGGTTTTGTTTAGCTTGATTTCCATCTTCTGTTTTACCTTGTACTATTTCCTATGTGACTAATTTGAACTGTTTGTGCCTTCCTAAGCTTCCAATTATGTCTTGTGTAACCTTTTTAGCTGAATGTTTTTAGTGTATTTCTTCTATTTTGTTCTTTGTGGTGGTTTTTATTTGCTGTTATTTTTTTCCAAGAGGACCTTTCTCCACTGTGACTTCATGCTGGTGTCGTTAAGCAGCTTAATCACATTTCAGTGTGTTTAAACTTTTTTCAGTTTTTTGCTCTGTGGTGTTCTTGGTTAGATTTCTTGTCTGAAGTTTTGGTTCTTGGTTTCAGCATTTAACCTTAAAGGAAAGATTAAGAAGGCTGTGATCAGCATTACTCAGTGGGTGATTGCAGGTACTTCCTGGGCTTGTTCCTGCTCTTTAATAATAGCAATTCCTTTTGCACACTGCTATTCTGAGCAGACAAATAATGACATAGATTCCTTAAAAAAGTTTAGTAATTTAAGAAAGAATTTTCTCTTAAGTGTGAGCAGAGTAAAGGACTATGCATTTGTTTACTGACATACTGTGTGGTATGGGACATAGGCATGTACCAGTGTTTTTAATGAATGGAGAAGTTTTTTGTGGCTTACTTGTTGGAAAAGATGCCCTGTGGACTCATCTGAAGTAAATGTCTGTTGCATGGTGACCCCATGTTCTATGGATCCAGTTCTATGGATCATATCTGAAGATACAATTTGACCAGGTCTGAGCTATAATATAGAATTTATTTTTAAATTTTTCGATCACACTGAACAGCTGTAGTCTGCATGGTTTTTTATGATTTGGAGATTACCAGAGATTATACATCTAATAATTGTAATATTTTTGAGACTTTATCATCTTTTTATTCAGAAAAAGATCTGATTACCTATCACTTTGATATCAATTACATAATCATCATGACAATTTGATGAATAATTCTATTGTCATTCAACTGTCTATATAGTCAGCATAGTAACACTGAAATGTGTCTGATTATCCTTTACAATTCTATTTTTGATGGCTATGGAATATGTAATTTGTGTGGTTTACAAGTGAATGTATTTTATCTCTTTTCTTTTCTTCACTGCATATATTGTTCAGCCAATAGGCTTGAGATGGGAATTTATGTTCACAGACTGTAAGCATGAAACATCACTACAATCCATAATAAGGCCATTAGTATTCTGCTCATGGAAGCCAGTGTAAGTACAATTTTCAGTGACCTAATGTAACAGGTAATCATAAATTAGTGTTTGCTTTAAAGCAACACCAGATTACATAGCCTGCATGCTTAAGAAGAATGACTCAATAAGTAGTGCAGCTCTGTAATGAAGTGGGAGCTCATTAAGCAGATGCTATCTACTTCACTGATCTACATAAGCGGCAAACAAACCAAATGGAAATGTTTCAACAGAACACTGCAGTCAACCAGAACAGGTTCAGGTTCATTTACTATGGCACCATCTACAGAAATTAGTCACAGTAATAATTGAATAGTTGGTTGCTAATTTATCATTTTACATTTGTTATTGCATTTACATAATATGTTGATTTTTTTTATGTCGCTGGTTACATTAAAATGCCCTCAGCTGTGTTTACACAACCAGAACACAGTGGGTGATTTTAAGATTCATCATACTGGCAATGTTTGTTGTTCATTGCTTGGACTGTGTTTTTTAAAAGTATCTCTTCTTCTTCTTTTTTTGTTTTCCCCCTACTTTTTATGCCACATCTTGGCACAGCAGATTTGTAACTAGTATGTAGGGAAATTGAAATGTTTATTTCTTTATGAATCATAAGTAAAGGCATGCAGATAGGAGCAATGACTATGCATTCAGTATTTCTAGGTGTAGCACACGAGAAATGGCATGTTTTTCTTGTAGGTGGAATAGCCAGAAATAAGAGTCCTTTAGAATTGGACTCTGCGTAATTTCAAAAAGCAGTGTGACTTTTGTGGTGTATTACCTGAAGGACATCTTGCTGACTTAAGAGGCTTTGTAGCTGTCTGGGATGAACAGTACCTTATAATGCTGTTACACAGTTCGGTTTCAGATGAATGAGATGTAAAACGGCTAATGACTAGAATCTGAAAGATAAAAATAATTTGTGTCATAGTTCTTGATATGCATTAGTTGCAGCTGTTACAGAGTGTGTGTGAAATGTAGCTGCTAAAGTGGAGATAAGTTTGTTCTCCCTTTTTATGTGGTGGCATTTTTTATTAAGCTGTGTTTCTGGTAAGTGCTGATGCAGTGTGGTACTATTCCATGATACAACACCAGGCAGAATCAATGAGATTATTAATGCTGTTAAAACCTTTCAGGACACTTTGTTTAATGCTTTATCTTTTCCTTATATCTTTCAGCTTCTAGAATTACGATCCCACAGTTGCACTGGTCAATCTGTGAATTCTAACGTTTGGAATTTTTTGTCCTTCTTGAAAGCTCTTAACATTCTGAACACTCGTCAAAAATTGATATTTTACAAATAATCAAAGATTATACTTGTGACCTGTGTGCAGACTGTACATATAGTGACTATAAAAGTTTTCTTTTATTGTACAAATATGCCATTATGTGGAGTACTAATCACCAAGATGAACTCACTGATGGCAAGGAAAAGAGAAAAAAATTACAAAACACTAATAGAAAACCTGTACTTATAAATCACCTTCCAGGAAGGCTGGTTAGACATGTTATAAGAAACGAAAGCCATGTAATTGCTACTAAAGTGCAAAGTGAATTGTCAAAGTGAAAATAACTGTCTGCTTTCATCTCCACCCAAATGACTAGGACAGTATTAGCAAAAGATCAGGAGACAGAGGCGCTTTCTTTTGCTGAAGCTCTAAGCCCATTTCAGGAACAGATAACAATGTGCAGCTGCAAAAGGGTATTTCTAGTTACTTCACTTGTGAATCACCAGTTCCCCCATTGGAGAAGATAGAACAATGTCTATTTTCTCCTTGGTTTACTTCACTTATTATCTACCCTTCATTTTTCAACCTAATGTTGCAGGTATTGAGAACTTTTATCTGGGGTATATCTTCTGATATGAAAATAATACCATAAATATATTACATATATGACTTTAGGATTGCTTTCTCTGCTCTCTACAGCTTTGTTGACCTTGGCCTTTCCTTGGGACTAAGACCATCGTGTATTTATGTTTACCAAATTTAACCTAATTACCAGACATACTTAAGTTCTCTTTTCTTTTGCACATTTTGTTTCAAGTTTGCTTTTCTGATTCTTGTGTACCAGTATCTACCGCCTGAATTTTGCCTACATTGCAGTTTCGCGCTTGCCAGAGACATCTGCAAGAGAATGGATAAACCTAATATCTCTCTGGGGAAATATGGATTGAAAGTATTTACAATGTTAAATATAGAAGCTCATGAGACAACAGCAACTAAGAGATTCAAAACTGAAACACTTTACAAGACTTATTTCTAACATCCCTAGTGATGAAAGTTCAGAACCAGATCACATTGGTGTAGTTTTGGATGTTAAAGAAATTGTCTCTCCCTGCCACCACAGAATTCAGGAGCTAATGCCCAACCCCCATGCCACTAGAAAACAAAAGGAGTAGCCAACTGCTTTGAATTCTAACTTGATTGCTTGAGAGAAGAGGGAGAGGTTACTCGGAGGGCGGAGAGGCATCACTTTCTTCTTTAGCCAGCTGCGGTGAGTGAAAAAACCCACCATTTGTGGGACTCATGAAGGTGGTTGGAAGGAACTGACTTGCCCTGGTTTTGGCCAACCATGACCCCAGCTCAGCTTTGGTGCTCTGTGCTGCTCATCGGAGGGAGAGAGGGAGGAGAGGCACCGCCACGGTCCTGGATCCTCACTACAGATCCCTTTTCCTGAGCTAGCTTTCCGTCTGCAGAGACGTGAGCACCACCACCGCCAGCCCCTGTCCCTAGTCTCGCATTCCTGACCAGAGGACAAAAGAGAAGACTCTGCCTTGCCTGCCACGGGGTTCCACCCCATCCTCTTCTGTGGTCTCTATCCCTCCACGTGACTCGTTCAGAGAAGCCAGCGACTCACGGACAATCTTTTGTCTTTGTCTTAACAGAGAAACTGTGAGTCACTTCGCTGCCGGCCGAGGCGGGGCAGCAACCCCTGCTGTCCATAAATATAATTGTACCAAAAGGGAACAGAGACAAAAAATTCAGTTTCATTTAAAGGGTTTTGTTCTCTTCTTTTTCCTTTGGGGGTACAGGCTAGGTGTTTGTTTTGTCTTAGTTTTGGTTATGTACATTTATACATATTTGTAGTTAAGAGCTGTTATCCTTTGTTCACATACATTTTTTCTCATTAAAACTCCTAAATTTCCAAGCTGTGGTGATCTTTTGGAGAGAGCCCTTCTTTTCTGGTCCATATAAATACCTTAGTTGTCTTCTAAACTAAGACAGTTTTTCAATAGGTGTCTTTTCTGCAGATACTACTGGGTTAAGCTTTGTGGAACATGGGTGTTTTGATGTATAGTGCATGTTTTGCAGCAATTCAAACTTGAAATATGGGGCTTAGGTTTACCAGTAAGGATGTAATATGCTCAAGTATTTATGTTGTCATTCACAGCATGTGCTTAACTTTGAACAAGAGAATGATTTCTGCAGTGTTTGAAAAATATCACACCGACAGAAAATGTGCACCATTATTGATTATGTTAGTATCAGCTTAGCTTCATTGAGGATGACTCTAGGCCCTGTGACAATGACCGTGGCTAAGGTTACAGCTTTACAAAAGGCAGAGGATGAGTAGTATCTGATCTTTGAAAGTGCTACCTGTTTCCTTCTGTGACAGCCAACCAACGTGGAAATTGCGCATACAGTGTACCCTAATGAACTGCATGTCAGGAGGTGAGCAAAGAAATCACTAAAAGGAGGGTGGGGAGAGAAAGAACCCTCTACTACATGTGCTTTTCAGAAAACAGGAAAAAAGGCGAATTTCAGCCATTTCAGAGATGTCAAGAAAGATAAAGAGATTTTAGGGGGTTGGTCTGTAAAATGTTAGAGAAAAAGTAAACAGATTATTAGATTACAAGGGTGTAACAAGCACAGGTACAGGTTAGGTGACCTGGTGAAGGTGGAAATTATGCTTGTGACAGTCAAAATCAAAGGACAGAATAAGACAGGTGATTTGTTTTTCTTGTCTGTAATGAATAGAAGCTGAAAAAATTGGGCAAGTGCAAGTTAAAGCTAATGGGGATCAAGTGTTGGCAACCTGTTTTCATCTAGTTTTGAATCACATTTGCAAAGCAGGAGTGATTTATGAATACATCTTTTGGTACCAAATGTGTAAGTCTCTGCATGCCCTCCTTTTCTATTCTTTGGTATTTTCAATTATTCATGTTACTGCTACTTAGTCTCTCTGAAGTGATTTGAGCCTAGGTCACGCAGAAAAATGATCCAGAGGACTTCTCAGAGTGTTTTACCTGGATTTTAACTGGCTGAACATAACTCCTAAATGATTAAAGAGTTTGTCTGGCAAACTGGATTTTTAGAGAAAGAAGGTTCTTTTACAGAGTTTCACACTTTTTTTTTTTCTTCTGACTTTAGGCTGTCAGTAGCCAAAACTATTTGGCATCTTATTTATTTATTTCCCGCTCAAAGACTCACTACCTTTTTGAAAAATATACTCTCTCCTCCCTTTTCTCTTCCTAAAATACTAGTTCAGGCCTATTCAGCTCAGTTTTTGCATGGTAATTTCCTTTATGAAAATAAAACTGAACAGTGTATGGTGCTGACTTCTACTCTGCTCTCACTGTATTTATTTTGTGTACATGGGAAGGTCTATTTTTTTTTTAAGTTTGGGAGTGACATGGGAGATAAGAAGAGGTATTTTACAGAGCATCCTTAATGGACCCCCCTGTTCAAGTATCACTGACTGAGAAAAATTCTTCCAGTCAATTTGTTTGTTTTGGCATTGTTTGAAATAGATTTGCTTCAGACTTGAATAAGTGGAATTTTTTGAGGATTGTTTCTTGTTGTTTTTTTTTGTTTGGTTGGTTTTTTGAACAAGCCGAAAACAAAAGAAAACACCTTGCTTCTGAGAAAAAAAAGAATGAAGAATAATAGTACAAGAACAAAACTAAGACTAGGGAAAAAGATAGCCATTAAAAATGTAATAAGAGGTTTAGTGGTATTTCAGCATTAATCTATAGGATTGTGCATAATGGAACCAGAGCAGAAGAAAAACATAATGTAATTTAATGGCCGCCTCACTGCTGCTTTTTTACATAATTAAAAACAAAACACTAATTTTGTTAAAAGAGTCAAGGAGGAATTGGGTGTTTCAGATACTCTCAGACATTATTCATGTACAAAGAACTAGCTACAATTTTGAGCTACAGATAAATGACATGAGTAGAAAAGTCAGCAGAATAAACGCAGACTCCAGACTTTGCATGTAATGTGAAACCCCAGTACTTCTTACTTCTTGCGATGTTTGATGGTGGGCATCCTCATTGAAGAGAAGACAGGGTGCAGTACTGCAACACTCAGGGAAGCTGTTGATTCTCTTTAATATCTTTTCTAGTCATCCTTGTAACTGATCAGTTGTATGTGTTTGGAGAAGAATTTTCAGAAGTCATCTTAGGCACATAGGATATTTTTATGCAAGAAACAGAAAAACTTACTTTTCACAGACAAGAGGGAAGAATAATTGCCTCACCTTTATCATAAGTATGTTAAATTGCTAGAGAGATGAAGAAAATGACAATAACTAAAATACAAGAGCTGTACTTAAGAGTTGCAAATTTTGTGGCTGTCATCCAGAAAACCAGAATGTCCATGGCTGTCATAGGAGCATGAGTGAACAAAGAAGACACTTTGGTTGAAGTGAGAGATTATAGGCCTGGGAACAAAGACCTTAGGAGGGAATTGAAAATGAAGACTCAATCCATGAATAAAGGAGGCAAAAGAGATACGAGTGTTCCAAGCAGGTCCATTTAGAACCAAATGGAGTACAATGATCAGTGAAAACTTCAAAGACACAATGTGTCCAGGGTTTGTTAGTCAGTGCCCTGAACTGCTGTGAGAGAGATTCAGAGGTGATGTGAAAGTCAGACAGCAGCAAGTGGGTAAAATGAATTCAGCATCCAACTTTGAAGCCTAGAAAGTGCAAGTTAAAGAATGGTATGTTCTTCTGTCCATCCCATCTCTTCATTGCATTTCATTTCTAGGTCTTCTACTTACTTGTTGAACTTGACTTCCTTATACCTAGAGGAGGAAGATTAGATGTTACATAAAAGAAATGAGTTATACCAACTGGCTGATGGTGGCTTGGATGGGTAGGCTCATAGATGGGTAAAAAACAGTCTGGATGGCTGGGCCCAGTGAGTTGTGGAGAATGGAGCTAAATCCAGTTGGTGGACAG
>JAOXXN010000100.1:27570-38923 GCA_026770055.1 Myrmophylax atrothorax
AGCCGGGGCGGGGGGGCCCTCGCGGGGGGGGCCGTAGGAAAGGATGAGCTGCCGGGGGGAGTTAAGGGGGTTAGACCCCCTCGCTCCAGCCAGTGGGAGCTGGAGAGGACCCCCCGAGCCTGCGGGGGGCGGGCGGCGGAGGATGAGGCGGCTCCGAAGCGGAAGGATTTGGAGGGAGAAGGGACCCTCCAGGCGGGAAGATCACAAGGAGCACGGACGGGGGAGTTCCAGCCGGGAGATCCCGTGGGCTGGATCCACAGTGGGGAATCCCGGGGTGGATCCACGGGGGACAGGGCAGGAGGGAAGGGAAAGGGGGAGGCCCGGGGAGGACCTCGACAGGAGCCAGGGAGTGTCTCGAGCGGGTGGGGAGGAGCTGGGGCCTGGAGCAAGGCCGGGTCCTCCCCCCCTGTCCAGCTGCCAGCTCCCCTTTGGCAGCTCGCTCTGCTTCCCAGACCCCTCCACTCCGGTGCCTGGAGCACATGGTCCCCCCAGAGCCAGACTGCCACGTGCCCGCGGGCATCCTGCTCCTCGTACCCCTTTCTCCTGCCCCCAAAATGCCTTTAACTGTCCCTCCCCTCCCGCGCAGACCAGGAGACTCCCGAGGAGATGTCGGCTGTGACGCCCGACAAGGGCGAAGGCGATGCCAGCAGCACCAGCAGCGCCGGCGGTGGGGAGGCCCAGGTGAGCGGGGGGAGGATCGGCCCTTGCCTGCCCTGGGGAGCTCGTGGCAAAGTCCAGGGCCGGGCTGAGGTGTTTGCTGGGCTCAGCTGAGCGTGGCGCCGGGGCAGGAAGAGGAGGAGGGCGAGCACTGCCAAGCCTGTGCCGCCTGGGGCTTCCCCTCCTGCCCAGCTTTGTGGCAGACATGCAGTTCCCCTGCTCCCAGGAACACTACAGACCCTGCTGGCTCTTCTCCAGGTCAGGGTGCCCGGGAAGGACCGTCCTGCCTGGGAGTTTGTTCTGCTGCAGGGAGATTTCCCAGCTCTGGGGCGGAGGAGCCGTGTCCTCTCGCTGTTCCCAGGCAGACTCCCTTCCCCTTCCTCCTTCCCAGAGGGCTTTTCCCTGTGGATTCAGGCCGTCCTGGCCTGACAGCCCTGTGCCTGGCAGTTGTATTTTTCCGGCTATGGGTGGGTTCACTCAGGAAGGAGTGTTTATCTTTTCGGAGTATGCTCCTCCCTGCTTTCTCTTTTAAGTTTTTTTTTGTTTCCCTTTTTTTTTTTCCCCCTGTAACTTTGGGCCTGCCCCTCGCGCCGCCTCCCGCCTCCGTTTAACTCCTCCTCTCCTTCCTAGGAGTCTCAGCCTTCCCCGCTGGCCCTGCTGGCAGCCACCTGCAGCCGGATCGAGTCTCCCAACGAGAACTCCAACAGCTCCCAGGGCCAGCAAGGCGGGACTGGGGAGCTGGACCTGAACGCGGCGGCTGCACAGATCGCCCAGTCGGCCAACGGCTGGCAGATCCTCTCTGCCGGCTCCAGCACGCCCACGGGCTCCAAGGAGCCGGGCAGCAACGGCAGCAACGGCAGCGGGGACGCCTCCAAGAGCCGCCCCGTGAGCGCAGGGCCCTACGTGGTCACCTCGGCCTCGGGGCTGCAGAACCAGCAGGTGCTCACAGGCCTGCCAGGGGTCATCCCCAACATCCAGTACCAGGTGATTCCCCAGTTCCAGACCATTGACGGGCAGCAGCTGCAGTTTGCTACCACCCCTGCCCAGGTCAACGTGCAGCAGGATGCCTCCGGGCAGCTCCAGATCATCCCCGGCTCCAACCAGCAGATCATCACGAGCCGTGCGGGCGGCAGCAACCTCATCACCATGCCCAACTTGCTGCAGCAGGCAGTGCCCATCCAGGGCGTGGGCTTGGCCAACAACAGCCTCTCGGGGCAGACCCAGTATGTGGCCAACGTGCCCGTGGCCCTGAATGGCAACATCACCTTGCTGCCAGTCAACAGCGTGGCCGCCAGCCTGGCGCCCACATCCCAGACGGGCACCCTGAGCAGTTCGGGCTCCCCAGACAACAGCTCCCAGACAGCCACCTCGGGTGCCACCAGCAGCTCTGCCAGCACAGCCTCCTCCCAGGCCAGCTCTGGCGCCTTCTTCACCAATGCCAACAGCTACTCCACCACCACCACCACCAGTAATGTGGGGGTCATGAATTTCTCCACCAGCGCGACGGTGGGAACCAACGTGCAGGCGCAGACGCCCCAGAGGGCCAGCAGTGTCCCGAGCTCGGACTCTCTGCAGAGCTCAGTGTCTGGGGTGGCTCTGCAGCCAGGGCAGCAGAAGGAGGGGGATCAGAGTCAGCAGTCACAGCAGCAGCAGCAGCAGATCCTGATCCAGCCACAGCTGGTCCAAGGAGGGCAGACAATCCAGGCCCTCCAGACCACCCCACTGTCCGGCCAGACCTTTACCACTCAAGCCATCTCCCAGGACACCCTGCAGAACCTGCAGCTCCAGGCTGTCCCCAACTCCGGCCCCATCATCATCCGCACGCCCACGGTGGGTCCCAACGGGCAGGTGAGCTGGCAGACCATCCAGCTCCAGAACCTGCAGGTGCAGAACCCCCAGGCCCAGACAATCACCTTGGCCCCCATGCAGGGAGTGTCTCTGGGACAGACAGGCAGCACCAGCACCACGCTGACCCCCATCGCCTCCCTCCCCAGCGGCACCGTCACTGTCAACGCCGCCCAGCTCTCCTCCGTGCCGGGCCTCCAGACTATTAACCTCAGTGCCTTGGGAGCGTCCGGGATCCAGGTGCACCAGCTGCAGGGGCTGCCCCTGGCCATTGCCAACACCCCCGGTGAGTGCTGTGGGCTCAGTTCCTGTTCTGTAGCCGGGCAGAGGAAGTCAAAGGCAAAGCACCGCCCGGCCGAGTTCAGCCAAAGATGTGCTGGGGGTGGTTGGTGCCAAATAGAGTTGGCAACTGGGCTGGTGCTTGTGCTGGCCCTCAGGAGGGGGAGAATGAAAGCTCTGTTGATCACCAGAAGACACTATTTTTCGGGGGAGTTTCTGGGCTAGTTAATTAACTCTTGGGTGGCTGATTGAGCGAAATGGAAGTGGGGAGATGGCTGTGAGGAGGAAGGTGAAGGACAAGGGGGACATGTGGTTTTGTGTGAGACCACTATCCTGCTCTGATGACCACCCAGAGGGTCTCAGATCAGGACCGAGGGGAGGACCTGAGTCCAACTCAGCATCTCAGCTGAGCCTGCAGAAAGAGTCGTGGCCGTAGAAAACTCGGGATTAAGTGAATACCCCATCAAAACAAACACAGTCACAAAGTCGTGGGGAATTTCCTTGCAGGGGCGGAAGAAAGGGCTTGTTAAGTGTGTGGGTGCTGCTACAGGACACTGTGACCTCCTTGTGGCTCAGACGGTCCTGTGGGCACAGGGCACCCTGCTCAGATCCCCCTGGACCTGCCCCACCATCGCCCACAGCCTGGGAAAGGGGGATGTGTGGATATGGGGAATGAGCTGGAGGCTGCTTGGCTTCCCTTGAGGGGCCATGCCTGGAGGCTCTGAGCTCCCTCCTCGGAAGGAATCAGTTATGGGAAGGCTCTCTGCTTGCTTTTCCACTGTTTTCCTTGGGGTTTTTTTTTCTTGTTCTGGCTCTGACTAAAAGGGCTGTTACTGGATTTAGTCACAGTTGAGAGGCGGCAGAAAATGTTGCTCAATCCACCCCGTGCTCCCCTCTCGCGAGAGGTGGTGGCTGCTCTCCCGGGGTTGTTTTGCAGCATTATTTTGTGTTGTTGCTACAGCAGTTTGGCTCGCAGGCAGCCCCGGGTTCCTGCGGCCCCGGCCGCCGTCGGGAGTAGCCTGATGGCCGCATTTCCCCGAGCACAGAGACCACGGGGGCTCGAGCACACACGGTTTTCTGCCCAGAGAGAGCCTTGCACACATGACTTCTTTGATCCGTGGAGATGCAGGAGAGCAGGGGGTCCCTGCATGGTCCCCCCTCCCCAATCCCTGTGCCTGGGGCTGCTCATGCTGAAGCTGAGCTTGTTCCTTGTTTTGAAGGCACTGGAGAAACGCACGGGCGAGTCCCAGTTCCTGTATCCGTGCCTGGCTCTGCCCTCGGAGGTGGGACAGGGAGGAACGTTCTAGAGACCACCCATCTAACACGCTCACGCTGGGGAGCCACCACCTCCTCCTCCTCCTTCCTCTCCTCCCCCTCCTTCTCTTCTTTAGCTCAGCAGCGTGTTCAGCTCTTGATCCGCGGTGACGAATTCCCAGCCTGGCTCTGCCCCAGCCCTGAGGACGTGACGCTCACGCTCTGCTGTGATGTCACGACATTTGAAAAGCCAGGGCAGGGGTCCAAGGGTTTTTGGGGAAACCCAGCTCAATGGGATGGTCCAGGAGGCTCCTGGAACAACATGGCAAAAGCTGTGGCCGGGACAAGCTTCCTGGCGCTGATCCAGTGACGGGATTTACATGGTTTGACTCCAGACTGGAGGGGTTTTTCTCCACCGTGTCCATCAGATGGGTCCCTTTGTCCCCCAGCCCTCCCCAGGGCGTGTTGAGCCCCCGTGGGCCTGGGACTCAGCCCATTCCACCAGAGTCTGTGAGAGTGGGTCCTTCCCAATCCGAGCTCTCTGATGGCAATTTGGGAGAGTTTTTTGTTACCAGTGCTGCCTGATGTCCAAATCCCTAAGCATTTTCCCTGTGGACCTCCCTGGTGGCTGCAAGGTCGCCCCACGTGTGCTGGAACTTTCTGCTCAAGGCAAAGACTTGGGAGGGATTTTTGTAGCAGAAAATGTTCCTCTGCTGCTGGGGAAGGTGAATGGAGAACAAACCCCAGGCTTGCTGGAGTAGGGAGACTGTAGCTGGCTTTTCCAGCCCTTGGATCCTGCCACGTGTTCTGAGGTGGTGGGAGAGAAAGCGGGTGCATGACTAGGGCTGTGGTGGTCCCAGCTACCCCCTGGGTTGGCAGTGCCACATCTCCTGCTCCTTCCTGCAAACCTGCCAGAGCTCGGCTCAGTCTCTTTGGGGTCTGCAGGCTCTCCATGTCCCCTCTCCTGTCCCCACTCCATGGATGGGGGGGTCTGCAGGCTCTCCATGTCCCCTCTCCTGTCCTCACTCCATGGATGGGGGGGGTCTGCAGGCTCTCCATGTCCCCTCTCCTGTCCCCACTCCATGGATGGGGGGCCTGTGGCTTCCACCTCTCAGGAGGGTGGGGGTAGTTGCCGATGACATTTGCACTTCTAACTTTCCTTTTGGCAAAGGAAAGATTCCCCTGGGAGAAAATAACGCCTGAAAAGGTCCTTAGAGCTCAGATTTTTTGCTCCTGGGCATGAGGCAGAGCCCAGAGCTCTGTGCAGATGTAACTCAGTGTGTGTGCTAATGAGGTGGCTCAAAGGCTGCTTCCTCCTCCTCCTCCTCCTCCTCAGCCGGGCTGGAAGGAGGCACGGGAAGGTCTGTGCCTGTCAGGGGCTGGTATGTGGGCGAACAGGCCCTGCAGCCGGCTCTGCTCCAAAGGGAAGGTGCCCGCAGAGCTGGGGAGAGAATTTCCTGGGCTGGCAACGCCCCAAAACCTGCCCCAGGGGTGGTGCCAGCGCTCCCCACAAGGGCGGGCACCAGGCCTGGGACGGGGGCTCTGGGTTCTCCTCTGGGTGTGTCCTTGACACAGGTGGGGGCTGGAACAACCAGGACCCCTTAGTGGGATTTGAGCCAGGAGAGCAGTGTCACCCCAGTGTCACCCCAGTGTCACCCCAGGCCCACTCGGGGAGGGGATGTCCTGCACGAGGTGGGGAATTTGTGACACCGGGGTTTCTCTTCCCCTTTTTCTGTAAGGAGGAGCAGAGGGACTGCTCTTGGCTCTGTGTCCCTGTGGTGCTGGTGGCTCTGCCCCCACAGCTCCATCCCTGCCCCTGGCAGAGCCCTACCTGGCTGAGGTATGTGCTGGGTAAACAGGCGCCTGCCGTGGTTTTCCATGCTCAGCTCTGGAGTTAAACCCCCTTGTTTTGGGAGCACTAAAGGATATTTGATTCTAGGAGTGTTTGGAACTGCACTGGTGGGTCTGGAGGGTCCCCCCAGGGGTGCCTGGGCAGGACGAGCTCCTTTCCAGGGCCCTGGATGGAGGTTGTGGGGGAATTCAGCAGTTGGACATCAGGACTGTCCTAAAAGGAACAAAAACCCTCGTGGGGGAAGTAACCCTTGGAAATGTGTTCACCAAACACATCCTGGCTCTCTGCTGCCACTTCGTCCTTCCAGGGCTCTCCCAGTGACGGGGCACTGGCCACAAAGACCTGATTGTCTCCTGTTTTCTGTTTTTAAGGGCAGCTTTGTAGCAGGGCCTTGATGAGACAACTGCGTGGCATGGAGTGTGGAGGGGAGGGGAAAACAGGAATCAAGCCCTGACAGGATCTCTCCGTGACGTGCCGTTGTTGTTTGTTTCATTGTGCCCATGACATCACGTCAGAAAATAATCATATTGTGAAACTTCCTCCTCTAAATTCCAGCTGGGCTGGACTTTGTATCCCCTTCAGATTCCTTGGCTGACCTCTCTCTGTGTCGTTTAGAGAAGGACTGACACAAATCCCAAGAGATCCCAAGGTCTGCTTGGCAAAAGGGAGAGATCCCAACAGAGCCCGTGTTAACACAGTGCTGCTTTGCCTCGGGGAGGTTGTGGCCCACACAAAATCCCTGTGGGTCTGGGGCTTTCATGGGACAGCCCTGATCCTCTTCCTCCTCCTTTTCTCCTCCTCCTGCTCCAGGCCAGGGCTGGGCCCAGGGCTGGGAGCGGTTTGGCAGCCGTGCCGGTCCGACGGGTCGGATGTTGCGCTCCCACCCCGTGACTCCTCCCGGGACAGGTCCCTCGCTGGCTCCGGACCGTCTGCTGGGCCTTGATCTGCCTCTTCCTTTTATCTGTGCTGGCCCCAGCCCTGCTGGAGCCCCGTCCTTATCACCCCGTGCAGGAGCTGCATCCTGGCTCCCAGGGTTGGGGGAGTTTCCATGTGGCTCCTTTCCAGAGCGTGGGCTCCCTCCTTGGCAAGGCTCAGACTATTCAGCCGACTCCCCATCCCGTCCCATCCCATCCCAAGATGCCTGGGTTAGATGCTGTCAGTGATACAGGCACAGATTCCTCCCCTGTGGAGGAATGTGATTAAAACCTTGGGATCTGTGGCTTGGCAAAGCACCGGCCCTTGTCTGCAGTGGGTGGGAGGCATCTGGAGGTTCAGGTGTGGTGGGAGATGCCTTTTGAGGTTCCCCCACTTGGGCATTGCCCTTCCCTGTCTCAGCCAGGCATTTTCCTCCTTCCTTTCACACTCCTCACTCAGGGACTTCTCTCTTTACCTCACCTGGTGGTTTTGGGTTGCTTTGTGGAGACCAGCCTGTGCTACAGGGTGAGGGTTCTCTGGGTGCTTTTGCCCCACTGAAGGTTATGGCAGCTTCATCCCAGTTTTCTGACAATCCAGATGGGAATTAAGAGGACAAAGGAGCTCTGTCTGTCTCTCTGCAGCACAACAAAGGTATTTGGTAAGTCCAGGAGGATTCAGGGCTGTCACAAAGTGGACAGGTGATCCCTTGGCTCAGCTCCTCCCTCACAGCCAGCTCACTCTTGACCCATCAGCTCCACCCCTAATTATTCCCTCTCTGAAGGACGTGTCATTTATGGTGTGGTACAGAAACCTCTGGCAATTACAGGAATTGTCCAGCAGGCTGGTGGCTTCTCAAGTCTTAAAGCAAATTACCCAAGTGCTGCAGACTCCCAGCTTGCCCCATCCCTGTGCAGCTGGGCCCTGCCTTCCCTGAGCTCCCAGGAACTGCTGAGCCAGAGCTTGGCTAATTTACATCAATGAGCTCCTAGTGCAGATTAACTCATTTTGCAAGTCAGTGAGGAAATCAGACAAGTGAAAAACCAAGGGGATGTTGTTCAAAACCCACTTTGGCCCTTTGTGCAGCTCGACTTTGCTCTGTGTGGAGCAGCTCTGGTGTGTCCTGGGGAGAGCAGTGAGCAGACACCCCAAAAACTGGGGAGGAAATGGGGAGAATTCGAGTTGGGAGCCAGAAAATGCGGATTTTGGAGGTGTTTTTCAGGTGCACTCGTGACTGATGTCCATTGCAAGGAAATATTACTGGGGGGGCCCAGGGCTGTGTGTCCCTAGGTTTTGCTTCTCTTTCTTTGTGCCTTAAAACTTCCTGTGCCTGTTCTGGCTGTGCCTGGAAGCCACGTTGGGAGTGGTGACAACTCCCCCACCTCGTCCTCTCCTGCCTCTGCCAGCGGTGCAGAGTTTGCACAAGAAACCCTGGTTTGTTGGTTTTGGGTTTTATTTCCAGCTCTTCCCTAAAAATGAACATCAGGTTTGTTTCCCCTTTCTCAAGGTCGGCTGGGGTGGATGTGAAAGCTCCTCTCTCTCCTCTCCACCAGGCATTTCTCACCTCCTGTTAGTTTGCTAAATAAAGCCACCAAACCGAAGCTTTTTCCTCGGAGCACCAGGTAGGAGACAAGGAATGCCTTGTCTGGAGAGAATCCCCAAGCCAAGGCTCAGGGCTTTGGGGTTTTTAGTGCGAGACCAGCAAACTGCCTCATTTCTGGGAGGTCTCAGAGGACCCTCATCCCCTGCTGGCCGAGCAGGGTGAGGTTTAGGGGTCAGAATCAACTCCCATCTCCTGCCTTCCCAAAGTCCCTCTTTCCTTCCCGGGTTTTTCCAAGGATTAAACCCCCCTCCTTGATGTATTAATGTATTTTTTCAGGGCTTTGCTGACCTGAGTGTGGAGCAGGGGCCTGGGAGCCTCCAGGGAAGGTTTAGTTTAGCACTGGTGTGTATTAGTGGGGATAATAAACATGAATTATCCGGCTGATTCCTCTGCCGAGCTTTGCCTCGAACCTGCCGCATTCTGGAGACCTGGGCTCTCCTGGTTAGTGAGGGATGATCCGTGTTCTTCTGGGATCTGCCTTCCTTCACCATCTTGTATTTATACCTTGATGAGATGCAGCCACAGATTATCAGCAGGAGGATTTGGGTTTGTTCCCCTCCGCCTGATGAGCCAACAGGCTGAAAAACGCCGCGTGGGCTTTTGCATTTCTGATGATTGAAGCCATTCCAAGGCGTCAGGGCTGGATTCTCGCCCTCCCTGGTGTATTTTTGGGAGAGAATGTGTGTTTTCTCCTTCCTTTTTACAGCAGCTCTTCCCAGTCGGCAGGGAAATCTCTAATCCGTGGCTGTAACAAGCTGTCGGCGTTGGCTTAGAAAGCTTAAAAGCCCCTCCCTGTTTCCTTCCATGCTGGGCTTGACTGTAAACATGTTCCAGGAGCTGGAGGTGGGGGGGGAACTGGAATGGTTTTGTCCTAAAATTGCTGAACTTTGCAAGGAGCAGGGGAATGTGGCTGCTGAGATACAGGAGGGCTCAGCCAGGATTTCTGAGTGAGGTTTAAAATTGTATCACCTTTAGAGGGACAATTTCCTCCTGCTGGTGGTGGCATCAGGCCTGGCCCGGGATAATGTTTGTGTGCATCCTGGGGCTGTGGGGTGAGGGCTGGAGCCACAACCCAGGGCTCACTGGAGCTGTTGATAAACAGCACCAGGAAGGGCCCCAGATGGGTGTTTTTGGGGAATAATCCCCCACTGGAGCCTCATGTCCTGGCCATGGCACAGCATCTCTGCAATGAGCAGCAGTGTTTGCTGTGTGTGTTTTGTCTCAAACCTGCCACATTCAGGTGACTGAATGTCCTTCTCATGAGGAAATCGATAGGAAAAAGGTGAATTTGGGGCTGGAATCCCAACTCATGGTCAGCCAAGGACACGGCTGCCTGTCCGGAAGCAGCTCTGCTCTAAATCTGCCATTAGATCCATTGGCATCTGTTAATTGCAGCTGAAAAGAGATTAGTCAGCCTGTCATCCCTGCTCTGGCTCTTCAGCAGGAACATCATCGAGGAGTGGAGCTGGAAGGGAAATATCCCATGTGTGGGGCTGGGCTTGGGGAAGTAGCAGAGCAATAAACCAGCAATGAACACAGAGAGGCTTCAACCCCCTCCAGGTCCCCAGAGGGGTGGGTTCTGTTCCTCTGGGAGCTCATCAGCGCTGCCCTGCATTTCCCTGGGTCTTGGAGTTGGGAATTGCTCCTCGAGAGAGGGAGAGATGATCTCCAACAGCAGTGCCAGATGATTTCTTAACTTCATGTGTCTTTATCCCACTTTGTAACAGCAGTGATTACCCAGCAGACACTGCTGGCAGCATCATCACTGATGGATGCTGCTTTTCCAGCCTGCTTTATTTATCCCTGCTTTTCTTTGGGATGGAGGGCTGGCAGGAGTATTCCCATCTGTTCTGTGGATTGGTGCTTGTGTCAGGTATAAGCAGGAGGCATGTTTGGAAAGGCAAAACTGCCTCTTTGAACCCAAAAAATCCCCAGGGTTGAAGGGACCTGGGTGATGCCAATAATGTGGTGGGATTTGGAGAATCCCAGGTTTTCCTCAGCAGAAAACCTGTTGGATGTTGCTGTATCCCCAACATGGATGTGGCTCCAGCTGGAATTTTGCTGTTTTCTGTGCTGGAATAGCTACAATAACTGGCAGGGCAGGTGGCTGGAGGGAGGCAGTGGACTGTTTCTCAGGAGAGATGCAGCTCCCACCTCTCTCCTGGACACAAATCAGAGGCCTGGACCAAAACTGGGGGGATGTGGGCAAACTGGGGACCCTCCACTGTGCTGGGGAGGGCAGGAAGAGCCAAGGGATTTAGGGCAACGTCAGGAGCCTGAGGAAAGCTGGGAGAGAAAGGTGGGATTAATAACTCCTACAGCCTGGTCAAGCTGAGACCCCCTTGGCTTTGTGGAAAGGCCAAGGAAGGCCCCTCAATTCCAGGTGAGGAACCTGCCATGACTTTGATGGAACCTCCCCTTCTCTTCCAGGTGATCACGGAGCTCAGCTGGGTCTGCACGGAGCGAGTGGGGACGGGCTGGGCGATGAGGGCGCAGCTGTGGAGGAGGGAGAGACCAGTCCCGACCCCCAGCCCCAGCAGGGGCGGAAAACACGGAGGGAGGCCTGTACCTGTCCCTACTGCAAGGAAGGAGAGGGCAGGTGAGACTGCTGTGCCACAGATCCGGCCCCCCCAGTGGAGTCGTTTAGGTTCAAAGGGCCCCTGAGGTCATCGAGTCCAGCCTTTCCCCCCCGTGCTGCCAAGGCCACCGCTAACCCATGTCCTCAAGTGCCACATCCACATGGGTATGTGCCTGCTTGTGTCTGGCACTCCCAGGTCCTTTTCCAGCTTTCCAACCCATTCCTGGAGCGTTCCAAGGGGCAGTTGTGACCTGGCACTTG
Source organism: Myrmophylax atrothorax (assembly GCA_026770055.1). Classification (NCBI taxonomy): domain Eukaryota; kingdom Metazoa; phylum Chordata; class Aves; order Passeriformes; family Thamnophilidae; genus Myrmophylax; species Myrmophylax atrothorax. The sequence goes on from JAOXXN010000100.1 coordinate 38,812, forward strand.
GCCTGGTTCAACCTAACAATGGCACTGAGTGCCAGGGGCTGGTGATCACAGTAGGGTTGGATCAAGACATGGTGGATTCTCTGTCCCTGGAGGTGTTTAAGAGGACACTCAG
>JAOXXN010000102.1:27430-38073 GCA_026770055.1 Myrmophylax atrothorax
ACTGGAGTTGGACCAGGGGTTGGACTTGATGATCTCGGAGGTCTTTTCCAACCCAATCCATTCTATGATTCTATGATCATAGAACCATTGAATAATTTGGGTTGGAAAGGACCTTAAAGGTCATTCCGTTGGTTCCAACTCCTCTGCCCGCCATGGGCAGGGACACCTTCCACTAAAGCTAATTTAATGAAGGTATTAGCCCATCTGATCCTTTCAGGTGTAACTTAAGGATCTGATGGATATTATGGGGGGGTGATTTTGTACCTGGGTGGCATGGAGGAGCAAATTAGCTATTAGTGACCTGGCTTGTGGCATGGAGGTGTTTAAAAGTACAGCAAGAGGCCTGACTTCTGTGGGTCCTCATGCACTCCAGTGGCCTGGGTGTGTATTGGGTCAGTGTGGATGTAAAGCAACACACACGTGGTCCTGAAATCCCCAAAATAAGATTCATGTAACAGATTTAGCAGCTGCAGTTCCTGAAGGCATCTTGTCTATGGTGAAACAGGTGGGCAACAGATCTAAAGAACTAACTGAACAGTTGCTCCTTTAGGTATTGTAACTTGTTCAATGTTCAGACATTCCTCAGGTGGGAAAGAGCACTGAGGTGGGTCTTTTCACCAGCTTCTGTCTCTCTTTAAGTGATTTAGCTTGGACTCCCTTGGATCTCGTCTCATTGATCACTGAACATATTCCAGTTCAGCAAGAACAGGTTTTTTGGAAGGTGCTCTTGGTGTTGCCAAGTGATGATGAATATGCCAAGGATGATCCCAGCAGGTAAGAGGAAGAGTTGATGGGTTCCTTTCTGAAACAGGGCAGACTTCTTTTATTTAGGTAGAATAGTGGTAGTACTATGCAGTCCTTGATGTATTTTACCTTGTACTGTGTCAAATTTCCAATTTGTTTTTCTTCTCCAGAGCACTCTAAAGAATTTATTACACTAACCTGTATTATCTAACACTGTTTAATTCTTTTTGCTCATACTTAAAGCAGAACTTGGATATATGATAATTTCAGGACAATTCACAGCTCTTTATTAGGGTTATTTATCATAACCCTCTCTATTTAGGTTATGATAAATTGTGGTGTCTTAGAGGTGGTCATACTAAAACCCTAAAATGCCATTTTTGACAACAAAACCCTCAAAATCCCACTCTTCCTTGTTTGCTAGGATACTGATGGATTGGTTGAAAGCCAAGTTTATGGGAGGCAAAACCTGTAAGAAAAACACTTCACATGCAGAAGGCAGAATTCAAACACTGACATTGTTTAGTTCTCCTGGCGTGCAGGGGAGCAGAAGCACTAAAGTCAGTGTGTGTATAAAGGTAGGTGAGAACAATTTCATGATACCTAAGAGGTCATAAAAGCAGGGTGGGCTCTTTTGCAGTGGATCTTGTGTCCTGTCAGGTGGAGGGAGATGATACTGGCAAGGATGGAGTTGTTATGGAACATTCTGAGTTGGAAGGGACCCACAAGGATCATTGAGTCCAAAGACCAGAAAAAAAAGATGGATTTTTTTCTTGTTTCTAACCATCTGCAATAGCAGAACCTCAGTCACCAATTCCTGGTCCTAAGTCAGGTGCTGAAGGGCATTTTTGTGCTCACCTGCACCTATCAGAAACATCTGTGTTGGTCTGGTAACAGCTCATTGTCTTGGGTTTTGTAGATCTCCTAGTAAGAGATGTCAGAGCTGAGTGGTGATGATAATAAACTGCAGAGTTTGATATGAAAATAGTTCTGTTTAGCTACATTACTGTTGCCATCTCTGTTGCCTGTCCAGGTGGCACAAGGTGCACTCTCTGACTCTGAGCTTGAAATGGCTGAGACACAGAAAGACTTGCTTGGGACCAGTGGCCTCATTCTTCTCCTGCCCCCCCGAGTTAGGAGTGAAGATGTTGCAGAAGATGATGTGTATTGGCTCTCAGCTTTGCTGCAGCTGAAACAGTTGCTTCAGGCCAAACCTTTCCAGCCCATAGTTCCTTTGGTGGTTCTAGTCCCCAGTCAGGAAGAGGACGCCCTGGAAAAAGAAGTAGAAGATGGTATGTAAATTATTTCTGTGTCTTGAAAACATGAATGTTTTAGGCTGCCCCAGGTGGAGCTGTTGTGGCTGGTGCAGCCTTTCAGTTACCTCATCCAGTAAAGGGAGAGGCTGGGAAGTACAGCATTTCTCAGAGCTTTGCTAGAAATCCTGAGGCCTTAAGAGCTCATCAATTTTGGCTTCAAGTTTTCCTTCACACACAGTATTTGGTCTGTCTGTGGGCAGAGATGGAGGAGAGCAGTGATGCTGTGAATGCAGTGCAGGGTGTGTGGTCAGAGGAGGTGTGTTCTTTCTCTGTGTAAATGGTGAATTTTCTTATTTTTTAAGGTTTGATGCTGCAGGACTTGATTTCAGCCCAGCTGATTTCAGACTACACCATTGTGGAGCTCCCAGGCTCTGTCAATGACTTGGAAGGCACAAGAAAGGTAAGGACAGCAAGAGATAACAAATTATTACATTCTCAGTAGCTTAAACAGCAGCTGAGTCTTGTGTAATGGGGGATTTTTTCTGCTGGATTTTCTGTAACATGGTGGGTTTTTTTAAGCTGCCTGAATTATTTTCCCACACACCTGAACCTGCTGGAGTGGGGTGCTTGCTTGTTAATAGTGATTCCAGTATCAGCCAGAGCTATTCTGAAATGAAATATTTCTGCTGTTTTCCATTATTCCTGGCTGTTCTATTTTCACTGACCAGAGATCAGTGTGACTTGCTACAAAGAAAAGATAATTTAGTCTGTGTGATACCGAAAACTGCACTGAGACCAAAATTCATGGATTTACCCAAGTCCACTCTTGTCTGCCCTGCCTGTGTTGCTGCCCACCAGACGAGTGGTGGTGGTTGAGTAAACCTGTTTATCCTTAAGCTCACAGTCCTAAAATGCAGAGGACACTTTGCAGCTCTTCTGCCTGCTGTGACAATCCCTCAGTATTATCCCATCTTGGTGGGTGGGACTGAGAGATGCCTCTGTCCTCTCCATGTTCTGTTTGTGAGGAAGGATTGCACAGATCTCTCCCTGACAAGCCCAGAGTGGTGCTCCCCCACAAACCCTCACAACTCAACATCTCTGCAGTTCAAGGACTGCCAGGATCAGACATGGCTTCTCTGGATATAGTCACCATGGGCTAATTTCTGTGAGTTTGTCCAATTTTTCCTGGGTAACTTTTCACCATCCCCAGTGTCCTGCAGCAGGGAATTCCACTGCACACCTGTAACCTCATGTGAACAGCATCTTTTCTCTGTCTTCCTGAACCTGTTGCATGGGAATTTAGTTTATGGTCACCTAGTTGGAGAACTATTGTTGCAAACATTGGCATGATGATGGCTGATTTATTTGCACTTTCCTACATACTCCCTTGGATAGTGTTACATCAAACTTAGGGTTGCAGGATTGAATCCTTTGTGTCCTGATCACTGCAGAGCAGTTTGCCACTACCCCTGTTTTGTGTGTCCTAGATCTCTGTGGCTGTGGGCTGGCTGGTTTCCCGGTGTCCTGACTCCCTTGAGCTCTGCAGTCAGACCCTTCAGGAGTACATCGAGAATGGGATTGATGCTGAATTTGGCAAGCGCTTCTACCATGACTGGAAGGAGAGGCGTTTGGCTGGCCTGCCATCCCAGGAGCCTGGGGTCATCATAGAGCTCTACAACAGTGTGCTGCAGTTTCTGGCAGATGTGGCATCCTCAGAGCACCTTTGTGACTTGTCTTGGCCTGTGACAGAGTTTTCAGAACCTGGGGGTAACAAGCTGTTGCCCCACCTGCAGTGGAACATGCCAGATCACCTGGCCTGGCTGAAGAAGGCTGTGCTGTCCTTCCAGATTCCATACCTAGATCTGCCTCCCTTAGGTGGTAGGTACTTCACACAGTAATACCTTGGCAGCTCATGATTCTCCAAGTTGTGCCTGTGCTGCCTGCCTTCTGGCACAAATTCCTGCAGTTTACTTTGTTTTTTTGTTTGGCAGCCCCTTGGCGTCCTGTTTGCCACATGATTTTTCAGTATGTCTCCCAGATTGCAAGTTCTTCCCACACTCAACCACTGATCCAGTCTCAAGTGGAGAACCTGCTGAGCAAAACTTACCAAAAGTGGAAGAACAGAACAGCTGGGAACTCTGATGAAGATGGACCTTCTGTTGATGAGATCCCTTGGGATTGTATCTTGGCAGTCTGCATTGATCATAAATTGAGAGACTGGAAACCACCCAAACTGCCTATTGCTCCAGGTATTGCTCCTACAACACGGATGATATTTCTTTTATGATGGTGTTTAATAACTTGCCAGTGGTGCCTTTATGCATGGCAACAAGTGATACGTAGCAGGGAGGGAGCTGTGGCCTTGCTGTGGTTCTGCACATCTGTCTTCTCTTTGGAGTGTGTGTTCACTATTAGTTATGACTTGACTTGATCTGATCTTGTGATTACAAATGTTCCTCTGGTTAAGAGTCTTCCAGCCCTGCCCTCCCAGTGTGAGAGAGTTTGCTTTAAGCAAAGGCCAGGAACTGCCCCTCAGAAGCTATGTCAGCTGGGATGGCAGGCTGCCACAGTTAATTAATTAGCACTTCCATGGATTAGTGAAGTTTGTCTCAAATTCTGTTTGCTTTCAATTTCAGGTGTGTGTGGGTTTTTTGGCTTAACTACAGGGGGCCTCTTTTAATGAAATCACTACTTAATCCATTGAGTTTGGATGCAATAGAATTTTTAAAACTGAGGGAAAGCAGCATTTCACACACTGCCAATAATCTGGTATCTGTTGAGTTCAAGAAGGCTTCATTTTGCAAACAGGTTACAACTGAAACCTCTTTGAAAGTGAACACTCCCTTTTCCCCAAATTGCCTTTTTAATAATGAGCTTTTCTTCTGAAGGGGAAAATCTGTGCAAATGATAACATTGAGCTTGGGTTTATTCACAGAAGCAGTAAGTGAAGATGGTCAGATTCGTGTGTACTTCTTCAAGGAGCACTTAAAGAACTACACTCTCCCTTTTTCATGGGACCAGGCCAGACTGCGCACGCAGGAGGAGATCCGGCGGGGCCACCAGAGGTGAGGTGGTGCTGGCACTGCCTGGGAGAGGGAATAGCGGTCAGCTGTTCATGGAGAATTCCAAGGAGGTTGTTTGGGACCTCAGCAATGCTGAAAATCAGTGTGTGGCATCCTCCCAGAGTGTGCCTGTGCACATCTCTGTGCTGAGACAGAGCAGGAGGTAGATTTTATTTGTACAGGTTACTCAGCTCTCAGAGAAATTGATTACTTGGGGAGTGCTGAAAGTGCTGTAAGAGGAGAAACAAACTTCAGCCAAAAATTGCTGCTGAGGCTTTGGAGTTCTACTTGTCCAAAGCAGGGAGGGAAAACCGTGAGGTTGAGAAAATGTTGGATAGGTTGAGAGGGATGGATGCCTTAGAGCTGTGTGGCATTATACAGTATTTGAGTTCTCCAGAGTCTAGCTCACTTCTGTGGACTCATTCAGAGGAAAGCTACTTTCTTTCCTCTTGGAGGCTTAGCTGCAGCTCTGCTGTGTAGTGAGTGGGTGATGTTTGGGGTGAATCCTCAGCTCCTGTCAGGTTAGTTGCTTTCTAATCCCACGCACAGGTGGTAGTGTGTTGGACCCTGGCACAAGAGCATTATTTCTCCAAATGATCCTTTCTCATTATCTGCTATTTCCAATCTTCAAGCTAGTAGGGAAAAATCAAGACGCTCATACCAATTCCTGTGCTTTTGTTTGTTGGTTTTTCCCTCCCCCTCTCAGGTCAAGGATAAAATCTCCCCAGTCTTGTAAGAAACCCTCCAGCATCTCCATGATGCCAGAACAGTATGGCTCTGACACGAGCAAGCTGTCAGGTCAGGAAGTGAGCATTCCCAGTGCAGATGAATTCACAGACTTGTCCTTGGCCCAGGAGCATCTGTTGGCACAGTTGCAACTGGAAAAAGTAGAAAACAGGAGGTAAGTTCCCAGAGCAACATCTTTGCTGCTTCAGCCCAGGGTTGTAAACAATTTGTGACTTGTGTGGAATGGGAAGCTGAACAGTGCTGAGAACAGCCCAGACCATCTCCAGTTTCATCTGATTTCATCAAGCACATCAGTGCAGTTCCCTGCTGTCTCCTGCTTGCATCCCAGGAACAGTCCAGGATGGTACAAATTCTTGGACCTTTCAGGAATGCTTGGAAACTCTGTGCTCATACCTGCCACCCCAGCTGAAGCAGTGCAGTGTGTACAGTGGTCTGTGTGTCTGTTGTGTCACAAATGTCTATGAACTGCTCTCTGGGATGTCAGTTTGTAGCCATGCAGATCACAGAGGGGAAAGAACTAAAGCTTTTGAGGTTGGCCCAGGAGGTTTTTTGTCTCTTCTGCCTTTCCCATCAGTTGGATGTCTTCAGTGTGTGTGGCTCCTTTCTGTACCACGTTCTTATGTAGTGGATTTTTGAAATAGCAGTGGGCTATGTCAGACTGTGGAGGTCAGACACTTCTAAACCCAAAACTCTTAGTGTTAACCTGCTGGTTACTGGTGCTCTTGGTCTTCCCATCTAGGTTTGAAGAACAGTTGCAGCGATACCTCACTGAGGATGTTGAGCCCCTTGGGGGTCTCTTAGGTCTTCCTCTCTACCTCCCCCAGTCTCTGCTGTCCACCTCAGCTGTCACCTGCCCATTGGTGAAGAGTCCCACGTCACCTGCTCAAGAGGTAAGATAAGGTGGTTCTGAGCATTGACTAAAGCTCTGAGGAGTGCAGTAGTTGCAAAACCTCTAGTGGCAATTACCTTTGGAGAAACTCTCATTCTTGTCTCTCTTCCTTCTGTCCAGGCCGAGAGGCAAGAGGGGCCCAAGGTTTTGGAGGCAGAGCGAAGCCCTGCGCTGTCAGACAGACTGAAACACTTGCAGCAGCTCCTCAGGGCAGCCAAGGAGGCTGAAGCTGCCTCCGAGCTCCACCTCTCTGCTCTGGTGGACATGCTGGATATTTGAGCAGAGCTAGGATGTGGACACTCAGGAAAGAAATCCAGGTCCTGGGGACTGAACACATACACTCTGGGACATGTTCCAGAGCAAGCAGGTGTTCTCCTGGGATAATAACAACAGAGCAGCCACGGGGCCTGGGCCCTGCTCACATGGCTGCCTTCCACAGGGTCAGTGTGTCATGGCTGGTCCTGGGACTCCCTCCTTTTCTGCTGCATAGCCACAGACACAAATCAAAAGCTTTTCTTGGAAGGCCTTATATGACAGGGGTGATTTTTCTTTCTCCCAGCTGTCATCGTGGGTAGACACAGCTTTGGCAGGGGGAAGCTGCAGAGTAGCACAGGGTCCCTGGGAACATGGCAGTGAATGCTCCATAGACACAGTCCTTGAAGTGTTGTCTCAGCTCTGTGCTTCCTTCATGCAGGAAGCCTTGCAAGCAGTGTGGTTTGAAGTTCCTATTCTGTTCCCAGGAATGTCAGTACTGTCATTCTCAAGTTGGAGCAGCATTGGGCCAGGTTTATGTTGCTCAGTGTAAATCCAAAAGGATTTTTGTGCTGCTGGGCCCAAGGTTTACTCAATATTTACAGCGTTAAAAATCAGGTGAGTTGCTTATTCCACAGATTTCATGTCATGCAGGTTGCTTCCTTCAGACTTCAGTGAACAGCTATGGAGGAACAGTTTTCCTTTTGTTGGTTGGGTTTTTGGGGTTTTTTTGGAAGAGCAGTTTGCATTTTCCAGCACTTAGACACCTTTGGAAGCTGAAGACCTTTTGGTTTAATTCCCAGTAAATAGTATGATGATGTACTTCATGTCTGCAGTACTCCTGTACAACTCATCATCTTTTTTTGTTTTCCCTTACAAAATCAGCAAATTTTCATCAGACAGAACCTTCTGCCTGGTAAAGTGTAAATTAGTGCAGTAAACACTGATTATATTGCCTACCAGACCCCAGTCTGCCTCCTTTTCCATTTGAAAATCCTCAGTAATCCAGAACTGCCAGCTGCCTTCCAAAAGAGTGATTTTTCTAGTTATTTTTTTAAGCATTTCATTTGTATTGTTTCTCTTAAATAGCAATAGTAGCTCAATGGTTCAAATAAGAAATATAAACTGAAAAAGGTGGTGTTTTGAGGCTGTTCCTGCTACCCATGCTTTTGTTGGGCTGAGTTGTGAGAGTTGAACTGGGTTCCTTGTGAAGCAAAGCCTGTGCCCTTGCTCTTGTTCTCTGTCCACCTGTGAAAACCCAAAAGAGCTTTGAGTGTGGCTCACACCATCTGATGCAAATGTGTTTTGTACCTAATAAATTTTTAGTGGCTTGTCAAGGTGGTGTCTCATTCCTGTGAGAAAGCTCATGGTGCAGGATGCTCTGGAGGAGAGTGCTGCGTTTAACCAAGGGGGTCGTGGGCGTCTGTTCTTCTCTCCGTGGCACCTCTGCATCGTTTCACCGCGGGGGGAGGGCCCCTGGCAGCAGCAAAAGGCCAACGAGGGTGGGATTTGAGAACATCTCTGGTGGGAAAAACTCTTCCGTGTCTTTTCTAACCACACTTCTCACAGTATTCAAGGTATCCATCCATGGTTTCATGCCTCCTTTGCCCCAGTTTGCTTTCTGGTTCCACCCTCCTTTCGGGAAGGTTTATCGCCTTCCTGCTCAGCAGTCACTTTCTGCAGCAATCATTTCTGACTGTTTTCCAAAACTCTTGGCTAAGACACTTCCAGCTGCTCTGCACCAGGACGCTTTTTGATGCTTCCTCAATTTCTCCTGCCATCCCCAAAATCCGGTGCTGCTGCAGGGCACCAGTGCCCTCGTGACCCCTTTTCCCAAAATCCAGTGCTTCTGCAGAGCACCAGTGCCCTCGTGGCCTCTGTTCCCAAAATCCCAGTGCTGCCGCAGGGCACCAGTGCCCTCGTGGCCTCTGTTCCCAAAATCCGGTGCTGCTGCAGGGCATCAGTGCCCTCGTGGCCTCTGTTCCCAAAATCCCAGTGCTGCCGCAGGGCATCAGTGCCCTCGTGGCCTCTGTTCCCAAACTCCGGTGCTGCTGCAGGGCACCAGTGCCCTTGCGCCCCCTGTTCCCAAAACCCGGTGCTGCTGCAGGGCAGCAGTGCCCTCGTGCCCGGGGCAGGGGGCAGATGCCGTGTCGGACCGCGCACCTGCCCCCTCGCCGGTGGTGTCCGCAGTGCCCCCGCGCGGCAGCAAAAGGGTCGCGACGAGGGTGGGATTCGAACCCACGCGTGCAGAGCACAATGGATTAGCAGTCCATCGCCTTAACCACTCGGCCACCTCGTCCCCTGTGTGAGGCACTTTTTTTTTTCTTGCAGTTTTTTGCCCCCTTTCTGGACCACAGACTGCAAAACTAGGGCTGGTTCTTCAGGGTGTCCTTTGATGAGTAGAGTGCCCTTTGGGCAGGCAGAATCATGGCAGCCCCTGTCACAGCAGAGAAGGAAGGCAAGTGTTGCTGATCCATTTGCCCCTTTCCATGTTCCCTTCTGTGTTCAGGGGGTGGCAGAGGGCAACGTAGCATTGATTTTTGCCATAAAAATGTGTGCACCAGGTTTTCTCACTCACCCTCACCCACACCCAGTCTCTGTCCAGAGGGTTTTCCTATGTGATTCAGCACCAGTTGTGCAAAGAAATAGGGAAGGTGGTGGGGGGTCCAGGCAGCATCGAATGTAGCTCTTTAATTTCCTGAACTCCCTGGGTTCTGAAGACATTTTGGGCCATCTATCCACTGTGAGCTTCCAAGGGAGAGGAAGCAGAGGGAAACTTCTTACCCTCAGACTGAGGTCACCTGGGACAGAGGGGTGGGAACCACCACTGTTGGGGGCAGGGCCAAGACCTCTGGAGTGATGCTAGTTTGGGACAGGGAGGAAAAATAGCCACTCAGGCCCAGGCACCACTGGGAGTCGAACCCAGGATCTCCTGTTTACTAGACAGGTGCTTTGACCAGCTGAGCCATGGTGCCCACATGCCCCAATGCCATTGGGTATCCCTGAGAACACCTGACCCTCTGCCCACCCCCTCTTCCCCCATGACCCAGACTGCAGTCCCAGGTTTGGGGTACCCCAGCTGCAAACCCCATCCCCATCTGCTGTTGGGTGCACCCCCTTGGCACAGGGAACCCAGCACATTCCATAGACAACACCAGCTGGGTTTGGGGGTCCCAGGCCCTACAGGGACATGCTGGCCCCTCATCTTGCCCTGGCAAAGCCCTGCCATCTCCCTCCTGCACTACCCCGAGGTGACTGCCTCAGTGTCACACCTCTGGTGGCTCACCTCAGCATCCTGGGGGTCCCCAGGACATTGCCCTGGTTCCAGGTCAAATCCTGCACAAGTCCTCCTTGCTGCTCCCACTATCCCCCTCCCACCCAGATGGTCCCTCCAGCACCGATGTTCATCCCAAGGGACACCCCAAGCTTCTTGGGGAAGGGACACCAGATGCCTCCACAGCACCAGGACAGGGAGGGAAATGGCTGCAGGCAATTCTTCTGTGCCTGCCTTGGGGTGCCAGGAGGCAGCCCCAGGCCAGCCGTGCCCACAGGCAGCTCCAGGATTTTTACTGGAGTTGTGAGCCGTTCTGCCAGACCTGCAATCAACAGGGAGGGGTCTCTGGAGAGGCAAAAGGACATGGAGATGCTGGGGGTTGATCCCAGGGCCTCTTGCATGCAAAGCAAGCGCTCTCC
>JAOXXN010000102.1:60928-79427 GCA_026770055.1 Myrmophylax atrothorax
AGGGCAGGGAAGGCAAGGCAAGGCAAGGCAAGGCAAGGGAAGGCAAGGCAAGGCAAGGCAAGGCAAGGGAAGGCAAGGGAAGGCAAGGGAAGGCAAGGCCCATTGTGAGCCAGCAAATGTATCTGGCAGCTGATGTCCCCTCCAACAGCATTTGCACAAACAGGATGCCATGGCACTGTACCTCAAGGCCTGCTTCTCCAGGTGGACCACGGATCCCAGGCTCGCCTCCTGGGCCAGGATCACCCTGGGGAAGAAACAAAGAAGGGTCAAATATTTCCTAGGCAAGGCTGGTGATGTAGCCCCTGGTACCAGTTCAGGGCTCCCTCCTGACTCCCTCGTCAGGCAGAGCCCTGCCAAGCACAGTCACCAGCCTGCCACAGCTGAGCCTGGGGACATGGACCAGGCAGAGACTGGGCAGTGCCATCCCCAGCACACTTGGCAGGGGTGTGGGAGGCCGATGCTGAGCTTGTGGGCAATATGGGCAGTCTTCTTACCGGTTCTCCCTTCTCTCCTTTGGTCCCTTGCACTCCTTTTGGTCCAAGTTCACCTCTTGCTCCCTGCTCAATGGAAGGAAAAACAGATCCAGTATGGAGCACATCTGGATGTGCTCAGGCAAAAGCACTGCTGCATCACAAACACATGCCTGCCTGGCCCAGGAGAGCATCCTCTAAACCAGCAGCTCAGTGCAGAGCAAATAATCAGTGTTTACAAAGGCATTAACTAAGGAAAAAGAAGTTCTGCAAGGCATTTTTCAGATGGTTTCAAAAGAAGATGAGCTTGGGAGATACAGCCAGGCTCCAAAGCTGCAGGGAAAAGCCAGGGCAGCTGCTGACAGGACAGGCTCCTCAGCCATCAATCCAGAGGGTTGGGAGACAACTCCTTGGCATTTCAGTCAGTACAAAAAAACAGGTGATGGAGACAAACACACTCACCTTGGGTCCTGGCATCCCTTTCTCACCCTTGTCACCCTGTGAAGGGAGAGGAGGGAGAGGTCAGCACCTGACTGGCCCTGCACTGTGCACACCCAAAGTCTGCAGTGAGGGGCAAGAAGCTGAAGAGCAGATGTAGCTTCAGGCTGATGGTTGGGGTGATGAGTGCAGCCACCTCCCCATCACCATGATAGAGGCTGAGGTCCCCAGCACCTCTGCCATGAGACTGATGGAGCTGTGCCCAGGTTCAATCCTGGTTTCAACCCCCTTTCTCCTTATGACAGGCTCTACTTTCTGATAACTTTTTCCTGCTTCCCTCTTCTCTCAGGCTGCTCAGCTCCTCCAGCAACATCCACTGAAACAGACTTCCTGGTGTGCTGGATGAGGAGTACATACCTGTGGTCCTCTGGGTCCAGGGTAGCTAAATCCGGGTCTGCCTCTGTCACCCTTTGGTAGAAAAAAAGAAAGACCTGTGAGATACCAAACCTGGCCTTTGTGACCTGGTGATGCCTGGTGTGACAGTTACAGCCATTTTCATTGTCTCTCAGGGCAAGACATCACCAGGAGCCAAGACTTCCACAGCTGCTCCTGAAGCTTTGGGAATGGCTGTGTGGAGCAAGGATTCTCAGGGTCTTGGGGATGTCACTTTCCAGGGATGCCCCTGAATCTGTGCAGGGTAAGGGGTATAATCAGAGATGCCTTGGCTGGAGCAAGACCTAGATCTCTGCCCCATAGGGTGGCTCAGGTCTGATTCTGTTTCCAAGGCACACAAGTTTCTGCAGTGGAAACTGCTTTTTTATTTTTAACTTTTTTGCCCCCAAATAAATAAATAAGAACACAAGCCCACCCTTTCAAATGCAGAGGAGTTTCATTCATGAACTTTACCTTTGGTCCTGGTGGTCCAGCGTCACCTCTTGGGCCCAGGTCACCAGGGTCCCCACGTGATCCCTGCAGGATAGTTTTGGGGAAAGCAGGGAGAGTGAGTGAGGATGTTCCCTGACAGACCATCTCTCTTCCCCTGACCACACAGGGGACTGTGCTGGAGAATCCAGCTCTTGAGATAGTGTTGCAGGACCATCTCCCTTCCCGAGGAGTTTACTGTGACAGTGACAGTCTCAGCACTGGGGTTCCCATGTCCCATAGAGCCACATGGATGTCACAGCACTGCTGCCACAGTGGGGTGCTGGACTAACCATAGGGCCAGGACAAATGGGTGCTTGTAGAGTCCCATCTTCCCTCTTCCCAGTGACCTATTCTGAGGGTCCCTTCCACGTTGTCATGGGAACACCTGGGACCAGGAGTGATGGAGAAGCAGTGACTCCCAGGTCTTGGGACTTCTCCTTGTCCTAGAGGCTATTCAGGGGCCTCTGGGCTAATTTTTGAGCCCCCCTAAGAAAAGGTCATACAGGTTCTCCTCAGGAGGGTCAGTGCAGGCAGCTTATGTCAGTAGGGCAAGTTCTCACTGCAGAGGGAGGACAAGGTCACATAAGCATGACTTACTATCCTGCCTGGTTCTCCCACAGCACCTGGAGAACCTCGGGGTCCTGGCAGTCCTTGGTCTCCCTGCACAGCAAAGAAAGACACAAGAATGTACAGAGGCACGTGGGCATGAGGAGGGGAGCCAGGCAAGCTGCCCTGGATGGTGGCAGTGCTCCCCCTTCCTCCTGCCTGTCACCACCCCCTGCCCATCACCAACCCCTGCCTGTCACCAACCCCTGCCCCACGCTTACCCTTGCTCCTTTGTTGCCAACCTCACCGGGCAGACCACGAGGACCCTCTGAACCAGGATCGCCCTGTGAAGAGGGTGAAGATATTCCTGGTCAGGGATGTCTCCAGTGCTATCTATGTGTATGGCAGAACTTCATGGAGTGAGAAGGCCTGATGCCCTTCTGAAATCTAATGTTTCTTAGCTTGAAACAGTGTCAGGGCAGTGGGCTCTCTGAATGTGTCTCTTAACCTTGAGATTCAGTGCCCTTCATTCCCTCTCTGGACCAAGCCCTGGAGGAGGCGGTACCTGATGCCAGCAGGCAGCACAACACAGCAGGATCTGTGATTCCCAGCTCTGGTGTTGGACACTGCAGGACTGGGCAGTAGCGCATCACACACAACAGTCCCACCCATCTCAGGCTCTTTTGCAATGGTCTGGGCAGTTGCTTTACTCACCCTTTCTCCTGGGCCTCCAGGAGTGCCTTTGCTGCCTTTCGTTCCTGGATCTCCGCGTCGACCCTTGGCAGACACAGGAAGTCACACAAATGGGGTGAGAAGGTGGATGTTACCTGAGCAGTGACACCTGGCTGCCCTACCTCCTCCCCCTGGGCCCAGGAGATGCACACTTGCCCCCTCGGTGAGAGTGTGCCTGGCAGCAGGGCAGCAGGGATGCCCGTACTTCCTTTTGGGAAGCCACAGCCAGACTGTTCTATCAGATGGGTGGTCACCACAGTGACCACAAACATTCCTGGTTTATTCCCTCAGGAATAAAAGACTCTGATTTACTTCCAGCTCATCCAGTGTTGCTTTCCCCACAAGGACACAAGCTGGCTGGGCTCTGACCCCTTGGTGCTGGTGGAGCTGTGCTAGGGAACATTGTCTCCAGACCACTCCCCAGAATTTGCAGTGCCCCATCATATGAACTTGGGCTGTGTGGCACCAGTGATATTGTGACACTGCCCTTTTCAGAGAGATCTACCATAATAGCCACCAGATCCTGACACTGTGAGCTCCAGCAAGAAGGCAGAGGTTTGGGGAACTTGCCAGAGAACAACTCGACCAGATCTTTGTGGTTATGTGGGAACACAGGATGCTTCTCTAAGGTGAAATACTTCACATCAGGCTTAGGATTATGGGAGTACTGCTCTGTGATGGGAGACAGAAGGATATCAGCACCTGCACAGCTTTTGGGATGCACCAGGCAGTGCAGGCAAGCTGAAAAGGGCGGTTTCTCAGTGCTCATCCATGAAACCCCATCAGGTTCCCATGGTGTGCCCACTGTCCAGAGATCTATTCAGACACTTACAGGCTCTCCTTTGGGTCCAGGGGGTCCTGCTTCACCTTTGCTTCCCCTGTTTCCAGAAGGCCCTTGAGCTCCAGGATTGCCTGGAAGTCCCTTGGAGAAGAAAAAGAAACACAGTTTATTCCGTGTCAAGCAGTCCACCTTGAACAGAGATGTGTACGAGCACCCAACTTCTGCTTCCACACACCCTACATGCCCAAATGTCACTGCCATGAGCATGGGCTCCAGCTTTGGAGCTGTGTGATGCCGTGTCACCTTTCTGCCACCAGCTAACAACAGTTTTGTCAGCTGTTCCTTACAGCATCCATCCAGCCCTGCCCAAAGCCAGAGAGGCTATCTCAGCCCCGTGCTTGGAAGTGTTCAAGGCCAGGTTCAGGGGAGTTGGAACTGGATGATCTATAAAGTGCCTTCCAACCCAAACCATCTTGTGATTCTACGAATGGATCAGACAGAAAGATAAATCATTCCCAGTCCAATTTGTCTGCTTTTCATTGCTCTTAATGAATGCTCAAGACCCATCCTCATTTTGCTCAGGAGTGTGGGGTGGTCCCCTCCCCTGTTTCCCACTGTGTTGGTGGGGACACTCATGGTGGGAGAGCTCCCTCAACCACCCAGTGTATTCTGCGTGGTGGTGGGCTAATCAGCAGGATCACCAGGATGCCCTGGCATGCAGCCACCTTTGTGCATGGCCATGCAGCTGATCCTGCTCCAGCTCCACATGGAGCAGACCATAGGAAGACACTGGAAACATTTTCTCCTGCATTAACCTACCGGGCTTCCTTTTTCTCCTGGAGGTCCTGGGGGTCCACTGCGACCAGGCCGGCCAGGATCTCCCTGAAACAGGCAGAGGGCAGTGGTCATTGCCTGCCTCCTCAGCACGCTGCACCATGAGTTGGTGCCTCTTGGTGCACTAGTTGCCCTGCCCAAGGAGCAGGGCCAGCAAGGCTCTCCCTTCAGCTCCTGTGCCTAGTGATGGGCTCCAGACCCCAAAGCCTATGAGCTCCATAAGCAGTGTAGGATTTAGGAGGAAATACAGGAAATGGTGCTAAGCTGTCCCCACTGGTGGCCTCTGTCCACACTCTGCTGTCTATCCAGAGCAATTGTACCTTTATGCCTGCATCTCCTCTTTCACCTTGGTCTCCTGCATCTCCTGGGTAGCCATCAGGGCCCTGGGGAGGGAAATGACAAAGAACCACATATTTCATGGTAGGAACACTTACCCTGCAGAATAAATCAAATAAAAATTTCTAATCAAATAAACTTTCTAAGCCAGTGCTTAGAAACTGTGACACTGTGACAAGCAAAAACTACTTTAGTCTCTAGAGCAACTTTCCTCTCTCTGTGGGAGGGATGCTGGGGGGTCCCAGCTTACTTACCCACAGAAAGAAGGCACAGAAAAATTAGGCTGTGCTCCCCATTCCAGGGATCCCAGGTGTGGGACCAGATCAGCCAGTAGGAAAATGGGCCAGTAACCTCTCATGGGCTGTCCTTCTACGTATGTAACTCACTCAACAGCTATAGAACCGATGTGGTGATGGAAGAATAAAGTGCTCCTACCTTGTCACCAGGGTCACCCTTGCATCCCGGTGGTCCAATTCTCCCCAGCTTGCCCTGAAGAGATTGCATTCAAAAGAAAAAGACTGAGAAGTTGTAGGTGTCTGAAGGAAAAACACAGGTTTTGCTGTTAACAGTTAATAATTCTTAGCATCATCTGCTGGCCTTACCTGTGACCACATAGGTAAAAAATAGCAAGTTTATTACTTAAACAGAAATGGGGTGCACAGAGACAAGTGGAGAAGGAAATGATAGTTGGAATTCAGGCATGCTCATCCTGCACATGTGCCCTGGGTGATGGAAATGTCCCTTGAGGCTGGATTTGGGGGTCACTCATGTCCATGGCTGTGCTGGTCCTCTCTCATGCCCCTCATGTCAGAGCAGCTCAGGTGTGCAGCAAACACACTGCTTGAGGGACACTGTGAGACAGGGACTGCCTTGCTCTGTGCCCCAAAAGAGCTTAGTCATCATTGCTGAGGCAGCCTGTTCCAGATAGAGAAAGGGGGAGACTGAAGGGCTTTAGGATTTTAGAGAGTAGGAGGGACTGGAGGTTGTTTTAGAGCTTCAGTAGGCATTTCAGGAATGGGAAGAACTGTTTTTAGCTCTCAGATATACTGGGCTGGGTATATGAGAGTGCAGAGCAAAGCCTGTGTTATGCTGGCCAGTGGACAAAGCCAGGCAATTTGTTCAAAGGCCCTTTAACTTGACTTTAGGACTTTAATACTAAGAACAAGTTTAGAGATCAAATTTCAGATTCTATGATGAACTGCCCTGAAAATCAAATTTCTGCAAAGTTTTCTGTGTCCACATCCTGTAGGGGTCACTAATACTCAAGATAAGGTATCTACACCCAAATTGTCTGGCCCTATCAACTTCTCAGCCTGAGCACAGAGCAGGTTACACATGCAGGTCCTGCAGAGACCTTGCTGACAGAGGGACAGCACTGAACAGCATGAAGCTGTGCCAAAGGGATTTAGGCTGGATATTGGGGAAAGGTTCTTCCCCCAGAGGGTGGTGGGCACTGAACAGGCTCCTCAGGGCAGTAGGCACAGCACCAAACCTGCCAAACCTCAAGAAACATTTGGACAATGCCCTCAGGCACAGGGGAGGATTGTTGGGGTGTCTGTGCAGGGCCAAGAGTTGGACTCGATCCTTGTGGGTCCCTTCCAACTCAGGATATTCTATGATTCACTTCTGCGACCTGAATTACTTCCTGTATTTCTACAGGACATGCAAAATAATGTGCAAATAAGGTCACAGAAACCTCAGATAGAACAGAAAGGCAGAGTCTGCATAGGAGAAACTAAACAGACTGTGGAGATGAGAGAGGGGAAAGAAATGAAACAGTAGCAGCGACATTATGGGATGCTCCCAGTGCTCCCAGTTACCTTCTGTCCATCAGTGCCGTTCCTGCCTGCCAAACCAGGGGCACCCTGGGATCAAGGGGGAAAAAAAAGGTGGAATCTATTAGCACACAGTCCAAGGGTTGGTAGCTGAAGCAACATTCAAGTTAGAAAATATTCTTTCTTACCCTCCGTCCATCGGATCCAATTTCTCCCTGGGAGAAAAAGAGGACAGAAGTCAGGCGCTGTGTCTACATCCCCCCACCCATCTACAGCCTAAAATCATCACCACTCTACCACACTGTGAGCAATGCCTGAAGGAGGATACAGGCTTTGGGATGCCCTTGGAAATCCCTCCTCACGTTTACAATTCTAATTTCTCCCTCTTTGCATCAGAAAGGAGCACAGCCTCTGCCAAGTGCCCAGCCAGCCATTCTGTCTCTTCCTTCTCACCTTCTCTCCTTTCAGCCCTGGGAGACCCTAGACAAAAAAAAAAGACAAAAAAGAAGAAGAAAAATCATAGTATAAGTGTCTGGGAAAACAACAGGAGTGGAGACAGGAGAACGCAGGGGTCTGGGGTGGGAAACAGGCAGGTAAGAGGGAGAAGCAAAGCTCCTCCTTCTTCACCGTGCAAAGAGCTCAGCTGTTGACTATGGGATTCTTACCTTGGGACCAGGATATCCAATGGGTCCTTCAATACCTGGGTCACCCTTCAGAGAGGAAGACATGGAGATTTAGCTTGAGGTCATCAGAGCCCCAGCAAACAGAGGGGAGGATTTTCCACAGCTCACCTGTCGTCCCTTCAGCCCAGGGGAGCCTGGCTCACCCATGTTCCCCTTTGCACCCTAAGGAAAGAAAAAATCCAATGTAAATCCAGGCTTGGTGCTGACTGAGAAAATGGCAGTTACTGGTAGCATCATGCTCCCTGTGGCTGCTTGGACCTACCAGGACCTGCTTTATTCTGGGGAAGTCAGGGAAAGTGTTTATGGGGATAGGAGCACACAGAGCTGGGGCAGGAGACTGGGACATCCTATGCATGTGAGAGCTCTGCCCTTGAGAGTGGGAAACTCAGAGAGCTGCTGCCTCACTCCTGTTGTCCTCGGGTGCTGGAGGTGCACAGTGGATGCTCAGATGTCTCCCTGCTCTGCTGGCAGCCTTGGCATAGACATGGGCACACCAGTGCTGGTTGTGTGCTGCTGTGTCACCCAGGGCCAAGGCAGATTCTGAGGTGTCATTTCTCACCTGGGTGCAACCTGAGAAGGCAGCTGAGGTGGGTCTAGGGCATCCTGCAGTGGTTGTGGTAGGCCGAGGCATTATTGTCTTTCCCACAGCTTAGAGCTACTTACCTTCTGCCCTCGGTATCCCTTGGGACCAGGTGGACCTGCAATCTCCAAGCAGCTCATCTTGTAGCACTGAAATACAAGAAATTAAACAGGAGGTGTTGAAACAGCGTGCCACTGCTTCATGTGCTGGGGCAGGGTGCACCCAAAACTCATCCCAGTTCCACACACATGGCTCTCCATGCACCTCTCCCCATGAACTCAGGGCTAAAATCTGCTGTGGCTCCAGCTGGGTCAGGGCTGCAGCAGCAACAAGCACACTGAGAAGTGCTGCATGTCGATTATGAGCAGAAAGTTTCCATGAGCACGTTCATTACAGCTTAGCTCTGGGCCCAGCCTCGAAGAACAGGACTGCCAAGCATCAGAGACAGTGGGGACTTGCTCATCTGGGGTCCTCAGGGGACAGCCATGCCCTTTGGAGCATCACCTGCATACTCCTCCCTCTTTATGCCAAACCCTGTCCCTGTGGCGGGGCAGGAGCTTCAGCTTGTGCAGCACCTGTAGAAGGGGAACATGCCTCCAAAGTGATGAAACGAGTCTATTCCATAGGCTTGAACTCATTACAGGTGAGAGGGAGGCAGGGAGTGAGTCCTGCGGGCCATTATAACTACTGGGTAAGAGGATATGTCCCCAGACTCTGCACTGATCCACAGGTGAGCAGAGACCCATCCCCTGGAGGTCCATGCTGGTTTGGGGTACAAGCTGGTCTCCTCTAATTCAAGCAACTTAAACCTGTGTCATGTGGCACTGGCATAAAGATGCATCTCACTCACCTCTCCGTAGGCTTCGTGTTTCTGCAAAGGAGAGAACAGGATGAAGAGAATCAGTTAAGGTGGTCAGCCCCAAGGGAAAGACAGCATCCCACCCTTCCTTGTAGGGATGTGTGACAGGGAGATGGAGTGGTAAAGCTGTAAAGATGTTCTCAGCAGAGGCCCCATTAACAATGCCTCACATGTGGGGTCTCAAGGACCATGCTGATGGTGAGCATGTGTCTCAGTGGGGCATGCTGTTCCATGTGCCCCTGGATGGGGAGCAGGTTAGGGTATGGGTCTGGTCTTCAGCAAGAGCCAGGACTAGGGCAGCAGCCTGCTCAGACATGCTGAAAAACAAGAGGCACAAATGAAGGAGTCCTGGTTAAGTACCAGAAATAAAGACTCCATTTTTCCTGCCAGAGGCGCTCTCCAGAGCCCTGCCAAAATCCCAGCAGAGGAGTAAATGATCCCCACATCCATGCACCGCTTCTCTTGTCCCCCCTGCCTCATGCAGCATGCCATACCATAGCTTGGATTATCCTGTCGATGGTGTTGACATCGATGTCCAGGGTGTCCTTCTGTGTGATGGCGTAGTTGTTGCGGTACAGCTCGTGGGGCAGGTTGGCGATCTCCCGCAGCCCCTGCTCGTACACCTTCTCGCTGGGGGCCACCGCAAAGAGCTTGATCCCCATGTCTCGTGCCCTCTCAGCCTGCATCTTCATCCCCCCACAGGGGCTGCCAGTGACATGGCCATCAGTGATGACCACTGCAAAGTTCACGCCGGTGGCCATCTGGGTCTGGATCTGCTGTGTCATGTTGGAGATGGCACAGTCTGTGAAGGTGCCCCGGCCAAGGTAGTTAATAGCGTACAGCCTGGGCAGGTAAATGTCTTTGCTGCTTGTTAAAGGGCTGTAAATTTCTACCACATCTGAGTAATGGAGCCCACCAAACTGCCAGGTGATGTAGACTTGGTTCTGGTAGAGCTCACTCTCCAGTTTATCGATGAACATAGGGATGAACCGCTTTATTTGCTCCACGAGGCTCTGGATGGGCACAGTCTGCAGAGCAACGCTCTCCGAGGTGTCAATGATGAAGTAGACATTGATGGGGCAGTTCCTCTTTTCTGCATGGAGACAATTACTCAGACTGTGTCAGAAAACTTCATGCAGCCCCTTCACTGTCCCCCAGAAATCTGGATTAAGTGCAATACTGGGAAAAGCACAAGTCCCACCTAGCTCTAGAAGTGACATCTGTGTTTGGGTTAGATGGCTCCCCAGTGCCCAGGACTTGTAAATCTTAAGCTCTGCTACAGGATCACAGAATGATTGAGGTTGAGAAAGACCTCTGAGGTCATTGACTGCAACCATTATCACAGCACTGCCTAGTACTGAATCAATCTTGAAAATCGTGCTATTTTTTGTAGCAGTCAGGCTGGACAAGTAAATCACCTCTGCATTGCGACTGAAAAGCAATGGAATAATCAAATTTAAAGTAAACAATTTTCTGGCATCAGATAGAGAGCTGATTGCTGGAGACTGACCGGTATTTATCACTGCATCTGCTGGGAGGCCACCACTGGCAGACCTCAGCTTTTCCATCTGCACTGGCAGATCTCAGCTCTTCCATCTCCACTGGCAGACCCCAGCTTTTCTGTCTCTACCTCTCTGCACTCCAATACAAACCCAAAAATGTGATTTTGGGTGGATGACAGTGTTCCCTACAGATGGATTGTTACCACAGAAGTGGTGGAATGTCACACGATCAGTTCCTGGCAAGCAGATTCTACAACTGATCATGGCCATTGCTTTTGTTAAAATTGCTGCCCATAAAGGTTACCCAAACAACTTGGGTTAATACCTGCACAGGAACTAGGACTGACATCTCCAGAATCTCCATCAAACTGAGCGTGGAGAGGAACTAAAGCCACACAAAGGAGAGTGGAAAGCAAGGCTTGTCGGAACATCTCAGCAGTCCCTCAGGATACTCAGATGCCTGTGGGAAAACACAGGTTACATGTTAAACATGATACACAACCTCCTAACTCTGCTGGCATGACAGAAAGCCAGCCAGTGCTCCTCATAGACCCTGCCCGTGACAAACTAGACCTCTCCATCACTGGGACACATCATTGGGCCACTAATGCAGGTTTTTATACTGACTTGAAAGCTTAGTGATTAAAATATTTCCTTTGCTGGAGGATGATTTAAAACTGCTTCAGTTTTGCTACCAGTCTGAAGGGAGGGATTAGGTGGTGGAGCTATGGAAGGTGCATCAGGACCTTCCAATTCCATGCTTTCTTTCCAGATGTGAGTCTAACCATGCCATGCCCACACTGGCTCCAACACCCCTTATCCACTCAGATGCACACATCCATGTTCCTCTGTCTTCACCTGCCTGGCCAGACAATCAGTGAATACGTACAACAGGTCCTTTCCACCTCCAGGTCATCATGTGAGTGAGTGGTGATAACTGTGAATACCAAAGGGGTACAAAAGTCTTTGCTGGACAGCACTGCTCTGTAGCCCCCACAACCCATGGAGAGAAGTGACACATGAACAACCACTAGACTAAGTGAACATCTTTAGTGTTCAACCCATCACCAGATCCAGCTGCACATGGGAGTACATTCCATGTAGGATTGTAATAACTTAAAGCTGCAGAAGAATTAAGAGATCTAGTCTGAAAAGTTCTTGAGAATGTATGTAAGTGTTCAAATGAACCCAAGCTTTGAAAAGACATTCACAGGCAACACTCAAATGATACTTATCACCAACATATGCAAGAAGAG
Organism: Myrmophylax atrothorax; assembly: GCA_026770055.1. Lineage (NCBI taxonomy): Eukaryota > Metazoa > Chordata > Aves > Passeriformes > Thamnophilidae > Myrmophylax > Myrmophylax atrothorax. Next base: position 72,645 of record JAOXXN010000102.1, read on the forward strand.
GCAGTGCTCACCTTTGTGTCTAGAGGACATCAGAACTAACCAGCATGGCCCCTTGATGGCCCATAGATGCTTCTCTGCATGGGGGTCAAATCACCACAAACCAAAAGGGGGCATGTGGGATATCTGTTATCAAAAAAAGACCTAAATCCAGTCAAGAAAGAGAGTTTCTTCCTTACATAATTTTTCTGGTAACTTTTGGAAGAGTCAAAGGATTGAAGGGACACTGAGTGCATTTGGTGGCATTGGTAGTGCAAGTGAGTAATGCAGCTGGGTTGCTGCCTCAGCTGCATGAGAAATAGCATTACCTGAAGAATACAGGCAGCTCAGCCCCCCCTGCATCTCTTGAGACCTCTCTCCACATGGTGACCAGCTACTGCCTGGTGGGACATGTCCCTTTCCAGTTGACACTGCCAGCTGCAGTGCACCCCAGGCTTCTGCAAACTGGTTTATGCTGGAAAGGTCAGTGGTGTCAGTGCTGCTGATACCCCCACAACAGTAACAGCCTTTCTCCTCACTCAGGCTTAGACCAGATTTTAACTAGGGCAAAAAGAAACCTCCTACTCTTTGGAGATCTCCTGCGTGGGTGGGACAAGAGATCCAAAAGCTCTGGGAACACAAGCGTGAGGTGCTTGACACAGCTCAGCAAAGCCCTCTGACATCAAAGGCCTCTCATATGACTCCAGCTCAGCACCCAAATGTCCCCAGTGAGTAGTTCATGGGTCCTTTTCCTCCCTCTCCCACTGGAGCAGCTGCACAGCTGTTTGCAAAGAGACCTGACTGGAGCCTCATGAAGGAATATCTCTTCTGGGAGGAAAGGTTGAAATAATTGGGATTGTTCAACCTAGAAAAGAGAATGTTCTGAGGTGACCCTATAGCACCTGCCAGTACCTAAGAGAGCTGGAGAGGGACTTTGGACAGGGCTTGGAGGGACAGGACAAGGGGGAATGGCTTCCCACTGGCAGAGGGCAGGGTTAGATGGGATATTGGGAAGGAATTCTTCCCTGTGAGGGTGGGCAGGCCCTCACACAGGTTTCCCAGAGCAGCTGTGGCTGCCCCATCCCTGGAAGTGCTCAAAGCCAGGTTGGATGGGGCTTGGAGCAACCTGGGCTAGTGGAAGGTGTTCCTGCCCATGGCAGGGGACTGGAATGAGATGAGCTTTAGGGTTTCTCCAATCCAAACCAATCTGTGATTCCATGATTCTGTGAACTCCCTGCATAGGCCAATGTGACTCAATTTTTGTTGTGCTGCAGAGAGTAGAAGGGGTATTGTAAGGATAAAATACTTTAATGCTAAAGAAGTGTTATAGTTAAGATCAAGACTTCGTCCCTCCAACCTCACTGCAGCCTTTACTTGTCTTGTTTGCCCTCTATAAAATGGAGCTGCTGCAGATCCCGATCTTCTGAAGGCACATCAGCTTGGTGCCTTCAGACAGCACCATTTTAGAGCCAGCCTTTAGCTGAGGAAGACAGACACATTAACTTTTGGAGAGGCTGGGAGTGCTGAAGGCTTTGGCCAAATGTCTGACTCATCATCCTGACCAGAGTTTAATCACCTCCCTCTCTCCCTCTTTCCCTCCCTCCATGTGTGTGGGTGGGAAGGCTCTGTACAGCAGAGTGGCTCTTGAGGCAGAGCTGTGGCAAGCAGTTAACCTGCATGGGCAACCAGGGCCAGCTCTGGCACAGGATGGCCCCATTCTGCAGCCCTCGGGGCTTGGGACTGGGTCAGTGAAATACCATGACCTCGGACTCTACAGGGGCAGAATGGAGGGGCAGGAACATGACACCTGAAAACACAGGACACAACTCAGTTCTCTGTGGTCCTCTCACACAGTCTCCTCTATTTCACTTTGCACCTTGTCTTCTGCTCCACCAGCATCCCACCTGGTATTAACCTCAGTGGATACACAGTGGGGCAGCTGCTGGGAACTCCTCTCCCCACCTAATGGGTCTCCAAGGCTGGGGTGGGCAATGGTGCCTATTTTATTATCCTCAGCTGTTGTGATGCTGCTGCAAATCTCAGAACATTTTATATTTGTAAAGTTCCACCTGCTGCTCCAAAACCCTGGGATGGAAATCTCAGGTTTCACCAGTATTTCAGAATAACCTTTTTCTGGACGTTGAAGGCGACTTTGAACACAAATAGTCCAAAAAACTAATGGAAAGAGCAAATTGGGAGCTGACTCATTGTGTCTGAATACTTGGGTCTGCTCATCTTGTTCTTCCTTGACCTTCCTCTCTCTGCCACAGCAGGATGGTTGTTCCTAAAAGGCCTTCTCTCAGTACTTGTATTTTTGAGTGATTAATTTCTTTCCCCATGAGATGCACACATGGGAAAAAACAACAGGGAATCTCAAGCAGTGGGCCCTCAGGGTCTGTGCTCAGGTGCTCAGCAGAGAAGTGCATGGTCTTTGCTGTTCCCACACTCAGATCCCAGGTGATCTGTCTGTAACACACACAGCTGAAAAACACGTGGATTTATCTAGACACACCCTGCAAAAAAAGTGGCCTTGCAGGAGGACCCAAGTTCTCTGCTTACTTCTCTTTCTCTTTGCTGAGCAACTGAACCAAATGTAATATTATGGCAGAAAAAATACTTGCAATGACTACAATGTGCCAGCTGTGTCTGGCTTATTTGCAGTCTCACAGCTGATTACCAGATAGAGCAGATTCTAATGCACTAGAAAGGTTACCTCATGCACCCAGAAAGAGAGACCCATAGTCTGTCTTATTCCACATGCTGATATTCCTGAAGTTCTTCCTGGTGCACTGTGCATTTCTCCTCCATCACCAGAACACCTGAGCAAATTGATCCCGAATTCACAAAAATTTAGGTGCTCTGCTCTCTAAGCTACCTCTGCCTGCAAGGAGCTTATTTAATGTCACACAAATCAAAAGCCACACAAATTAAAAGCCACACAAACTGCACTGCTCTCATGAAAGGAGAATTATGCTGGCTATGGCTAAAATACGCAGAATAAAGTTTGAAACCTCCTTGTTGCTCAAGCCCAACATTTTCCATGGCCATGCCCAGCAGGCAGTGCCTGTGGTGCCACTCACATGTGCAAGCAGCATTTTCTCCACTCAAATGGTTGCTAAATAAAACCAGAAAAGAAAAATATGTCCCATTTGGAACAAAACTCTTATAAATGCACCTCCTCTTCCTTCTTTTTCATGTGTCCATGGTTTGCACACTGCACGAGGAGGGAACTTCAGTGTTGGTTACCCTCACTACCCAAACGTGCCCTGTAATTTTAGTTCCTTGGCAGAGCACCCACGGGGAGGGTTTCCCAACAGCTACAGGGACCCCAGACCTTCTCCAGGTCTCCTAATGTCACTGTCCTGGGATTTGAGCCAGGGAAAGACCAGGCTGCAGGAAGCCTGTGAGGAGGAAAGCCCTGCCACCAAGTGCAATGAGTTCACAGGCATTTTGGATGTGCCGTTACCTCCTAAACCAGAGGAGATTGTGCTGATGTAATTCAGCTTAACTAGGAGGCATGGACCACGGGTTAGTCTAATCCATATCTTCTGAAATCCCCCAAATCAAAGGGGAATCACTCAGCAAATCAGTCTCTGTGCCCTGCCGCCCCTGCTGCCATCACTTCAGTGCAGCTGAACTGAGCTCAGTTACCCCAGAGAAGACTTGGGTTCATCAAACCCACCCCTCCCCACCGAGGGTCTTTCTAGACCTCTGGCCCTGGCAGATCATAACTTGTGGCCCACACTGCTTGCACCTGGGAAAAAAAAAATAAAACCTCTTGGAAAAACACCTGAAGTAGCCAAGAGCTCAAAGTAAAGGAAAAATATACATTCTCCTACAGCAGGTACTGTCTAAAAACGATGTGCCCGAAATGGGCACCTTGCTGGAGAGCTTGCAAGCTGCAGCAGGCACCGGCTGGAATTTCCGAGGGATTTCTGTTATTCGCAGTTGGAGATCCGTCTGTAAGGAGGCGCATGACCGCCGGACGAGGAGAGAAAAACTCTGCCTACCTGGAAAATGGGGTCATCAAAACTTCTCCTCCAAACCCCCTCTGAAACGTAAGGAAAAAAGCCTCTGTGGAGTGGCTGGTGTCAGGAAGGCTCCCGCATGCCCGGCTGGAGGGCGGCGCGGGGCTCTGGGTGCCGGGATGTGCGGGGAGAAGGAGCGGCAGGAGCAGCGGAGGCGACTCCAGAGCACTCCCGCTATTCCCTGACCGTCTGGAACTGCCCTCTGAGTTCCTCCTCCTCCTCCAAAATCAGGCAGAGTCTCATTTGCAGTAGCTCCAGACATCCACGGAGAGTCACTGTGGGTCTACCCAGAACTGGGAGGGTCCCCTCCCATGCGCTCCCCCCTCAGCCCCCGGCTCGGGCTGGGCTGGGGCGAGGTTGTCCCCTCTGGAGCTGAAGGCATCTTTGTTTTACATTCACTCATTTTTCCATGATGGGAGGCCCCTTTTCGTGGTTGGCATTGCTGCCCCACATATTTATACCATCAAACAGTGTTTCTTCCCCCCTGCCGTCCTACTTGTCTTTCCATCCTAGTAACGTGTCCTGAGAGGAACAAATAAAAAACAAGAACATTTAAAAAAGAGCTGCTTGCATAGAATCGTTGCCTTTTCAAATATGCAAGTCTTGCTCAGAGTCAGCCAAGCCTGAGTATTACCTATTTCTTTTCTGGGTTTGGGTTCACAGAATCATGGAATCAGAGAATATCCAGAGTTAAAAGGGGCCCACAAAGATCATCGAGTCCAGCTCCTGGCCTTGCATAGTACACCCCCAAAAATCTCACCATGTGACTAGGAGCGTTGTCCAAATGCTCCTTGAAATCTAGGGGTTTGTTGTTGTTGTTGTATTTTTAAAATTATTTTTAATTTCACATGCTATTTTTAACTCTGCTAAATCAATAATAGGCCAAATTATTCATTTGACTTTCAGGAACACAATGACTTTCAGGAACACAACCTGTTGTCCCTTGAGCTATGACTTTGTCTCTAAACTTCTTTGTAAATGGACAGTGTGAAGGTACCAGAATCAGGGCACAGCTGCCACAGACAAGGTAATTGCAATGGGAAAACCCAGTTTAGGTTTCATTTCACTCTACTGACTCCCACGTATTGGTAAAAGCAAAGGATATGTGTCAAAAGATCTCAGAGTCAGATGCTATCCCACCAGTCCTGATGGACAGGAACATGTTGCTCAGGCTCTTTGTGTTTGCAAAACCATCTGAACTACCAAGTGAAAATAATAAACCCAATTCCATGTAGTTGTTAGTGCTTACAAAGGTGCATTTCTAGAGTACCCTGTGCCAACATCTTCACCAGGAGTTCTCTGGTTGAACTGGCAGAGTTGGGTTTATGGTTGGACAGGATGATCTTCCAGGTGTTTTCCAGCCTCAAGGATTCCGTGATTCTGTGATACTCAAGCAGCACCTATGGGAACCACAGCAATCAGCCAGAATTCCATGTGCCTGTTTCCTGTTCCTCTCAAAGCCCCATGCCAGAAGCAGGACTCATTCTGGAACAAGTGGACAGTGAAGAATAAACATACCTAAGAAACAAGAAATTTCTCAAAAATTCCTTGGAAGAGGAAAAAAAAAAAGGATTTTACAGGGCTACAGCTTTCCAGGGACCCTCCTGCAGCTCGAAATGGGATGGCCCTCTTCCCTCCAGAGCATCATTAGTGAAGAGGAGGGGTCCAACTTCTGATGAAGGTGATTTACCAGCCAGTACATGGGATGTTTAATCTCCAACCATCAATCTCTAAAATCAACCACCTTCCAATAATCCAGTGAATACATCACATTCCAGGCCATTCCTTTGCCCTCTTTGCTGTTGTGTCCAAGCTCTTTTACGTCCATGAGTACCAATCAACTCTGCTAATCCATCTTCAATAGGGCTATTTCTGAGTGGATCTGCTCCTGCAGAAGCTGTTTCTCCAAAAGGAGGCCTTGAACTTTCTCATGTCAAATCAAAACCTTTCCTTGCACCTTGACATGACAGAATGCCTTGTCTCTGTGATGATTCCTGTGGATTTTACAGAACAACCCCCTAATGCGTATTTTCCCTCCATAAAAAAGGCAAACTTGGTCTTTCTCACCTACCTGGGCATCCATTTTCATGACATTTGTAGGAATATTATAATCTTCACACCTCTGTCATACATGGCCACGTGGTGAGCTCATGTCTTACATTGGGCAGAAGTGTTTAAGTGGCAGTTTTTCTTGTTTACTCAGAAACTGGGACAAAACAGCCTCAAAACATGCTGGGTTTTTTTTCTGGATAGGTTGGGCTTTTTTTACTATCTTCTTTTATAACTGATTGCATTAAAGGTCTGAGCTAGTTCTCTGTAATTGAGTTTTTTTCCTTAAGAATAGGCTAAGAAGAAGCTCCGGAGGATGTGGGGCAGGAACTATTTGAGGCAGTACCAGAATTTTATTGAGCATCTTCTTTCTTCTGTGTAAAGGGAATTGAGATGAGTAAAGACTTATCTTTCTGCCTGCAGTGATGCTCTTTTATAGATAACTGTGTATATATATATATATATAAAGTATAGCTATATATCTCATTTATATATCTGTATCTTTATCTGTATCTATATCTCTATTATATGCCTATATATTTCACATATATATATCTCATATATATATGTGATATATACGTATACACATATGTACACATATATACATATATAGACATATATATCATATATGTATTATATATATCTCATATATATATATATATATAAAAAAAAATTATATCTATTTATATATGGAGGTCTGTCCAGGTAAGCAATCATTCCCCTTCACTCA
>JAOXXN010000102.1:79527-90327 GCA_026770055.1 Myrmophylax atrothorax
GTCCTCTCTTTGGCTCCTCTTCCCAATCCTCTAATAAATTCCCTTTCTTTTTTTCTCCTTTCAGTGGAACTGCAAATTTCATGGAATGATTTTTCAAGAGAATGTGCATGGATATGGATTAGTTGCTCACCCTCTATTTGGGGGTCTATCTGACCCACAAGTTATTATTGCTGCTCACGGAGCACACTATATACTGAATATATTTAGTATTCATTTACATTTTAAATGGAGAGAGAGGAAATGGAAGAAGATGAAGAGTAGAAAGAAAGGAAGAAAGAAGTTGGACTGTCTGCTCTCCTCTATGTCTGCATAGAGTGTAAAGAAAGGCACAGATGGCTACTAGTTCATTTACCTCCCCTTGTAAACCTAAATGTGATTTATGGTATGTTTAGTTGTTATTTTGTAAACTATGTATCTGCTTTTTTTCTTTTCCTCACATCTGACTTGTAGCCCCCAATAAAATGTGATCTCCTTGTTTTAAACCACACATGCACATCTGAAACAGCTTTATGGGTTCTCTGGAAAACAGCTACTGTAGTTTCTTTGGGTCTGTCTGCAGTTGCATCCACACTTCATGCAGTTCTGACATTACACAGTTGTCTTCAAAGGTCTTGTTTTCTAAATGTGAGCAGAGAACTAAAAACGAGGCCAAGACTGTTAAATGCTTGGTGAAAACAATGAATGCTGCTTTTCAAGTATTTGTAAGTGTGTGGTTGGTATTCTCAGCATTTTCACTGATGACAAACAGAAGGATGGATTTTGCACCCTTTTTTAGGTGCCATTTTCTGAAATTCCTGCTTCCTAATCACAGAGTCGAGGAATGGTTTGGGTTGTAAGGGATCTTAAAGCTCATCTCTTTCCACCTCAGAAGGACACCTTTCACTAGACCAGGTTGCTCCAAACCCTGTCCAACCTGGCCTTGACCACTTGCAGGGATGTGACTTCCTAAATCAGTTTGTACAATGTGTTTGTGTTTGTATTTGTATTCCCTCACCACAACAGGCAGATCCTCACTCCTCTGAGGTTCGGGGTTGTAATTCTGCTCTTTGCCTTGCTGACTTCTCTCAGCACCTTTCATGCCACAGCCTTGTAGACCCTGTGGACAGGGCTGCCTCCATCCTTCCTGTTTTCAGCCCATTCTGCTCTGTGTTTGTGTTACAGGTCCAAAAGATCATCTCTCCTGGTTGGTTCATTCAGCAGCTCCATCAGGAAGTGGCTTTCAAACCGTTCTAGAAACCTCTTGGGGTGGTCATGCTCTCCCAGGCCTGTGCCTTTAAGAATTTCTCCAAGTGCCTGAGGTAAAATTCATCCACCTCCTCCTCTTCATCAGGTGGTCTCCTGCAGAGTCCTACAACAACATTCTCTGTGCTGATTCCAAGGCATCCAAGTCAGATCTTGCTCATCATCACCAGTGCCCAGGAGAAGACATCTATTAAAAAACCATATATATATATATATATATATATATGAAAATATACTTATTTTTTTATTTTTCTAGAATAACCCAGGCCATGCACATGAGCAACAACCCCCACTGAGTCTGACATTCTCAAATTGCAGTAAAATGAGGCACAAAGGGTATTCTTTCTGAAGAAAAAAGCAAATGTTCATTTGATACCATATTTTAGCAGCATTTCCTGGGATTTAGGCCATTCAAGTCCACTGCTCCAGGATGTTTAGAAAGTCCTCATGAACACATAAATGCAAGCGAGGCTTTGCATACATTTTCCTATTTATATCCCTGTGGTAACTTTTAAGTCCCCTGTGCTCTTGCAGTTCTTATTTACTTAGCACCCAGTTTTTATACACAACATTTACGTGCTCGTTAACTGTTGTTTGCTAACACGTAAGGAAGGACTGTTTAGAGTTTCTAGAATTTTATTAGCAGCAGCCCCAAGGTTTTCCCACCCTACAGCACTTTTGAAGCCTTGCCAGGCACAGGCCTGTAATGTGTGTTTTTTCTGTAATTTTTTCTCTAGAGCTCAAGATCCTTAGAGGATGAGCCATCCCAGGACTATACATTGTTTAGACACAGTTGTGAGAAAACCTTCTCTGTAATTTCTAATAATCCTTTTGAAACCCTTGTTTAGACCCTGCTAGTTTGGAGGCCCTGGTTCCAAGATTTATTTTGCCTCTGCTCGAGATTTGTCTTCTCAGGATGGGTTTGGGGACCCTGGCCTGAGGATGCTCCAGGGCTGCTGTGCTAAGCTGCACAATTTCTTTCAGTCTTTGAATTAGTTAAGGCCATCTTTATGAACTTATTAATATTTTGCCTTCAGGTGCTCAGTCTAAGCTTGTTGTCTGGATTCAGCTTTTCTATGGTGGCTCACCTCTCCTGCACTGATCCCTCCTGACAGGGTGAAATCCCTGGGCTTCCAGTAGACCATTTCTGGGTCTCCTTGCCACCATGCATTGGTTGGAAGAGCTGTGTCAGGCATTTCAACACCAGGGAAAGTGAGGGTGCCCAGGGCTTTCCCAGATGTGCCAGGTAGCACCAACACAAGATCATATGTGAACACAAGAAGCAGAAAAATCAGGTTTAGGTTGGAAATTATGAGAAGGTTCTTCCCCCAGAGGGTGATTGGGCACTGAACAGACTCCTCAAGGCAGTGGTCACAGCACCAAGGCTTCCAGAGCTCAAGGAGCATTTGGACAATGCTCTCAGGCACATGGTGGGATTGTTGGGGTGTCCTGTGCAGCGCCAGGAGTTGGACAGGATGATCCTTGTGGGTCCCTTCCAACTCAGGATATTCTGTGATTCTGTGACAAATGTGTGATCAGAGAGCAGAGAGAGTGGGGAAAGCAGGGGCTGAAACCCTTTCTCCCAGAATACTTCCCCTTTTACCAGTTTCCCAATCCGTGCTTTTTGATGCTTTCACCTCTTGCAGCACATTTTTTCCAGGCATCCAGTCAAGTCTGCTGAGTCCCAAAACTTGTTGACTCATTGCGAAGAGCCTTCGCATAGCGAAGCAACTGCATTCCAGCTTCTGGCAGGGCAGGACCTCAGAGTGGTGCCTGATGCCTCCATGGTCTGGAGCACATGCTGGATAATCCCAAGATATCTTTGTGGAGATTTCAACCCATCTTTAGTTTGACAGATCTGGATAGGGAAAAGAGTTAAAATGCACAGTTTGTGTCGCTGGGGCTTCGTGGTGCGATAGAGTGAGAGCAGAACGACCCAGCTGCATTTGTTTTATTTTCTTGTCACCAGAGGAACGGGAAGGAAAAACTTGCAGTGGTGTTTCCATGAAATTGAGAGAAAAAAACCCACATAGTTTATAGAGGAAACCTCATTCCCCTCCCTAGCCTTATACTAGTGATGGTTCAAAAGGAAAAAAAAGAAGTACATTTTTGAACTTAGTCACATCCCACCCCACCCACGGTCCTTAACTCCATGTACAGACCTAAGAAAGAAATTTCATTTTCCTTCCTATCTAAACATTTGCTGGAGCCTGGAGGTACTGCACACCCCCCCAAAATGACTACTCTGGCTAAGGTTACAAATAAAATAGAGACTTTCTCTGTTAGAGTTCAGCTAACTGCATGAATAATATTCCCTCTAGACATAGTCATTACATTGAACTGTAAATCTGCTGGGGGACACTTTTGCAATGACTAATGGGTATAAATAGAAAGGTAAGGAATTAATTAGCGCTTTATCCTGGGAAAAGAGGGGGCTGAAAGGGAGCAGATAGGAAAAAAAGGGGTTTTCTCTGAATGGGGGGTGTAGTTTGTGGGCTGATGGGCTGGAAGGGGTTCCAGTGACTTCCCTCAGGAGTCTGATGGGCTGGCAAGGACACCTCAGGGGGCAGTAATTGAGCTGATTTGTTTGAAATGCTAATCGTGTCATTAATCCCAGTTTTGTCTCTGTAACCATGCTATTCTGCCCTCGGGTTTTAAAGGAACGTTTCCAACATCAACCCTTGTATGGAGCTGATTCCTTAGGGCAGAATATGTGTAATTCCTATTTCAATGGGACCTGTAAAAAGGAATTAGAAAGGAAACGTGATAAAAACGTCAACACTGAGACCAAAGAGAAGGGTATTACTGGCTTTGGGGACCTGTTCAGGTCCGAAATGAAAATCTGTGGCTTCAAGGTTGCAAATGGCAACTAAAAATGCTCATTCAGGGGAAAGCATTAAAATGGAGTTTTTGGAAACCCCTAATCCTCACCACCCCCCAGGAGGTGGGCGGGCTCAGAACTGAGTTTCTGCAGTGGTGGGGAGCTGTGTCTGGCTCCTTGGTAAGAACATTCCCCTGAACTCCCTGGAAGACCAGTGCGGTCCTGGACTAGGGGATTCCATCACCTTCATGACCCGAATACAGGGACAAATTTTTCACAGGTCAAACTAATAATAGTTGGCAAAAACTTTGCACAGATTGGCAATCATAGTGATTTGCAAAATAACTTGAGTAACCGAAATTTTGCAGCTGATCCAAGTCTTGCTAAGAGTGTGTGCCACAGGCACACGGATGTGCCTCTGAACTGCAGGGACAGAAGCCTTTAAAATCTGCATCCACCTCAACCATCAGGTCAGGAAGAAAAATCCCACCGTGTCTCCAGCCCTTGGAGGGATTTTATGTGCTGAGCCCTTCCAGGCTTTGCTTCCCTCTGCTGAGGTGGAGGCTGCAGGGAGCTCTCCAGACACCCTGTTTGGGGAGCGTGGTGGGCAGCCACCCAGCTGCTGTTCCTCGGGTTGCTGAGCTATTCCACTGCTCCATCCTGCTGCTCTGCACGTATTTGATGTGAATCCAGGGAACCCTGTGCAGCTCTTGGGCTCAGCTCCCAGGTCACGTAGAGCAGAGCGTTGTTTGTGCTTTTGGCATGACACATAACACCTCCCCTTCCCTGACACATGCTGGAATTCTTGCTCCAACACTAAACAAGGCCCTCGTCCCGTTTGTGGCTGTACTGATGCTCAGGAAATGTATAATTCCATAAAGAATTGTCCTCCTGGCCAAATACAACATGGAAATAAAATTCCCCTCTCCCATCAGGTGAACTGAGAAGGAAAATGGTATTTGCACCAAGTGTCATAAAAGTTTGAACAGGAGTTTTGGGCGTGTAAGAAATGTAATATGATTTGATACGTAATAAGGGGTTAGAAAAAGATTCTTATCTGAGTTGGTTTCAAAGGCCTCACTACAAAGTAAAACCAAACCCATCCCCCCCCAAAAAAGTTGCATTATTAAACTAGTATTCCCCTGAGACAAAGCAAATACTCTGCAGAGCAAGTTAGGAGAGATGTATTCCACCCTTCCTTGGGTTCCTTTTTGACGGTACCTTAAATCAAGGCAAGAGATCAGGGGCACAAGGAAGTTAAAATATTCCTGCCAGAGATGCAACATCCCCTTTTACCAGGGCAACTGAATATTTGTGTTCTTCCTTTTAGCATTAACATGAGCCCAACCTCCAACATCAAATGAAAGCATTTTCATCACATAGACACAATAAATAACATCTTCTGTTTATACTCGTTTTCCTTAAGGCTGCCAGTGAGGCTGGAATGCTTATCTCCAGTCCTAAGAGGCTTGAGATTTTTCAGTTTCAGTGTGTGATAAGCAAAATGAAGAGTGGGGAGGGGATAGTACAGTCATGTGCTCACTGTCTTTAACATACTGTTGTTTTACGTAGGATTCTTCTACACACAGTCCATGTGCTACCTATAGTTCTTTTTTACCTACACTTGTTTTACCTACACATCTTCACCCCCCCCTTGTGTTCCTCCTCCTTTCAGGCTCTGATAGCCTCCATCTACAAAGATAAAAATACACAGAGAAACACAAAAATGAGTAAGAAAACAAGCATTATTTATCTCTTTAATAATTATCTTCTTAGAGCCAGAGTTTCATTTTGCAATGGGGAGGCACAAGAACAAGCCCAGTGAGAAAGGGTGAAGGAAGAGGAGTCTGAGAGGAGACCTCATTGTGGTCTACAACTTCCTCATGAGGGAAAGAGGAGGAGGAGGCATTGATCTCTGTGGTGACCAGTGGCAGAACCCAAGGGAATGGCCTGAAGTTTTGCCAGGAAAGGTTTAGGTTGGATATTAGAAAAGAGTTCTTCACCCAGAGGGTGGTCACAGCACCAAGGCTGACAAGAGTTCAAGAATTGTTTGGATGATACTCTCAGGCACATGGTGTGACTCTTGGGGATGGTCTTGTGCAGGGATAGGAGTTGGACTGGATGACCCCTGTGGGTCCCTTCCAATTTGGCATATTCAGTGATTCTGCAATGCTGGAACAAGGATTGGGGAAAGAAGGACTTGCAGGAGCCACTGGAAGACTTGTGGGGAAATCAGCCTCCCACATCCCTTTTGTGGAATCCAGATAATTGAAGGCTGTAGGAGTGCTAGATAGAAAATCCCAGACCAGGGATGATGAAGTTCTCCAGGCCCCTCATCAGGAACACATGGATCCTATTGAGAGAGTAGTGAGACATCTCCTTGGGGAGCACTGAGGGCTGGCAACAGGACTCAGCAGCTGGTTTTGGCAAAGCCTCTGTCCTAACTTGTCCCTGGGAGCGAACAGCAAGCTTGCCTCTGGCCTGGGGTTTTGCTCTTGAAACCTTTGGGAAGAGGTGTGGGAGCAAGGGAGGTGCCAGGTCTGTATTTGCCCCTCAGCAGCCTTGAGTGTAGATGGTGCAGCCACCAAGAAAATCCATTTGGCCTCCTTACCCACTGTCTGGAGCACAGCAGAGAGGACCTGAAGCAGAAATGCCAGTAAGGATTACAGGCTGGGTTTGCTACCTCAGAGCTGCTGACACCCATGAGCAGCCCCAGCCCCAGTTCCAACAGCATCTTGCTGATTTAAGAGTCTGTTGCCGGAGTTGCTTTCCTGCAGCCCAAGGTCCCCATTTCAGGAAAACACGTATTTAAGAGCTGTAATTTGGATAAAAGGTTGAACACACATTCATTACAAAGATTTTAATATCATCACAGCCTTTGCAGATACGTTTTACAGGTGCTACCTTTCCTCACAGATACATTTGGGGGGGGACATGATAACCTCCTCACCCTACAGAAAACCAAAATTCAGAAGGTGTTACAAGTTCAAACACATACAGGTGAAAATCTCCACCCCGTGCCCCTGTGGAGGCCCTTTACAGGGTTTGCACTGTAATAAGCTCCATCCCTTCCCTGTGCAGAACAGACATCCCAGAACACATCTACCACTTGAATATTCATCTGTTGTAGTCTCCATGCCCTGTCACTCTGTAGGGCTGTCCCTTAGCACAGCAGGATTGACCCACTGCTCCACATATCCCTCCTCTTGTCCCTCCCCAAGATTTTCTGCCCTGCACAGGGCACCATGTGTCCCAGCAGCCTCTTTTCCTGAGCCATCAGCTGCATCCCACCAGCTCCAGTATCCCAGCTTCATCATAGCCCCCACAGGAGCATATCCCTGTTTTCCTGTACCAAGTGTTGTGGTCTCCCTCTGGTGGGGGGGTCAGTTCCCTCTCTCCATCTCCTGCAGCAGCTCTAGGGGCACCTTCAGTGCTACCTTCCAACCAGGAACCTCGACTACTGGCCCATCAGCAGCTCCTTGGACTCCCTAAGTCACTGGTTGGACTTTCCATCCCTGAGGGATGAAGGTCCCAGATCCAGGTGCTCAAGACAGAGTGCCAGACCCAGGTCCCAGACCCAGGCCATCACGACAGCTTGGCAGAAGCTTCTCCTGCAGCTTGGAGCAGGGACCCATTCCAGTCTGGCTTCTCATTTGGGGAGAGCACTGTGGGGGTCTCACACCTCTCTGAGCTTTTCTCCTGTTTTCCCTGCTTGGGTGAAGAAAAGACTGGGTAGGACTCTTGGGAAAGGGATAACTCACATCTCTGCATCCCAAGACATGGGGAGAGGGATGCTATGCTGTGACATAATGGTTTTAAGTGGCTCCCATCTTCTTTTCTTGAACTCTTGTCACAACAAGAGCTGTAGACAGAACTTCCTCAGCAGGTCGTGGTAATAACACCACGTTTGTTCTTCCCATGGTGACTCCCTGTTCAGAAGAGCTGAATGCTTTAATTGTGGAGGAATCAGCTCTGGCAGGGATTAGGCATTTTTGGCTGGAAAAATCAATGCTCTGTTTTCAGAAGGTTTCTCCAGAAATCCCACATTTCTACAGAGTACCCAAAACTCAGCCAAAGGTTTGAAAGGAAATGATTTGGACATGGCGAGGTTGTCTGCAACCTGATAAAGAGAAGGCAGCCAGGTCAGTGCCCCCTTCCTATAAAAAAGGGGAGATGAGAGGGGAGTCCCACTCCACCTGCAGCCACCTCTGGCTTGTCAGTTCAGGTTTCACTGAGCCACACACTACATTTCCACAAAAATACAGGGAGCAAGAGTGAAAAGCATGGGTTTTCCAGTACCTTGCTGGAATCTGGCCTTAAATGAAAGATCAGGGTTTTTTTCAATCTAGTGCACTGGGTGAGGGAAATTATTAATTTTTTTCCTCAGCTGTTCTCAGCCAAATGTTCTGTGATCTCCATGTGAGCAGGACATGGGGAAGGGGCATAAGACAAGTTGTAAGAGTGAGATGGGGGGCAGCATCCTAGTGCTGTTTCTCCAAAGGCTCCTGCTGTAGCCACAGCAATAAGCTTGCAGCAGGCACATCCCTTTTCCAGCTCGGGTCATGACTCTGTTTTATCTGCCCTGAAGCTCTTCATAATCCAGGAATGCTTTTTTCCATTGGCTTGCCACATCATAAACCTGCACATCTGTAACACATGGAGGGAACCTGGAGGCCACATGTTGAGTCTCTGAGACCAGATCTTCTCTTCCCAAAGGAGCATTCAGGAGCTATGGCTCTGGGGACAGGATGGACACAGCCCTGAGGGTCTCCAGCATCTGTTCTCATGGCCATCCCTGCTCTTGTGTCCCTGGCACGAGGCTGCTCGCAGGGACAACCAGGTCATATGGCTGCAGCTTTCTCCTCCACAGCATATCTGAGCCTTGGGCAAGGAAAATATTGACAACCACAATGACATCCATGCTCCTGCCATCAGGCAGGCACAGCACCAGCTTCTGGCCAAAATGATCCCTAATGAATCGCTGGAGATTCCTGTAAGAGAGACTTGAACTGTAAGGTATGAGTGTGCACAGCTGGTTTCTCCTGATGTAAACTCATGGCTTCTCCCTTCTGGAGGTTTTCCAGCTGTGTGGTGATTGGAGGCAAAGGGAAATAAAAAATCCCAGCCATAAATGGAAACGTTTGTAAGGAAGGGGGTAAGACCAGCTGCCAAGTCACAGCTACTGCAGGATGACTAAGCAGCAGAATCGGCACAAGATTCTGCACTTTCTGTAACTGCTGCTCTTTCCCACAGACAAAAGCTGTGCAGACACCCTCCCCCACCCCCTGCAACTCCTCCACTAGTCCCAGGTAGAGTTTAGTGACCAGAAACACAGAGACACTGGAGATAGTAGGCAAGGGGGTGCCCAGCTCCTGAAACCTGGCTCTGGGTGCTCTGAGGCAGAGGTGGTCCCAAATCCAGCAGGATTACCTTGAAATAAAGCATCAGAAACCATTTCTGAGTTTATAAACCTTATCCTACACTTTCCAAGTCCTTTCTGAGCCAAGGTGATGTGCTCGAGAGTGGAGAAGGTCCCTCTTTGATTTTCCTTTGCCTCATGTAGTGCCTTGGCATTGCAAACTGCTTTCCTCTGAAACCCTGACTAACCCAGGACACTGCAGGGAGCACTTTCTGTTGCCTCTGGTGACACGGGGACCATCAGGATCACAGCTGAGTGTTGAGGCTGGCAGGCACCATCCATTCCAAACCCCTGGCTCGAGAAGGGTCAGTCAGAGCAGTCTGCCCAGGACAATGTCCAGTTGAATTTTGAGTATCTCTACAGCTGTGGGCAACCAGTTCCAGGCTCTGACCACTCTCACTGTAAAAAAGAAGTGTTTCCTTGTGTTCAGGTGGAATTTCATGTGTTTTGGTTTATGCCTGTTACCTCTTGTCCTATTAAAATCCCTTAATTACTAAATTTCTCTTAAGGCATCAGTAAAACCTCTCAGGCTCCATTTCATTGAATGATTAACATTTAAGACTACATTTCAAATGCTTTAATAGAATTCGAGGGTCTTTTGGGGCCACTTCGATGCAAATTTCCTGGGAAAATGTGCACAGTAATAATCTGGTTTTATTGACACACCACATGTGTCCCATGCAGTGTTAAACAAGCAGTCATTAATTCAAGTGCAACCAAAACCCCCAGGGTTTGTGGGTCAGCTGAGCATTTCAGTTTCAATTTCACAACTAGTGAACATGTGCTTCTAATCTGGCTATCAAAATCATGGGACTGAAAAAAACTGGGGACAAAGTAGTCAAGGCTTGATTCAACTATGCAAGCTTACGAAAAATCACATAAAACTCACAGAATCATTACCTCAGAATGATTTGGATTGAGAGGAACCCTAAAGCTCATCTCATTACACTCCCCGCTATGGGCAAGGTCACCTTCTACTAGACCAGGTTGCTCCAAGCCCTGTCCAACCTGGCCTTGGACACTTCCAGGGATGGAGCAGCCACAGCTGCTCTGCCCAACCTGTGCCAGGGCCTCACCAACCTCACAGGGAGGGATTCCTTCCTAATATGTATTTCTAATACATAAAACCCTACAAGGCCTGAAGGGTGGTGTGTACTCTTGAGATTATAAGGAGCCACTGAAACAGCCACCAATGATGCCCTTTATAACAGGCAGAGAGAAACATAGAATCATAGAATTAGTTGGGTTGGAAAAGACCTCCCAGATCATCAAGTCCAACCCTTGGGCCAACTCCAGTCCCTTTACCACATCATGGCAC
>JAOXXN010000102.1:92384-156690 GCA_026770055.1 Myrmophylax atrothorax
CCATGATCTGGTAAAGGGACTGGAGTTGGACCAAGGGTTGGACTTGATGATCTTGGAGGTCTTTTCCAACCCAATCCTTTCTCTGATTCTGTGTGGCAAACCCTGCTTCCAAAATGGGGTGCTCAGACCTGCACTACCTGCAGCCTGTCCTCTCACTGCCTCTCCCCAGCAGCTCTCTCAGGCCAGGACCAGGGCAGTAGCAACAGAGGTGAATGGATCTTTTATCGATTGCAAAGATATATTGCAGGACGTCTTGAAACTGCTGGCTGCCCTCCATGGGCAAGGACCTTGGCTGCCAGGGCTGGCCTTGATGTACCCTGGGTGCAGTATGAGGTCACACAGCTGGGCTGGGCACCTGCTGTCTGATTTGGTTCAGTCTGACTGCAAGAGATGTATTTCTGATGTGGCAGAATTCCCTTTCTGGTCCACACCAGCACCTGAGGTTTAATACACCAGCAAGTGTTAATCCCCCCAGTCCTAACACAGGAAAAGCTTGTTTCTGGAAAGCTGGAAGAACATCAAAGAGCCTCTGCCCTCTCTGTATAGGGAAAGGAGGAATTAACCACGGAACTACTTACTTCTAGTGATTTTCAATCTGGAAGCCAAGAGGAGCATCCTCAACAGAAGGAAAAAAATGAGGCAGATGCAGGGATGATCCTGAGATCATCCTGAGAAAGGACTGGCTAATAGTATCCCAGAATGCTTTAGTTTGGAAGGGACCTTAAAGTTCATCCGGTTCCACCACCTGCCACGGCCTGGGACACCTTCCACTAACTCAGGCTGCTCCAAGCTCTTCCAGGACAGTCACATCACGGTGCACATTGAGGGATGTGGGTACAACCAAGCCTGGCAGGCTGTCTCTCCACCTCAGCTTGAATCTGCAGAAGGATGCTATTTATTTCTTCTTGTCAAGTATCTCCTGGCCTCACTTCTATGACTGGGAGCTCTCCGAGGCTCATCTTTTCCAGGATAATGGGTCAGATTTCAAATTTCAGCTTCAAAAATTGTTTGCTGCTGGCTGGCATAAGCTTGAGGATACTTCCAGCTGTGTCCTACTGATCCACATGCAAAATAGAGTTTTCCTTCCTCAAAGGTTATTCCAAAGCTGCCTGTGCCCAGACAATTTGTGCATTAATCCCTATCTAGTCTCAAGGGCAACTGTGAAAAACAAATGTCTCCGGTTTCTCTTGTCAGAATTCTAGTTTGGGTTGTTAATCTGCCCCACAGGATGGCTTTGCCATGTCCCTACAATACCTTTATGATGAGTAGAGGTCTCAAAATTAAATAACAATTGTGTAAATAATGGGAAAGAATGGCAGGCCAAGCAGGCTGTCTGATGACATACAAAACCAGCTCCAGACAGAGCCAGGGCCAAGGAGTGAGGGGACCTCCACTGTCACCAGACTCCATCACCAGTCTGGAGTTTTTCCAGACTGCTGCTGTGATGAGCATGTCTGCTATGAGGACCTTCTCCATAGGTGCCATGGTTGGGAACAGACCTCTGGACTTTTTGCCATCCCCTTGGAGTTCTCTGACAGGCTTCTGACACTGTGGACAAGAATGGGGTGTTCAGGTCATGAGAGAAAAAAAGAAAATGCAAGTAAGACACCTCAGCTGAAAAATGATTCTGTAAGGGAAGGAGGAATATGGTCTCTGTGTGGGGTCAAATATACCTTTAAGGTAGAAAATGGGCTTAATGGTGTCTTCATTCCTTATTCTTGCTGTTTCAGTAAATAAAGAAACCCGAGTTTGATGAGGCAGCACCTTTTATGTGGCATTTTGTGGGGAAAAAAAAGAAGTTTTTAGGCAGGGCTGAAGTCTGTGGCTGCACCAGGACTGCTACAGCTTTGTGCAGTTCAATCAGATGACATTGCAAAAATACATGGCCCCTAAAGTTTCTGGCATGGTTTTTCCCCACTGGAAAATTAATCTCAAGAAACAGTTTGTTTCCCAAGACCTTTGGAGGCACCTGGAACAAAGAAGAGGAAGAGTTGTTGACACCCCATTCCTGGAAGTGTTCAGGTCCAGGTTGGATGAGGTTTGGAGCAACCTGGTCTAATGGAAGGTGTCCCTGCCCATGGCAGGGGGTGGAACGAGATGATCTTTAAGGTCTCTTCCGATCCAAACCATTAAATGATTCTCTGATTTTATAAGGTGCCACAATCAGAAGGAAAGAAAAAAATAAAGAAATTTTTCTCCAGATGCATGAGGTAAGGGGTAGGAAGCATCTGCTTTGCCTCCAGGTTCTGCTATTTCTTTCTCTTTTCCCTTTTGAATATATTATCATTAAGAAGAGACAACCCAGCTGCTTTTTTCCTTTTTTTTTTCTTTTTTTTTTTTTTTCCCCAGCAGCTTGGATGTTGAACTCTAACATTTTCACAGGGATGACAAAGCAGGGAAGTGTTTCCTGCTGGTGTCTGCAGGGATGGATGGGACTGGGAGCACTGGGAGCACAGCAAAGCCAGGGGCAGCTGGAAGGTCTGCAGCAATATTTCAGTGGGATAAGTCACTCCGTGCATTCCCTGTCCTCACTGGAAGAGCCGTGTCCTGGTCTCAGGGTGCTCCTGTGAGCAGCTCTGTAGCTCACCATGTGTCACAGGGATGACCACACCTGTAAGAAACGAAAAGAAACAGGAAAAGCAACAAAACAGAAATTAACAGTACCCACTGCTGTGTTCAGAAGTACATCTCACCCTCTCAGTTAGGCAACTGCTGGCCCACCTGGCTGCAGCCACCCTCCTGCTGTATGTCCTCCAGAGCTCTTTCTCTCTCAGGTCCCAGGGGCTGAGCTGATGAAAAATATGATTTCTGTGGAAAAAAACCATGAAAAACAGACACTGTGGGCCCAGCCTGAACTCTCAATAGACAGTGGGGAGAAATTTTGAGGGGAAAGACCCTGATAGAGCATCGTTTGCCCATGGGCTTAGTTATGGACAAGCAAGGAAAACACTGTTAAACATAGATATAAAAATTTCTTTGGCTAATTAAAGTCTTCTCTGCCTGGTCAGACCATAACAACTTATTTAATCTCATTGTTATATAAATCCCTAAAGTCTAAATGGCCTAATCATTGATGGGAATTCGTCAAAACTGAAACTGTTCACTGCAAGTCTCCCAGAGCTTATGGGAGGCCATCAGCTTCCTGAATCCTTTCCCTGGAGAAGGAGGATGATGATGGCAGTGTGTGCTGGGAGTAGGAGGAAAACGATCTTCCTCCATCGTCTTGACTTTTCTTGGAATTAATTATGTGTGTCAACCCCTTATTTCTGCATTTCTCAGTGGGTTCCAGTCATGTCTCAGCTCCTTGTCCACAAGCCTGTGTACACCAAAACTTTTTCTTCTTATACAATATTACTCCTTTTAAGGGGAAAAGCCACACAATTAGACAAAATACTGCGAAACTTAAAATACAACACACTTGGGAATAAGAGCTAAAGCAAACCCCAAACCACAGGAGAGCTAGAGATGTTTGAACACTCAGTTATTTGGCTGTCACAGCTATGAGAGGCAAGGCAATGGATCTCTGCTCCTTGGGATAACTGTAGGCACAGCAAAGGCTCTTAAATACAGAGCTGAAAATCATTCCAGATGAGCTGAATATGCATTTTAGGGTTCCTACCACGCTAGTAAAGTGGCCTGAGTGATCCCCTCCTTCCCCTGCCATCACCTTTCCATGAAGGGCTGTGAATCAGCATTGCCTCAAACGAGGAACATTTAGTCAGAGGAAAACAAAGAATGTGGCCCAAATTCTGTTGTTGTTACATAAATCCCCTCACTGAACATCTGGAGAACATCTGAAGTTTAACAAAGCAGGCCCGCAGGCAGAGGCATTTTTGACCTTCCCTGTAATGGAAGTACAAAAATTGAGACTGAAAAGAGGAGGGTGAATATAAACACAAATGGAAGACAAAATGAGTCCAGCAAACTGAGGCTGACCTTGACCCAAACACCTGAGAAACACCCCTGCAGTCCTCCCTGAACAGTGCACAGGAGTGGGGAGAGACAAGGCAACAGTCCTAAACACGAGGTGCTGGGCACTCCTGAAAAATTCCTGCTGCTCCCTGTCTTCTGGGAAAGCCAGCTTGCCTCCCAGCTCTCGTTAAAATTGTTTCTTCTGAGCAAACTGAAATTTGAAGGGAACATTTAGATTTTTGTCTCATGGGGAAAACTGACAAACACTCCAGAACTGAGGCTTGGAAACCACCATTTTTCACTGGTTTGGAATTTTCTTTCCCTTTCTGCAGCAGGAAAATGCCAGGGCATGGTTAGGGGTGGAGGGGGAAAATGAATGGAAGCAGGAAAGATCCCCTCCTACCATCTACCGTTTTTAGCAAAGAGCTGTACATTAGCCCAAAGACAGAGAGATCTTTCCCCAGGTGCCTTTTACATTCCTGTGTTGGACATAGCCCTGCTGGGGTGAGAGAGGGAATGAGCAGAAGCTCCCTTTTCCCACCCCTTGTTGCTGGCAGCAGCACATCCTGCTGGCTGAGCAGCCCCAGCCATGAGTGTGCAACCCAGGGGTTTGTCCCTGTCACATTCCCTGACTCATGCCAAGGACTGTGCCGTGCCATTAATTGGCATTTCTTGAGCTGTAACAATACCTGTTTTCTTAGGGTAGATGTGAAAGCGTTTTTTCCTACCTTTCCATGGAGAGGAGAGCAGGATATCTGATACAAACAGCAGTCACACACAGAGCCTCCCCAGGGACGTTCCTCAGACTTTCCAGCTGTGAGTGAGGTGTCCCCAGTGCTGCAGGGAGCCCAACAGGCATCTCAACTGAGACACCCTGGAGACAGCATGACTAAGAGGAGGACATGAGACAAGGCAGGAGCAAGGCAGTGCCTCCCTGTTACAGAAACAGGACATGACTGTCCTGTTGAATGTCCCCACTGTCTGGGGAACAAGTGACTTTGCATGAATCCACAACGAAAGGGTGAGACAAGTCCCTGGGACTCACAGGTGTGGCTTGGGAGGTTCCCCAAAGACCATTCAGAGCTGTCTTAGGATGTAAACCCAGTAACTGGGGAGCACTGAATGTGGCAAAACTGGATGAGATGTTTGATACCTCCAACACCAGCCTTGTTTGCAGAGCAGCATCTCTACCTGTCTGGAAAATGAGGTAGTAAGGAGAGTTGCTGAATATAAGCAATAAGCAAATGCAACTCTGCAGGGTTTGGGGTGTTTTTGCAACCAGAAGGCAACCAGAAGCTGTGCAAGCATTTTCCACCCTCTAAGTGCTCTTCTAATATTTTTTTATGCACTGTTTAATAGATGAAGAGGATTCACAATATATTTCAAACCCATGATATTCAATAACACGTGATTCAAACCCGATCTACCTCTTTGCTTCTATCCCTCAGTTTTCTGTATGAAATTCTGCCATAGTCCTCCCAGATCCCAGCAACCTCTATTTTACCCGGTGATTTCTTGAACATTTGAGCCCTTGCAATTCAAGTTAGACAAACTTCCAATAAGACTGTGGAAAACAATTTATTTGACAAATTTCCGAAGTGGACAATTTTAGTAAAACACAGGCATAAAATAAAACTAACTTGTACAATGGGGGTTTGACACAAAGTAGAGAGTTTGGGGTGCCGATACCTGGCAAACACTGTTGATTTCTTGGAAGTGCATGAATTCATAGCATGAGCACCAATGGAAGCACTGGAACAAAATCTCACCCAGCCTAACCACATCTTCACTGTGGTCCTGGAAACAACTGTGTAAACACCAAGAGCCCACATACCCCACATAAGTGATAGCACCTTTGTCAGTATATCCGTAGGGTGTGAGTCAAAGACTCTGGGAGATGATGGCAGCCTTTCCCTTGACTTTGCTGGGCTGAGGATGAGACCTTAATTCAATATATACTACAGTTAGTGGGTTTCCCTAGGGCCCAGGTGCCTAACTCCTAGGTGGTCCTATAGAAACAGTACTCTCAGAGAGCTTGCTGGGAATTAGTCAGCTTGGCTCTTTGGGGGGAAAAAAAAATCCCACTAACTGGGCTCAGAGAGATTTTCCAGAATGGAGCTTGAACCATGACACAAGTCATAGGCTGTTCATGAGGTTCCTGGTTTCACTGTAGAACCATGAGATCAGTAAGTGAAGGAGTGCAGTTATGTAGCTTCTTTTGGGGTTTCCCCCTCCCCAATGGCTGCTGCCCATCTTTCCTTTGGTCGGTGCCCAGCCTCACCGCCCTGAATAGAAGTGTCAGTGTCAAGGGATGCTCCACCACCCAGCTCTACCCCAGCCTGGGAAGTCAGTGTCCCATCCCATGGCACTGGAAGCCAGAGATGCTTCCACACAGCTTGAGTAGCACAGTCCAGCCCTCCCTCCTCCCCAAACATGGGAGATATGAACCAAACTTTCCAGCTGTGAAAACAATCCCCTCTCAGAACTTGTTGAAGTGTGAATATTTCACTTGAAGCACAGCATTAAGTTAGCATCATTGTGAGCTGGGCAATGGCTCAACTGATGTATGAAAGAGAGAAGGAGATGAACAACAACAACAACAAAAGATATATGAGAAGAGCATAATCAGCCTTAAGAGACCAGGCTAGTTCTTAGTGGTACAAAATGCCTCATCCTGGTTCTTTCTTGACACAATGAGATGAGGTTGGTATTTGTGTTCTCATGGCTTATTTCTAAGTGTGCTTTGGTTTTCCAGCCGTGGGGAGGGAGGGCAGTCACGGGCAGCAAGGGAAGTTTGAGGCTAACAGAAAAGAGACATAGGTGTTGAAGCAGGGGGAGAAGGAAGGGGACTATATAGAGCCAGGCTGTGGCACTATGGTTATCTGCATAGGTGCAAATTCCTCAGGTTGGTCAAGAATACTGTTAAATATTTTTGGTTTGTTTTGTTGGTTTTCCTTTTTAGGGGAGACAAAAGAAGCTATGGCCTTGGCAGAAACCCACCCAGATGCTCAGTCAACAGCTATCTTCCTGGAGACAGTTTGGTAGAAGACACCACGCAGGAGAGAGGTATAGTCAGGCACACGGAAGAGGTGGCGCTCACCGTAGACCACATCATAATCTGCGCTCTTCCCTGTGACCAGGACACGGATGTTGGGCTCGTTGGCGTGGCTTCCCACTGCCAGCACGTAGATCTCAATGCCAGCCTGCTGGGCTTCCTGCACAGCCCTCTCAATGGCCCTGGCAGTGATCCCCTGAGAGTGTCCATCAGAAAACACCAGCACCCTCTTCTTGGCCGCAGCACGAGCGGACCTCTGGTACAGCCCTGTGATGTACTGCAGAGCGGCGTTGACGTCGGTGGCGTCATTCATGAACTCCATGTTGTCAATGGCTTTGGCAATGACCGTGTAGTTGTGTTGGAACTGAGCTTCCACTCTCTGCTGGTTTCTACCGCTGTACTGGACCACTGAGACGCGCACGGAGTCGTCAGCGGGCTTGGCAGCCTCCAGGAACCGCTCCGCCAGCCGCTTCACAAACTTCTTGGTGGTCTCAAAGTTCTTGCTCCCCACACTGGTGGAGCTGTCCACCAGCAGCGTGATGTCTGCTGGGCTGGTGAAGGTGACTGCAAGGGGAAAGGTCCAGGGCTCATTACATTGTCCTCCTCCTGCCTCTTCCACAGAAAGCTGATGAAGTCACTGGCTGTCTCATAGGCTTCCTGTCTTGCCAGACTCGGGAAATACCTACTCTTGCTAGCTTTGTTCCCCTATTCCAGTGCTGTCCTACATTTGTCCTTTTACCCTTTCATTCCCTCTTTTATTTGGTTTAGGACAGGCTGCATTCCCAGGTGTTTATTTGGTTTAGATAATCTAGTGACTCTTGTTTAAATACAGTGGCTCCCCTTGCATGTCTGGGGAACCACTTAAACTCCCTTGACTTGCTTTTTTCCATGGAGAGTCTGAGGACTGTATATGCTTCTGACTTGGAGGAGTACTCCATTAAAATCCTCCCTGTACTAACTTTTCAAGCACTTTTCTCCAATATCCCTGCCATGATTTTTCCTCATGCTCCTGCCACCAGATAGCAATTGACCTCATTACCTGCCTCCACTAAAGCCTGGGAAGGCTACAATCAGTCACAGCCTCCTCTCTAGGTTTGAGGGGCCAGAGAAGAAACCATCTAGGCTTTTCCCCAGGTGCTTTGGTCTGGCATGTGTTCTCACCCTGAGTGTGTCTGACAGATCTCGTTCACCTCTCCAAGCCCAGGAGCCTCCCCATAGAAAGAGGGGTCCAAGCTATATGTCCCCACAAACACAAACTCCTACTTTTCCCACCATGGCACCCACAACCTTTCAGTGTGGCACGAGGAGTCAATACTCACTTGGGCAGGTGTAGTCAGGACATTTCTTTTCTGTTAAGAAAATTAGAGAGATTAATGTCACCAGCTCACTCAGGAAAACTACTTGTCCCATGGAGACACAGAAGGCACAGACACTCACCTTGGTCACTTGTGTAAGGCACTGTGCAAAGGCTTTAAATGTGCTTGAAAACTGCTGTGGACAGAGATGTCCTGCAGTAGGTGAGGACATGGACCTGGCTACAAAGCATTCTGAGACACAGATACCCCTGTCCCTTATTTAACTAAATTTGTTCTCCGTTCTCTTCCCTCAACACCTGCTTAAGAGTATGACTAGGGGGATGCAAGGGAGGCCACCCTGCATCTCTCACCCCTTGGCTGAGGCAATCCTCCCTACCTTCCTCATTGCCTCCAGCCACCACCTTTCACCCACCTTGGCAGACGTATGAGGTGATGTTCTGCAAGAAGGTGTCATCCAGGAGCTCAGCATAGTTGTCCCTTTGAACAGACAGTCCTGGCCTGGTTGGTCTGCCTAAACAAGCGATGTCATTCAGGTGATCTGGATTTGGAGGGTTCCGGAATATGTCACCTATCCCAAGGGAAACCACCTGCAGGGAAGTCAGAGTCTATCACTGGATGCATTAATCATCAAATGCATTCATAGCTCCAAAGGCTTTTCACGTTGTGAGAGTCCTTCTAGTGACACCTGTGTCCCCTGCCCTAGACTTGGGGGGCAGAGACATGGAGAGGCCCAGAGAGCCTGCACTGTGATGCACAGCTGCTGTGTGGCAGGTCCCCCGTGCCCTTACCGGGGTGATCTCGCACAGGGAGTTGAGCGGGGTGGGGTCCCTCAGCGTGTCGGAGCGTCCGTCTGTGATGACGATGGCGACGCGATTGGCAGCGGTGAATCTCCTCAGCAGGTTCTCCCTGGTGAACTGCAGGGCTTCTCCAGTGTAGGTTCCCCCAGCTATCCAGTTCAGGTTCTTGACTGCCCTGCAAGGACAGACACCAGTAAAGTCATGAGCCATGGCTACTGCAAGAGACAGAACATGTGTCTCTGACACGCTTGAGACCAGGGTAACACCCTGCATGGAGATTTGGGTGGAAAACTGGCAAGCCCCTTGGCCTCAGCACCACCTAGGATTCCAGCAGCCACTGCCTTTCACCACAGACCATTTAGCACCATTGCTAAATGGAGCTGCTGGCCTGCAGATGGAGGATGGGAGGTGAGTAGGTGTGCCTGGGTCATATCCCTGTGTGATGTGCTGAGCGCCCACAGACTCACTGTTTCAGTGCCCCGATGTTGTCTATGTTGGCATCCCCCATGGCCACCAGCTCCTGCGTGTTGTCATGGCTGTACTGCACAACGCCCACACGGGACTCCCCAGGTTCAAACTGTTGGACAAAACAGAAGCCAGTAAGAGTCAGGTACCTCAGGGGAACCCCAAGGTTCAGGGTCCTGCTAATTGTTTGGACTGAATGCCTTCATGGTAGGGTTTGATGCTTCTCCTCTGCTTTATTCCAGGCAGACAGAGCCCCAGCAGGTGTGGATGCATGTGGGGACCAATTTGGTGAATCAGTCAGTGAAACAAGACCCAAATCTAGTTGTCTTGGCTCAGTGGTCTCAACACAAGCCATTGGACTCTCAGGCACATGGTGAGATTCTTGGAGTTGCCCTATGTGCTGATAGTAAAAAGTTGGGACTCAATGACCCTTGTGGGTCCCTTCCAGCTCTGCAGATTCTATGGTTCTATGAGAAGCCCTGTTTCCAAAACTTCTGATTTTCTTCCAGCATGGTGGGTTTGCTGCCCAGCTCCAGCCTTTCTGCTTGTTACTGCCTTTTTGCCATCCAAAAACGCCATGTGTGCCCACACAAGTGTTCAACAGCAAGTCATGGTGTCTTTACAGACTGTGTGTGTTAGATGTGGCTGGTTATACCTTTGGAAAACTCTGGATCCCAAACATCCCTTCAAAATCACAGAGGTAAATGAAATTTCCTACACACAGCAGGTTACCAGAGAAGAGTTAGGAGAGCAAGCATTTGCATGTCCCTCTTCAGACTGAAAGACTCACTATGGGGACAGTATTGCTAGTTTTGGGCTGCAACATTTTTAGTAGTGTGCTTAACTGGTAACCTAAACCAAAGTGTTGGGGGCAAACAGGTGTCTGGGGGGTTGGACATCAGAGACTTCCAACACAGCTCTTCCCCAGACACCCGGAATGCTCCTCAGGACAAGGAAGAGACTGAGACACTGATTGATCAGAGACTAATCAGGGTGACTGAATGTTTGATGAGCCATCTGCTCTAGGACATGGACGAATTGTTTCCAGCCACAGCAGGCAGAGTCCGTTTGCACAGAAAGATTATATTTTGGGACAAACTGCTGTCTAATCTCCATCACTTTATGAATTTGGGAGGAATCAAGTCCAACTCCTAGTCTAAAGCCAAGCCTCATGGAGGGTTTTTGGAGTGGAGGCATCTCCTATTTTCCTGCTTGCTGCATAAAACAAGTGAGTGCACACAAGTTTTGTGGCACTCGGTGCAGAGCTCACCTTGACTCGCTCGTCCTTGCTCAGGCGGTCGATGACCTTGATGATGAAGTCCTTGGCAATCTGGAAGTTCTGCAGGCCGATGCTCTCCGAGCTGTCCAACACAAAGAGGAGGTCCACAGGACCACAGGTGCACTCTGCAGACAGACAGGAGCAGAGGGACATGTTTCGAAGGGAGGCATCACCAAAGGAAGCGGCCTGCTGTTAGCCCTGACCAGGTGGGTGCCCATGCCATACCCAGCCACAAAGCACAGGGTAAAATAATGCAGCAAAATAGCTGCATAAGAGACTTAAGAGTCAGTTCATGAATTTTTCCATTTGCATTTCCTCCCTTATAAGACATACAGTATTTTCAGGCTGTGAGTACCCTTAAATCACCCAGTAATTATTCCACAACCCATTTCCTCATAAGCTTTCTCACTTCTTCCATTCACCCAGCCCAGGAGGACAGAGGTGACACTGGTGGGCTGGAGGCGGCTGACTCAGCTTGCTCCCCTCTTTCCTATAGCTGAAGGACATCATGTGCCCTTGGCTCTTCCTTCAAACTTTTGGACGGCAAAACCAACTTACTGGGACAGCATCAGGGAAAAAACACAGCGCATTCCTCTGCTGACCAGCACAGGATTTGGAAGGAAGAGGGCAGAGCTGGATTCACACTGTGCTCTGAGCAGACATCCCAACTGCAAAAAGGGTGGAGAAAATCCACCCTGCTGGCAAAGGGTGCCTTGACAACAGTTTTCCAGTTGTAGGACTCAGCCACATCAACCTCTGAATTTGTGTGGCACACTCAGGGGTTGCTTACCGCCCTTCTCTGCCTGCCTCATGCCTAGTTCTCCCTCAATGTCTCTCACCACATCTCCATAGCAGAAGGCAAGGAGCAGGGAAAGGGAGGGGTGCAAGCAAGAAGGTCTAGCAAATGTTTGCAGAGTGACTTTGCCAAGTCATACTCACCACAGCAAGCTAGAGGAGAAAGGAGGAAAAGAGAGAATGTTAAAATGCTTGACAAAAGAGTTTTTCACACTTTAATACAGACTGCAGGTTTTTGTTTCTGCAAACCCAGAGACATCTGGCCTGGCCAATCCAAGCTCATGGAAATTTCCCTCCCATTTGAAATACCCAGATGTCTCTCCTGTTCCAGGCTGGGATGCCCTGCCCTGGAGCACAACACACAGCAGAGCTTTTTCTGCACATACTTATGTGTTCTTACTTAAATAAAAGTAAAATCTGGTCCTGGAGGGATTAAGAAAGTCACCAGAGCATAGAGCTCAAACTCAGTTCCCCCAGTACCCTGTGTCCCTTCCAGTACTTCATTACTGGCCACGGGCCAGAAACCAGCTGCAGCACATGTGTGCTGATTCCCCCCATGGCAGAACACTCCAAAGGAGACCTCCCTTTCCCAGGGGGGAAAATTAGACCCTGATATATAACAAAAAACCCATCGTAAAATGGGCCACTCAAGGATTTTACATGACTTTGCTCATATTTTCCTTGTAGAGAACCACAGAGAAACCATTCTACAGCATGTATAAGTGAGACACAGCTGTATGAACTACTCTGGAGATGCAGTTGGCAGTCCCTGGGTCAAGAGGACTTAATTGTGCCTCATGGAAGGGAAGTGGTGCCATTGGATGGCATTCCACTGCCTGAGGATGGTCCTTCTTGCTGCAGGGAACAGGGAAATATCATCCCTCTCACTTAGCATGGCACCAAGCAGACAGGAGAGATACAAGTATACTCACAGCACATCTTCATGATGATGTCCAAGATTTCACATTCCTGAAAACAGAGGAAAGGAAACATTTGATTAACAGTGAAGGTGGTTTCCTGGCTGCCCACCACCCCTGCTGCTGCCCTGTGTGCCCAAAGCAGGTCTTGATCTGGAAATGAGGGATGTGCAATTTGGGACTGGCTGGTGATGGACTGGTGTGAAGGCAATATGGCCAGGGAGACTCCCTGGGCCACCAATGAGGGGCAGCCCCCACTGAACCCAGGAGCAGGAGGCTCCCCCAGCAGTGCCTCCTCTCCCAGGAGCCATCACATAGGGCAGGGGAAGCACAGATCAGGCCAGCAAGCAGCACCCCAGTCCTGGCCCACTCACATCTGGTCCTGGAGGCCCCACAGGTCCTGGTGGTCCCTGTCAAACAGAAGCACAGGAGAGAGGAGCTACAAGAGCTGTCAGTCTTATCTGCAGAGTACTCTGCTGATACCTTGCTAAGCAAGGCAGAGTTGGGAAAAGCCTTTTGGCTTCCCAGTTGCTGGTCCCTGCACTGGGCTTGGAGCAGGTACATCTGCTTGTTAGCACAATGCCCTGGTGCTTTGCAGAGGTGGGGAAGGAGACTCACTTCCAAATGTGCCATGCACACTGAGGTGGGAAGGCAACAAGCACACACAGAGTGTGTGTCATGGCTTGGTGTTGCCCCCAGAGCACCCAGGGCATGGAGGGAGGGAGGGAATCAGTGCATACCCAGCCAGAGTCCTTACTTACCGGGCGACCTTCAGGTCCCCTGTAGCCCTTTGCTCCTTTGATGCCCCTGGGGCCAGGGGTTGGGTTCTGGAATGAAAACAAAAACAAACCCCACAAATCTCTGTATGTCAAGAGGCAGCACCTTCCCCTCCAGGTGTCTGATGAGCCCTGCTTCACCACAAAAATGTTATCTGAGGTTGCTGTACCCAACCAAACCATGAATTGGAAGGGTCGAGATGGACATAGGGAAAATCTCCCTCCATGGGACAGTGGTGCAGCACACATGTAACCATCAGTGCTACATGGAAGCATACAAAGTCTTGCAGATGTGATGCCCACCTCCACCTAACAGACCTGAAAGTTTGTCACCTCTAGGACACAAAATGAACACCTAGAGAGAGCTTCTCTTGCCATCCCTCAGACATTACTCAGCAGCAAAGTGTGAAGATTTGCAAAGTCTGATGGGCTCTGACCCATCAGTGTTAGAGATCCAGCTGAAAGCTCCTGCACTCTGCTCAGAGGGAAAGAGAATTCTCCATTACACAGATTACTCACATCATTGCCAGGGTCTCCAGCTTCTCCTTCATCACCTTTAAGTCCAACATGGCCTTTTGTTCCCTGAAAAACAATGCAGAGGTGACTCCTGCATGGATGGCTGTTGTTAGCATAGTAAAGTTGGTGCTGGTGTGTGCTGACCTTGTGAGAGCTGGCTTGGGAGGGACATGAAGAGCAGCATAAGGTGTCCCTAGCACCACATTGCAGTGCTCTTGATGGAAAGAGAGCGCCTTGGGTGGTTTTCACTGCTATAGAATCATGGGATCATTTAGTTTGAATAGACCTCTAAGAACATTGAGTCCAACCATTAACCCAGCACTGTCAAGTCCATTACTAAATCATGTCCCCACCATAGCACCATTCAGCTCCCCCTGGATGGCACTCCCAGCTCCAAACTCTGGCTCTGGGACTTCATCAGAAAGCACCCAGCCCAGCCTGCTGCCCTTGGGTGTTACTACCAAGGTAGGAAACTTCCACTGGAAGTATCCACTGCAGAGAGGGGTGAATTGAAGGAAAATAGGGCTTTGGAGGAGGAGGCTGCTTCGGGGAGCCCATTCCACCATGCAGCTGGTGGAGAGGCTCTAAGTGCCCTCACCAAGGGCAAATTCTGGGTGTATGAGGACAAAGCACACTTACGTTAATGCCAGGGTCACCTCTGTCTCCTGGCTGCCCCTGGGGATGGAGAAAAGGATGCACATTAGGTTGGAAAAGGAGAAATAATGGTTTTGCAGTTTCAAGGCAGCACAAAAAACTTACTGGGGCACCTGCGAATCCAATTGTGCCATTCCCAGGAGGGCCATCCTCTCCCTGGAAAGGAAGAGAGACATAGGAGAGATAAAGAAAAGCAGACTCCTCAGATAGCAGGGCAGAAGGATCCTGCTCCCCTTGGACAGTGTATCTCCACAGCAGTACCACTCACCCTTTCTCCCATCAGACCAGGTTCTCCAGGCAGCCCAGGTGCTCCAGGCAATCCCTTGGGGCCCTGAAAGGAGCAGAAGAAGCAGTCACGCATTGCACAGCGTTTCAGCTGGGAAGACTATGACTTCAGAGGCAAC
Organism: Myrmophylax atrothorax; assembly: GCA_026770055.1. Taxonomy (NCBI): domain Eukaryota; kingdom Metazoa; phylum Chordata; class Aves; order Passeriformes; family Thamnophilidae; genus Myrmophylax; species Myrmophylax atrothorax. Next base: position 107,271 of record JAOXXN010000102.1, read on the forward strand.
CAGCTGCCAACACAAGCCCATCACAGGAGGTGTTTTGCTCATACAAGAAGAACGTGAAGATTTAGATTAGATGTTAGGAAGAAGTTCTTTACTCAGAGGGTGGGCAGCCCTGGCACAGGTTGCTCAGAGAGGCTGTGATGGCCCCATCCCTGGAAATGTCCTAGACTAGCTTGGATGGGGCTTGGAGCAACCTGGTCTATGGAAGGTGTCTCTGCCCATGGCAGGGGTTGGAACAAGATGAGCTTTCAAGTGCCTTCCAACCCCTGCTCTTGTATGATTTCTATGAAAGCCAATGGCTAGGCTTGGGGTTCCGTTCGCTCTCTGCCCTGGGGATCAAACCTGCTGGGAGATTGAAGTGGCTGCCCCTGGAGGGCATCTTTCCCAGCATCTGTGGTGGGAAGCCACGTGACTTCTGGTATGGCTATACCCTCTCCCAGAAATGACCTAAGGGAGGTGGGGGAAAAGACAAGGTCCCGTGGGAAATGGCTCCATGTGTCTGACAGGAACGCTGAAGTTTGCCCCTATAATAGGTTTCCAATACCCAAGGGGCTTGGGGAAAGCCCTCAAGGGCAGCACCTCCTGGTAGTCCCTTCATCACCTCCCCCCAGAAGATGTGGTGATGAAGCAGCACTGACCTCATTGCCACGAGGGCCATCGTCTCCCCTGTAGCCTTTGGGTCCTGGGGGTCCAGGCTCCCCCTAGGGAAACACAGAGAACTCACTCAGTAGGGGTTTTCTCTTTGTGCTGCTCCTGTCCTGAAGGAGTTGGTCCCTTCTTTTCCTGATGTGTGTCTGCCTCATGCATTGCACCCATCCGTGAATCACCTCCACCTCAGCCAGCCCAAGGAAGGACACACTGACATGGGTTTAAAGCAGTGGGGAGATGCTACAGGAGCTCTCCCTGTGCCCTCCTGCCTCCCCATGCTTCCTTATGCCCTACCGAAGGCAGATCCCTGCTGAGCATGAACCAAACCAAGAAGCTTTCTGGGGCAAGGTGTGATGCTGAAGGTATGGGCTGAGTATTATCTGCTTTCGGTGATGGCTGAGGGCTCCAAAGCCATCCCTCTCCTCCACAGCTCACCCCAGCAACAGGTGACCTGGTGGGAAGAAGGGAAGGGAGGAAGGACTGGTGTTTTGCAGCATCGAAGCACAGCTGGGTGGCACTGGGTCATTTAATTGGCTGTGACAGAGGTGCCCTTGGGGCAAAGGTTGGTCCTTGGTGCAAGCACATCACCCTGAAGGTAACACAAACCTCCCCATGCCTTAAGGCTTGGAGATGTCTGGGGCACAGCCAGGCTGGGACAGGCCCTTTCATGGCTCCAGTGAATTCCTGTCCTCAGGAGGCTGCAGAACCCTGGTAGCAGGTGCTGGAACAGACCAAAGCTGTCAGTCTGCCACATTCTATCTGGGCAGTGACCGCTCACTCCATCAGCTGCAGGGCTGGCCAGAGACAGCAAGAGACAGGAGAGAATTCTTTTCTCTGAGAGCTCCACATGTGTCCAAGGGAGCCCCTCCACCTTCTGCTCTGTGCTGGCAGCCCTTTGCAGGGTTTGCTTTCCCAGAGTTTGGTAATGATGGGGGACATTGATTGGACAGGGATGCTCTTGACTGGGTCCAAATGCTCAAGTGAGACAGCCTTTCATATGGAGTTGGGTGCATACCTGGCCCCCAGGCAATGGAGAGGACAGAGGCAGGCAGAGGGAAGGCAGAGAGCTGATGCCAAACATCCATACACTTCTTCCAAGGAAAGGTGCAGAAGACTTAAAATTGCACAGAGCAGATCACTGAACTGCTCCAAGGCATGTGATCTTATTTCTGCACAAAAGCCCAGAAGACAGAAATCTTGGAAGGAGGGACAGTAACTTGTGATCCTTCACATCAGCCAAAGCTGGAGCTGCAGCACCCTTGGCTCGCGCTGGCCATGCATGTCCTCACTGTAGGAGCACACAGTGCAAATCCCTCATGGCCCTGGGGGAATTTATGATGATGCAGGATTTGGGGTCAGGAAATCTCGTCCACTGCTTTTCTGGGTGCGACAAGAACAACAGGAGGGACGGACATCATAGCCAGGAAGAGAGAAGGGCCACCAAACTGTCCATGGGGATCAGGAAAAGAGCGTGCTGGCCTTTAGCTTCCCTTGGAGTGAAACAGGATGAAAGGGAGTCACAGGTTAGCGGGAGCCCTTTCCCCTTGCCAAGAGAAACACACTCCAAGATCCAGAGCTTGCAGATAACATAGCTTGAAAAATAACTCGTTTGCCAAAATTCTACTCTTACCCAAGCCCAATTACGCATTTATTCTTAATTTGGCCAAACAAAAGCAGTCTTCCTCAGCTTATGGAAAAATCATCCTTGCTTTGCAACTACTTTTCAAATCTCCCTGGAGTGGTGGAGGCATTAGGGCAGCCTCTGGTCTGGGGAGGTTTCAGAGCTGCTTTTGTAATGCTTCTCTTTCTGACAGCAGTTTGAGTCAAGTTTGGTGGTGGGGGAGGGAAGACTGGTGTCCCACAGGCTCCAAGACAGCAGGGAAACTCTTCTTTCTCCTCTTCCTCCCCAGCAGTGAAGGCTGTCTGGAAGAAGAATCTATCCCAGCCTGGCTCTCCACCATGCTTGCATCAACTTTCTGTCTTCTGCATGGTCTTGCTCCTGCCTTGAACCTGGAATGAGCTTCTACCACACGGAGAGCAGCTCCAGCTCCAACCTTCTTTGCTGGCGTTTTCAGCAGCACAGGTCCAACACACACACATCCAAAGAGCTGCCTTCCTACCAGGGCCACCTTCCAAAATGACACCTCAGCACTGCCCAGCAAGCTGGATGCTGCCAGACACTCTTTGGTTGTGGCAGGAGCTCAGCTCCCCTACAGAATATGGACAATAGGACATTTGGACAGTATCAGGACAGGAGTTGGACAATCTTCCTGTGTGGATTTGATGCTCCTCACTAGCATGAGACAGGCTCGAGGCAAGCCCAGCTCCAGGCAAGCACAACACTGTCACAAGCACAGCCTCTCCCCATGCTGTGGCACAGAGCAGGTTTGCTGTGGGGCTCACCCATGTTGAGGATAATGTGAATGCAACAGCCACCCCTTCGTGACTGTGCTGCACTTCAGATCCCCTCCAAGGGCTCTTCAACACTTGGCCAACCATAAAGGGTTCAAAAGCTGTCTCATCTTTATCTGCATGCTGGTCTCCATGCTTCATGCCTCATGGAAGTCCTAGTCCACCAGTGTGTGAATGTTTATCTCAATACATCCCTGTATCTTGGGATCTGTCAGAACTCTGATGGTGTGGGTAGAAGTAGCGTTGTCCCACCAAGCCCCACCCAAGGGTGAGTCAAAGCATGCTTGTTCAGGCACAAAGACCCTGTGGGCCACTGCAATCTGTGCTATTGGCATGGAGGATTGACCCAGCAAAACCTCCAGAGCCAATGTTATCATCTGGGTACTACTTTGGGAAGGAAGAGCCTTTACCTGTGCAGGGAACAAAAGCCTTCCTCAGGCTGGAGGTGGCTAACTCTGCTCTCCAGAAAGCCCATGGGCTCTGACATCTGTTCCTTGAGGACAAGCAGTCCCCAGAGCAGGAGGGCCACACCTTGCAGCAAGCAGACCTGGAGAATGCTGGCTTTGTGATAGGTTGTCTCTGCAGATGCCAAGGCTGTTGGGGACATCACTGGGGCCACATCAGGATATCTTCACCAACACAAGATGTCTCATTGCCTCCCCTGACTGAGGTGAGCAGCTTCTGGCCCCAGGCCTGAACATTCTGTGCATTGCTGCAGCTTGCAATTGCCAGTTTCCAGGTCTGTCAGATGTGTTGACATCTGTTTCCATGGAATTGGGACATAATGTGGAGGTTGCTCTGTCCACAGCCCAGCAGCCAAGTTTCCATTTTTTAGCCCTTTCATATCCTGAGTTCTCATAGAAATTCCTGCCCCTCTTCACCAGCTTTGCTTCCTGGCCTGGAAGATGCTGAGAAGTCACTCCAAGAGGCTGTGGCATCAGTTCAACCCTCTACCCCACTCTGCCTGCTGTCCAAACCTCTTCCATCTGGGAGCTAGAAGGTTAATACAGGCTCTTACCTGGTCGCCAGGTGGTCCGAGGGGTCCTTCCCGACCTTGGTCACCAGGTGGCCCAGGCTCTCCCTGAAAACACACACAGAGGGCATGAGAAACAAAAAGTGGGGCAGAGGCAGGGTGCAAAAGAGACCTGTGTGCAATGGGGAGCAGCACCAGTAGCTGGATGGAAACTTAGTCATCTCAACAGGGGAGGTTTAGAGGCAGAGTCAAGAGTTGAGTAGGAAACTATCAGAGATGTATGGAGATAAAGGCAGGCTAGTGTGACCACCTTGAATTCAGAATGATGGCCCTAAGAGGATGACCTTCTGAAGCTTGCCTCTAGGTAACATGTTTCAACCCATTTTGTGCCAGAAAAGCAAATATTTGGAGAGATTCACCTTCTAAGGCTTCTGCAGATTCACAGGCCTGGCCCTGGACTCAAACCAGCTACATTCTGCAACCATGGCTGCTCTTCTAGAGCAGTTCCTGCCCGGGGCAGTCTGCATGGAGAGGAGCACAACCTCCAGCATAGCAGCATCCTTCCTCCACCCCATCTTCCTCCAGCCTGCCAAGCGGATTTCCAAGAGAATGAGCCAGAAGATGAAGGACACCTTCACCTGTCATTACTGATGTTCTTTCCTCTCCTTTGCATACACTCAGCACCCTGAGCCAGGCTAGGGCTGTTTGCAGAAAACTGATGGCCCAGGAGAGCCCAGAAAACCTGAGTCTCAGTGATTTTGCACCTCAACAGATGGAAATACCAAAGGACTGGGTTCAGTTTCACTTTCACTCAACATCCCTCCACCAGCCCAGCAGAGTTGCATCCCATCAGGGCAGTGTGCCTGCTAGACCCAAGCTGCCTCTGTAGCATCTTCCCCATGCAGACCCATGGCCAGGAGTGAGCAAGCCAAGGAGGCAGAGGAGAGGGAACTTTGAGGGAAGCAGTTGAAAGCTTGGTGACCTAAAGCTGTTGTTTGCAACCTAGAAGCTTCCAGATGAATAAGCCAAACAGCAAATATAAAACACAACTTCCAAAAGGCCCTGAGATGTTTCTGGCGAGGTTACACAGCCTTGTGCTTGGACTCAAACTTGGAAGGAAGCAGCCCATCGTCTGCTGAACAGTTTAATTCCAGGACACTGGCGTGCCTTCATCTCCTGTGCACATCTGCCCTGCACACCCCGTGCAGCAGAACTGATGATCCCTGAGCAGTAAACAGGAAGGAGGAGGCTGCCAGAAGCCCCCTGCCAGAGCTGCCCCCTCCCCAAGGCGAACCTCTGCCCTGTCTCCAAGCTGGTGCTGGGTCCTCACTGTCCTCACTGCAGGGACAAGGGATGAGTGGTTGCCCAGCAGCAGGAATATTGGATGCTGTTATGGGTTCCCACCACCCCCACCCTGCACAGCAGCACCCCTCATCCGTCCCTGTATTGTGTGGTATGTCTGTCGCTTGCCACATGTTTGTCCTGGCCTGCTGAGGGCTCCTGCCTGTCCCTCCCACACTCACGCTCGCTGACTCACCCCTGGCAGGCAGAAACAATACTTTCCTAGTGACTTCCACACAAAAGTGGAGGGAAAAGTGTTCCCCCTTCCATCCACACCCACTCACAGTGCCCTGCTGCTGATGGTACCTGTGCCCTCCTTCCCAGCCCCTGAGCACCTGGAGGAGGATACCTTGACTCTTTCCTCTCCATCAACTGGTTTTCCAGCTGTGAGGAAGGAACTGGCCACTGTTCACCTGCTCTTGGCTTGCTGGGCATGCTCTAATCTGCATTTTGGCTGTTTGGTGATTAATTGCCAGTGTAAAGGGACAATTGCTGAGGGACAATGACAGGTCCCTCCCGAGCTGGCAGGGAATGCACTGAGCTTGCCTGCTGGCCCACAGGCTGGGGCAGTTAGCCCCTGGGCACCTATCTCCAGCTCCTGGACACCTATCTCCAGCTCCTGGCTTCCAAACATAACCACATTCAAGCAGATGCTGAGAGCTGCCCTGCAGGTGCAGTTACCGGCTGTCCTCTCGGCCCGCGGTCACCCGGTGAGCCCGGTGCTCCTCTTTCTCCATTGCTGCCCTGCAAAGAGATGGTGGGATCACAGATTGAGGACCTGCTCCCAGCAGGAGCAAAGCCCTCCCTCACTGCCCAACTCCGAGAACGCTCAGCCACAGCACACTCCTCCTCTTCCAAAGGGTACCAGCCCTTCCCATGCCCTGGTGGGGTGCCTGGCAGAGGTGCCCTCACTTACCCGTTCTCCAGGAGGACCATCTGCACCTGGAGCACCCTGTGGAGAAACAAGAGGGGTGTTCAGGCAGTGGGGATGGCCAGCAATCACACACGGAGGGCATCACAGGTAGAGGACTCACCTCATCGCCAGTCTCTCCTGCTGGTCCAGGCTCACCTTGGTTTCCTCTAGCGCCCTGAATGAGGAAGGCACAGGGGTGCAAAGGAAAAGTCAGGTTTTGGAGCAAAACCCTGCATGTTTACAGAGCTTTGGGCAAGCTCTTCTTCAAAGCCCAGGCTCAAAATGGGCAGGGGATGATCACACATGGGCGCTTCTTCACCCACCTTCTCTCCAGGGTTGCCGGGAATCCCCTGCCGACCAGGTTTTCCGTCATTCCCAGGCTCCCCCTTCATAAGGACACAAGATACCATTAAGACTGCATCCAGCACCCAGCCGTGGGTTTCAGCTCTCAGAGCACAGAGACTGTCAGGGAGCCCCGGTGCAAGCCTCTTTCAGGGCTGTGGTCTCTCCCCATCCTCAGCAGATCCCCCCACCCCACTCACAGTGAAAGCCACCTTTTCAGAGCAGCCCCCCAATATCTCAGGGATGCTCATTCCAGGTTTGTGGGCACCACTAACCTTGGGCACACAGTGGGAGTTAGGGGAATCCTCTAGAGTAGAGATCAAGTTGAATGGGGCATGGAGCAACCTGGTCTAATGAAAGGTGTCCCTCCTCATGGCAGGGGATGGAATGAGACAGGCTTTAAGGTCCCTTCTCACCCAAACCATTCTGATTCTGTGATAGGCTTGTCCCAAGTAGTGCAAGGAATTGCCGCCTTTCCCTCTTGCAGAAGAGGGGTCCCAGCATCCCTTCTTCTGTGTGAGGGTGGGCAGAGCAACTCACCTTTCCTCCCTTGGGTCCGTAAGCACCAGGATCTCCCTTCGGTCCAGGTGGGCCTTGAGCTCCCTGTTGAAATTAAAAAGGCAGCATCACTGAAACCCAAGCTGGTGACACTATCTGCAGGAAACTGGATGTGGCCTGAGCATCCCAGCAGCCTGACATGCAGCTCCCCACTGAGATGGATGGGGGGACATGTACAGAAGTGACACCACGGAGCCACGCAAGCGGTGCTGTGCCCACATTGCTGAAACATTTCTGAAGCTCAGAGGAAAAGGGTGGAAAGGTTGGTTGTTGGGCTGCTGTGGCTGGACCACAGTGACACTGGTACTGCCATGAATGTGTCATCCTGGGAGCATGGAAAAAGCAGGGAAACTGGAGAAATGCAATGTCAGAATAATGGTTCCCAAAGCAGCATCCCAAACAGCCCTGAGCAATGGGCAACAATTTCCAGGCAAGGACAAGGCAGATTGCCCTGGAGTCACCCCCAAGGTGCCATGCCTGGTATTCCAGCATTGCATATTTCCAAGAAACTCCCTTCCACATCTGCTCATCTTGGGGAACTCCCCATTTCCACCCACCACCATGGATGATCTGCTCATTTGCAGGTAAGGGGCACCCAAAGGGTACATACATCAAATCCAGGTGAGCCTTTGCATCCAGGTAATCCAGGGTATCCAGCTTCACCCTGTCAGGCAGACAAAGCAGAGGTCTCCAATGAGTGGCACCCATGGGAAGACCTTATCCATCATTCCAGACCCCTGGAAAGGACCTCCCAGCCCTGTCTCTGCCTGGCAGCTGAGTGGCTCTGCAGGGAAGGAGCTCCACTGCCACACAGGCTTCATTCTTGGACCCCACAATGGTTTTGGAGGGGCAAAAGTCAGGGTCCTCAGGACAAGCGAAGTGCCTCGAAGCAGAGATTTACCTTCATGCCATCAATGCCATCGATTCCACGCCTGCCTTTCTCACCCTGAAACAGAGAATGAGGACCATGAAGTGATTCCCAAAGACCCTTCTCCTTCCAGGTATCAACACGAGAGAATAAATGATGCAAAAGCAGAGGCTGACCTTGGCTCCTTTGGCTCCTCTTGAGCCCTGCAAAGGGAAGAAGAGAGATATCAGACCGCCATGCAGAGGAGATTCATCCCCCCACCACACTGCAGGCCCCACACCAGCTCAGTCCAAGGGTGCAGGCATTCACCATGCCTCTGCACACCACTAGATCCCATTGGATCACCACTCCTGGCTCAGGGAGTGCTGGCAGAAGACGTGGAAGTGTGAGCACGTATCAGATCCCAACATCATCCAAATGCAAGGGGAGCTGGAGATAACCATCTGCGGGACACAGGGATGTCCCTCAAACACCCCTGCTGTCCTCACCTTTTCTCCTCGGCTTCCTTTGTCACCCTAGAGAGGAAAAGACAGAGAGAAATGGGAAAATGAGAACACTTGCAGTTTAAAGCCTGTGGCCCACCGAGGAACCACGGCTGTGTCCTTGCAGCCCCACATACCTTCATTCCTTGGTAGCCAACAGGTCCCATGTCCCCTGGCCTGCCCTAAAGGACACAAACACAGTGTTATGGAGGCAGATACAGTCACCACCATCACCATGGGATAGTGTCCCCACAGACTCTTGAGGTGGGGCTCAGGCCCAGCCACCATATTGTCCCACAGGAGGCTCTCCCATAACTCTGCTCCTCATTTTCCTGGTCTGGGAACACAGCATCAAGGGCCTTTACCTCCACCATCTCCAGCTCTTCCTGGGAGTGAGGGAGACTGGGTGCTTGGGGACACATCATTTGGGATGAAAGGGAAGGGCAAAAACCCCTTGGGAAGGAAACATGCATAGCATGGACTTTCCAAGCTGGGAATGCACAGGATGGGTAACTGCACACTCGTGTGTGGGAGAAACCTGCCTCCCAAAAATAAAGTGTGCCCAGTGAAAAGAAATAACAGGGAGGAGGAGGAAAACAGCTCCCTCATGCTTTTAGGTTATTTACAAAAGGTTTCCTGTAACACTGCTGTGCTTGTTGTGTCAGAGGACGCAGGAGGGAGCCCAGAGTCCAGCCCTGGCCTGGCATACATGAGTCAGAGACATGTCCTTCAGGAGGGATGGCTATTTTGGGTGAGGAACAAGGAAGCTTTGTAGTAAGAGGAGGAGCCACCCCACTGCACACCATGACTACCCCATGGAAATAGGGTGATGCTGCTGAGGATGTGACTGAGAGGTCTGGCCACAAGCAGCCAAAAAACAGCCCCTATACAGAGTCACCAGGGCTGGTCCTTGACTTACTGGGCTTCCAGCTTCTCCTTTCTGGCCCGGAAGACCTGGCTTGCCTCTTTCTCCCTGCAATACAGGACAGAAATACAATTAGTTCATCCTCCCCAGGAACAGAATTACAACCTCTTGAAAGGAGAGCAGGAAGGATGGGAGCAGCAATGTTCCATGGATATGGGGAGCAGATGGTACTGGCCACAGGGGAGCATGGTATGGGTCCTCATTCACTTCTCCATGGGGCAGTGGTGGGATGCTGAGGATCCACGCCCCACAAGTGATCCTAGAGGTCTTTTCCAATCTTAATGTTTCTATGATGATGATTCTAGGTCTCTGAGTATCTCCAGTGAGTCCATCCCAATGCCCAGGTCCCAAAGCACAGCCACAACCAGTCCCTCACCTCATGGCCTGGATCACCAGGGGGTCCGGGGGGCCCTCGGGGAGGCTGCAGGAGAGAGATATCGGTTAGACCAGCCACTGAGGCACAGCCTGGGACCACAGGGATGTGAAGGAAGGGGACAGGGGTCTCAAAAGCCTGACTCACCTGGCACTCAAAGGAGCAGCACTGCTCAGAAGGAAGAAGAAAACAGCGTTAGAGCAGTGGTCAGGCTGCACCCTTCTCAGGGGGGCTCCCCTGGCTGGCAGGAGTTGCCTTCAGGGCAAGGCTGTGCCACCAAGCCCCACTTGGCCGTGGGTGACCCATGAGGGACAGGCTCAGGTACAGGGGGACACTCACCGATTGCTCCGTGTTAAGTTTCTGCAAGACAAGAAAGCACAGAGAGGGGGTTTGAGAGGGATGGGTGAGCCTGGGGGAGGGGTGTGCTGGGGCAGGGGCAGGCACCACTCACAATCATGTCGATGATGGTGTTGATGGTTTCCTCCACATCGAGCTCCCGGGTTGGCTTCAGGCTGGTGGCGGTGAAGTTGCGGCGGTAGGCATGGTCCGTGGCGATAATGTTGAGTCGCTGGTCCTAAGGTTGGGGTGGGGAGGGCAGAGTGAGACCTGCAGGCACCTGTGCAGGGTTTATCCCAAGAGAGCACCCTGGGGGCCCTCACTGTCCCTTCAGAGTGCCCCTCAGATCCTCCTTTGCCACACCCCGGGTGCCATTGTCCCACTTGGGATCCCTGCAGGGAGCATCCCTGCCGTGTGGGCCCTACCAGGTGGTTGGGGGAGATGGCAACGGAGAACACTTTGATCCCCAAATGTTTGGCTTCATTTGCAGCATCATCCAGGCCTCCACACGGCTCCTTGTAACCTTCCAAGGGATGCCCATCAGTCACCACAATCAGGTATTTATTCTCCTTGTGATGGGAACCACTGAAAGGGTTTAAACATAGGATTGAATGTTGCAAGGATTTAGCTGGAGAGGAGTGGTTTGGGCACCTCGGGGCACTCACCCCAGGCAGTGCCCCAGCCTGTGGTCAGGGCATATCTTACCCCAGCAAAGCAGAAGCACTGCCACCCCTGTGCCCATTCCATGCCTAGGTGACCTCTTTTCCCAACCTGGGGACAGCTCTGCATAACGCATGGCGATGTCCTAACCCAGAAACTCCCAACCTCCACCCACCACAGCCCTAGCAGCAGCATCCCCCTCCCTGCCCTGCTGCCTTACCCGATGAGCAGCTCCTCAATGCCCCGCTTTATGGCGCAGTCGGTGTAGGTGCCCTTCCCGATGTAGTTCACGGCCGAGACGCGGTTCTTCAGCTCGCTCTGGCCACTGGGCATCGAGGTGAGGCTCTTGATGAGCACAACCTCATCGCTGTAGTGCAGAGCTCCTGCATTCCACACCAGGTTGCGGTCGCAGCGGTAGTACCTGCGTGGACACACCAGGACACATGTTGCAGCACCTCCATCCAGATTCCCCACCATCTCCACTTCATTTTCACCACTACAGGACATGCAAAATCTCTGCAAAACAGGGATTTGCCAGGGCTTCTTGCTCTCCTGCAAGGCTGGGACATGCTTGCCATGCAAAGGAAAACGTGGGACCGGGGCAGTTTGTCCAATGGGTGGAAGGGCAAAGCTATGCAGCTTGTGGGCATCTGCAAGGATCAAACAGCTTGGCAGAGAGGCTTCTGGAAGAGGTGCCAGGCTGCAGTGGCTGTTGCTGAGGGGGAGATGCTGAGCCAGACAGCCAGGTGTGTGCATGCAAAGCAGGTAACCACTGAAACACCCCACACAGAGGTTTTCCACTGCTACGTGTGTTAAAATCAGGGAGGGATGCCTGCCCCTGAAGGATGCTCTGACATGAAGAAGGATGAGTATGTGTATGTTGAAGCCTGTCCTGTGCACTAACACATCCAGCATCTGTGACTCCCTGGGATGTGGGTACCACATGTGCTTTGGCCACTGCCCCGGAAATGGGGCTAATCCCAAAGCCACCTAAGCCTTGTTCCTTGCTGTCCAATGTCATTCCCTCCATCCCACTGCTGCCAGTTGCCTCTGGACTGAGCCCAGGGCCTTGCTTAGAGGAGAGTGATGCTGCACTGAGGGAGGTCTGGCAGGTTGTTCCCAAGCACAAGGCTCCTGGTCACTCAAAGCCTTGTGATGTAGCTCTTCTGCCTGGGCAATGGGCAGATGAGCTGATAACCTGCTAACCTAACCCACTCCTATCCATCCTGAGATGGGGCATCGCCCCTCTAGCTGGTGCAGCACTGGGACATCCCCTTTGGGCACCAGCATGCATCTCCTGCTGTTCTAAGAGCACAGCAAGACCCACGTGCCCCCAGGACTTGTGGTGCTCCTGTGCACCCCTGGATCTCCTGCCAGCAGGCAAGCCCAGCATGACCCTCTCTGGGATCCGGGAGATTTTGTGCTCCTGGGCATCCCTGGGTGACCTCCCCTTGTGAAAGCCAGGGTCAGATCTGGGTTGGTGGCTGCAGAGATGGGAGAGGAGGTGGCAGATAAAGGGCTGGGTGTCATGGGGTACATCAGCTGCAAGGGAGGGTTTGCTCTGCTGGATGTCCACTGAGTGCTGAGTTTAATGCCAGAGGTGCCCTGCTGCCACCCAAGCACCCGGGTTGTTCTGGCCCTGAGCACAGGGACCAGCATCATTTTGGCACTGCAGAATAACCACACAGCCAGCCAGAGGTGGAGGGGCTGGGATGTCACTCCAGGAACTCCTTTGTTTCCTGACAGTGGGTGCAGGCAGCCCTGCTAAAGCCACACTACTGTTGTCAGCACAGACAGAGCAAAAACAGGGCAGCTGAGGACTGGGAGAGGGATGAGGGGCTCCCATCCCCCTCCCCAGCATCCCTGCTTTCCTCCTCTCCCTCTGTGGACAGACATGCAGAGTGGTCCCAGCATCCCAGCCAGCACCAGGCTCCGTTCCTAAAGCAGCCTGGATAAACCCCTTGTGAGATGTACCTCTTGGTCAGCTTATCAATGAACCGGTTGGTGAAATCTTTCACTTGGGTAACCAGGTCCCCAAAGGGCTTCACCCTCAGGGCGACGCTCTCTGAGGTGTCCAGAACGAAGAACAGGTCCACAGGGCAGTCTGGGAAGAAGTGGAGAGGCAGGAATCGACCGGCAGTCCTGCTGTGGCACCTCCCCATCCCAGGCTTCCCGTGCTGCCCACCCGGTTTCCCTCCTAGCAGGCTCCCAGGGTATGGATTTCGGGAACACTTTCACATCCTAACCCCCTCAGCATCGAGGGTAAACAAGATCACGTTTTCAGAAAACATCACTTTGTGGCATTTAACACTTTCCTATTCTGTCTTCTCCATTTCCATTCAAAGAGTATCTTTGCAAGACCTTTACTACTTATTATAAAAAATAACATGCAGCTGCAGGATCCACTTAAAAAAAATTAAACCAAGACATTTCAGCAGTTCATGCAATGAGAAACCAACAATTTTCTGACACATCCTGTCAAAAATATAATTTTAGGAAAGAGCAATAACAAAAAAACATTCCTTAACAGCCAGCATCAAACCCAAAATAGTTCAGAAAGCTGAGCTGGTATCAGCTGTTATCCCCCTCTTCTGCATCCCAGTGCTACTGGTAGCTCTTGACCAGACAGAGCCAAGGAAAAAGAGCCAAAAAACACGAAAAGTGGGTACATCTTGCAGATCCTGTCTGATCCTACACCGCTCTCCTCAGCAAGCCCAAACGTCCCAACAGATCCGCAGTGTGTTCAGCAGTGGAGGCATCCGCCCGGGAGGGAAACAGCAGTCAGGCTTCTCTGCTGGTCCCGTGCAGGAAAACCACCCTGGAAAGCATCCCAGGCTTACCTTCTGCGCTTGAGACTCGGGTGGAGATTTGTGTGCTCTGCTGAGCATGGGAGCCCCCCCCCAGGAAGCTGGCCGGGAGCAGCAAAGTGAGCAGAAAGTCTCGCAGTCTCATGTTGCTTCGTTCAGATTACCATCGAGCTGGATTCAAGGAGAAAAGCAGGGCAGGAGAACCAGCAGCCAAGAAAGGCCACGGTCCGGAGGCAGGAGTCGCTGAAGATATTTTTTTTTACCGCTTTCCCCTTGGTTTCCGTGGGAGGAAGAGCAGGCAGGAGGGTAAGGGTGAGGAGGAGACTTCTCCAGCCCGAGGACGGAGGGAGGGATCAGGGGCTGTCAGCTGTGAGTCAGAAACTAATGAAGCATTTCTCCTTACCCTTTTTATGGATGTCACTGTACCTGTGATAGCAGCCTGGCCGCCAGTGCCTGGCACCTCCACAAGCCTAATGCAGGTAGCCTTGGGGCAGCCAGTGCCCAGGGTCAGTGCCCTCCCTGGGGTTCAGCCTCCTCGCTGGGGCATGGGGCTTGGGGCACCTGCCAGCATCTTCCTCTCAGCTCCTGGGCCAAGAAATCTGGGGGACAGGCATTCCCATTGTATCCCAGCCTGCATGAGAGCTGCTCTGTGTGGTCCCAGGGGAGTCCCCACTGCATGGCAGAGCTGGAGCTGCCCCGTGGCCACACAGGGATGGGGGCACCATGGAGGCACCACATTTTTAGAGAAGCACTTTCCTCCCTGAGTGTCAGGGCTTTCTGCTCAGTCCAGTCAGGAACAGGAGAAGGAAGCTGAGAAGAAACCCACAGGGACACCCTGTACTGGGAATGACCCTTCTCCCCAGGCCCATGCTCAGGGCAGGGAGTGGGGACAGAGTCAAAGCTGTCAAGCTTAGGAGGTAGAAGCAGGAGTGTAAATGCTTAGGGAGACCCATAAATGAGCATCTTCCCATGCTGTAGGATGGTAGGAGAGCCTGAGGGCCTGTAGTAGTGGGAGGCTGGACCCCACAGCAAGGCATGCCAAGCTGGTATTGATCATCTTCTCTTTATGGCCAGAACTGGAGACAAGTCCCAGGTCCTGCCAAATCTCATCACATTAATTGCTATGGGGGGCAGAGGTGAAATACCTGACAGCTGACCCTGCTATGGCTGCAGCTGTAACATGCTCCCAAAAGCCCAGCAGGGGACCAAAACCTGTCATTAAATAAAAAATTGATGGGCTCCCCAGGCCAAAGAGTCGACAGCACAAACGAAGCCAGTACAAATGGCTTGCACCCAAGTTGGTGGCTCAAAGGCTGCAGGAGACCTGCCTCACAGGGCTGGCTGCCACCTCTGTCACCCTTAACTGGCGCACACAACTACTCTGACAGCATCTTTGTGTGGAAGATCAGGAGGAAACATCTCAGGCTTGGCCACCGAAGGTGTCTCAAGTTGAGACAACTCAGAAGAATTCAGTAGCTCCACTGACTACAAGTTACCACAGTGGAGGAGCTTGTCCACACTGTTGAGGCAGAAGCATCAAATAATGACTCTTTGGATAAACAAATCCAAAATCAGCGGGAAATAACCCGCGGACTGTGCTGAACTGAAACCTCATGAATCCAAAACTCCAACACAAATTTAGGTGTGTCTCTGGAAGCTGATATTAAATTAAAGAGAAGAAACTAGCGGTCTGAAGGAGGGGTAGGACGGCTGCTGAGCACCCCTGCAACGTGTCCCCACAGCTTCTCTAGGACTTTGGAGAGCCTCAGGGTGCCACATGCTTTGGCTGAGGGACAGCCAGAAAAATGGGGCAACTCCCTGGAGGTGACTCAGCAGCATCGTTGGGGGTGGGTAGAGACACTCCAGACCCAGAATAGCAAGGTGTTGGCTGTGCTGAGGAAAGTGTTCTTCTCCTAGCCAAAAAGCTTTAGTATGAGTTTGACCCTGGATGGTGTAATGAGCCACCCAGGCATTGAGGTGTGTGGGCTTTGCCAAGCCACAGAGGTGGCACCAGGAGATGAGGACACCAGAAGGCAAATTTTCAAGACCTCTCAAACCTAATGAAGATGCTCTCCCAGAGTGCAATCATGCCCAGGGACAAGTCCTGCTGCACGACACTTTATGGAGGATCAGGCATTGATTTGGCCCTCCAGCACAGCTCCTCAGGCTTCCATAAGGGAGCTCACCTGGGATCTTGAAAACCAGCCAGCAGCTCCCAGAAAACAGGGAGCTGGAAAGGGACCTGTCTTCATTCATCAGCTCAGCAAAGTCATCTGTGAACCTGCACATCAGGGGTATTTCCTCTTAGCTTTCTCTCTTCCTCTCTCCTCTTCCCCCACAGGGACTTATCCCAAGCAGCAGAAGAGCCAGTCTCCCCCTCCCTGCAGGAAGGGAAAAGCACATCCATCTTGGGAACAGCTCCACAGAGCTGGAGCAAGCTGGAGGCCAGTTGGCTGCATCAGCAAAGACTTAATGATAATGGTATGGCCTGTGCAAGGCGCCTGCTGACCGTACATGGCTCCACACAGCTGCAGCTCGTCAGACCCTGTGTGCCCCAGGGAGCTCCTCCCACACCACTGGGAACCCCACTCTCTGTCCAGAGCCCACCCCCCCAGCCCCTGGGGGCTGTTATCCCAAGTAATGTCCCTGGAGCATCTGACCAGACAGTAGGATTGGAGCTGTGTCCGGCTTCAAAAGCATTTTAAATCCTTGCCTTTTCTGGGTCTGCAGTGCTAAACCCCAGCCAGCAGCGTCCCCAGGACACTAAATAGCTGTTTTCTTGGAAAAGCGTGGGTCAGTTTTGTAGGGAAAAAATTCCCAAATCACTGGGACTAGCAGCATGCTATCTTGTCTCAAAATCCAAGGATACATGCCTGTGAAGGACATCTCCTCTCCCCTCCTCTTCAGAGGAGGCCAGGGAAACTGAGCCCTATGGATGGCTCTGCCCCTCCCAGGAGCAGGGGACCTCCTCCATCTATCGACCTCCCCGCCCCAAGTGCCATGCAGATGGGCAAGGGGTGCCCCTCCAAGGGGCCAATGTGCCCCAGGGAATGGGTGTTCTCCTTCCCAAGTCCCAGCCCACAGCACTGCAATAAACTTTTAGTTCAATTCCAGACCAAACTGGGTGCAGAAAAAAGAATATACACTTGGGACAGAATTTTTGCTTTTTCTCCTCCCAGATACTGAGAAAAGAATGAGTTTGCTCTCTTTTCCTGATATTAACTCTTTCATGTAAGCTTTCCTTCCCATTAATCGAGTCTACTTGGAAATGGAAAACTGTACTTCCACAGGAAATGTGGAAATGGTCTGAAATGAATTCCCATGGGAAAAGCCAGGATTGAACCTGCCAGCATGCTCATAACCAAAGGGTGCTTTGCAAAGCAGGGAAGGACTGTTTCCAGCTCCATCTTCTGCAGCTGGGACTACTTTGTCCTCTCACATAGTGCCGGGAAATGCCACAATCAAAGGGCACCAAAATTTCCCCAGCTGTAACCACATGAAGCATACTGGTGTCCTGACAACTGCCTCTGTCATCTTTGTCACCTTCCCCCCGCTGCTGGGGACATGAGTGCCCGAGGCTGGAAACATTTAGAATGATGGATGTTCTCAGGGAGAGGTTTCCATGTGTGGTTACCAAGGCTGTCCTGCCCCAGACTGGCTGTAGGATTCCCAAGGTGTACAACCCCCTGGTACAACCCAGGTCTCCCCTGGCTCAGCCTCCAACCCACTGTCCTCCCCATCTCCATGCTCAGACCTCCACCACAGGAGCAGCCAAGGTCTGAGGCCGGTGCTACACAAACCCCACTGGAAAGAATGTAGCTTGTGGTGCTTCTGCACATAATTTGGCTTCCCACAGAGATCTCTGCAGGAGGAGGCAGCAGAGAAACCCCTCTGAGCAGGAAAACATCACCTCTCCCAGCACAGGCGGGTGCTGTCTTCCAAGCATCCCACCATGGGCACAGATCGGGCCTTGGCAGCACCAGAGGAGGGTCTTGCACTCAACCACCCACCTCCAAAAACACCCAGTGGAAGAGACAACCCATCTTCCACATCCCTTAACATCCCTACTTGAAGTGGCCTCTTGGCACACTTTCCTTCAACCCCACAAGAGGCAGCACAGCTGGACATGGTGCTTCTCCAAACCACTGACCCAGAACAAACTCCCCTGCTGGGCTTTGCTCCCACCAGTCCAAGCTGGCCTTGTTGGGGGGACCCTTCCCTGCCTTCCAGCACCGTTTGGGCATACACTCTTCCCTTTCCAAGCCACCTCAGGGGGTCACTGCTGGTCCAGTGTGGGTTTGCCAGCTACCATCCATCCAGCACATATGGGGTGTGAGTGTCCCCCTGCCACCCCACTCCTTCCATGCTGGCACAGCCAGGACACGGCACAGCTCCACCCGCAAATCCACACCCTCCCGCCCAGGCTGGTGTGCGGTGGGTTAATTTTTTCCCCATTACTTCACGCTGGCCTCTTTTCTTATGGAAAAAACCAAACCATCTGGTAATAATATTTCCCTAATAGCTGTCTGGGTCTGTGGGAAAGCTTGGCTCAGCTTCTTAGGAAAGATGAGAGGGTCGAACAAGAGGGAAGGCTGCGGATGCGGCGTGGGAGCTGGAGGAGAGGAGATAACGCTTTCAGGATCCTTTCTCTGGGCCACCCCAGGGCTTGCAGGGATCCTCAGCTCACAGGAGGGCTGTGGGATACCAGGACGTCACACATTCGGGATACCAGGAAGGGCCTCCCCACAGTGTCTGAGTGAAGGAGACTCATTTTCTTCCCCCGTTCCACAGTAGAGGCTTGAAGGCAGGCAGCAAAACTCACTTCCAGGGCTTTCCTCCCCTGCTCCATTTTACACTGAGAAAATACAAACAACTCAAAGAGTGGGGGTTTGGGAGCATTGTGGTTCGGGGATAAAACCGGCCTAAACTGGAAAGGTCAGAAGCACTTTAGTGTCCTTCTGTTCTTGGAGGAAAGGGAGCACCCTGGGATGTGCCACCTCCGGCCCTGGGGACACTACTGTCAGGACAGGGGACAGAGAACCCCTCTCTCATGGAGCACATCCAGGAAAAATGGGTGGAAAAACACGCACTAAGCTCTCCAGCAGCTGAGCAGGGAAAACGTTCTGTTTCTGTGCAATAAAAGGCATTGCTTGGGCGATTCCCAGGAAGCAGAACGTGCTTGTCAGGCTGGGCACATCTTCCTTGGGGAAGGGAGGCACCAGGCGCTCGAGGAACAGCCCAGCAGCTGCCAGACACAGCCCTGCCTCCAGCTGGGGGGACTGGAAGTGCTGGTTCCCACCCAGCCCTGCACTCCCAGAACCCAGTCAGCATCACCAAACTACAGAGAGGAGCTATGCAGGTCAAACACCTGCTTTTCCTCTGCCATGGATTGCAGCCCCCATCTCTGCATTCCTGTGGATGTCGGCATCAAACCCCACAGCCTTAGGAAGCACAGAGGAGCATCTTCCTTGTTGGCTGCCCTCCAGATAATGTACCTCAACTGACTTGATGGCACAGTGTAGCACAGAGCCAGCCTGACCCTTCTCCACGCATTTCTGTGGGCATGATCCAACCCAGGAGTTTGCACGTGTCTGGCAAACTCCCAGAGGTCCTCATTAGCTCCTTCCTGGGCTGTTTCTGCTCCCATTTTTTTCTGTATGCTTGTTTATACTCATTATGTTTACCACACCAGCAGCCATCGTGGCTCTGGGGGTGGCTGTGCCCTTCCAGAGCAGTCCCAGGATGCAGCTGAGCTCTCCACACCAGAGCTAGATCCAGCCTGCAGCCTGTTCCTAGAAGGATAAAACAAGCCAGCCACCCTCCCTGGCCAAGGATACCTTCCCAATCCACTCCAAGCAGTGCCAAGCATCCTACTCGGATCTTCCACAGACAATGAGGAGCAAATATAAAGCATTCAGCCCTGGAGAAGGGAGAATGGCTTTAAACTGAGTAGGTTTAGATTGGATATTAGGAAGAAACTCTTCCCTGTGAGGGTGGTAAGGCCCTGGCACAGTTTGCCCAGAAAATCTGTGGCTTGCCCATCCCTGGAAATCTTCAAGGCCAGGTTGGACAGGGCTTGGAGCAACCTGGTCATGTGGAAGTTGTCCTTGTCCATGGCAGGGGGGTGGAACAAGATGAGCTTTGGTGTCCCTCCCAGCTCAGCCCATTCTGTGGTTCTGTGATTGCTGTCCTCAAACCTATTTCCCTGCTCCATGCAGCAGCTCACAGCACAAGCTGCAGCCAGGGGAATCCCAGCAGGCTGCAAAGATAAGCATCGCCCTTTCCCTACTTTATTATTTTTTAGAGGGACAGCCAAACATAAACAGGCTGTTTCTCATCTCCAAACACTCACCCTCTCAGCAGGAAGCCACGTTGCTGCAGTCAGATACCCTGCAGCAAAGGGCTGGATGCAACAGACAGGGGTGGGGGGCACCTTTAAACATCTTCAGGTGCCTCCTCTTGCAGCTGGATGAGCAGAGGATAAGCCAGTGCATGCAGGTGGTTAACATCCCTCTGCATCCCACCTCTCCAGCCTGGGTAGGGAGTCAAGCTCTGCGTGCTGGTGGGTGGGCAACAACATTCAGGAGCATTTGCACCCACAGCTCCACTGAGTCCTTCCCTTGGGCTGTTCCCACCCAGGGCTGTCTCAGTCTCTATCTCTGGGAATGAGACAGGAACAGGAACAGGAGCTTTTCTCTAAGCAAAAGCATACAGCCAATTCCTGGACAGGAGAAACCCAGAAAATCTGTTTTTTAAGCAAAAGTGGGTGCCAGGCCTGGAGCTGTATGTTGTAGGTGGCTTTGTGGCTTGCCAGGGAGCCAGGCTGGGCACCCCAGTGTCAGGGATGGCATCAGGGAAGGATGACTTGCACAGAGATTTGGGGCTGGTGCTTGTGCTCCCTTCCTCGGGAGCAGGTTGAGCAATGGGGAAAATAAGGGTGAAACCCAGGGGAGCTGCCTGCCCGCCCACAGCCCCTCCACAGTGCCAAACAGGAGCAGGGATGATGTATGCTTGGAAAATATAACTTCAAATGGAGATAAAGTTCAAAATGGGGATTTTGGCCTTTGTTTCTCCACGAGGCAGAGGTCCAGACAGGCACTGCTGGCCTCTCCTGGGTGCTTGGATGTGAGTGAAGCCCAAGGCTGGAGATGGAGACCCTCGCTGCACCAAGGCAACATGCAGAGCTGGGGCAGTGCTCTGGCTTCTCTTCTCCAGTGAGAAATGGACCATCTCAGAGAAAAAAACCATCCCCCAGTGTGTCCAAAAATAGCACTGTGTCTGCTCCAAGGTCCAGGGCTGGCACGTGGCAGCCTGGTGGGGCTGGTTTGAGAGCTGCCATTGTGTGGGGCTGGATGGGCAAACCCTACCCATGCAAAATGTTGGCACCCCCTGACATGGGCAGCTCCCATCCAGGGGCCCACAGTGACTCACGCTTGCCATAAACACGTCTCCCGGTGGATAATGAATCCCGGTTGTCGCCGCCTTTCGGGAAAGCTCTGGATTCTCTTTGCAATGCTTTCCCCATCCCGCTCCCTCTCCCCTCCTGGCAGCCCCGCTCCCTTGTGGGATCATTTCCTGATGTTGAGTGGAGCCAGGGCTCTGAGGCCCATTTTCCAGAGAATGGTTTGCTTCACAGGCTGCATGGGCCGAGTTTCCCCGTTAACCATTCTGGGCAGGATCAAGGCTTTTCTGCCACTGGGGCACCCCCCAGCATCCCACCATCCCTGTGGATGCCCCACTGCCCAAACCACAGCTCCCCAGCCTCATCCCACTCACCAGGAAGGGCACCTCAAGCAACAAAAGCTTTATTGCAATGACACAAATAAGCCACGAAATACATTGCAAAGCTGCAGGGGCGTGGGGGGTGATAACGAAGCGCAGAGAGCGGCGATGGGAAGCGCTGGCTCGCAGGAGTGGGTATCGCTGCACACTGGCTGCAAGCTGCTGTCCTCCTGCGAGCTGCTGCTCAAGCCCCCCAGTCCCACTGCTGCCCCATGCCCCAGCTGAGGGAGCAGGGGCTGGGCAGCCATGGGCAGGGGGATTTGGGCAGCTGGCCCGAAGGGTGCCACGGAGGAGTGGGAGAAGCTCACGGGAAGCCGGCAGCGTCTTCAGAGGGGGCTCAAGCATCAGCCACTGGCACCACGTCGGCTGTGGTGCTCCGGTCAAGCGGTGAAGGTGTTCCTCCCGTGGGGATCAGGGTCTGCAGAGCTGGGGGGCAAGCAAGGGACATGGTCAGGGCTCAGCCAAGGCTCCAACACTAATGACTCCCAGCCCCTTCGGCTTCACAAACATGTGGCTACTACAGCACCCTGAGCAACTCTCCAGCATGACACTGAAATCACCCACACCCAAAAGCCAAGCTGGAGAAGCTGTGCCCACACTGAGCTCTGCTGTGCCACAACAAGCCTCCCTTTTTTTCCATGGGAGCTTGCACCCAATCACATCCAATGTGAGCTGGGCTGCCACGTGAGCCCAGGTGGTTTCCTGGTTCTCTGCGTGTTTGCCTTGTGGGCTGAGAGGGACTTTTTGGGAGCTTCAGAGGAGCCATCTGAGCATACCGAGTCTGTTCCTGGGCTGAGGATCGCCCCTGCCTGCCTCTCTGAGCCCTACAAACCCATGGCTGTGGGACAGTGACCGAGACAGCTGGTGCTGCTGGCCCCCACCAGCCCCATCAGCAAGATTTGGGGGCGATGAGCAAGGACATCGTAGGGCTGGCTGGGGGTGATGGGCAGCTGAGGGAGGAGCTCCGGGGAAGGGCACACCCCCCTGCACAACCTCTTCCTGGTGCTGCACTGCACCATCCTGTGCCTCTGGAAATCACTGTGTTTCAGCCCCAAATATGCAGACGGGAGATCTACTCGCAGAAAGAAAATGGATTTTAGTTATGCAAATGAAAATTTGTTTTAAATACGGAGACGGTGGTTTCTCTGGGGTGTCGGGTTTGCGTCTCTCACTGGATTTTTATGCAGCTTTCCTGTAAGAGACCTGGGAGCATGGCCACGTGCTGAGGAGCACACAGCAGCATCCCTTGGGTAAACCATATCACCAGCTGCAGCAGAGGCCGCAGGCTACATCACTGCTACATCATCTTCCCACCAAAAAAAACCCCCACACCACTAACTGACTACTTTTGGGTGAGCACATCACATCTTGCTTCCCTTTGCACTGGGAAATCCTGTTGAATATCCTTTGTGGTTAGATCCCAAGCTATGCATGCAACCCTGGATTCCAGAACGGATGCTGCTCCACCCCCTCCACCCTGCTCTCCTCAAGCACTTTGTGCTTGGCCATGCTGCCAGCTGGCTGCAGTGGCCCATCACCACCGTGCCTGCACTTCCACAGCACATCTCACTCCCCTGCTGTGTCCATGCTTCCATGGAGCATCCTGTGCCACCAAGTCTCATCTGGTGCATCAAAACCCAGAGAAGCTCCAGAGCCAAGTGTCACTCATCCCCTCTTTGATCCTGATGCAAATGCTCTTAGACACAGGCTTTCCCCAGGAATAAATAGTGACAGTGCCTGCAGGGAACCAGGACACAGTGCTCTAAGAGTGCTTCAAATATTCAAGTCCTCATGCACATCACAGCCTTCTCTTTTGGGATCAAAGCAGTTCCTTCTAGAAATGGCATGTGTGTTTTGAATCAGCCACAGGCCATGGTTCAGCAAGGGGCTCAGATGTGAAGCCTCTTCCCACTGCTCCATTTTGTTCCCCATCTTCTGGCTGGTTTTGCTCCCCACGTGCAGAGCGGGCATGAACATCATTTCTGGGAAGAGACATCCTTGTGGTTAAACGGCCTAAACACAAGTGTGGGAATCCAGAGCCAGCCTGGCTTTGCACTTGGCTAGATTTAGTCTGTGGGATGCTTTCTGAGTCATCTGGAGTCTCCTCTTCCTCTTTGCAGGACAACTGTGCTGAGGCAGAGTGGGAGGGGGGTTGCACATCTGGAGTGGAAGGAGTTGCACATCTGGTACATTCAGTACTTCCTAAAGTCACTGCCACGTTACCCTTTGGACAGGGGCCTGTGGCTCGCTGCACAGCACAGCAGATCAAGATCCACAGCTGCATTCTTTTTGAAGAGAAAGTAAAAATATCCCCCTCAGCAGATTCCCAGCTCCCTGTGATATCCAGTTTGGGAGCAGGGGAATTACATTGAGACCCTGACCTTTCTGCAAGTCATTCCGACAGCTGCAGCCACTCCTGCTGCCAGCCAAAGGCACAGAGCATCCTGCCTGTGAGTGCTGGTCTCCCTGGGGACCACAAGGGATGGAAACCCTCGGGACCTCTCCAGCAAAACCTTGTCCCTCTGCCAGACCGAATGGGCTTGGGCCAGCATAAGGTGGTGGCTTGTGCCACCAACCTTGTCCCTTGGCACAGCCAGTATAACCAGAGATGTGTCCTTGTCCATATGGGCCGGGGGTGGCTCCAGGAAGGTCCCAGCAATGATGGGACCCTTCCTGCAGTGGAATTCAGTGCCAGTGCCAGCAACCTGCTCGGTGGGTGTCACAGCTTGTCACCAGTGTGGGCCGGGGAAGGGAAACCCACACACAAACCCCCACTCCCTTTCCAGCAGCATGGGATGTTTCTGCTCGCAGATGGAGCAGAGGCTGAAAGCACCGGACATCCCAGCGCTTCCCACATCCCGGCCGGAGCAGCAGGCACGCAAAAGCTGGTCGGTGGGGACACCTAGTGACCAGTCGGGGGGACCCCGGAGCTGGGGACGGGGACACCTCCCCAGGGCTGAGGGCTGCAGCCAGGCAGGGCTAGGGGAGATGCCTTCCATCCCTGTGGCCCAGGAGAAAATGGGATTAAGTATTCATCCCTGCCACAGCACGCAGCGATCCCCCAGAAACCCTACACCCACCGGCTCCGGAGGGGGGAAATTACCCTTGCTAATGGCCCATAAGCTTGGAATTAGCATAATTAAAAGTGACGGGCATGGATACATAACAAACCCCCGAATAACAGCTCAAAGAGAGTATGAAATTTAAAGAGTCTCCCTGGTGAAAGTCACTTTCCCTTAGGGGAAACAGTCTATTTTTCTTCAACCTGATTATGTACTAGATTTGCAAATACAGGCTAGGAAAAAAACCAGCATATAACAATACTCCAAACAATTTTGGGAGCACAACAAGGATATGTAGGGGGATTGGAGACCTTCAGCTGAGAGCAAGGGGCTGCACACAGACCTCAACTGGCCCCTTTCTGATGGAGCCCCTCACACTCCAGAGGCACAGGGAGGCATTGGACCAATATTTTCCAGTCCAAGTCACAATTTCCCACAAAATCAGTAATTCCCAAAGAGTTTCACTGAGTTAGTTGCTTCCAGAAATATTGAATAATTCTGGCTGGATGAAATGCATTGTTTTGGGAAAGAAAAGCAATGCATTAAAGCTATTCTGTTGATTAACTGGGACATTCACCTTGTATTGAATATTCAGTCCAGTATTAGAAATTTTTCCCTGTGGATGCATCACTGGAGTATTTTTAGTTCATCCAAAATGGAAACCCAAGACCTATCACAAATCAAAGCAAAACATTGAGGTTCCTTACAAAGAAAGCAGCAAATCTCCTTTTGAGCCATCCTGAAGAAATCAAAGCCAAGTTTGATACATTCCTTGTGATTTTGTTGTTATCCTTATTATCATCAACATGCTCCTGGGAGATGCTGCAATGGTTCCATCACCTCTTCCTCCAAACCACACTCAAGCTGAGATGATGATGGATAAGCTCACTAAAGAGAAGTTGCAAAGTCAAAGGGAATGCCATAATGAGGGATGCTTTGGGTTGTCCTGTGCGGGGTCAGGATGATCCTTGTGGATCCCTTCCAACTCAGGATACTCAATGATTCTGTGACTGTACAGCACTCCTGTAGGGTGACCGAGGTGACTGCTGCTGCTTGGACCATCCCCTTGTACCCCTGTGGCCTTCTCCACCATTCCCTGGAGCACTCCCCAGAGCACAGGTCCTTGCTGCAGCACAAGCCTTGACACGATGTCTTGGACACCAGCTGATGCCTGAGCAATGCTTATATCCAACCTCCTCTCCTTCCCCATCAATTCCTGTGGTGGCTTTTCCGCTGTCTCTCCAGGTAATGGATGCAGGCTGGGAAGGGGATGGCACCTGGAGGGGGATGTTATCCGTAGGTTTGCTGGCATGGGGACGGGTGTAGAAGTGCTGCTGCTGCCTGCTCCCCCCTCTCCAGTAGCCTCTGAGCTCAGCTGCATCTGGCAGACCCAATCTGGCATTTGCTATTTTGGGCAGTGCTGTCTCAGTGGAGGTGGGGAATAGCATGGGGAGCACAGTGCACACAGAGCAAAGGAATCCAGGGCAGATGTGATCTGCAGAAACCGCCGATTCCTGTGCAAAGCCATTTCCACCTTCATTCCCATCAGGATGCTGTTATGCTCCTCTGCCTTCCCCAGATGTACAAACCCCACAACCATGTTGACTTGTGATGGATTTCCGAGTCTTGGTCAATGTGGTGTTGCTGCTGCTGTGCCTCCATCACCTGGAAGATCTCCTTGTGCTCTGGCTTGTCCTACAGCCCCATGGAGGAGCTGACAATGGCAGGGTGTGCTGGCTCTCTCCATGCACCACCCCTGTCCCAGGAGGCATCACACCAGGCCACTGGCTGCCATGGAGGGTGGTGACAGTGGGATGTGGAGCTTCTGCTGTGGTTCACCCTCCAAGCCACTGGTGTGGCTCTGGCACACTGCTGGGTGGTTTTTTTCATGCAGGGTCTCACACATGGGTATTTCCTTCTTTCAACAGGAAAAATACTTGGTCTAAAAGCAGAATGAGGAACAGGAGAAGATGAGGAGTGCCAGTTGGCCACAACAGACTCACTGTCTTGGCAGGTGGTTCTGTGCTTGTGCTGGCCAGTTGGAAACTTGAGGCAGGCACCATTTGGTGCCTGCCTCCCTCCATCATCAGCATCAGCACGAATACAAGGGGGAGATGATGCCAGCAGAGGCTACTGCCTTCACCTGAGCCCATTGCAGCACTGCCCAAAGCCCCTGCATTGCTCCAGATGGGAATTCAGGGGATGGTCTTGAGAATGTCTGGCTGCTGGACCACCCAAAAGGCACAGCT
Source organism: Myrmophylax atrothorax (assembly GCA_026770055.1). NCBI lineage: Eukaryota > Metazoa > Chordata > Aves > Passeriformes > Thamnophilidae > Myrmophylax > Myrmophylax atrothorax. The sequence continues at coordinate 133,999 of JAOXXN010000102.1, forward strand.
GAACCACAAGTGCCACGGAGCGCAGAGCAAGCGGTTGGAGATGGGCAGCAAAGCCTCTTATGGAGGATTTCAGAGCACCTTTATCACAAAGGCTTGGAATGCTCTGGAGAGCTGAGCATGCACAGGTTTTAGGACACCTGGGCTGAGTAAACCACTGATGCTCAGCAGCAGGAGCTGGCAGCCACCTTTACCTTTCCAGGCTCCTGGGCTGTTCTCTCATCCCTGCCAGCTCCCTGCTGGAGCCCATAACCCCCTGCCCATCCTTCACTCCACTGATGTGGTGGTGTCACCCGTGGTCCTTGATGCAGCCCTGTGTGAGTGCCGAGCAGTCAGTGCTGAAGACAGGAGGAGAAGTGGTCCAGCATCCCGGCAGAAGGGTGGGAAGCTGCTAGCAGTGCCTGCCAGAATGGAGGATGGAAGAAAGGGAAAGGCCATGAAGTCTTGGGGCTCACCTGGAAAAACAATATATTTCCCATGTGGTACACTGCAAAAAATGGTCTGTGCGGCTGCTTCAGCTGGCTGGGGACATGGTGTATCATGATCCCCTCATTTGCAGTCTGAGAAAAGGGACAGTAAGGAATTAACAGGTGGAAAATATATTTGTTTCCCTGTTTGAGAGGTAGGAGAGAGAAGAAAAGCCTGGAAGCAGAAGGCAGGGCCGGGCATAGAGGGTCTTGGGGAAAGGTGTGGGGCACAGACATGGCAGATCCGTCCAGACAAGGGGGCAGTGAGAAATGTTGATTGTCTTACCATAACTTATAAATTAATCTTATGGAAACCAAAAGATTATGCAAGCCAAATACTCTCCCTTTGGAAAAAAAAACGGAAAGCATGGTATCACTCAGAAAGTGCATCACTCATGGGGACCTTCCCTAAATAAAATAAAATAAAAAATTATGATGGTGATGGTAATAATAATAACAGTAATGAAGAACTATTGTATAAAACCCCCACCTTCCCTCCAAGCAGCTAAAAAGGTGTGGAAGGATGCAGAGGGAAGAATGGAGCTGGAGTTGGTGGGGCGGCCCAGGAGAAGAACAGTCGGAGCCCATTGGTACCAGAGCTGCACAGACATTTATTGAACACAAACAACGAGAAACACAGCCAGCTCACAGAGCTTCCTGAGCTATCATCCAAAGGTTTTGCTCATGGGCATTGCCAAAAGAGTGCTTTCAAAGGTCCCTGGGGGCATGAACCCCATACAGCTGAGTTGTTCCCACTTCCAGTTACTTGTTAGTCAAAAAGAAAGGAGCATTCGTGTATATGTGTGTGTGTGATTCCCTTAATTTAGTATGAAAAAGGGCTTGTCTGGACCATGCCATGTTCAAAGAGAGAAGCCTGCGGGTGAACCCGTGCATGCGTGTTGGCTTGGCGCCCGCATTCAGCTTCCCAAATAACACAGGGTGAAAACTACACCCTTACCCTGAGGGCAGGGATGTGAGGTGGCAAAGGTGAGCCAGGACAAGCAAGAGGGAGCACCAAAGGAAGGAGGGTGAGAAAAGTAAGTCATCTGAAGCACGCACAGCTCTGGGTGGCATCACGTATGTCCATAGGCTACAGAAAGTACCGCCAATGTCAACTCAAACGTGTAGGTAGCTACGCTAGACTGACACTAGAGACCCCATCATCTCCTGAAGTCTCACCAGTGAGAATAAACCAACACCCCCCACCCCCCTCCCCTGTCCCCAAAAAGCAGATGAAGTATTAACATCGTACGCTGAAAACAAGGACCATAACCAAAGAGTTCGGGAGCAGCCTCGGGAGCACAGCAAAGAGCTTGTAAAGAATCGTTCCAATGTGCATATGCATGTGTGTGTTTATATATATATATTCATTAGTAAAGAAAAGAGTATCTGTGGAGGCAAAGGGAAGACGGTAAATATACAGGCAGTACAGGCTGGGTGGAGTGCCGGTGGCTGGAGAGGGTCGGGTGGTGCGGAGTGGAGGATGGTGGGTGGAAATTAGAGTGCGCCCATTCCAGTGACCTCAGACGTCAGCCTAGAATAGACAGGGGCAGAGAGAGGGGTGGGGGGGAGACAAAAAACAAGCGCTTAATCACTGGAGCACAAAAGAAAATGAAGACCCTGCAGGGCAGTGCTCCTCCTCTTGCCTACACCCCGCTGAGATGGGGTGGGCAGAGCATCTCTGGGTGGCTTGGGGGTCCCCCGTGGGGGACACGGGGGGCTGGAGCATAAAGCCAGCATAATGGCTGGCTGCCTTCCCCACTCCTCATTGCTGTCAGGTAGTGCCCATTACCATCACCGTGTTGTGGCAGAGGTGTCACCCACCAGAGGTGCAGGAGGGAGACATCCCAGCACACGGCCTCCCTTCTAGAAGCATCCCTCCCAAGGGGGACAGGCAACTGTGCCAGCTTCCCCAGCTGCTTCATTTTGCTCTGGTTTGGAAACTGTGGAAGAGGCTGAGCCCCATCCTGCCCCCGCCAGGTCATCTCTGCACAGGCAGCATCTCAGCCAGCCCTTCCCAGCAACAAAGAGCCACTTGTTTTTCTTTTCTTTATCTCTCGTCTCAGGAGGTGGGAGGGGATTGGCAAGGAGCTGTGGGAAAGACACCCAGCCATGCCCACAGCGGGCTGGCCCCATCCCTCACCTACGCAGGTGGAGAGGTGTCACAGGCATGGGCAGCGGGACAGCGGGGCGGGATGGGATGATGGAAGTCTACTGCAGGTCAGGGCTGAGGTGGGTTGGGTGCAAGGAGGAGAAAGTACATACAGACCTCACCGGTGCTCCTAGCCCACACCCCAACAATGTCAGAGTCGCCACCAACAGCCCCCTGTCCTCGGGACCCTTCCAGCAGCCTCCTGCAGCTGCACACATCCGACGGCTTGGCACGGCATCAATCCTGCCCACAGCGGAGGGCGCGGACAGGTGGACGGGCTTGCTTGTGTGGCTGTGCCAGGTGGGTGCAAAGCCATTGAAAGGTCCTGTATCCCCTTAAACTCACTATCCACAAGTCCACAGACACAGGCAAACAGGTCTGCGTGAGTGCCCCAAATGAAGTTCACTGTCAGCACGGAGCTAGTCCCCAACTTGTCTCTCCAGCTACACCTCCACTTCGGAAGTGCCCTGGTCCCCCACAGCATGGGCTGCATCTCCCCCCAGCCTGTGGCAGTGTTAGGAACCCTTGGCCCCTGTGAAGTCCTGCTGCACCAAGCTTTTCATGATGAAAAGGAAGCAATCAGGCCGTTCCCATGTCTTGCGTTTATTGGACTGATTACTTTCACTGAATGGAAGAAAGCCTTTGAGAGGTCTGGAAGCACATGAAGAGACAGTAAGTGATCCTGGGATCGCAGCAAGCAGGTCCCAAGTGATGCCTCCCTGCCACCAGCTCAGCTACATTCCTGTCCCCTGCCTCATCCACAGACAAAGACGGCGGCGATTTTGCCCTACCCACGAGCAAAATCCTTGAGCGAGGCTGGCAGGTGGGCAGGCGACCGGTGCAACCCGCGGCTGCTCCGCCAGCAGTGAAGCAGCTCCCAGTCCCCAGCCAAAGCGCCAGCTGGGGGGAGATGTCCCGCTGGTAACGTCTGGTCCCCGCTCAGAGGTCTCAGCAAGACACCATCCATCCCAGCCAGCCTCAGAAGCCCCTCCTGGCCCACGGTGCTGGGAGCGAGGGCTGCTCCCACCACGCCAGCAGGACGGGATTGGCCGTGGCAGGAGGCAGCGGAGGTCTGCGGGGGGTCTCACCTGGCGTTGATGAGGTACTGCGCAAGGCTGATGTTTGCAGGGGTTCCTGTGATGGTAATTTGGCGCTCCGATGACCCTTCCGTGGCGTTGGCGATTTTGATCTGCGCTCCCGACATCTGCCGAATTTCATTGATTTTGGTCCCTTGGCGTCCGATTATGCAGCCTATTAGCTAGGAAAGAAAGCACGGAGGGAATGTCTGAGAGGCGGCAGCTCTGGCCGGTGCCGGCGGGACGGTACGCGAGCACAACCACACGGCCCTGGAACGTGCGTGACCTTAGTGCTCATGAAAACAGGAGGGACAGCCTGTGGGGGAATCCCACCTGCACTCGAGCATGGTCCTCCAAGGACTCATCCAGCACCATTATCCACACACCATGACCAGCATCTCAGAGGGCTTCAAGGAGGGCTATTTCAGTAATAAAAATTTTCGTGGTCTAGCAAATGATGAATGTTTTGCAAGTTACTTATCCTTTTGCCGGTCACAGCAAACTCAAAGGTGGTTTGGACGTGTTACTAGAAGGAAACAAGCCCACCACCTTTACTGGAAACAGCCCAACCTCAGAGTCCCCTTATCAGCTGGTGCAGTCACCCCATCCCACATTCCTTCTATGCCTCTGGGATGCCCTCAATGCCTCTGACACCCTCTCTAGCTCTTTTGGTGCAATCCAATGGCTCACCAGTGTGCACAGGAGAGCACCAGGTGGCTGTGGCACCCACAGAAGAGGCGACTCCTATGTAAAAGCACATCTTTTACACTCTTGTGGAAAAATCAGAGCCATCTGGAGTCTGAGTTGCCTTAACTGTCTGTCCCTTGAATCTCCTCAATGGTCCTTGATGGTTTCAGTTTCCTCAACGGTCCTCAATGGCTCGAATTTCCTCAATGGTCTTTATCTTTGCTCACTTGTGCATCAACTGATGGTTCCCTCAGGCTTGATCTCTGAAGCTTGGTTACACATACCAAGATATCCAGCTTGACCAACACAGGCATGAGGTGTTTCTGCATCCCCTTTTGGACAGGTTGCACCTGGGCATTTTATATGTGGGACATTCATCTTGGCAGCTGCTTGATTTCTGCCATGGCAGGAGTGGAGACAACTACTCTTCCAAAAGTTCACTGATCCTTCGGTCAGACCATGCGGGTCCCATGGCGGTTTGTCCCATATGGACTTGAACATACATGGGAAGGGTATCAACTGTCTCAGGGGCTGTGGTGGGGTGTTCAGCCCCACAGCCGCCCATCCTGGTCTTCAAAGCACAAAAAATAACTCAGAGATGCTTCAGCAAATGAAAATCTGACAGGGAGACCTAAGGAACCAAACTATTTAGGCAGATGTCCAGGAAGACCCAAGTTGAACAGCAGTCAAGGTTCTCCTGACAGTCAGAGGAGGGGCAAGATGTTTACCATCAGACTTCCTTCAACTGCAGCACAACTCCAAGTTATACCAATAAAATATGCCTGGATACTCTTAAAGAAAACCAAGCCTGTCCTCTGCTTCCCAAGAAGGTGGCAGTGAGTGCTTAAAAACCTTTGAAACAACAGGAGGAAGTGCTAAGGAGGAATTTTTCAAGATGCAGGTGATGACATTTAATGCTGCCCAGGTCTGGTGAGAACCAGGTGAGTGAATGCTCCATGTGCTCCTGGGTTCTGGGAGGTCCCCTGGCATCCTTTCCTCCCCTTTTGCAAGGGGTCTCTTGATATTTCTGAAGATTGCTATGGTCCTCCATGCTCCACAGACACGGCTGTTGAAACAGCAGGAGCATTTGCAGAGCTCCCTGCAGCCTTGTGGAGATGCAGATTGGGGATCAATCTCCCACAGGCTCCTCTGCAGATCCCTTCCATGGCAGTTGGCCCTGGGGTGAAGCATCTCCAAAGGTTTCAGCCAGCAGATGCTCAGAACCTGTTGCACTGCCAAGTCTCTCAGGTGGAAGGAGATTTTGGCAGAGCTGCAGTTGGGCTCGCTGCCTTTCCCTTGTGCTGCCAGGTGTTGGTGAACAGCAGGAAGAGGTAGCAACAGCTGCCAGACCCCATCCAGAAACTCCTTATGAGGATGGGCTGAAGGTGCTTGCTGGTGGTGGAGATGGGGCAAGAGACTGGATGTTATTCCCTTGCAGATTGGTTCTTAATCCACAGAAACCGGTGGGCCAGTCCAGAAGCAAGTAAAACACATGGTGCTGGCTGTGTTGCACTCTCCATCCCACCTCCTCCCACCTGAGCACCCCCAAGCACCCTGTCCAGCATGACTCCAGCCTCATTCCAGCAAATATTCCAGTCCAACACCCACGTTACCACAACACCTCCAGCTGTAAGACCCTAAAGCTGCCTGTCACCAGTACTAAGATGAGACACACTGTCCTTCACACACCTGCATGGCACTTTGTGGCATGAGAAACGTTATTTACTCACCACCTCTTCACCACCACCTCCAGCCCACTCACTACCCTTGAGCTGAAACATCATCTTAGACCCGCCAGTATCTGATTAAGTAATTAAGAGTTTAATCAGGGCTGGCATGGGAGCTCTCTCCCTTTCCCAGTGCTGTCAACTGGGCATGTTTCATGAGCACTGAGTTCACTTGGAAAGGGAAATAGAGCATTAAGGATTGTACCTAGGGAAGCTACTGACAGGGTAAAGTCCAATGGGCACTGTATGCTGCAGGTTGGTCCCCCGTGGACTGCACATGGCTGAGGGAACATGATGGAGGGGCATCTCTAAATATATTTAACAAAGCCATACGGCTGCAGCTTTTATATATATATACATATATATACATACACACACATATATATATGTGTAGACACACATGCACACACAGACATGCCAAGGAAGCACTAGGACTTACTTACATCATTGGGAATGGTGAGTTCATGAGTACTGGCCGGGGGACTGGCATCCAAACCTGGGCATATGCAAGGAGACATGGTTATAGCTTGCAGAGGCAACACAATGGAGCTCCGCTGCTTTCCCGACACGGTCAACACTGCAAAGGCTGCGTCCTGCTCCAGGGTGGGAGGGGAAGGGGATCACACACTCTGGGACAAGGAGGGGTAAGATGGTTGCTACCTGACTCTGCTGGAGCTGGGTCTCACCTTCCCTGCATCCTCTGAGCTGCCCCATGAGTGCCTTGCTTCCCACCCTTCATCATCCCACTGGGAATGGCTTCTCAGTGCAGTGCAATGTTCCAGCATCACCAAAGAGAGGTGGGAAAAAAACCTTCCCACACAGCAGCAGAGAGCATGCTGGCTAGGACACCCACCAGCCCAGCAGGAATGCTGTCCATGCACCCTCCAGCCCTATCTGGATGCAGCAGCACTGAGCTGCTTGGGTATGACAGCAGCTTGGTGCCCCAAAACCGGTTTCCCCAGGGGATCCGGCGGTGCTGGCACAAGTTCTTTGCAAGTTAAAGCCCCACAAACTCACCCTGAATTTAAGCCAGACTGATAAGACATGCAACCTCGCTGAACCTAGGACCAGTTGTCCCTCTTATTTGTAAGGGAAGCAAGATAAACAGTATGGAGGTTCAGATCCTGCTTCCCTACAAAATTACACATCAAAGAGCAGAGGCAGCAGCATGCTTCCTTCCAGCCTCTCCTGCACTGGGGAGAGCTCGCTCCTCCATGGTGGGAATGACTGGAGCCAGAAGGATACCCTGTGTATGCAGCTCCAGAGGTAAGAGGACACCATGCCATAGTGCTAATCAGGCCAGGTCAAAGCCTGCCTCTCCCATGATTTTCCATATTAAATCACTTCAGTGCCGAAGCAGGGATGTCCTATGCCAGATCTGCAAGAAAGCAGCTGTCTGGTGGCTGACAGGAATTTGCAGACTCTGGGTAAAAACCCCTTATCCTCACAATATAAACCACTGATGAAGGCTTTTAAGAAGACAAGAGACTGCCAGGTCTGTACTGTGGAAAGGGGAATAAGTAGGTGCAGAATAAAGAGAATAAGGAGATGGGAAGTGCAGGGCTGCAGCCACAGAGAACAGCAGCACCAAATTCCTCACTTATTGCCATCGAGGGCCTCAGCACTGAGGAAGGGAAGCTCTGAATGTCTCTCATGTGCTTGTGCATGACGTGAGGCTGTCAGGAAGTGAGGGTGGTGAAGCCCTGGCACAGGTTGTGTAGAGAAGCTGTGGCTGCCCAGTCCTTGGAAGTGTTAAAGGTCAGGCTGGATGGGGCTTGGAGGAACCTGGTCTAGTGAGGGTTGGCAGGGGGTTGGAACAAGATGGGCTTTAAGGTTCCTTCCAACCGAAGCAATTCCATGATTCTATGACTGTGTGATTCCTGTGCTTTCCTGAATGCAGCTTCCCAGACACACCTGTCTTCCAGGAGGTCTCCTCACCACGTTTTTCAATTGGAAGCACAGAGAGGAGAGGAAATGCCAGGATGGGGGCTGCAAATCGTTCACTAGGCAGCCCTCTGCTTTCTTCACCCCTGCCAGGGGTACTACTGCCTAACCCTACACAAAATAGATCCTGCCCAGGTATTACACCACAGGCAATGCTCAACACTGACTTTACAGCACACATTTCACCAGCCCTGGACTGCCTTGCACGCTGAGCTTCCTCACGGTTTGGGGCAAGGTGGACTGACCTAACACAGACATGTCCCTCAGATAAGGGTGTCCCAGTCTCTTGGCCATGCGTTACAAGGCTCAGCTCAGTAGCAGCCTGGGTATGGCAGAAAATGTCTTTTGAGGGGAGCAGAGCACTGGTGATGGACTCTGAGCAGCACTGAGGCATCCAGGGGTCTTTGGGAATACAAGCTAAGCTTCTCAGATGCATAGGTAGCACCCCTCATCCCACGCTCCGATGCTTTGGATGCTCCTGAAAGCCCTTGGGACACAATGTGCCATGGTACTGCACCATCCCTGCATCACACAGCCATCCAGGAACGGCCACATCCTTCCCCATTACCTGGAGACTGGTTTATTTTAGCACTCCAGATCCTCCCTCTCTGATATGCACAAGCAGTCCCTGAGGCTGTAAAGAAGGTGTCAGGGCAGGATTAGTGCCTTGGGTGACTGCAAAGGGCAAAGAGGACATGCAGAAAACATGGCTGCGCAGGTCAGCGTCATGAAATCTCTATTTGTGTAGTCTTGTGGGGTCTGTCTACTGGGGCTACATCTGCTTTCATAGCTGGGTGATGCCCCCAGACTTTTGAGGCATGCATAGGATGGCTGTGTGCCCCAGGTATGCCCAGGGAGGTCTGGTTCATATTGCCTGGGAGCCTCCAGGTCTCAGGATAACTCCTCTAAGCAATGGTAGGTAACAAAAGACAAATCCATTCTCCACATACAGATAAATGTGGGACATCTGCCACCAAAATTTTTCCAAGGCTTCAGCCATGCCTTGACTCCTCAGGGTCCTGTCCCACTAAAATTGCAACTCACCCTGAATGGCTTGGAGATGGCTAAAGCTGCATGTCATTGCTGTTCCCACCGGCATTTTTCTGCTGTTTCTGAGCAAAGTTTAGGCAAAATGAAATGAAGGAGTAGGGGTGATGACTCTGGTATCTTCCCATTATGCAGATGGCATTGAGAGAGAACTCATCAAGGTTGAGGGGCAGTGGAGGGCCAGCACCGACCTCTGCTGTCTGATGACCAGTGACAGGACCTGAGGGAACAGCTGGAGCTGTGTCAGGGGAGATTTAGGCTGGATATTGGGAAGAAGTTCTTCCCCCAGAGGCTGGCCAGGCACTGGAACAGGCTCCTCAGGGCAGTGGTCATGGCCCCAAACCTGAAAGAGCTCAAGAAGTGTTTGGACAACACTTTCAGGTGGGATTCTTGGGGCTGTCCTATGCAGGGCCAGGAGCTGGACTCGATGATTCTTGCAGGTCCCTTCCAACTCAGGATATTCTGTGATTCTATGGCAGTTATACACAAATATCAAAAAAAAGGCAATGAAGTCCAGGCACTTTTCTTTTCACATGCTGTACAGAGACAAACAGCGCTGCCCAGCCTCTCCCTGCCCACCAAGAAAACCTGCCCTCTTCTGATTTCTCTCAGAGCACAACAACTTCATGGTCCTGTTTACAGAATATATATATTTCAACCAAAGCCTGCTTATTTCCCCCTAGCTTTGTGTTTTACCTGATGACTGGCCCATCAGATTTTGAGCTTCTTCGGAGGAATGTAAGGGCAGCTTTTCTCCTGAAGAGCAAAGAAGAAACAGGTTTAATGCTTTTGCCTTCAAGGAGATAAGCAATGTCACTTCATCTAGGAAGCTCAAAATATGATGAACATACTGTCAAAAAAGGCATTTCCAACCGGTACTTTAAGTATCTCCATCCCCTGTGCTCTATCTGCTTCCCAGGTCACCGGGAACATGCCAGCCTTGACAAGGCTCCGAGCCACGCTGGGGCCAGCTGTGCTCCCATCCATGTGGCTCCCTACGGCCACAACTCCTTCCCGCTGCAGGGGTGCCATCCTGCCTGGCTCACCACCGCTCCCTGCACACACCAAGGCAGCATCCCTGGCCAGCACCAAGCTGTTCCCCCGGGAAAGCTGGGACATGCCACCCGGATCCAGATCAGCGCGTGGCAGGGGATGCTGCCTCCTCCGTGAAGGGAAGGATGGTGCTCCCCACTTCTGCTGGGAAAGCCAGCAAAACAGGGAGTGAGTCCTGGCATGCACAACAAAGGGCCAAGAGCTCGTCCTTGAGGACTGTAACCCCAAAATATCCATCTCTAGTTAGCCTTGCCCCGTGGACATTGCAACTTTTTATTTGCCCTGCTCATTTCCATTAAACAGAGAGAGTTTAGAAAAGAGACAGAAACTCTACAGGTAAGAGAAGGATATCTTGAAAGGGTGTGTGGGTACGTACCAGGGAAAGCGGGGGTGGTCTGTCCAAGGGGAGTAAAAGGGGTTTGCTGCATAGCCAACTGGTGGAGCTTGGTCAACTGCTGAGGGGTAGGAGGGACATTAGAGCTAAGAAGGTTATTGTCATAGAGTACAACAAGTCACACCGAAAAGCAAGAACAAAATTATAACGGAAGGGAAAAAATAAAAAGGAAAACAAACCAAAAAATAATGAAAAAAAAAACAAACCAGGAAGCCATGGTGAGACATGGCAAAAACATTAGCAGAAGGACTTGGCCTGGGTATAGTGCAATAAAGCCCAAATCTTTGGCAGAAGTGCTTGGTCAGGGTCTGAAGTACGATACCAGAAAGAAGCCCATTCTTAGTTTCAGCTCCTCTGCCTCAGCACAGGGCCAGCTGGTGGGCATCACAACCAGCACCCAGAGACCCTCTTTGTGCCACCAGGGCTGCATTGTCACCGCTTGTCCCCACAGCACATGTTCCTGTGCTGTGCCTCTGGTGGGAAGTGCCTCTGGGAGATGGATAAACTGCATTTCTAAATGTCAGCTCATTAGGAATATGGGGAATTATGGGCTTCAGCCATGACCAGTAGGTATTTCAGATCCTTGTATCCCTTGTTGTGCTGGGTATGTTTTAGTGCCCAGTCAGGAAGCGCCTGCAGAGAGTTGTTTGTTTGGAATACATTTTGTGCTCCATTTCACTGCTCCAAATAACAATAAAAAAAAAACCAACAAAAACCAAAAACCAACCAAAAAAAGAATAAAAGAAAAGAAAACAAACCAACCAAATTGGTCTGAAGTCTGGCAGGGAGCAGGAAGGAGGCTCTTTATCACCTCCCACTTTTCACAGGTGCTCGGGAGATTGCCAGAATCTCACCATCCCCCAAACTCAAACTGCTTGTTGTGCCCATTATCCCTGGCAATGGAGAGGCAGGAGTTACAATTTCAAGGTTTTGGGGGTCAACAAAGCTCAAACACCTCCTTGCTCCTGCAGCATGGCTGGGGAGGGAGTGCAGGGAGGTCTGGCTGGCAGCAGTGAGGGGGAAATGCTGGAAAGAGCTGACCCGGGGGGCTGCACACACCGGGGGGAGGCTGGAGGGAGGCAGCAGGAAGGGGTGAAACACCTGCAGATCCCCAGAGGGGTACCTATGAGATCTCTGTTCTCCTTGCAGAGGCATGAAGTCTTCCAACCTCCACCAGCACAGGTGAGAGGTCTCACCACTCCATGAAAAGAGATTCCTACACGTCTCTCACTGGGCTTTTTGGCTTGTTTTAGCTGTGATACAGTGGGTTCCTGCCAAAACACAGGTGCCTCCTGACAGGGCTGAGCACGACACTGCTCCTGCAGGGAGCAGGGACATCAGCATCCACCGCTTTGTAACTACAGAACTATCCTGGTTCCTACAGGTGCACCTATTTCTGGAATTCCTTGTGACACCTGGTCCCTGGACACTGACAGGACTCCAGATGAAAGCTCTTTGCCCCTTCAGCTTCAACCATGACCCTGGGCAGGGGTCCTGCTTTGCCCAATGGGGGAAACACCAAAATCCTTTCTAATACTGATCTAGTAGATTTTTCAAACATAGTTTGGATAGTGGTATTTAGACAGCCCTTGCATCCCTGCCCACAGAAGGGGGTGGAATGAGATGAACTTTAAGGTCCCTTCCAACACAAACCATTCTGTTACTCTGATCCCACAAGTCTTGGCAAGGTGGGCAGCTACACATCACACTCCAAACAGCCTACCCAGACCCAGGCAATGTTGAAGTTCTTCATAAGCGAAAGCTGCCCCTCTTCTGAGGTTCTTTTCCAGGGGAGAAAATCAAGGAGCATGCATTTGGCTTTCAAAATTCTGCCCACTTTGCCAAAGGGCATCCACTAAAAACACAGACACCTAAAATGTGTTTAAAATGCACTAAAATCCCATTCAAGACTGGATTCTGCTCTGAACATTGTTTAAAATGATTAATCATTGGGAGATCACTATAAGAGTAAGGATGGAGTGCATGGCCCCTGGATCAACAATTCTTCCCATGTCTCAGCAAATCTGCTGGGAATCGGGCAGAGCACATTATATTAAATGTATTTTAATCCTGACAATCAGAGCAATACAGTACAAGGAGAAGACTAAGCTGTCAGCACTGCTTGCAAAGGAAACCTGGGATGAAGCCTATATTGACCTACCCTAAATATGCAGGTTCTTTATTTATATTCCACTTTCAGAGCAAAGGCAAAGACTACATAATTAAGAATATTTCTTATCAACCATCACAGCAGACTATTCAGAGTACACACATACTGGTGTCACATGGAAAGCCAAAGCTTGGATTCCACTAATTCCAGTGAAATCACTTCTCCTAAGATGAAAATCCAGCCTAGAGGTCCTTAAAAGGTTCCCATGTGGAGCAGGATTCATGGTATCAAACAGCCTTGCCACCCTCTCAATCATGGAAAAAGTAATTCCATGATTTAATACCTAATGCACCACGGAACACTGAGCTACACCATCCCTTTCCCATGGCTGGGATGGCTGGAGAAGTCTTTCCACCCACCACCACATACTTAGCCCCACTGTAGACCCCCAACTCACAGCAAGAAGAACCTCCCCACAAGGGGACTCGACAAGTATTTTATCCCCTCAGAAACACATTTAGAAAGGCCCAGCATTTTCCAAGAGCCATGACTCCCTCAGAAGCCAAGCCCTGCCTGCTGCCAGCAAGGAGTTGCTGCATTGCAGTGCTTCTCTGCTTTCCACAGAGAAATCCATTAAACAGGCTAAGTTTCTGATTCTGTGGGTAACTTTCGACACAGACGCTCCAGTTGATGATCCCTACATGTCCCCCCACAAACATGCCGCGGCTCCCTGACCCACCACAGGCACAGGAGCCCAGGGGATCCAGGCATCAGCAAACCCTGAGTCAGAGTGGTGCCTGTCCCTGCACCAAGGAGCCTGAGATGGAGTGGGGACTGTCCCCACAATGCCCCTTCCCAGGTGACAGCCACTCAAACCCATTGAGACAGCCATCAAATTCAGGGTGACCCCATCGGTCTGGGGTGCTGCTCCTGTGGGGAGGCACAGAGCCCTCAGCACCCTCTTCAGCCCTCTGGGAGATGCAGGGAGGGGTTTTCCCAACTTCCAAGTCACCTGGAGAAGCTGCTCCACCTGGAAAGGCACATCCCCCTGTCCTGGTTTCAATCACGAAGCCCCTGGAGCTCTGGATTGTCCCCACTCCACCAAGGCACTCAGCAACTAAATACAGCCTTGGCTTACCAACATTTTAAGGACAAGGGGAAATTTTTTTTTTCCTTCTTTTTTTTTGCTTGTTTTGATCATTTTGAGGCACAAAATGCATAGAGTATGTTTTCTCTCACAATGAAGGGATAGCACTGAACAATGGAAACAATTTAGCATCAGGCCAAGTCCTCGAAAGAAATAAAGTTTAGTGCTAACAGGTTAAAAGGCTACTCGAGGTATTACAGATACTACACATGGCCAGTTACTTTGAAAATAGGTTATTAATATTATTGGCTAATATTAATATTATGTGAATTAACAGTAGCATGCAGGTGACAGAAAAGGGTATAAGAAAAATTAGGGTAAAACTCACATCCGGGTGTGGAATAGCGTATTGTCCCTGAATTGTATAGGCCTGTAAAGGGAAAAAAAAGATGTTACTAGGGCTGGTAGGACACGGTGAGAGAACTTCATTCCTCTGCTGGGACCCCCCTCTGCCACATTAAATTCCCTGGGGCACCAAATCCTTGGGGCAGGAGGGAAATTTACACCTCCATAGCAATCTGTTGCATTCTGAGCTCCCTGACTTCAAGGGCTTTGTCTCAGTTTGGCTTTTTCAAAAGTACATAAACAGCTCCTTAAAGATGCCAGTATTGCATGAAACAGGAATATTGGGTTGTGACTGGTCTTTGCCAAGCAAAATATAAGGATCGGTGGCAGGGGGGTTGGAACTGGATGATCTTTAATGTCCCTTCCAACCCAAACCATTCTGTGATTCTGTGATAACCAGAATTATGTGTGTAGCAGGCGCACAGTGACATCACCGCTGCCCTTCACACCTAAGAGTGATCCTAGAAAGCAAGTCAGTGCAGTGGGCCCCTCCACATTTTCAGGTGCACAACTCCCAGTGGATGCTTTACATCCACCCAGTGCATTCCAGTGCTCTGCTGGGGCATTGGAAAGGCATTGAGGTGAGGGCTCGGGGCCAGGCCACCTGCAATGCCTTTCACCAGCTATAATTGATAAAGCCATGCAGATATCTGCCAGGCAAATGGGTTTGTGTGCTTTTCCCATCCTTTTTTTTCCTCTTTTTTTTTGGCAAATAACCCTGAAATAACCACCAATGTAGGTGAAGAGCCGCACACTAGAGAGCCCAACATTTAGGACTTAACCAGGTAGCAAAATGTATCTCACTGGTTGACACATTATTCAGATGATTCTGAAAGAAATGACAAAAGAAATGGAGAACACTTTGAAAAGGGAGAGTAAAGATTGCCCAAAACAACAGAAAAAAGCCTCCATGGAACCTCCTGCAAATTTGCCACATTGTTTGCAAATAGCAAAGTGCTTTCTGTAAGGAAGACCCACAAAATCATGGAGGAGGAAAATGGAAATGGCTGTCCCAGTGCCCACTGGCATCCTGGCACACTGAGGACAAGCCAGAGGTTTCACCAAAGAATTGCCTGTCCTGGTGGTGTAATTTGGTCATTACTTTTGCCTTAGAATAATTGAGTGAAAAAAGGTAATTAAGGGCCATGAGGTGTCTTGGACAGATGCAACTCAACTCTGATGTTGCCCATGGATGATGGGGCTGGTCCCTTTGGCAGCTGCCATTGGCTGCTGCATCCCTCAGCCTGCTGAGCTCCTGAAGGATCATCCCACCCCAAACACCTGTCACCACTGTCACTGGCTGTCCTCTTCCCACCCACCCCCTGCCACCCCTTGGGCAGAGCCAAAGGGCTACCAGCCTTGGGAAGAGCTCTCATTTCAGATGGTTGCTTCTTCCCATGACATCACTTCTGTCCAAGACACCAACCATTCACCAGCAGGGGAAATGCTAACTCCATCTTACTCTCCCTTTTGAGAAGATAGTTCACCAAGCAGCTGGACTCAAAGCTCTTTTCCAGGATGGCTGCTCAGACTGAGTGACACACTCCTCTTGATCCTGGCAATGACTAACTCAGCCTGAAATAGCCTGTGCTCTGGGCTTTGCTCCCATTCTTAGCTTGTCCTTCTATTTATTATGGTTGGGGAGAAATGAAATAACTTGTGTGGAGCTGCTCTGTGTGGTTTTGTTGTGCTGGCTCTACCTGGCTGCTGGTGCTCCTGGGAAGGTACCTCTCTTGCTAGATCTGATGCACCACAGCACGGTGGCAGGTACAGGCAGGTCCTCAGGCACCAGGTGAGGTGAGGACATGAGGCGGAAAAAGCAATGGTGCAAGCTCCCTCTCTAGAAGTAGTTTCCTGCTCAAAATTGCTCTTGTTTCTGCTGATTTTCATTTGCAGAATAACCTCCAGCTCCCATGACACATCCATGCAATGGTTATCCCACAAAGGAAAAATGTCCCCAAGGGTGGCTAGAAATAGCACGTTGTGTCTGCGAGGCTGCAGTGTCACCGAGGGCAATGCAATGCAGGCTCTCCTGTAAGGAGGAAGCAGCACCCCAAACCAGCTGAGCATCCCGAGGAATGGGGACATGACTCTTGCACAGAGGCTGCCCTAGGCAGTGATTCAGCACAGCCCTGCAGTAACTGGCATAAATCCTTCCTATCTTGGATCAATTACAGCTACGTAAAGGTGTGTTTTTCAATTGGGCTGGAGATGCCAGAAAACAGTCACAGTCCCTTGCTCAACAATGCTTTTCTAATTTTCTCCTTCTTAACTACTGACAAATACTGAATTTGGGTCTAGTGAAGCAAATTCCAGCCTTTTCTTTGTGCATGAGCACCCAGCATAGCTAACACCCTGCCTCCATGGGCTGGCTCCTTCCTTCTCCTCATCCTCCAGCATCCATTACAGAAGCTAAACCATTGGCTCTACCAAGAGCTTTCAGTCCAGCTGCCATGGCACACAACAGATGGGATGACACCATGCAAGTCAGAAGGCAAGAAACCTGAGTGCACTAACGGGCAGCGGCTGGTGCTGCAGTAAAAGGCTGAGGTTGGCAGTGGAGGCTGCAAGCGGGTCGGCTCTTACCTGACCACCTGCAAAAATGACAGGGGTGGAGGCGGGCTTTGGGCGGTAGGGAATGGTGGCACCTTTTGGTGGGGACTAGGAAAAGGGATAAGGAGAGGGAGAGAGAACATTAGAACAGCTTTCCTGAAACGGCGGCAAAAAGAGCGTTAGAAAGCACCTAACGGAGCACGGCCCCCGGGGCCGCCGGCAGCAACACCCAAACCAGGCAACACCGCGTTTCTGGACAGGAGGACACGGGGAAAGCAGCATTTCATGGACAACAAGGACAATCTGGGGTACAGGAGATCCCCTGCCATGGCACAGGCCCCTAAATCACTTCCTGGACCTCCACTGCCTCCCTAACCTTTGCTCTGTGCAAACTGTGTCACCTGGTCTAGACTTCTGGAACCCTCCTCAAACCACCCTGAGGATACCCTCAAGAAGCAAGATGGGGAGGAACAGCCCATCTGAGTGACCTGGCATGCTGCTCCAGTTCTTTGACTGCCCTCATCTTCCTCACTGTGGGGTCAGGGTCACTTTCCGGACTTGGTTTGGTCCATTGCCATCTGAGCTGAGACGTCGGTGGTCGTGCAGTGGATGCTCCAAGGCACTGTCATTGTAGTCGAGTGGGAAGTGTCACTGCCACAGCAAGGGGTTGGAACTAGATGGTCTTTCAAGGTTCTTCCCAACCCAAACCATTCCATGATTCCATGATTCCATGATTCCATGATTCCATGATTCTATGATCTTTCTCCTCGCTGCTCTGGTCTGTTCAGTGCCTGGGTAGGTCTGAGCAACGCTGTAGTGAGTCATCCCATGGCATCGTGTATGAGAGCTGCTCACTCAAGTTCTCTGTGTTGGTTTTCACTTGAAGATAACTAACAGGCCATAGAAAACACAGAGGGTTTTAGGGATCAGGAGAGATTTCAGCTTTCCTGCTTTGACTCAAAATGAAATGACCCAGTCACTGCTATATAAGAACAGGCAATATAAATTATGCTACCTCATGGAAAATTCTGCATTTTTGTTCTGTACATTCTTCTAGACATCTACTTCAAGGCAAACAGCATATCTAAATTCTCCTCCTAAGCGCCTGTCTTTCGTAAAGCTGTATGATCAAAGCACATCTCTATCATCTCAAGCCTCCTTGTTCTTTTATTGCATTACAAATCTTGGAGAGGATGAGCCAGGATTATCTGTGTAAGACTGAAAGGTGATAAGGAGAATCTTTGTGAACTGCTAAAGTCAGGGAACTTCCCAGATTTCAGACTGCAAGAAGACTCATGGGTTTTTCTCTTTCCCATTGCTGAGCCATACAGAGGAGCAGCACCTCTTGCTTGTGAGAAGACCAGCCAAGAAACACTTTATAACACACCTGCAAGCATCACCTCAGACTCATCTCTGCTGCAGTCCATGACCTGGAGTCATCATGTGCCTAAAATTCCTTCACAAGCATCACAGGGTAATGTGGCTCCTGGCTATTCCCTCCTGAGCTGTGCTGCTGCCAAACTGAAGGTGCTTTAATTTGGCTTTGCTTTGCCTCCACCAAGCCTTCCCATCCACATATGTAGCTTTTCCAGTGGGAAACGTGCTCCTCCCTGCCGTGAAAGGGCTGTGCAGCCAGGCAGAGGGGCCTGGCATTGGTCCCTGAGCCAGGCAGAGGGGCCTGGCATTGGTCCCTGCTTTGTCTGTCTCTGGGAGGCAGCAGAAGCAGAGGGTGACACCATCCTGTGTCCTGAGGGCTTTCCTCCCGGAGCTTCTCCCATCTGAGGTGGTAGCCTGTGGCTGTGGTAATTTCCAGCAACAAGACATTGGTACAGCAGCATCTTTCCATGGCAGAGATCTTCAAGCTTTGCTTGTCAGTATTTATCCCAGAAAATGGCACCTTGGACATACATCCATGCACCCTACAGTCCCTGCTATCCACCAGCCTTCCTCATTACCCTTCCCACTGTGCCTCATGGGAGCTCAGCTTTGTGCTCCCAGTTCCAGCTTCCCCAGCACAAGGGATGCACTGGCCTCCTCCTCCTCCTGATTGTTGTCCTCATGGGGCACTGTGACCCCTGTGCAGAGGAGAGTAGGTCCTTGGAGGAGGGGCTGCAGCCCCCATCTCCTTCACACAGCACTCTGGGTACTGCTGAGCTGTCCCAGCCCACCTGGCACCCCTCTCTCCTGAAGCCACCCTCAGCTCCAAAGCAAACCATCTCTTTCAGGGCACCAGACCAGGCAGGCTTCCAGGTGGGGACTCTAGAAACAACGGACAATGGTGGGGAAAAAACAATGGGTGGGTTTCCAACGGAGGTACCAGGAAATGAGAGTGATCCGACAACGCGTGGTGAAGGGGACGAGAGACACTCTCCACAGCTCCCAGCGCTGTTGTGGTGCCAGCTGGGAATTTTTTCCTTATGTACTTTACCCCCTTTGTTACAGACTGTACCTCCAGCATCACCACACAGATCTGTTTGACACACTGGATAATTGCGTCGGGTGTCCCCGAGATTGTCACCGCACGCTCTGTGGAGTTGGGCAGCATGTCCCCCGCCACTTGAACCTGAGCACCTGTTGACTGGAGACAGAAAGAGAGAGGAAGGGCAGATGCCACAGCTGAAGGCCTTGCTGCAGCTCTGGCCGACAGCCACGCTGCCCCATACACTGCATCCCATGGGATGCTGCTCTTGCATCAGCAAGACCACCCTGGGAAGCAACGTGCTGCATGATGCAGCATAAGGATCCCATTTTCCAAGGCAGCTCCCCCTCTGTTCACGGATCAGCTCTGAGGAGCTGCAGTGACCTTCACTAATGGAATTACTTTATTCAAGTCTGACTTACCTCTCTGATTTCCTTGATCTTGGAGCCTCCCTTGCCGATCAGCGAGCCACACTGACTTGCTGGCACGACCAGTCTCAGTGTCACTGGAGGTTTGCTGGTAGCGGTGCTGTTGCTCATGGAGTTGGTTATGTCCTTGGGAAGGAAGAGTGCAGCACATGAGCCCTCAGTACCTGACCAGATGCTGACCCAAGTGCCCTGGGCTAGAGAGGAGGGGTCATGTCCCCCAGACATGGCTGGTCTCTGTCTGCAGCTGCATCACTGCACATCCCTGAAGTTAATTAACTGTGGGACCTCCGGGACAGTTCACTGAATCACAGAATCATGAAATCATTAAGGTTGGAAAAACTCTGTAAGATCGAGTCAAACCATTCATTAACCCAGCACTGCCAAGTCTACCAGTAATCCATATCCCCAGGTGCTACACCCACACACTTTTTGAATACTTCCAGGGATGGTGATTCCACCACTGCCCTGGGCAGCCTGTTCCAATGCCTGACCTCCCTTTCAGTGAAGAGTTTCCCTAATATCCAATCTAAACCTCTTGTGGTGCAACTTGAAGCCATTTCCTCTGGTCCTGTCATTTGTTACCTGGGAGAAAGAGACCAACCCCTACCTGGCTAAACCCTCCTTTCAAGTAGTTGTAGAGAGTGAGAAGGTCACCCCTGAGCCTCCTTTTCTCCCAAATGAGCCTCTACACCTCCCTCAGCAGCTCCTCATCAGACTTGTGCTCAGTTCTTGTCTAGTTAAGAGATGTTTGGAAGGTTCTGTGCTGAGGCCATGTCCCAGTTAGGCAAGATCAACTAGCCATGTGTGGGCTGGAGGCCCCAGGCCCACCTGCACTGTTTGTCCCAGCTGTGGGATGGCTCACATTTCTCACCTCCTCGAATTTGTAGGCAATCATGGCAAAAGCCTTGAAGATGGCATCGGTGGGGCCAGTGATGGTCACAATTCGCTCAGGGCAGTTCCCCTCTGAGATGTTGATCCTTGCCCCGCTCTGAAAAGAGAAGAGCAGCCCTGGAATAACCACAGCTAAACACCCAGGTTGGGTCCTCTCTCAGCCTGATTCCTGATTATCACCTGTCCCAGTCTGTCCCATCTAACCATCCAAACTCCCACCCCTTCCCTGCGATGATGCCAGCACTGCCTTATTCAACACTCAGAAAGGGTTTCCAATCTTTTACTGCACAGGAAACCCATAGGATAAAGGCAAGACCAGCTCATGTGGTCACTGCCTGTGAAAAGAAGGGTGCTGCTCACTGCTCTGATAACTTCCTGGGAGCTACAGGCCCAAACACCTTGGACAAACCCAAAGCACCTTACGAGTGACTTAATTTCAATGTTTCATTAAGAGCAAATTCTTGCTCTGGAAAATTCCCTTTAATTGGGATAGGAGTTTATTTGAGTGTGGAGGAAGGAAACTGGTCCAAAAAGCTCTGGGGACAGTTGGCTTGCTTGTCCTGACCCTAGGAATTACTGCATGTACTGCACAGGGCAATGTACAGCTCTGGCCACTCTGTTCTCCCTTTCTCCTACAAATCATTCACAGAGCAGGTCACTCACCTCCTCACGCATCTTCTTCACGGTCTCTCCTTTCTGAAATAAGAAGGGAAAACAGGCTGTTACTGAAAAGTCAAGATTTCCACCCTCTAAACAACCCTTCCAAACACGCATCTCCCCAAAACATGGCAACACATAGCCAAAAACAAGGGCACCTCTGTGATGCCTGGCCCTGCATCCCCATGTGATGGTCAGCTGAAGAGATGAGTGTGCAAGTCATCAAATATATACATATATATATATATATAAGATACAGATATGCAGATTCACAACTGTGAATATTCCCAGAGTTAGACAGGCACAAGCATATAGGGAAAACATGTTCATGCTGCAAACCTTTGCTACCATAAATCTGCTTTTTAAAACCATCCTCCCCAAAAACCCCTCCTCCTATACAGCCAAGACTTTGCAAACCACCATGGCAAGCACCAGAGAGCAGAGCACCTGAGGAAGCTTTTCTGCACAAGGCAAATGGAGTTCCTCTGGCCTCAATTTAAATTACATTTTGAATGGGTCTGTGTGACATTTGTATTACCTCTTAATGAAGTTACTTGATTAAGACAACAGAGCACAATGGCTGTAAACTCCCAGTGATCACTACAGAGAAGCAGCTGGGAACAGCACTGGGGAAGCTTGGTGGTTGGTGGGGTTTTTAGGGAAATGGTCTTTGATCCCTCTGTGAGTGTCTCCTAATTTCTGGCTCACAAATGCAGCAACCAGCTCATGCACCCCAAACTTTTCAGGACATCACAGGGAAGAGGTACCACACCACAGGTGCAGGCAACACTATTAAAAGACTTCATTAAAAGATGCCCTTACCTTCCCAATGATGCTTCCGACTTCCTATACAAATAAAAAAGCCAAAACCAAAGGAATTGACGTTAGAAAATGTGATGATAGTCCAGCCCAACCCCATAACAAAGTGAAGACCTGGTAGACATCATCCCCAGCAGAAGAACAGGGTGTGGGGCAGGTATGAGAGGTACTAGGAGCACCATGCCACCCTCCCCATCGGCAGGACAGCTATTCCCGGGGCTGGCATGTTGTGTGTGAGGCTGGACCCTGACACAGGCAGAGGTGGGAGAGGGATCTGTGAAGAAACCCCCTCTCTGGGAGCCCCTTACCTTGCCGTGCATCAGCAGCCGGATGGTGAGGGTGACATTCAGGCCGCCTTCGGAGACTTTGGACTCCATTTCCTACAGGGGGACGGGAGACGTGCGATAGCAGGGAGGGCAGCCCCGACGCAGAGACAGCACCACGGCCGTATCACCTGGGCACAGAGAGGAGAAAGGTTGGCTCTGAGAACAGTGTCCTAGTTTAGCAGGCAGGACCAGTTTATCGCTGTGTGGGTGTGACTAAAGCTGTGTATTCTCCACCCTCGATTCATTTGCCATGAACTGTTACCAATGGACCATTTGCAGCAGCTGCCCAGGGCACACCTGACCCCTCAGGCTGGGAGCTTGGGGGTTAAAAAAGCCTGTGAGATAAGAGCTGTGATAACTCCCCTTCAGGAAGTCATTAGCACCTTCACACCCACCTGAGAGGGCATGTTTGCTAATGGGCCAACAACAATTCCAAAAATACTCCATGACTCA
>JAOXXN010000102.1:156790-171833 GCA_026770055.1 Myrmophylax atrothorax
CGTGGGGCTCAGCACAGGGGCCACCAAACCCCACTGTGTTTGTGCCCCAGGGGGCTGGGTTACACTGCTGGGGTTTGTGGGTTAAACCCAATTTCTCTTTGTGCCATTGCATTGATTGTAATATTTTTATTAAATTGTAACTCTGACTTATAATTGAGCTGGGTTCATTTCTCCTGCCGGTTTACCTTTAAACCAGCACAAACAGGCAGGTTCCTCAGCTTGGGATGGGCCCTGGAGAGCAGCAGAGAACAGGAGCAAAGACTCCAGTGTCCAAGGTGGCACGGCCAAAAAGCAACTGTGGATGAAGAACCAGGGCATTGGATAAGCAGCCTGGCCAAATGCCAATGACTGAGCTGGGTCTTTAAAAGACCCACAGCACCTATCCAGCAACCCAAAATTCACCATTTCCAGCGTGAATCGGTGCTCAGAAAACCAAAAGCCAGTTTTTCAGTAGCAAGGAGTTATCCATCTGACCCCAGGAGTACAGAATGGGGAGGATGGAACTGGCATCCCAACTGCCACACATCCTCACCTGTGAGCTCCCCAGCTGGGCATTGTGTGGACCACACAACTTCCAGCCATTCATATTACATGTACGTAATGAAACCGTGTTCCTTTCTTTTTCTGTTCTCTCTCTCTTTCCTCCTCTGCCCTCCAGGGAGGCCACTGATGTTGTGAAGGCAAGGGGGAAAAAAATCACAGAATGGTAACAAATCCTTCCTCTTTCACTCCTGATGGCTCCTTAGGAGCAACTCTTCAAGAGGACATGGCATATGAAATGTCCCTGCAGCCCAGTGCACTGAGAGAGCAGTCTCACCCCAGAGGGAGGTGCCAGCATCCTTCTACATGCAACACTGAGAGACATGGAGCAATTCTCCCTCGTGATAGTTAATCCCTCAGTCTGTATCAGATGGGAGATTTTTCATCCTGCTTACAAGCATCTGGCATTTCCCTTTGCTCAGACAGGGACTTATGTGACTAAAAAATGGGAGATAAACCAGTTCTCAAGTATTGCTTTAATGCAAGTCGGAATCAATAAACAGCAGCAATGCACAGACCATAGTTGGGAGATGGTTTTGATGTAAAATCTCTTTCTAGAGGTGATTATGAAACCTTAAATGGATAAAACCACGTGGTTTGCAGGGAGATGGTGATGGCATTCCCTAAAGCTAAAGGACATCAGCTCACTGGGAATTATGTTGCTTATGACCTATGTGCAAACACAGGTCTTGAGGCTGCTGCATGTTACAAATGAAAAAAGGGATGAAATCCTCACAAGAAGAGTAAGAAACCAAAAGTGTTGAACACTGGAACAGGTTGCCCAGAGAAGCTGTGGACTCCCCATTGCTGGAAGTGTTCAAAGCCAGGTTGGATGGGGCTTGGAGCAACCTGGGAGAGTGGAAGGTGTCCCTGCCCATGTATTACAGTTTCTCAGCCCATTGCCATCAATCCAGTCTCCAATGTCATCACCTTCTTTGGTGATGACCCTTACCAGTACCTTTTGGCTTGACACAGAATCATAGAATAATGGAATGGTTTGGGTTGGAAGGGACTTTAAAGCTCATTTCATTCCACCCCCTGCCATGGGCAGGGACACCTTTCATTAGACCAGGTTGCTCCAACCTGGCCTTGGGCACTTCCAGGGATGGGGCAGCCGCAGCTTCTCTGGGTAACCTGTGCCAGGGCCTGCCCACCTTCACCGGGAAGAATTCCCTTCTAAAATCTCACCTAAGACTCCCCTCTTTCAGTTTAATGCCATTCCCCCTTGTCCTTTCCCAGGGAGGGTGTTTGCTGTCCCTGGCTCCACATCCCTCACAGGAGGAACCCTGCATCAGGCCGTTATGTAAATGCTTCCAATTGATTGAAAAAGTGGGTCATGTGTTAGCCAAATGCTCCTGGCTTTAAGATTTATCAGCATTATTAAATTAAACACGCTTCATGCTCCAGTGAGCGGGAAAGCTACATTGGCCTTTTCTTAATCATACTAGTGAAAGGTAAGTGTTTTATAGAGGGGTTCATGAGCTCAATGGAAATGATGGGAACAATAGAGCCGAAGCATTTACTCTGGGTGTCCGCCTGCCCCCACAGCCCTCATTCTTCACAGACAAAGGGCTGAGAAAAATTACTCCCCAAAACACCATTTTGAGCATTTCAGAGCATTCCCTGCCTGGAGAGAGGCCCATCTCAGACCCTTCCTCTTCACCATTGCATTCTGCCTTGTTCACAGCAGCTTTGAAATGGCTCCTTTGTCCACCAACTTGAAAGCCCTAAGGATGCCATTACATCCAGCCCAATGGCTAAAGTAGATCCAGGGCCCAGCTCCAACCCCGTGCGAAGGAGGTGCAGCCCCACAGAGGTCAAAGACATGGAATCAGGAGACAGAAGTGTCAAGTTTGTTCCCAAAAGGGAAGTTACACAGTTACACAGAGCTGGGCTCTGCCAAGCATCACACCTGGGCACCTGCAGGTGGAGGACTGGAGCACCATCCTTTCATGGATGAGGAGCAACCAAAAGTCTTTGCACCTCAGCAAGGGGAGATCTGCCCCAAAACAGCTGGACAATGCCCTTCCAAAGTGTGATATCATTCCTTTTAATTGCAGCTTTCTTGGTGAGTGTGCTTGGAGGAGACATCAGCAGTTCTCAGAGCAATCCAGTTCTTCCATGGTTTCGAGGTTAAATATATTAAATTCTGGGAAACCTCCTTAATCTCTCAGGAATTTCCTATGTCTGAAAAAGCAGCTCAGGCACCACAGATCAAGGAAGAATGAAAATTGCAACCCAGAACAGCAGGAAGATTCCTCTTCCCCACATGCAAACATATGCACTCCAATTTTTCTCTTTTCTCATTGTTTAGAGGTTGGAGCAATTGCCTAAGCTGGCACTCTTATGCTTGCTGATACCTCACAAATACTGACATTTTCCTAAAACTCGAGCTAAAACCTTCTAATTAAAGGAAATCTGAATGCTGTGTATTAAATTACTTTAATAACATGATCATCTCCCAGACAGAAGATGGCATATGAAGCAGAACAGGAGGAGGGAAATGGAGCTCTGGGCTGGACTTTGTTCTCCAGCCTGCTTTCTACACAGGAGCTGGAAAAATGGATATTGGGATCCCCAGAATTATACCCCGACACCATATCAGGGATGCTATCCCTGATAGCAGGGGGGCTCAGCTGAGCTCCAGCAGAGCCCACGTTCCTGCAGGGGCTGGGAGACATCGCTGGATCTGTGCTTGCTAAAGCCAGTCCTGCTCCTCCTCTTCCTCTTCCCATGTATTTCTTAGGGCTCCCTGGGTGCACGAGCCATGTGTGAGGGAATCTTTGTTTCATACAGCTATTTGTTTGGGGAGATTGCAATGTATTGTTCAAGCTGTCCAAAAACAGAGAGGACAACTCAGTGCAAAGATGTCCCACAGGCACAAGCCAGCCCCTCCCTGACAGGTTGGCATAGAAAGTTCATAGGCACTGCCAAACAAACTCAAAGGAGAAAGACTGCATCACCCCCCTCACCATCACACAGCCTCCAGAATATCACACTTTCTTAACAGGTGTATCATAAAACCACAGAATGGTTTGGCCTGGAAGGAACCTCAAAGTTCATCTCATTCCACCCCCTGCCATGGGCAGGGACACCTTCCACTATCCCAGGTTGCTCCAAGCCCAGTCCAACCTGGCCTTGGACACTTCCAGGGATGGGGCAGCCACAGCTGCTCTTGGTCAGTGTGGGCTGATAACCTCGAACATCTCAGAGCCCTGTTGACCAAAAGCCCTTGAGGATCTGTGCAGGTAAAGAGCAGGGTGGCCACGGCACTGGTCAGGTATGGGGACACTGTGCCACCCGCCCAGAGGACAACCCCCAAGACCCTACACTGGAGCATCCCATTGCTCAATGGCAATGCCATCCTTCTGGAAAATATCCAACACACTTCCCAGGCTCTTTGGTGTTCCAGGAGCCTCAGCAGCACAGCTGGTATAGAAAACCACAAACCCTCAGCATCCTCCAGTGCACCACAACATGACACAGCCCAGATTTCTAGTGGGGGTGGCAGAATTTAGTGTTGGGAATTAATGTCTTGGACAAAATGTCCACTACTCAAGACAACATTTTCCTCTATGAGGAAAGAGATCATTAAATGCCTCTGACTCCTCAATATCACCTTCACAAAATTCAGACCAGAGTTTTCTGACCCTTGGAAAACGAAAGCTGTATTAAATGCAGAGAAAAGCAAGAGAAGCCAGGAAAGAAGACATTTGTTCTGACATTTTAGGCTCTCCAGCTCGTTTTACCAAGGAGTGCTGCCTGTGCACCTGCATAAGCAGGACCTTTCTCCCCACTCATCTCCTGCCGACTTGATCCTGCCATTAAGGCCTAATCCGGTGGTTTTCAGTGCCGTGTTTTAGTGGCTGGGAAGCACAGCGAGGCAGCCAGCTCGGGATTATGACGACAACGCAGTCTGGCCAGGTCAGGACGGGGGTGGAAGGAGAGAAAAACAGGCAGAAGACCCAATTCAAGCATTCCTTTAAACCAAATGGAAATGCCTCAGCCTTTGGCTGTCAGAAGACGATGCAGTAGCATCATCTACATGAGTGACACCAAATGCCATTTTGGAATAAAGCCGCAATTCCAGCTGCTGTTATTTTCCATACATTCCTCTTTACTCTCCAGCATCAGTGGAAATATTATAGATATCTCTAACCAGAAAAGACATCCTGTGTTGTCTTGGTACATCATCCAGCAGGATATTCCTGCCTCTTACCTGCCCATCTTTTCAAGCATCAAGGGAGACAAGTGCCCCTGCTCTGGCCCTCAGAGCAGGCATCTCTGGAGGCTTCTTTCTCTGTCCTTCTCCTATTTCCCTGCTCTCCTCCACGTGAGATCGTGGAGTCACAGAATGCTTTAAGTTGGAAAAAGCCCTCCAAGGTCATCAAGTCCAACCGTTCCCCCAGCACTGTCAACTCCACCACTAAACCACGTCCCCAAGTGCCACATCTACGCATTTTTTAACACTTGGAGAGATGGTGACTCCACCACTGCCCTGGGCAGCCTGTGACAGTGCCTGACCACCTTTTCCATGAAAAAAAATTTCTTAATATTCAATCTAAACCTCCCTTAGTGCAACCTGAGGCCATTTCCACTTGTTCTAACGTCTCCACCACTATGGTGATGCAGAGCACTGGCACTGGCACACTGCAGTGGGCTCAGCCACATCCCAGCCAAATGCTCTCCGATTAACCCAAAGCTGTGCTAAGCCTGCCCTCTCCTCCAGGAAATTCCCAGCTGCTTTCCTGGTTTTCTCCTTCATCTAGTGCACCCCACAAGCTGGTCTTCACCAAGGCAAGCCCAGTCCAAGGGTAACAACTCATTTTGTCATGATGGCAGTGCCATTATCACCATCTTTCCTGTGAAGGTCAGTGGATAAAGCTGCAGCTTTTCCCTACCAACCCTCCATACCTCTGTGTCCTGATACATCTGTGGAAGGCAAAACTTTGAGGTTTATGTTAATTACCAGGTTTAGAGGAAATTTAGGTACCTGAGAGGTGTATCTGCAGGATTCTGCAGGATAGGATGAAGAATTCCCATTCCCTCACACAAGCCGCTGTGGTGTTGCAAGCAGAGATCGGACACAGTGAGGGAAATGCAATGTAGTTGCAGCAGGCTATTAGATGCACTTTTGAAAACCAGAAAACCCTGCCTGGGCTGGTTTCAGGGCTTTTTAATTGTGGGACCTTCAGTAAAACCAGTGGCTTGAACCCCTTAAACCACCACCACAACAAGGTTCTTCCAACCCTGCTTGGAAGAATAACAGGTCCTCATTGAATCTGTTTAATTAAAGCTGATTTCGGAAGGTTGGGGTGAGCAGGGAGGGGGTGGGAACAACATCCTGTAATTCAGCCACTCCCAAATCATCCTGTTAGTTACTTTTGGAACAATTTGCCAACAAAAATAGTATTTTCAGGGAATGTCAAACTGCGTAAGTACATCAGAATTTTCCTCCAATGAGGTGATGGGAGCCAACACTCTTTGCAGCTGGTCCATAACGACTCAGTGACCAAGAGCACCCTCAGATGTCTGTGAGCCTGTAGCAAGACCCTGAGCGCCAAGAAAACAACATTTCCTGGGATAAGGAGAGTCACTCTTTCTCCTTTGGCCTGCCAGCACATTAATGGATAGATTAAAATAATCCTGAAATACTGGCTGTCCCTCCTCAGCCAAGTCATTACTTTGGAGAGGTTGGGAGTGAGGGCATCCATCAGAGCTGCTGATGGTCAAGCAAGGACCACGTATTGGTCTTTGCTCATCCCAGGTGCCCCAGTCACCTGAGGAAAAGAGAGCCAGCAGCACTGCATTGCACCCCAGCAGAGACCTGCCGCGGGGCTCAGCTCTGCAGAGCGGGGCGGGTTCTGCTGCGGCATCCAAGCAATGGGAAAAATCCCAAACCTGAAACGTCACCGCCTTGCACTGCAGAGATGAGGATGACGACTGCTTCAGTGCCACACTCCATGTCTGCACCCCTGAACGTGCAGTGGGACACGGGAAGCACCACAAGCGGTGCTGCAGAGGGCAGCTGGACTGAGCCCACTGAAGAATGGAGAAACCATGTGGTGGGAAGGGAGGCGTGGTGCATGAAACCGTTTGATAATGACTGGGAAATGCTTTAAACCCCTCCAAAACACTGATCCTGTTACACTGCCAGGGGACAAGCCAGGTGAGGGAAGCTTTGGGAGAGCAGATCAAGAAGACAAAATGAGCTTGGCAAGGTCAAGAAAATCAGATGGAGCTCTGCAAGGCAAAGTACTGAACTTTAATGTGCACAATTAAGTGCACAGAAATTGAGGAAATGCTCCCCGTCCACCTGAAAATGGCTGGGAGTGACAAGTTGATTTGCAGGATTTGCAGAAGGAAAGCAGGAATGATGAAGTGGGTCTTTACAGGAGATCCAGCCAGCAGGAAGGCAACCCAGATCCTTGGGGCCAGCAAACATGGCCCACAGGGAAGAGCTGGAGGAACCAAGGCTCTACAGCACAGAGGGATGGTGGGAGACAGGGTCTTGAGTGAGGGGCTTAAGCTCACTGAAGATCCAGGAAAAGAGCTTCCCCACAGGCATGCCATTCTGCCAGTTACCCTGGTTTAAATCATCTAAGCATTCATGTGTTTGAAAATAAAGCTCATCTCTGTTGCACAACCACGTTTATAACCTTGACACTGAGCCATGCCCAGGATCGGTCATGTTTCAGGGATGCACTCAATTTAGGGGTTTTTCCCCCCTGCCAAGGGCCAAGGAATGGGAGCCAGGCGATGCGACCTCGCAGCAGGAGATGCCTTGACAGATGCTCCAGGGATGCTCTGCCAGGGTTGTGCATCAGCTCCAAAGGACCCATGTTCTGCCCAAAATATGCCAGCATAGTTGGAAACATGCCCCAAGGGGTGAGGCAGTCAAATATCTGTCTCCTAAGTGCCAATTTTCAGATGTCACTTTTTAGGAGAATCCAAAAGACTCCCCAAAAAGGATGCTCACAGCCACAGAGCCATGCTGAATGCTCATAAAGAAGGAGAGACCACAGGGAGATGTGTGGACCTCTATGGACAAGTGGCTTGTCCTCCAGCAGTCTGGAAATGAGAGGCACAGCACTGCAAAAAGCTCCAGCCACATTCCCAGCATCCTTGTAACTCGGGGTGGGCAGCTGAGGGGAGAGCTCCTCCAGGGCCCCAGGAAAGCAGAAAGCTTTCCAGAGCATCCTCTGAAGCAGATGAGGATACAACCAGGAGTATCTCTTCACGGAGGACAACAGCAGGCATCCAGCAGCACACTCATCCATGACCCTTCTCACTCTGCTCCTCCTCCAGAGCCTGCTGGCTGCCCTGATTTTAATCCCACAGGCAGCATCGTCACAATAATTTCCCTCCGTTTTCAATCTACTTCCCTCTATTTTCAATCTACTGATCTGGGGGCAGTCCACAAATCCCTTCATCCTGAGAGCGAAGCAATCTACTGCTTCATCTTATCCCATCTCCATCTCTCTAATCCCTGGAAACAGGGACGAGGCTTGGAGCACATGGGCTGCCCAAGAGAGGTTTGTCCAGGCGCTAGTGCATACAAAGATGGGGGTGGGGTTGTTCTCCTTAACACCATCCGAACTCTCAAAGCACCTGAGACAGGTCCTGGCCCCTTCTGATTGAGGGATAGGGGAACAGACCTTCCCATTCCCACCAGATGTCATACCAGGGACATAAGGGACAGCATCATTCTGCTGGTCCCCTCCACAGAAAATATGGTGACCAAGCAAGAGCAAAGGGG
Organism: Myrmophylax atrothorax; assembly: GCA_026770055.1. NCBI lineage: Eukaryota > Metazoa > Chordata > Aves > Passeriformes > Thamnophilidae > Myrmophylax > Myrmophylax atrothorax. The sequence continues at coordinate 165,090 of JAOXXN010000102.1, forward strand.
GAGCCACAATCAACCTGGTCCCACCAATCCCAGCTGGATCCAGTGCTCTGTTTGTGCTTTCTCCATAAGCCCAAACCGATGACTTTCACACTGGCCATAGATGCCCTTTAGAGACTGATGGGAGACACGGGAAGGGAGACTCTTGCCCTGGAGCAGCAATCCAGCACCCTAAGTGGATCGCTCGGGATGCAGACTAACGCCATCCTTCCTTTTTCAAGCATCCACCGGCACAGGGCTGGAGGAGGCAGGAGGTGATCCCACCCTGATGGCCACCACAAGGCCATGTCCTGCCTGACATTGTCCCCAGCCAAAAGCATGGCGAGGAAGGAGGATGCAGGGGTGGTGTGTGACAAAGCTGTCCGGTGGCTGTGCCGGCAGTGGAGCTGGGCTGCACCATCCCCATCCCGTGCTCTGCGGAGCTGCCTCTCCCCAGGTTCGGCTGGCAAGGAGGAGGACGGGGGCCCTCGGCATCCCGGGGTGGATCGCTGCCGCGCCGCACTCAGACCCTGACAGCAGGCTCCAAAACTGTCACTCCCGATCTGTTTTCACTTCAGCTAAACCTCAACCCCGATTAAAATCAAGGAGAGCCGCCTTCTCCTCTCCCCTTCCCCCTGTGGTAGGTCCTCTGTAACCGCAGGTCTCAACACTCAGCCAAACCCCGGGGATGGAATGGGGGAACTGGCTCTGCTGGGAATTGGGGCTCCTGGAGAAGGGGTCACGACTGTCCCTGTCCCCAGATCTAGCTCTGGCAGCGAGGGCACAGCCACTACAACAATTCCATCCCTGTGGGGCCGCGGGTCTCTGCCAAAATCCATGAGGGATGTGCCACCAATGCCATGACCTGCCTCTGCCATGGGAGGTATCCAGGCAGCTCTGACACTGCATCCGTTGGGTAGAGGGAGTTTGGAGCAAGCAGGGTGCATCCACTGCCTCCTGCCAGATCACTTAGCAAAATCCAAATTAAATAAAGAAATTAAACCAGAGATGTGTGTGTGTGTGTGTGTGTGTGTGTGTGTGTGTGTGTGTGTGTGTGTGCATGTGATCACAGCACCAGGATGGATGCAGGAAGCCAGAAAAAGCTCAATGCAGGGATGGAGACAACCCTCAGCAACCAGGGAAGCCTTTAAACTCACTTTCCAACTCCGCTGGGCCAAAAAGCAGCTGCAGAGAACTGGCAGATTCATGTCACACAGGCTGTCACCCACATTGTTGCTGCAAGACTGGGGGTCTCGATGGCAGAGGTGTCACCCTGCAGGTTTAGAAACCACCTCTGCTTCTCCAAAGGCAGAACAAACTGGAGCCAGGGCTCCAAGTGCTCTGTCATCAGTGGGATCAAGCTTATCCCAGTGTGCCGGGCATGTGCCCCCATGCCACAGGGGGCCATGCTGCCAGCAAGGTGCCCTCTCCACTTGCTCCACAGCAAACACCCACTTTCCAAGAGGGTGCCTGGGAAAAAAAATAACCATCCCCTGAGAAAAGCAATTCTAGGACCACCAAGGCAGGGAGGGAACCAGCACCGCTGGCTGGTACCCAGCGGAGCATCCCACAAGGTGGGGTGTGGGCATCTCCTTGTGCCCACACCCAGATCCCCTTCACTGCCACCCCAAAGGGGTGCTGGCTGGATCCACCACCAATCCCGACAACATCCCTCTTCCCTCATCCTATGCACTAAATTCCCACAGCTTCTCTATGACATTTTCAAGGCATTTAGATAATGTTGAAAGCACTTAAAGAGGGGTTCCCCCTCCCCCGCTCATTTTTCCCCACCCCAAAATGACCATTTTTCTTGAGAAATAAATGTCCTCTTAATCCAGCAAGATTAAAAGAACATTTTTTACGGTTATTTCCCAAGCAGAAAAATTTTCTATTGTATCTGAGAACACAACAAATATTTATATAAATGAACCCACAAAAGAAGGGGGGAAGTCTGAGATTAAGAGCTTTGGAAATATTACTGAGTTACTTTGGAATTCTGTATTAAGAGCAAAACTATTAGGAAAAAAATGCCTTTTCTTTTTAATTCAGGGTTGTTTTTCTGTATCAAAATGCAGCCCAGCATCTGTCCTTGCATCTGTCAAAACAAAGGTCAATCATTTTATGGAAACTTAAACACAATGTCCTTGATCCACTGTTTCTAGTTTATTTTTAAGCCGGACGTGACTTCCTACTAATAAAATCCGATTTTCTAAGACGGTTCACGTTCAAATTACATTATCCCAGAAAACTCCGCTTATGAGAAAAATACATCCAAGAATATTTTCCCTTTATAATAAGGAGATGATACTTTGGGATTGATTTCAACCGCTTTTAAGTCCTCTGTAACCTTTGCAACTAGTATTTCACTTTTCTGCTCATAAAATGATGATGTAACCAAAGAAAATGCAACAGAAATGCGATGGTATCAGGAATTTAGGTACCCTGATGAAAATGGGTACCAGAAGGCAATGAGAAAACAAAGCGAGCGTCATGAAAGTGTTGATCTCTACAAATCAAATTTCCACGGCAAAAGGAAAAAAAAACCCTGGAAATAGGATGGGATTAAAAAATAAAAATATTAAAAAATTAATGGAAATGGAATGAAATTAAAAATCAACGTATTTTTTAAAATATTGGAAATAAAATGGAAATGAAAATAAAAATATTAAAAATATGGAAATAGAGTGGAAGTGAATAAAAATACTTAAACATAAAAAAATTAATGGAAATGAAAGCAGAAGGTAAAAATCAAACTAATCAGGGCTGGGGGTTTTATGACATTGCCAGACTAAGATATGATTAACATCTCTGTTATTTTAGTATCTCTTTCTTGAAGGCAACTCCATTTGTGTCATTCCCACCCAAGCGCATACACAAATGACACTGTCCAAAGCCTGAGCTGTAAATGACAGAATTTAGGAAGAGCTGGATATTCTGGTTAAGGCAGAGATGGACTCTTCCCTACCCAGGGAGACAATCTTTGGCATTAGCTGCCAGACACAGGTAAAAGGGAATTTAATTAAAATAAAGCACATACCACGAGAACCAAAATTTTGCAGAACAAAATTCGCAACAACATTTTGTCAAAATTAATTTGCCAAAAAGATTTGGCCAAACAATTTTGCAAAAAATATTTGGCAAAATAATTTTCCTGCAATATTTTGCAAATATCTCCTAGGACAGACTTGGGGAACAGCCGTTAACTTATGGGAATCCCGTTGCTTGTGCTCGGATGTCTCCCGTAATCCCACCTCTCTCCGCCACACACTTAAATTTCCTCCACATGAAATTCACTTAAAACTGCTCTTAAGCAACCAAAGCTCTTCCAACCCACACCGGAGCCCCAGACCCAACTCAATCCATGATTCTTCCCTGATTTCCACCGTTAGGAAAAGTTGCCCGCAGCGGGTGGTCTTCCACCAAATCTTTTAAATCTCCTTACCTTCCCCAAAGAGCCGCTTTCGTGCCGATTTGGTGGGAGGGGGGTCCAGACAGATGGCCAGTCTTTTCACGTTTGGAAAGGATGGAAAATGCTACAGGGGGAAAAAAAAATCCCAGTGATTTTTTTTTTATTCCGCTGTTCGGCGCAGAATGGCTCACAACCTCATTGGCCCTGGGAGATCCACCACGTGGCACGGGATGAAGAGCACGTGACCTATTTTCTCCCAAATCCCTGGGTTTGCTGGAAAGGGGGATGCACCCACTGCTGATGTTCTTGTCATTTCATGGGCTTTGATTTATTTATTTATTTTTAGTTTATTTTTAAAGGCCACTGAGCAAATCTGGATGCCTAGAGGCGATGAGGGTGAACTAGCCAACGCTTCCGACATGAAGGAGGAAGGAGCTCGGCACGAGATGAGCACCAGCGCACTGCCTGTGTGCAGGGGGATTATTTGGGCATGCTTTATAGGGTGCCTGCCCACCTGCTCCAGGGATGGAGCCTCTGGGAGGGACAGGAGGGCTCTGCTAAACCCTTCATCTCAGAGGCAGCAGCAGTGGAAGGACCAGGCTGAAGCCCTGCCTGCACATCCCAGAGTTCAGCTGGCTCCCTAGAGGAACGGGATGTGTTGCAACTGCTCCATCACTCAAACCAGACGATCTTGTGCCCTGACATTCCTTCTGACCCCTCCTCAGCTGTTCCCATCCTCTGCTGCCCTCCCAGCTGCTGCATCAGCCAACTGCTCCAAAAGATGACAAGACTCGTGCTTTGGAGGCAGCAGGGCTGCTGAAACAGCTTTCTGGGAAGCAGGACCAAGAGCAGTGGAGAAAGTGGCACACTCTGGGTGGGCATCTCCTGCTCCCACTGCCCCAGGGCCATGCCAGGCTCAATGGGCATTTCAATATGCCCCCCCATAGACACTCCCCAAGCCCAAAACACAGCACAATTCCTGGGCTGTTCTGACCTAAAAAGGTCCCTGAGACCCTGTGGAGCAAGAAAAGCCAAGCCATGGTTCCCTAGACACGATTTTGACTGGTGCTGAAGGTCTCTCCTTGTCCCAGCTCTGAGCCACCACACCCCACCTCTGACATAGTCTACAGGCCAAGCATCTCCTGTCCTTCTCTTGGTGACAATGGCAGGTACCAGCCCATCCATTCAGTCTGGAGAAGGGAAAAGGAATTTTTGGATCCACAGACATCCTTGTGCTTCTATCCATCAAAGCTCAAGCCCACAGGTTGCGCCTGCAGGAAACTGAATTTCTCTGGCAACCCGAGACTCCACCTGGCTGTGTGAACTCTTGGCTGTGCCATCCTGGTGTGCCAGGGATACCTGTTCATCTCCTCTGCCTGCAGAAAGCTCCAACTGAATCTGCCTGTGGCATCTGCCCTTGGATGTCAGTGACATTATTTCTGCAGAGCAGCTTCCCCAAGTCACCCCATCACCCAAAGGCTCAAGCCCTTCTTATCCAGGGATAACACCTAAGGCTTCCTGGAGACCCAGCTGAGCTTGGGCTTTGGTGAAACAGCTATGACCATCTCCATTGCTTCTTGGCGTTACCATGTCCCAACTGCTGCTCCCCCTCCACAGCTCTGCATGAGGATGGGAAGCATCAAGAGCACAACCCCTTAATTCCAGGTTCTTCTCAAGGCCAGACTGCCTCACCATGCTGTACCCAAAATCACAAGTACAGCCAAAAAATGCCCCAAACAGTGTAAAGAAGTGCAGGGTTTCACCCACATCCTCTCTGGCTCAAAGGGTCATGCTTCTCCAGCTACCAGCTAGAGGATGGGGCATTTAATTCCAACAAATACACATTGAGGGAGAAACTTTCCATACTCACATGCAAACTACAGACACATCCCAAAGCACTCAGCTCGCTGCTTCCCCCTCCCATGTCTTCCAGTGGCCAAGGTGCAAAGGGAGAGAAGAAACCTGAGCAAACTGGTCTAGTGGAAGGTGACTCTGCCCGTGGCATGAGGGTTGGAACCAGATGATCTTTAAGGTTCCTTCCAAGCCAAAACATTCCATGATTCTACAGTTCTATAAAGCACTCCCTCACCTTCCAGCCCCCTCCTCCTTTGCCAGGGAGGGATGCCCAGCTAAAGCTGGCTCCCCAGTAATCTCCCCAATAATTATATAATAGAGAGGCAGGCGGATAAATCATTTCAGGCCGCTGTGCCGATAGAAAGCAAGCTGGATTAAAAGATCAGAACAAGCAATACTTAGATTAAAATGGTTTGTTATTTTCAGCTGCAGGGAAAAAAAAATCTGTGGCTAAAGCACAGAAGACATGAAAGGAAGGCACATCATCTTCCTTCCCCCAAAACCCAAGCTTTTTATGTATAGCCAAGACAAGTTCTAAGTTTCCAACCTAAAGTCAGGTTTTGCTTCCCAACAGATCAAAAAAATACACTTTGCCAGTTTATATGGCATTTTAGCTAAAGATTAAGAGCAGTGCAGAGATGCTTCAAGTTGTATCTTGCCCATGTTAAGCCATCAGACCCATTAAACCAGGAGAGTCAGCACATGGCTTGGTAGATAATGTCACTACCTACAAAAAAACATGACTCCTGGCACCATGGGCACCAACACCTCTGCCTTGTCCTGTGCCTCCCCACACCCTCGAGCTGATGGCAGGCAGATGCCAGGCTTACCGGCAGTGGAGAGGTGGCAGTGTCAGCTGAGAGAAGCCCATCAGACAGCAGGACAGCTCTCTGCAGGGAACTATATGTCGTCCCCCTGGCCCCCAGCAAGGTCGGCGGCCTGGGGTGCCACACTCTGACTGATGGCTTTGGAAAGGCGTGAAGGGGAGGCAGGAAAAACAGGGTGAGAGAGGGAGCTGGCACTGGGGCCGAGCTCTCCGCAGGGCATGGCGCTCATCAGCCACATCCCGGATCGATGAGCGAGCTCTGCTCATTCACCTTCAAGTTCAGATTAAGCAGAAGGGTCAAACTGGGAAATGGTTTACCAGTGGTAGGCACAGCCCCGTCACCACCTGCAGCCTCGTGTCACAGCCTTTTCTCTTGCTGGAATGGACAATTCCCACCCCAACACGTTGCCAACCTCACAGCATCTCCAGCTTCCAGCATCAGCAGTGACCACTCACCCCATCACCTGCATGGGAGATGGAGCAGCAGCAGATTTCACACTGTGAAGTGGTCTTCAAAACCAGGGTCCTAGAATATCCTGCACTGGAAGGGATGCACAAGATTGAGTTCAGCTGCTGGCCTGGCAAGGGCAACCCCAAGAATCTCACCATGTGCTCTTCCAGGCATCCCTCCCAGCTGGAGTTTTTCCATAAAATAGTCATAGTATCACACACACAGGAT
>JAOXXN010000102.1:185737-213034 GCA_026770055.1 Myrmophylax atrothorax
GTGAGTGGCCCCGGGATGCTGGGCATGTGGGGTGCCCCCAGCGTAGCGCTCCGTTTCAGGGTGAGCAGGTGCCGCGCACCCCCCGCGCCCTCAACACCCAGAGCACCCCGAACAGCGCCCATCCCTCGGGTAATGAGGTGGGGCGGGGGGCAAATAGGTGCCCGAACGGTGGGCAAGGGTGTATTTTAGGGCGGTTCACACTCCTTCTTTCAGGGAAGGTGCTCCAGGGACTCGTGCCCCCCAGTTCTGCTTGGCAGCTCCACACAAAACACGTCGTGCTTTGGCAGCATCGCTTCTGTGTCGCCGACACGCGGGTGGGGGAAGAGCATCCCCCCGGGCCCCCAGGGCTGTCCACTCTGGACGGTGCTGGCCGTGGCTCCGAGGGAAGCAGAGCCCGAGCTGGGCCACCCTCGTTGCCCGTGGCCCAGGTTGACAACGACATAGCGTGACAGTGATCCGTGACAGCGATCCATGTCAAGGTCACACCACGATAACCCGGCGATAAGCAGCGATAGTGACCCATGCTCTAGTCTCTCTTCTTCTCCCTCCCTGTCTCTGCACTGCTCCCTCTCCCTCTTCCACTCTCTCTTCTCTTCTTTCCCTGGCACCAGAGATGAAGGATGGAGCATTCCCTGAGACCCAAGCCCACTCACCTTGAGTAGAGCAGGTCCATGGATATTCTGGAGAGGTGAAATTTGGTCTGGTCAGGTGGGTTCTGGGCTGGACTCCTTCCATGTGTGGGGACACACATGCTGGGGGTTAGGAGCCAGTGCTCTTGGGAACGGTGGCACTGGAGCAGCTTTGAGGAGCTGCATACTGGGTTAAGTGCAGATGGTTTCCTTTGGGCCAGGGATGAATGTGCATATCCATCCTGGATGGACATGACAGCAAATGGCTTGCAGAGAGTGGCAAACATGCCATAGGGGTCCTAATGGGGGACAATCCACAGCAAATTGCTGCAGGTGACACCCACAGCCCAGCTTGGGGACAAGCAGGCAGTGGGGCAGAGTCCAGGCACTCGTGGCTGCCAGTGGCTCTGCATGGCACGGCACAGTGCTGGGGTGGCCGTTTTGAGGGGGTTGAGTCCCTGCTCCTTGCCCTTTGCCCCTCCTGCCACAGCAGGGGAGCCGGTGCTCCAACCAGCGCCTGAGCCAGTGTCGGCTCACTGGCTGGCAGTGAGCAAGTGCTGAATCCTGCCCTGATCTAGGGATCTGTTTGAAGGGTGGAGGCTGTTTGCCCAGCCACAAGCTCTGGGACATGTGTGTTTTGGTGATGCTTGGGCACCGGCGCTGAAATCCCATGGGAATGCCCCTGGAGTGGTGAGTCCTCACTGGGGCAGGTGGGCACTTTGCTTCCTGCTGCTGCTTTTGGTTTTGGTCATGGCCAGCTTTCCCTGGCTCATGTTCCCATTAGTCATGTGCATTATCCAGCGGCCAGGAGGGGCTCCACAGGTGAGCCCGCTGGTTTTACCATGCAGGATTCAGGAGGGGACACAGACTGGGACCATGGACTTGTTTTTTAATGACCGTGATTAGCTGTTCTGTAATTAGCAGGGTGATCAGGTTTCTAGACCTTGCTCCCGTGGCATGGATTTGCACACGTGGAATTTTATGGCATGAAAAGTACTGTCAATGATCTGTTGTGGGAGTAGAAAGCACTGGGAGGACACCCAGTTCAGGCCTTCTCCAGTCCCTTCCCTCATCCCGTGACTGCTAATCAGGTCCCTTGGCACTGCCAGATTTCCTGCAGCCAAACCTCAGGATTTGAGCTTTTAATCCTTCTCTGGACCGTGAATCTTGTGGCATTTTGTATTTTCCCCAGGCTGGGCATTGTGTCCCGCCGGGAAGAGCCAAGGGGCAGGCACTTGCCTGTGGCTTAGCTAAAGTCCTGCCAACCACCCAGCTACTGTATAACAACGGCCCTGTGCCAGTGTGCACATTAACTTGCTTCCACAACCGGCACATTCCTGGTGGCCGCTGCCGTTCCCCCCTGGAACATCCCTGGCACAGGGCATCTGCGTCCCTCTGGGTCTGTAGGTCAGAGGGAAGCATTCCTTGAGGAAGTGGTAAAACCCCACTGACTCTTAAAAGGGAGAAAAAGGAGGGTCTAGGATCTGAGGATGCCTCACTGTGGATCCAGGTGCTTTGTGCATCCAGGCTCCGGATGCACGTGATTTACAAAGGCTGCCTGAAATGACCCCCTCCTTGCTTTTGCACAGTGAGACACAGGGCTGCTTTTCTGCTTCCCAGAACACCTCCTGTGGAGAAGGTAGTGGTATTTATTTGCCTTGCGATTCTGGAGGAATTTTGAGCCCCTGCCAAATGCTGCTTTTTCCCCAGAAACTGCAGCGCCGTGGTTTTCCATGCATCCGAGAGCGCCGGCTGACAGAGAGGGGCTGCCTGGTCCGGAAAAGCCCATGTAGCTGATGGTTCCTGGGATAACGCTGCTGTCCTGCTGCAGAGCCATGCCCAAGAAGGATGATGGTGCCAAAAAGCCGGCATCGGAGACAGTGCCAGACCAGCGCTGGAAGCTACAAGTCTTCTACCTCTGCTTCTATGGCTTCATGACACAGATCCGGCCCGGGGAGAGCTTCATCACCCCGTATCTCCTGGGGCCCGACAAGAACTTCACCAAGGAAGAGGTGAGCCATGGGCACCCTGTCTCTCACCGTAGTGTCCCCCTTTCCAGCCACAGTCACCACGCTGGGGCTGCCCAGAGCATCCATCCACAGTTCTGGGGTGCGTGGGGGTGTCACATCCTGGGCACTGTGGTGTGTGGTGACTCACGGTGGTGCTTTTTGCGGGGAGAAGGTGGTGAGGGGTGGGTCGCTGTCTCACTTGGCTGTGAGGTCACCTGGTCCCTAAGTCTCAAGCTCAACTTGCCATGATATAAGACCTTGTGCCCAGACTAGCAACTGATTTTGTGGGGTTATGCTTGATCCCTGCCCATGTGGGCAGCCTGTGGGCTGGCAGAGGGATGCTGGGCTGGGAGATGTGCTGCCCCATCCCATTGAGGAGACCTTTTCAGGCTGGCACAGTGCACCTCTGGGCTGCTGGCAACGATGGGGTTAGACAAGGAGGGGCCACATGTCATCATCCCTTGACCAAGGGATGCTGGCCCCGATCCCAGCTGGCTGCTGTGTCTGTGGGAACACTGCATTCCTGGCGCAGGAGGGGACCGAAGCTCAGCCAGACCCCCAGCCGAATGCACTGCTGGTCACATTCCTCCCCAAGGAGATGCTGTGATGGAGATCAGCATCTGGTGCCCACACAGACCACATTCCTCCAGGCTCTGGGGCATCCTCAGGGATGTATCCAGTGCTCAGCTCCTCCTTGCCTTCATGGCAGGTGACCAACGAGATCACACCAGTGTTGTCCTACTCATACATGGCTGTACTGGTGCCCATCTTCCTGCTGACGGACTACCTGCGCTACAAGCCAGTGCTGGTGCTGCAGAGCCTGAGCCACATCTCCATCTGGCTGCTGCTGGTGTTGGGCACCTCTGTCCTGACCATGCAGCTAATGGAGTTCTTCTACGGCATCACCATGGCCGCCCGCATCGCTTACTCCTCGTACATCTTCTCCCTCGTCACCCCAGCCCGCTACCAGCGGATGGCCAGTTATTCCCGCTCCGCTGTCCTCCTGGGTGTCTTCACCAGCTCGGTGTTGGGCCAGCTCTGTGTCACATCGGGCAGCGTCTCCTTCCTCACCCTCAACTACGTCTCCTTGGGCTTTGTCAGCTTTGGCCTCATCCTCACCCTCTTCCTCGAGCGGCCCCAGCGCAGCCTGTTCTTCAACCGGCCCAAGGGGACTGATGACAGGGCTGCATCCACTGAGCTGAAGAGGATGGCTGATGGGGACGGTGGTGGTGGGGCACAGGGGTGGCGGGATGCGGTGCTGTGCCGGATGCTGCGGGAGGTGGGAGCGTTGGCCAGGCAGCCCCAGCTCCGGCTCTGGTCCTTGTGGTGGATCTTCAACTCAGCTGGGTACTACCTGATGCTGTACTATGCACACATCCTCTGGAATGAGATCTCTCCCACCACAGACAACCGCCGGGTGTACAACGGAGGAGTGGATGCTGCCTCCACACTGCTGGGTAAGCTTGCATGGGATGAGGACACTGGGCATTTGGGGGGGACAACCTCATCCTACTGCATCCCCTGGAAGTGGCTGGGGCCACTGGTGATGCAGGGCGTCAGTCCTGTCCTTCTGCATCCCCTGGGAATGGCTGTGGATGCCAAGAGCGTGGAGGAACACCTCTGTGCCCCTGAGATGGCTGGGAACAGCAGGGATGCAGCAGGACACTCCATCCCACTGCAGCCCTTGGGAATGCGGGTCCTGACGGAATTTCTGGGGATGCAGGGAGTGGCCTGGCTTTGGAGATGACCTCATCATCACTGGGCTGGGTCCCAGCCTAGGCCAGGTGGTCCCTGAGGTTCTCACAGCTTGCTTCATCCCTACCTAGGGGCCATTGCCTCCTTTGCCGCCGGCTACGTGAAGATCCGCTGGACGCTGTGGTCAGAGCTGGTTATTGGAGTGGTGACAGCATTCCAGGCAGGATTGCTCCTGCTCATGAACTCCACCACCAACATCTGGCTGTGCTATGTTGCCTACGTCCTCTTCCGTGGCTCCTACCAGTTCCTGGTGCCAATTGCCATGTGCGTAATGTCCCTGGGGACCTGCTCCCACCCCAGCAGCCAGGTTGATACCAGGTGTTCACCAGTGCTCCCACTTTTCCCAGTTTCCAGATTGCTACCTCCCTCTCCAAAGAGCTCTGCGCTCTGGTCTTCGGGGTCAACACCTTCTTTGGCACCGTGCTGAAGACCATAATCACTGTCATCGTGGCCGACAAGAGGGGCTTGGGCTTATCGGTGCATCCCCAGGTAGGGATGGGGGAACACCTAGGTGGTCCCTTAATGGTGTGGTATGAGGGCAGGGCTTCAAGTGTTGTTCTCTCCCCTCTGCTCTCTTCCAGTTTTATGTGTATTTTGGCTACTTCACGCTGCTGGCCGTGGTGTACCTGCTGGCGGCCATCGGTGTGGGCATCCAGCACAGCCGCCACAGGCAGCCAACGGAGCTGGCCTTGGCCAAGGAGCCGTGCCAGCTCCCTGTGGAGATTCCAGCACAGGAGAAAAGCCCGGAGGCAGGCACTGTGCGAGCCTGAGCGCTGGCACTGTGACACTGTGGACGGCTATTGGCTCCCTAAGTGAGCATCATCATCATCACCGTGTGCTTGGTCTCCTGTCCCACTGCTGGTCCTCGGTGCTGGTCCGTTGAGGATATAACCCTTGGGACATGTTTTCTGCGCTGTGGAGACAGGACTGTGCCCCTCCCCATCCCCAAACACAAAGCAGGGGCAGGATTCCCATGGTGCCACTATGGGGTACGACATAGGAATATGGATGGAGACCCTGTCCCACAGCATCCCCATCATGGCACAGAACCAGGTTACAAGAGGATGTTTCTTTATTCAGTGCCTTTAGAAAATGGTTTATAGGACAAAACCAATGACAAAAAAATAATATAAAGATCCACAGGCTTTAAATTGCATTAATTACACAAAATACAGTAGACTGTAAGAAATAGAGACCATGCGACTTGCACAGCTTTTATGGTAATAATTTCCATACAATAACAAAAAAAAAGCTAGTTACAGATTTCTCTTTTTCTTTCTTTTTTTTTTTGGTTTTTTTTTTTTAGCACCTTGGATTTGCCCACACCAATTCCAACCAGCTTTGCTGTGCCTTCACCATTCGAGCCCAGCAAAGGTGGCACGGGGAGGAGGGGGTGGCAGTGCATGCCCTCAATACCACACATGCTCAACACACACACACGCACATAAACACATGCCAAGAGCACACCTGGCCACATGTCAGGGCCACCCCATCACCCCAGTACCTGTGCTGAGATGACTGTGGCTGTATCTGGGCTGTGAGGGCACAGCCAGAGGTTGCGAGGGTGTGTGGAGGGGTTGGGGGAGACCAGACCCCCACTAGAGCTCTGCTGGCTGGGAGGTGGAGGTGAGGATGATGATGGGATGGGACGGAGACCATCTAGGGGAGCCCCTGGACCACCACAGGACAGTCCCTTGGGTGGGATGCTGGGGTTTTGGCTGCAGAAGACCCCATGGCCCCAGCAGCAGGGATTTGGGTCCAACCCCAGGCTCCTGCTGCGGACGGTGTGGGGCTGGGTTGCTGGTCAGAAAGCCCCCACAGCCTTCTGGGGGGGGCACCCCACATGTCAGCCCTGAAATCTCCCTGCCGAGCATCCTCTCAGCCAGCCACACTGAAAAGAGCATCTGAGCAGGTGGGGGAACAAGCTGAAGTGGTTAAATATTAGGAGTTAGAAGAGGAGTAAGGGGAGGAGGAGGAAGGCAGCCAGCCCATGGCTGCCCTGCCCCGCCGAGCCCCTGCCAACCCAGGGCAAGGACCATGGCAATACTCTTTGGTGTCAGGTCTGCGGGGGAAGAAAACCCTGCGGGGCAAGAGCAGGCACGTGGAGGGGGCTGAGGACCCCAGGGGTGCTGGGGTGCAGGGTCCTCGACCCTCCCTGGGAGATGAGGGTACCCAAGGGATGGGAGGGCAGGTATCACTTTTTGGCGGCCGTCATGAAGCTGTTCTCAATGCAGAGGACGATGAAGGCATGCTGGCAGCTGCTGGCCACCTGCTCCAGCAGTTTTCCAGAGGACAGTGAGGACGCCTGGCCGGTCACAGCGCGCTCCTCCGTCCGCCATGTCTCGCAGTAGCTCTCAGGCAAGCGCCGGCCCTTGGCATCCGAGCCGTGCCAGACACTCTTCTGTGGCCTGGAAGGACGAAAGGTAGGGGGCTGCTGCTGCCCCTCCCGTGCTGCAAACCCCATTTCCCTATTGCTCAATCCTGCACTTACCATCCTGCATCCCGCAGGACATCCCGGCCATCAAAGGAGAGGATGCGGGCATTGGCTCGCAGCGGGGCCCCACTGCCTGTGAAAAGCGCTTCCCAGTTATTGAAGAGCACTTCATCCTGGTGGGAAAGGGGAAAAAATGGCGGAGGGTTAGTCCTGCCTTCACCCCAAGAGCATCCCAGGAGCTACAAGCCCCAGCAGCCTCCAGGAAGGGGATGCTTCATGGATGAATGGGGGCATCAGAATGCAGAGCATCCCCAACCTTGTCAGTGCTGGGTTAATGGTTGGACTTGATGATCTTAGAGGTCTTTTCCAACCATGATGATTCTATGATCCTATTCTACCATCGTTTGTAGCTCACAGAGCATCAGGAAGGGGATGGGGACACACCTACCTGGAGGTTGACAATGGGGATGGCGGCACGGTCAGCCCTGCGCACAATGCTGTAGAGATCCTGCAAACGTGAGGACAGGAACGCGCGGAAGGTGCCGGCCAGCCCGACCTGCCGGGCTTGCTGGAAGCACTGGAAGTCGGCGCCCCGGATGCCACGCATGCCACCGCTCAGCGGGGCATTCAGGGCCACCAGGTGAAGCTGCCAAGAGGGGACAACAGAGCTTGAGGGATATGGCTTTGGCCACCATCACCACCTCCCCTCAGCCAGCGCGTGGCACTCACGGCAGGCTGGAAGTCCTGGTGCACGTGGGCAGCCACAGGAGCCGGATCCGGCCGGCGGTGGATGTAGTAACTGTTGAGGAGCTCGTGCTGGTGGTGGAGCAGGGGTTGCTCAGGCAGGCGGTGCTGGTTGGCCACCACCTCGTCCCCACGCCAGGGTCGGGCGGTGGGTGGGGGGACATGGTTGCGGAGGGGATGCAGGGGCCCACGGGGCTGCGTGCCGGCATAGTGGAGGGTGGGTGGCTTGTCGTACACCTCGTTGTCCTGGGTAGGGGGAGACTAGCTGAGGGTTGGTGGTGACGCTCCAGGTGGGGATGGGGTTGAAGACGGGGATAGAGATGGTTCGGGATAGAGATGAGGACAACTGGAGATGGATAGAGATGGAGGTGATTGGGAATGAATGGAGATGGTTGGGGCTGCATGGAGACAAGGATACAGATGGAGAATGTTGGGGATGGAAGTGGAGATGGTTGGAGATGGGTCAGGGACTGATGGAGAAGGGGATGGATAGAGAAGGGGATGCTTGGGGTTGGATGGAGAAGGGGATGAAGATGATTTTGGATGGAGATGGTTGAGGATGGGATGAGGAGGTATGAGGATGGAGAATGGGGATGGGATGAGGATGCATGAGGATGAAAGACAGGGATGCAGATGAGGGATAAGGGTGGGCACAGGGAACGCAGGACTTACCAGAGCTGAACTGGGGATCAAGTTGTGCTCCTCCAGCTGCAAGGGCATGGCATATCAGTTCCCAGGTGCCCCCCTCTGCTCTTCCTCATGCACAGGTGGGGGCACCCCAGACCATCATCAAGAGTCAAAACTGAACCCCCACGGTGGTGCTGTCTGCACTCCCCAAGAGCTGGGCACTGCAACCCAGCCAGGGCTCCCCTCTGGGCCCCCCCACTCACCAGCACCCGTCGGAAGCCACCGCGCAGGCGGACGTAGAGTTCTTGCCGGTCAGTCAGGAAGACAAGGTTGCCCTCTGGCAGTTCATGCGCAGCACTCAGCATTGCCTGGTACGTTGGCACGGCACGGAGCTGCAGGCAGAGCCCAGGAGGTGGCTCAGGGACCAGCTGGCTGGCCCATGGGCAACACCTTGCCTAGAGCCCTGACTCACCCCCAAGGACATCCCGCTAGTGCCTGGTGGTCCGGGGGGTCCTGGTGGTCCTGGAGGCCCAGGGATGCTGATTGCTGTGGGGCAAGAAAGATGAGATGTAAAGTGATGAAGCATGGGGATGGATGCAGAAGTGTAGGGAGGGATGCATGAGATGCAAGGAAGGATGCGGCAGAGTGCAGGGAGGGATGCGGCAGGTGGAGTGAGGGATGCAGGGAGGGATGTCAGGACACAGAGAGGGATGCTGGGGTGCAGGAGGGATGTGGGGGGGTGAACAGAGGGATGTGGAGGTGGCAGGTAGAGGGATGCAACAGGGCAGCCACTCACCTTGCCTGTGGGGACCTGGGAAGGAGGGTGGACCAGGGGGTCCAGGAGGGCCAGGGGGGCCCTGCCGCCCCTCGTATCCAATACCAGGGGGACCCTGAGGTCCAGGAGGCCCTGGTGGCCCGACAATACTGTCCCCCTTGGGACCCTAGGCAGTGTGAGAGAATATTCCTTGAACAAAGCCTGTAGGGATGCTGCCCCTGCCATGCCCCCCTTGCTCCCTGCCCCATGAGGTACTCACCGGCAGCCCAGGGTATCCCTGGGGCCCTGGTGGTCCTGGCAGTCCGGAGACGCTGGCACTGTAAAGCGGGGTGCTGCCCGGCTCGCCCTTCTCACCCTTGGGCCCTGCATCCCCCTTGTCACCCTGCAGGATGGAACAGCCATCTGGGTGAGTGCCCAGGGTGCACCCCAATACTCCAAATCGTGCTGAGTTCCAGCCACCAGTGTGCAAAGGCCTTACCCGCAGGTTGGCACCCAAGCGAGCTGGGTCATAGGGAAAGTGGCCTGTGGAAAGAGGGAAAGGAGAGGAGAGTGGGGACAGGCACGAGCCAACTCCTGCCCACCTCTACATATGAGGACCCATCACCTACCTGGGGGTCCTGGGGGTCCAGCATCGCCCTTCTCTCCCTTTTGTCCTGGGAACTGGTGGAAACCTGTGGGCAGCAGCAGAGATGCCATCTCAGAGCTGCAGCATGCCAGCTCTAAGTGAGTGGGCTTCCCCCCAACCCTGCCTTGCTGAGGTTCCCCACACTGCCCAGAGGAGGCTGGGAGAGAGGTACCCCCTTACCAGGAAACGCCGGCAGTACGGGATGGCTGGAGTCGCTGAAGGTCTGTGGAGATGCAAAGGAAGTGGCTGCAGAGACAACAGCATCCTTGGGGATCCCCCCTCAATGCTGGTGACAGTCCAAAGTGCCAGCCCCAGCCAGGATGTCACCAGAGTATCCTCTATGCCCTCCAGCCAGGCAGAGGGCACCGGGGGACCCAGTCACCAGCATCTCCATCACGGTGACCGTGTTGCTACTCACGTTGCCACTGTTGTAGGCTATGCTGCCAGGTGGCCCAGGGGGCCCAGGGGGTCCTGGGGGTCCTGGGGGACCCTGCAGAGGGTGAGAAGATGTGTCAGGGTCCTGCAAAGTGGACAGTCCCCACCATGGGGCAGGACACCAGGGCCATGTCCTGCTCCAGAGGGGCAACCAGTCCCTGAGACAGGGAGACATGTACCCTTTGCCTAAGAGATTGGGGTACTCAGGGAGACCCTCGGTGTGTGTCCCCCAGTCTGCAGGGCCAGCAGCTGGGGGTCCACAGCAGTGCTCACCCGCAAGCCCAGCACATCCGCGGGGTCGCCCTTCTCACCCTTCAGCCCATTCATGCCAGGACGTCCCTGTGGATGAGCAGCACAGATGAGCCTCGTTCCCATCCCCCTGCTGACCCCTGGTGTCAGATCTGTTGCTCCAGAGACACCTCTGACACCCTGGCATCACCCTATCCCTCAGGGACACGGTAGGGTTTGGGATTCAGCAGGTGCAAGACGTGCAAAAGAGGCAGGGGGATGGCGTGGAGGCGATGGCCGAGGAGACAAACAAACCGGGAGCAGGTCTTACGGGTCTGCCGGGAAAGCCGATCTCTCCCTTCATCCCTGTTCGTCCCTGGGGACCCTGGAAGGGAGAGAAGATGAGGATGAGGATGCTCAGTACCGCATACTGTCCCCTTGTCTATCTCCCATACTATCCCGCTGTCCCCCTTTGCCCAGGATCATCCTTGTCCCTCCCCATGGGATACAAGGAGGATGATGATGGTGACTTACCGGTGGCCCAATCGGTCCCTGCAGCCCTGGCTCCCCCTGCAGACAATGGAGAGGGAAAGGGCATCACCACCAGGACCACCTGGCAGCTGTCACATGAGGATGTGCCCCCCATTCCCACCATGCTCTCACCTTTTCTCCTTTCACCTTTGCAGTGACCACGGTCCCATCAGGGCTGATGATGACACCAGGCTCCCCTTTCTCTCCCTGCAAGAGGAGGTGTGAGGGGACATGAAGGGACCAGGCTCCCTCCAGTGCCAGGGCTGGCATCACCAGTGGGACCTGGGGGTCAGGTATGATGGGGGACCAGGAAAGTGACCACCCCAGGGGTGGAGGTGACCTGGAGCAGTTACCTTCAGCCCTGGGGAGCCCTGGGGACCAGTTGATCCCTGATCTCCTTTCGGTCCCACTGGACCCTGCAGGGAGAAGACAGAGCCTACTGTCATTCCAACCCACCAACGGCAGACCCCAAACCCTGCGGCAAAGTGCAGCAGGACAAGCAACCAGAGCTGTCACTGAGGCCACCCCTGTGCTCCCCACATGTGTCACTGACTCACCGGGAAGCCAGCATGGCCTGGTCTGCCCTGCAGAGAGAAGCAGAGATGCTTCTAAGAGCAAAACCCCTCTTTCCAAAAAACAGGGTGCCCTCCTGGCACTGCTGAGGGGTGGGCACAGGTGGCAGGAGGGCCCTTACCTCTGGACCAGGATAAGCCACCAAAGATTTCTGCAAAAAAGAGACAAAATGAGGTTTTTCACACTGATCTTTGCTCTGCAGGTCAGAGCTGGACAAGTCTCCCTCACTCCCTCCACATGATGGCTGCTGGGAAGACCCCTTCCTCCCCCCCAGTTTTAGCTTCCCCCTGCTGTGCTGA
Source organism: Myrmophylax atrothorax (assembly GCA_026770055.1). Taxonomy (NCBI): domain Eukaryota; kingdom Metazoa; phylum Chordata; class Aves; order Passeriformes; family Thamnophilidae; genus Myrmophylax; species Myrmophylax atrothorax. The sequence continues at coordinate 197,402 of JAOXXN010000102.1, forward strand.
AGTCAGGTGCCACCACTTACATCTTCACTCGAGACAGTGATGACCTGTCCAGGGGGACCAGGTGGCCCAGGGGGGCCGGGCAGCCCCACACCATCTTGTCCTCGCTCTCCCTGGAAGACACAAGCCATCAGCCCCATGGCCACCACTGGCCAATCCCCATCCCCAGCCTGGTGGCACCCACCTTCTCGCCGGGGCTGCCTTTGTCACCTTTGGGTCCCTGGAAGGAGAAGCAGGCAGGGGTGAGCTTCCTGCTTGGCACCATATGGAGCCAGACTCTGGCTCACAAGCAGAGACTCCCTCCCATCTCCAGCTCAGCAAAATCCTTTAATCCAAGGTCCAGGCAGCAAGCCAGGCTGTGGCAGTTTTGGGTGGAGGTGGTAGTGAGTGGGGTGGCAAGGTGATGGGGACCAGTCCTAAGGTGTGTGGGCACCTCTGGCATGCAGTGAGCCAGGCCTCAAAGCAGGGAGGGGGAATTTTGGCTGCCTGGGATGGAGCTGCTGCAATCAAGGGTACTCTGTCTGCAGTGACAGGGCTTTTGGAACTGGGGGTGGCTGATGCTCCTACCTGTGGTCCAGGGAAGCCCTCCAGGCCAGGGCGGCCATCCACACCAGGCATGCCAGCATCTCCCTACAATGAGGAGTGGGAAAGAGCAGGATGCAGTGGGGAGCATCCAGCCCCAGGTCGGGGAGCACAGGAGTCCTGCCTGGAGCCGGCACACAGCCCATCTCAATCTCTCTGTGCTCCTACCTTTGGTCCTGGCAAGCCAGGCTGTCCAGGGCTGCCAACCTCACCCTGAAAGGAAAGAGGTGTTAGAGCAGGAGCATTCCTACAGGCTGCCTGTAGGCATCCTGCATGGATGGAGCCAGGGTGAGGAAGATGCTGCAAGGGTTCCTCACCTTCATCCCTGGCAGTCCTGGCACCCCCTGAAAGCAACAAGACCATGAGGATCATGTGACAGCAGGGGACATGATTGCAGGGAATACCCCAGGGAGCCCAAGATGGAGAGAGCAAGAATGGAGCTACCTGTGGTCCTTCAGGTCCAGGTGGTCCAGGGGTGAATGACAGCCCTGAGCCCTCCATGTCACCCTTAACAGGAGGAGAAGGGGCTGAGTCACATCTGTACCAGGCTGCAGGTCATCCTACCCACCATCACTGCAGTGCCCACTTACAAATCCAGCCTCGTAGCCCGGCCCTGGCGGCCCTGGGGGCCCAGGGGGCCCTGGCTGCCCTCGGGGTCCGATGGGCCCAGGAAGGCCAGCTAAGCCCATTTCTCCTGGGGGTCCTGCTGGTCCTGTTTCTCCTTTGTTGCCCTGCAAAAGGGGATAAGAAGGGGACAGAAAGAAGGTGAAAATGGTGCCTGCCTGGAGCCTGCAAGCAGGAAGCAGTGCATCCCCTCCAGAATCCCCTCTGGGACAGGACACAGATGCTCTTCCTGATGCTCCCCTGCCTTGGGCTTTGTGGGAATGGGCATTGCCCAGCTCAGGCATCCTTCATCGCACCTGCTCCCCATGTAATGTCTACAGTGGCCACCAGAGGCTTGCCTAAAATCATAAATGGGAATATTTTTGCACATGTGGCTGGCTCTGATGCTGCAGCAGAGCTCACTGCCAAAGAGGGATGCTCGCAGACATCCCTGAGCCTCGTGACAGTGTTGGAGCACCAGGATCAGTCCTTATACCCACTGCCACCCTATCTGCTCCCTAGGTGCTGGCAGAAGATTAGAATTAAGGTTAAGAAACATTAATTTTTGAAACCTTAAATTTTGCAGGTCAAGCCTTTACTTCTACTCTTAGGGATGCAGGGTGGAGAGAAGCTGGAGCAGGCAGGCAGAAGAGAGTGATGCATAGATGGTGTTTCCCAGTGGGGTGTGGGCACTCAAACCCCTCCCAGGCAAACTCTCTTCTGTGCCTTGAAACAGTCTGCTTGACTTTCCTGCCTGCTTCCTGCTGCAGCAGCCCTTGGAGCAAAGCCAAGGCAGGGAGGCAGGACCCTCAAGAACATCCTTTGGTGGGTCAGCAGCTCCATGGACACTTGAGCTGTGGCATTGATCTGGGAGGAACCCAAATACCAGCATCCCCCTCCTCATTAGCATGCAATATGCCCCCCCAAACAGCATCCCTGCCTCCAGTCTGCAATGGATGGGGGGACTCCCCCAAGAAACCCAGCCCAGGCACAGTACCTTGGGTCCCGGTACACCAGGGAGGCCAAGGTCACCCATGTCGCCCTGAGGAGGAGTAGGAGAAGGGAGAAGAGGGTGTGAAGAAGCTGACCAGCTCCAGGCAGGAGCACAATGGTACCCCCCCATCCCAGGAGCTGGACCTCCCAGGGATGTGCCAAGAGTGTTGGCTGCCTATAGGAAAGCCATGCCATGCTCCTGGGCCACATGGGCCACAGGACACTCACCCGCTCTCCTTTGGGCCCTGGTTGCCCAGCCTCCCCGTCTCTTCCTGGAGGACCCTGAGGACCCTGAAAGATTCCAGGAGCTGTTTCCAGCACAGGGGAAACCCCATGGGGCTGGTGGGCACTGAGCCCCCCACCACCACAGGGTAGCCCTGGGATGGGTCCCCTTGGCTACTCCATACACCTACCACTGGCCCTGGGGGGCCAGGGATCCCATCCCTGCCTGGCAGCCCCGGTGGTCCTGGCAGGTCTGTGCGGTTCATCCCAAATCGTCCTGGTTCCCCTGGCAAACCAGGCACTCCAGGTGGCCCTGGGGGACCGGGTGGCCCTCGAGGACCCTAAAAGAGAAAGGGGGGCCATGGCTGAGGGTGTCCCCCCACTCCCAGCTGGCAGGAAAGGCACTCACCCACACTTACCCGCAGGCTCTCCAGGTCACCGCCAAAGCCAGAGCCCTCCATGTCAATGAAGGTCTGAGGGAGAAGCAGGAGGGTGATGTCAGGCGCAGGGGGGCTGCGCAGGTCTGGTGGGACCATCCCACACCTCTAGGGCTTGATGGACCCCCACACCCCTCAAAACCCTGTCTCCCAGTGGGCACGTACCAGCTTGTCATTCTTGGAGGACGGTCCTGGTGGTCCTGGGGGACCAGGTGGTCCAGGGGGTCCCCTTGGCCCCACACCTGGGTCACCCTGGCACAGAGGAGAGAGTGTGGTTTGTGGGTGCAGCTCAGCTGCCAGTGAGAGGAAGAGGGGGAAGCAGAATGTTCTGCCCCTCAACACCAGCACCAGGCACTCACCTTCTCCCCCTTCGCACCCGGCTCCCCCGGCATCCCAGGGAACCCCTGGGGCCCCATATCACCCTGTGAAGGGGAAGGGGGGGCTGTCAGTGGGTGGCAAGGCAAGGGAGCAGCTGTCCCCCATCACCTCACCATCCCCCCATCCCACTTACAGGTTTGCCGTCCTCGCCAGGATCTCCCTAGGAATGGCAGAGAGGGGACAGGTCAGTGTGCAGGTGGGTAAGGTGGAGGCACAGGGGACATCCCAGGGATGGGGGACTCGACTCACAGGCTCGCCATCCCTGCCAGGGGCTCCATCTTTCCCTGGTGGCCCTGGGGGACCAGTGACCTGCTCCACCACCGAGCCATCAGCATGCCGAGAGAGGGTCCCAGGCGGGCCAGGGTCACCTGGTTCCCCTTTTTGGCCCTTAGAGCCAGGGTAGCCAAATCCAGCACTGCCCTGGGGAGGGAAGGGACATGGGGATGGGTGGCACATCCCTGAGGTAAGAGCCCAGGGAAGGCATGGCTTTGTCCCAGCTCAGCCAGCAATGCTCACCTTAATGCCCAATTCTCCTTTCTCTCCCTGAGGATCAGAAACAGAGTGTAGCAGGTGTCAAACAAGGACATGTCACTGACACCCTCAAGCCCCCATGGACCATGTTCTCACCCACCTTTTGGCCCTTGACACTGCCTGTTCCCACGATACCACCAGTCCCTGAGTCCCCTTTCAAGCCACGTTCGCCCTTTTCCCCCTTTTCACCTTTGGGGCCGGTGCCTGTGGGAAAGTAAAAGAGAGCTGGTCATGCTTGGTGATGGTCACGCCACCATGTCCCTACTTGCATGTCCCTGGGAAGGGGAAAGCTGCTGGAATTACCTCCTGTGGAGACCCGCAGCGTCTCCTCTGCTCTGGTTCTCTCAGCTTGCTGTGGGGATGCCCCACTGCTCCTCGGTCCGCTGCTCCCCACAACGGGAGGAGAGGTGACAGGGACAGCATCCAACAGCCCTGGGACACCCTGTGCAAACAACGAGGGGACACCATGGTGCCATTTACCTCACACTGCCTTTCCATAAGGAACAGGTGCTAGGACACCATGAAGCATCCTATGACTATGACCATGGAGGGCTCTCAGCCCTCCTCTCCACTAAAATTCTGAGATCCCACCACAAGTGCAACACATGCAGGCAACAACTCACCCCGACCTTCCCTGAGGGTTGGTGTCCACCTGCTCCACTGCCGAAATCACCAGAGACCTGCATGGAGCAGGGATGAGAAGTGAGCTGGGAGCATGGTGGGGGGCACCCCTCTAGCCTGCCCCAGCCAGACTGCCAGCACTCACCTCTGAGTCATCCTCCTCTTCCTCGCACTGGCGCTCAGCCGCCCGCGGGTCCCCTTGCAGCTTCAAATCAGCAATGACCCCCTGGAAAGAAAACCATGGGTGGATGGGTGACACAGACAGACATGTGCCACAAGCCACTCTGCCATGATGTGACCCACTGTGCCCCTTGGCCACCATGTCCTTGAGTGGGAGGAGATGGTTAGATGAGATCTGTTGTCAGCAGTGTGAGCAGCTGGAGGAGGTCACCACCCACCGGGGGCATTTGTTTGCAGGAGGAATTTATTTCATTTTTATTATATATAAAAATATATTTATTATATATCTTTAACTTAATGTACTTATAATGTATTCACATTATAATGTCACAGTCAGGCTGGCTGAACTGCAACTGCCTCTGATCCTTGTTTTCTTAAGCCCATCATGTTTCCTTGCCCAGACATGGTGCACTGTGCTTTCAAGCCAGCCTAAATATTATTTTAGGTGTCTTGCCCAGAGAAGAGACACCGAGGGGGAGGTATCTCCCCTCTCTGATCTCACTTCCCAGCATGATCCCTTGCTCCTCCCCACCAGGATCAGAGGGATGGGTAGCATCCCATTCCTGGCAACATCCCACCCCATTAGCATCCTTGTGTTCCACCTCAGCAGCAAAGACCTAAGCTGCATTCTGGGGTGTACTGGGTGACCTCACTTGCAGGGGCAGCTGTGGGGTTCAGGCTGTTACTCACACACCCTCCCCAGCTGAGACAAGGATGCTATGGGTGTTTGCATCCTTAGGAAGGGATTTGTGGTGGTTTCTTGTATAAACAAACAGCCTGGATACACACAGTGCTTGCAAAACCCAAATAAATGGTAAGGAAGTGCAGATTATCCTAGGAAATACAAAATGTGGGCTGCAGGGACTTGGCCCTGCCAGCAGTCCTTGCACGGGGCAGGGAGCCCTTGGGAGAAGAGAAACAAGAAGCATAGTCAAAAAGCTGCTGGGCAGCTGGGCAGGCCCTGGCCCCTTCCTCTGGTCAGCCCACCTGGTACCAGCTCTGGTACATGGATTGTCAGGTCATGCTGGTGGTGCTGGGAAGGGGCTGCAAAGTTGAAACCTGGGCTTGCCAAAGGCATCAGAAATAACCCAGTTCCAAGCCCTGAACTGAGGCACCCCCACCAGTGATGGTTATAGGGGCCCTTTTTCAGCCTGTTTGCTCCAATAAAGGGGGCAGCAGCACCATAGATCTTACAATGAATCCAAAGAATCATGGAATCATTAAGGTTGGAAAAGCCCTCCAAGATCAAATCCAACCATTCCCCCAGCACTGCCAAGCCCTCCACTAAATCATGTCCCCAAGTGCCATATCCAGCTGCAAACAAATGCTCCTGCCAGACCCCATCCGAGACCCCATTTGCCCTCTTAGTAACTGCTGTCCCAGGGGCTTCTGAGTCACCTGCAGGCTTTGCCCCTCCAGGTTTCATGCCATTGACAGAAAGGTGACTGTGGAAGAAGCAGAGGTGCCAGGACACCCCTCCAGCTGCCTGCCAGCAGCTCATCCTGTGGCTTGACCCAGGGCCAGGTTTTAATCCACTCGATGCCCTGTTAGTTCCAGATAACACGAGTCAGGGCCGGACAGCGATGGAAACACCACGAGGCAGTCAGATGCTGCTCGCCTCTCATCCAGCCAAGGCACTCAGTCTCCTTCCCTCAATGGCCAGCTATTCCCCATGGGAAAACCGGGGGTGGGCAGTGGGATCGGGGGTTTGGCAAGCTTGGGAGCATCACCTGCTAAAAGGGTCTGCTCTGCTCCAAGCTGTTGCTCTGCCTTCCATATGGTGCCAAACCGCGTCCAGCTGGGGAGAGGAGCTCATCCAGGGCCATGACCTGGCCCTCCCAACATGTTCAAGAGCAAAAAAACTGCTCTTCAAGAGCAAGTGGCTCTTCAAGGGACCTGCCTGAATCCCAGTGCAAACCAGTCTGTAGCCCATCAATGATTAACCCCTTCCTGGGGGAGGTTTCCCTCCCCAAAGCCATTCAACCGGGAATGTGGCAGCACAGTCAAGATGATTGTTTATGCTCAGAAATGTGCTTTGCAAAACTTCAAGGGAAAAGCACTGCTCCCCTCGGCAGAGCCTCTGTTGCTGGGCAAATCCTGCTCAACTCATGAGAAACCTGAACATTCCTCTCCTCAGGCACTGCAGGGGATTTCCATGTCAGCTGGGCATGTCCCCCACACTTTCCATAAACCTTATCTAGAACAAGAGTTCTGCTCAAAGCACAGGCTGAGCTATCACATCCCTCCTCACTCTCCAAAGTCTTCCTGGAGATACCACTCAGTATCAGCCAACAAAGATATGCTCCAGCCCAAGCATTTTTTCCTGCTAAGAGAGACATTTTTCCAGCCACACCAGCTCCTCCATCAAAGGAGTTGGGTATTTTTAGCAATGGTGAGATCTGAAGAGGCTCCATGTGTTTGCTGGGAAAAGGTGTGGGCAACGTGGCTGCTGTAAGGCAATCCCACAGTACTCCTGCCAGCCAACCTTGAGAGCTTTGCCTTGGTGAGCCCCAAGACAATAACATTAGTGGCATCTCAAGACACCTTTCCCCCCGTCTCAGGTGTCCCCTTCCCCAGGGACACACATGGAGTGTGGCTGCTGGTTGTCTTCCAGGCAAAGAGGTTGGTTCAACAGGCATAGCCAGTGTCACATCTCTCAAGGCTTCTTGGGGTGACCTGAGGTCTTACCTGGTATTTGTCTGGGTCAGCCCCTCCAGCCTGAGCAACAAAGAGCCCAGAGCCATCTTCCAGCTCCATCTCATCTGGGGAGCGCTCGAACCGGACCCGCTCATGCTCCTCGCAGTCCAAGTAGAGGATGACCTCATCCTCCTCCACACTGATGGCAAAGCGTGTCCACTGGTTGAGCAAGGTGGGCACAGTGAAAGTGGCTGCTGGATATGAGCTGGGCGAGCCTGGCTCCGTGTAATAGAAGATGATCTGCTGCTTGCCTGCCCGCAGCTCCGAGAGCTTGACACCCACATAGATGATGCTCTGCGAGGAGTCCGTGATGGCAAAGAGCATGCCAGCCCGGGGAGTGGTGGGCTGGATGTGGAACAGGAGGGAGAAGTCCCGGTAGAAAGGGCTCGGCAGGTGGTACCGAGCCACCTGGCCCGTGTTAGCGTTGGGACCGAAGACGTAGCCAGGGTTGTTGTCAGGGCCATAAATTTTCAGGATCTCCTCTGGAGGTGGGTCTCCAATCAGCTCCAGGAGGCTGACCTCAGTGCTCAGGCTCTCTGCGGGAAAAAGGGAAAGGGGATGGTCAAAACCAGCCAGGCAAAGATGGTCACTCAACAAAGTGCCTTGAGGGGACACCCCTGGCCATGTCTCCCCCAAACAGTGCTCTTTATTGGCTTCCTCTGCCCTTCCTCCCCAGGGACTGAGAGTTTTCCTTCAGGCTGTGGGTCCCACCACACCATTTGGATGCAACTCCCCAAATGCCACCCAATCCCTGTGGCTGGCCCTCCAATCGCAGCTGGGACACTGGAGCATGGTTGGAGTTGGAAGAGACCTTACAGATCATCTAAGTCTAATTCCTCTGCTATAGGCAGAGAGACCTTCCACTAGACCAGTTGCTCAGAATTCCCTGAGGTGGGATAAAACCAAAGGGCTTGCCCATGATGGGGGGATGCTGCTGGAGCACCAGGATGTTGAGCAACCAGGGAGCCCTTAGAAAGTGTGTTGCATCCATACCCGCTCTAAGGTCACAGTGACCACTCACGTCACCCAGGGACAGGATCCTAGGCTCATCCCAGCTGGGAATAAATCAGAGCCATCCTCTCACAGCACCCTGGGAACATGACTCAAGCCAATGTGCCCTGTCAGCTTCCCAGATGCTCTCAATTTGAAGCTCGCCTCCTTTCCCAACTCCTATTGAGAATTAGGGAATTAGGGAAGTTCTGCTGGAGGCCGTCTCTCTCCTACCCGACGCAGCTGAACATCTGGTCTGGGCGAGCCAGCCCTTGTCCGCCAGCTCCCATTGTTTTGGCAGCCAGCACATCCTCATCGCCCACACACCGGGCGCTGGATTCCTCCTCTCCTATGTCAACTGCTCGGGGTCAGTGCCAACTCCATGGGAGCGAACACGCCGGGTGCTTTTTAACCTCTCATTTCCTGGGAGTGAGAAAACCCAACCACTCCGGCTCTGAAACAGCTGAGGGATCTGCACTGGGAATGAATGTTCAGTGCTGATTTTGGCCCCATCCCGAGTCAGGAGCAGGAGCAGGAGCTAAGACAATTCAATGTCCCCAGCTCCATCCTTATTTTGAATGTGAGCAATGGGGAGTAGGGGGAGTCAGATGTGTATCCTGGGGTATCCTGGGCTGAACCCAGGAGGATCAGTCAGGAACCTCCACCCAGCTCTAGAGCCAGGCATTGTCCTCCAGAACTCTTAAAAAACCCCTAAATTACAAAGAAAAGAAAAAAAGAAAGAAGGAATCAGGCCTGCCTTACCCAGCCTGGAAGAAAAACACATCTCTTGGGATGGTGATGAAAACCTGGGTGCCTCTTTCAAAGCCTGGCGGACATCATGGAGCATTCCCAGCCTCCCCCTGCTGCTGAGTCCCAGTGCCAGCGCCAGCCCCATGACAGGGACCCAGCAGTGGGGACATAAGAAATGCCACTGAATAAACATGGGGTTAAGTTTTCACTCTGCCAGACCCCAGACCCACTGATCCTCTCTTGAGCTCTCAAACTGCTCAGTGTCCACTCTGCTACCCCAAGCCCCAGTCTCTCCCAAGCTTGGCACCCCAAAACTGACCTGGCTGGGAGAAGATCTCCCTCCTGGTCTGTCACCAGTTCTATTCCTCTCCTTTGCCCTGCACAGGGATCAGACTTCCCCATGGGGCATCTCCAGTCTGCTTAGAGAGGAACCTCTGGATCCTGGAGCCCACCATCCTTTAGAGCCCAGCATCCTTTCACACCCAGATGTGCACAGCCCTACACCAAAAATGATGGGGCGAGTGAGTGGGGTTCCCCCAGACCCACAGACTGTCACCCACCCATGAGTCACCCCCCCCTCCTCAGGCCCCCCACAAGCTCTCTCCAATTGCAAATACCAGGATGCAGTATCTGGGGTTGAAGGAAGCCAAATTCTCAGCAGCTTCAGGGGAAAAGGAAACCAGAGCTTCCTCAGGGGGATCCACACGGGTGTAAGAGCCAGTGCTGCAATTCCTGCAGCCAGACAAGTCATTGTGTCTCCCCCAGGGCTTGGGGTGATGGGGGACACACTGAAAGAGGCTTTTGTTAGCAGTGCAACTTTCAACCACGCTCCCCTTAGAGCTGCAGATGGCTCTGGGAACCTCCTTCCTCTCCAAACATGCCACTCGCCCTCAAGTCCAGAGGGGGAGCTGGATGCTAGCATTTCCCAAAGCAAAAGGGGACACACCTTTTCCCTACATGACAGCAAGCAAAGGCTGGATGGGGAGTGGGGAGCAGAGGGGTTAAAGAAGACCCCTTCAAATGTCTGCTCCGCTCCAAAAGCCAAGTGCTCTTTCTCATCCACCAAACCTCTCAGGCCATGCCTGCTTTTTCCAAAAGGTATCCAGAGCCCAAATATTGCAGTTCATCAACCCCGTGGCAAACTGGCAGCACCCACTGTGGAGCATGGAGAGATGGCAGAGGCCACAGTGGGATTGGTGCTGGCACAGGATGGCTGGGAGAATGTCTCTTGCAGCAGTGATTCTGCCATTGCAAAGGTCCCCAGGATGTTCCAAGCTGCCATCCCACTGTGCCATGACCTTCCTGGCTGGCTTGAGCCCAGGCTGCCAGCGTGGGATGCAGAGGACCCCCAGCATGTAGGAGTATCCCAAGTCACTCCATGAGGTGCACCACAGTCCCCACAGCCCCCCGTCATTCCTGATGCTGCCCATCCGAGACACCACGGCATGCTCTTGGAATGGCATGCACCTCCCCTCTGAGCATCCCCATGATCCCACTGCATCCCCCCAGTGAACAGAGCCTCTTTGACACTGACCATGTGTGGGATCCTTGTCTGTCACCCGCCCCCTCACCCCTAAATCGCCCCTCTGGCTCCTCATTGGCATCTCCCGGCTATCACCCGAGGGCATGGGGGGCTGGCATGGGAACACAGCCTCATTCAGAGGGTTTGGTGGGGGAGCTCCTGCTTCCATCCCAACGTGCATTTCTCCAGGCACCAGTCACCCACCCCACTCCCATTCCTTCACCCCCTGGCCCCAGAGGCACGTCTGGGTCTCTGGCTGACACACAGAAAGGTCACAGCCACCAAATGACAAAGCTGGAGGCGAAGTAACCTCTCCCACTTTTCCAAGCAGGCGGGGATCAAACATTAGCCGTCGGGTGAATCATTAACCCAAAGTAAAGGGCTGCTCCAGGAGAGGGGAGCATGTGGGCACTGCCTTGGGTCACCTTGAAACCTCTTCACCACCATGGTGCTGTGGTTGAGTGGTCACAGGGCCCAGGTCCTTCCCCTGTTCCCAGGGGGAGATGACAGCTCTCCAAGTGCCCCAGTCCCAGGATGGGCACCCCAAAGCACTGTGGCACTGGGAAACCAACCATGAATGCCAGCATGATGTGCTTGGGGAGCATGTCCTGTCCTGACCACCAGGACCCCCACTGTATTTCACCAGGGGTGATGCTCAGCCTTGTGGAGGGAGACAAAACCCGATGGTTCTCTGTTTGGAAAAGCCAAGGCTGCACAGAAAGTGATTTGGGACTCAGCAGCATCCCATGGGGACAAGGCAGAAGCATCCCTCAGTGCCTGGGGTGGGGTTTGGGGAGGGGAGACACACAACACAGGGACATCCCCCGCCCACGTTACCTGCAGAAGCATTAACAAAGACACAAGAATACCCTTCCTCCTCCTCAGGGAGAGCATCGCAAGGCAGAGGCAGGCGCCCACCAGCCAAGTGAATCCAACACAGGTCTCTGACGGCCTCACAGAAGCCCTGGCATGGTGGGGGGGTTATGGGGACCGAGGTGCTACACCCAGGGAGCAGCAGCAAGCAGAGGAACCACTCCAGGTAGCGATGGCACCGCGATTCAAGCAGCCCCTCCCACTCATGCAAAGCAGCCCGAATTTCCTCCTCGCTGCTGTGGTGGAGGTAATTTGGTAATCGGACATGGCTGGTGCCCAGCACGCTGCAGAAGGGCAGGTGGGTTGGGATGGGCAGGCAGTGGCCGGCCGCTGGCATCAGTCCAGGAAAGAAGGATGTGAGATCTGCACTACTACTACCATAGAGTCTCATAGAAGCTGTTAGTAAATCAAACTCGAGAGGACTGGAGTTATCAGCAAGAGGAGGATTCAGACCATTATTCACCCTCTGGTTAGGCAAAGGGGGGCTCTGGCTCCCATTCATGCTGGCCAAGGCCAGCCCCTGGTGGCCGGTGTCATGCCATCGGTTTGGTGACGTTCCATGGTGGTGATGGTGAGGTTGTGCTGTGGGGTCCTGGAATGGCACTGCCTGCTTATGGGTACTGTCACCTGGTGAGAAAGGAAAAGGGGCACTACCTGGCTGGGGACCTGCTGGCCTCTGCAAGGACATCCATGTCTGCATTGCTGTGGGGGTCCCCGTCCCCAGGAGCTCTGAGTTCTCGGTGGTCCCTGTTCTCAGGAGCTGTGGGTCCTCAGTGGTCCCCATCCCCAGGAGCTGCAGATTGTCAGTGGTCCCTGTCCCTGGGAGCTGCAGGTCTTCAGTGGTCCCCCTCCCCAGGAGCTGTGGGTGCTTGGTGGTCCATGTCCTCAGGAGCTGTGGGTCCTTGGTATTCCTAATCCCCAGGAACTGCAGGTCCTCAGTAGCCCCTGCCCCCAGGAGCTGTGGGTCCTCAGTGGTCCCCATCCTCAGGAGCTGCAGGTCCTCAGTGGTCTCCATCCTCAGGAGTTGTGGGTCCTTAGTGGTTCCTGTGCCCAGGAGCTGTGGGTCCTTGGTGGTCCCCATCCTCAGGAACTGCAAGTCCTCAGTGGTCTCTGACCCCAAGAGCTGTGGAACCTCGGTGGTCCCCATCCTCAGGAGTTGCAGGTCCTCAGTGGTCCCTGACCCCTGGAGCTGTGAGTCCTCAGTGCTCCCCATCCTCAGGAACTGCAGGTCCTCAGTGGTCCCTGACCCCTGGAGCTGTGGGTCCTCAGTGCTCCCCATCCTCAGGAACTGCAGGTCCTTGATGGTCCCTGACCCCTGGAGCTGTGGGTCCTCAGTGCTCCCCATCCTCAGGAACTGCAGGTCCTCAGTGGTCCCTGACCCAAAGAGCTGTGGGTCCTCAGTGGTTCCCATCCTCAGGAGTTGCAGGTCCTCAGTGGTCCCTGACCCCTGGAGCTGTGGGTCCTCAGTGGTCCCCATTCCAAAGGGCTGTGGGTCGTTAGTGGAGCTGCCGATGCCATCCTGTCCAGGGGCAGGTGAGGTGCTGTGGGGAGGAGCGATGCTTGACTGTGCCATGCTCTCCAGCAGCCCTGTGACATTCCTGTCCCACTGCTCTGTGGTTTTGGCTGCAGTCCCTTCACCCACAGGCGCTGCTGCACCAGGATCTGGCTCCTGCTGCTGTGGGGTGGTGACATTCCCTACCACCTCCCCACGCCGCGTTCCTGGGGACAGGCTGGGAGCAGGAGCTGCTGCTGAGGGTAGCGGCTCCGACGCCGGGATTCCCTCGCCGGGAACTGCTGGGCTTCCTGTGGTCTTCGTGCTGTCCCAAATCCAGTCCAGAAACTGCGTTTCGGAGGAGGACAAGCAGCAAGCCAGGAGGAGCAGAAACCCCAAGTAAGCTGGGGCCATTGGAAAGGGAAAATGACTCCGTTGCTTCCAAGAGTGAAAGGGAGGAAGGAAAGGAGGGAAGAGGCAGGAGTTCTGCCCCAGCCAGACTCCTGGAGCGCTCACATCGCTCTCTCCTCCCAGGCTCCGGCACTCGACCCTTCAAACCGGAGCGGAGCAGCGGGAGGAGTGGCCGCGCTGCCGGCCTCGCCGAACCCTCCTCTCCCCAGCCCAGCCTCCCACTCCCGGCACAGCCCCTCGGGGACCCCACCGCTTGGCTGGGGACCCACCTGAGCCCCCCAAAACCTCTGGGAGCCAAGCCAGCCTTCAGACGCACCCTATCGCCTGTTCTAGCAGCTGCTGCCAGCTGTTTAACTCCTTCCTGACCAGATTATCCTAAATCCTCTCTCTCTCTGCTTGGTGGCTCTGGTTAAATCGAGAGCTGTACATGGTGGGGTCATGCATGGACATGGTCCCCATGGATGCCACCAGCTCCGGTGGGTCACCCTGCTCTAGATCTTGAGAAAAGGTTATAACCTCAGAGCAAAACAGAACAAGGACGGAAAACAAAGCCAGAAAACACTTCCAATATTTCCACCAGCTGGAACCACAACAAGTCCCAAAAGGCAAGTGTTTAAAGCCACTTTCTTGGCTTGGTTACAGGGCCAAGACCCAGCAGGTGCTGTCACAGGATGGCAAAGGGGGGCACTTGCAATTCCCCCACCATAAGCGTCACGTCAGACACGTCTGAAAGCCAGGTCTGAGTAATCACAAGTTTTCCAATCACAAGTTTTCCTGGAGCCTGAGATGCAAATCCCCCTGGGCAGTGCTGGCACTCTCCCACACCCCAAAAATTCAATTGTTCTTCACCTCAGCTGAAAAAAATTCCCCCCAAATCCATTTATCCCTCCTGTTTTCCCATGTCAGTGTTGTCCTGCTCTGGTGACAATGCCCCCTGTTCCTGGGGATCACTGAGTCCCTGCTTCCCTGCAGAGATGGAGCACATCCACAGCCCACACCGCCATGGGGACACCAGTCAAGTCACCTTTGTGGCTCGAAAAGTGTCCCTGAGAAGGGATGTTGATGGGGAGGTGACAATTTTGGCTCCCCTTGGCCAAGTGACAGGGAAAGTCACAGTCTGCCATAACATGGTCCTACAGTGCAGAGCTCTCCTGACACTCTGGTTTAAAAACATCCAGGAAAATCACTGAAACAAATGTTCAGACGTCTATTTTGCTTTATGCAACATTTCCCACACCACTTTTTAAGCGAAACGGGCGAGTTTTCCCCTTCAAATGGGAGCCGGATGCTGTTGCCAACAGCTTGCCCCATGACTGATGCTGTTAGGGGTGCCTGTTGTGGAGCAGCCCACCACTAATCCACACGGAACGCAGTCCTGTCCGTATGTCAGAGTTTCCATATGGCCCCCCCTGCAGAGCTCCTGTGCTCCCATCAACCTGAGGAAAGGAGCCAGGCAGCTGCCAACCCGCTGCAGCATGTTGGGGCGGGAGCCCGGTGCGCCGGCGCTGCTCCCCCGGGGCAAGGGTGCAGTGGCACAGGGTGGTGTGGGACCACCCTCCCGTGTCCTTGGCACACCCCAAAGGGATATGAACAACTGCTGCTCCTCTGCCACTGGTGGGATGGAAAAGCTTGGTGTTCCCAAAGCCTCCTCTCCAAACTGTAGGGGGGATAATCAGGGTGACAGCCAGCAGCAGGGATGTGATCCAAGCCCCCCAGCAGGGATGTGATCCAAGCCCCCCAGCAGGGATGTGATCCAGGCCCCCCAAAAGGGATGTGATCCAGGCCCCCCAGCAGGGATGTGATCCAAGCCCCCCAAAAGGGATGTGATCGAAGCTCTCCACCAGGGATATGATCCAAGCCCCCAAAAGGGATGTGATCCAAGCCCCCCAAAAGGGATGTGATCCAAGCTCTCCACCAGGGATATGATCCAAGCCCCCAAAAGGAATGTGATCCGAGCCCCCCAGCAGGGATATGATCCAAGTCCCCCAGCAGGGATGTGATCCAAGCCCCCAAAAGGAATGTGATCTGAGCCCCCCAGCAGGGATGTGATCCAAGCCCCCCAAAAGGGATGTGATTCAAGCCCCCCAAAAGGGATGTGATCCAAGCCCCCCAAAAGGGATGTGATCCAAGCCCCCCAGCAGGAATGTGATCCAGGACCCCCAGCAGGGATGTGATCCAGGCCCTCCAGCAGGAATGTGATCCGAGCCCCCCAGTAGGGACGTGATCCAAGCCCCCACAAGGAATGTGATCCGAGCCCCCCAGCAGGGATGTGATCCAAGTCCCCCAGCAGCGATGTGATCCACGCTCCCCAGCAGGGATGTGATCCGAGCCCCCCAGCAGGGATGTGATCCGAG
>JAOXXN010000102.1:215315-230360 GCA_026770055.1 Myrmophylax atrothorax
AAGGGAAGGGAAGGGAAGGGAAGGGAAGGGAAGGGAAGGGAAGGGAAGGGAAGGAAGGGAGGAAAGGGAGGAAAGGGAGGAACTCTGACAGCAGCACAGACAGAATGCTGGAGGTACAAGCACTGAGCAGAAAAATTCAGGCACTGTCAGCAGCAGATGGTATCTATAAATCCTATTGATATTTGGGATTTTAATCCATTCTCCATCTAAAAGCCCAAACAACACTTAAAAAGGCCCTCATCCAGACGCCTGCTGAGGCTGTTGCCACATCCCAAGCCACTGACCTCCCATGCTGAGACAGTCCCCAGGGAGAGGCAGCAGGATCTGGCCCATGCACGGGCGCTCAGCCAGGGAGATGGGAAGGCAGGGGAGGAGGATCCATGGAGGCCAAGCAGGCAGGAATGACAGCACCATCACAGCCCCAAAAATGACACAGGTGGTCCGACAGGACCTGCCTCCAGGACAGCATTTCCCCCCACATCTGGCTGTGCAACTCCACGGAGCTCCCCAGAACGGCAGCGTTCCTAAACAGTTACTCATGGAGAGCCAGAAACATCCTCCCAGCAAATTCCTCAATAAATAAACCATGGAAATGTCACAACTGTCTGGGGGAGCCATCAAATAAGCCCGGGGGAAAGGAGGGCAGCTGTGCCCAGACCTTACCAGCTACCTGCATCCTCCTCCTGCTCCCAAAATGAGCAGAGCTGGGTAAGGCACTGCCAAGAGATGCTGGTGTCCCTCTCTGCCCCATCCACATGAACAGGGCAAGGCAGCAGAGAATGGGGGCTGGGGTGACTTTGGCCACTCCACGAGGTGCCCTTGCAGGGAAGAGATGGTGGAGAAGGGCCATCAATATCTTGGCACAGCCAAACCAAACCCAAGGGAGGTCTGTAAAAGTACAAGGAGGTCTTTAAAACACAAGGTGAGCTTGGGGTGACCTGTATCCCCCAGCCCCAGTGGGTGTTCACTCCATTCTCCCCCCACAGGGGCAAACGACTCTGCTGCCTGTCACTTGCCTCCCTCCAGGACCAATTCACAGTCGCTGCAGAGGGAGATGGAGATAAGGAGCAGGAGGTGACGGGAAGGAATGCAAACCCCTTGACCATCCTCCTCCACCTTGATAAATCACCTTGAAGACTAATTGCTCCTCGGAGGGGGGAAGACTTGCCTCCCCCTTCTCATCCCCCACCAAGGTCCAGGTTCAGCCTGGGAGCCACTCCTGAGAAGTCCCAAATTTCAATCGAGTTCCTGGCATTCTTGCCTCTGCATGAAGCCGAGGGGGCTCCCGGCCACACTCTGACCACCCTCGGGGCAGGCGTGGGAGGCTACACCGGTTAGTGGAGGAGGATCGGCTGCTGTCTCCATGAGGGCCAGGCAGGAACTGCATTCCCATTCCAAAGCCTCTGTTTACCCGAGGATACAGGGACACCAGTGCACCCAGCATCCCAGCTCGCAAACAGATGCTGAGTGGCAGAATTAGGGGAGATGAAGGATAGGATGAAGGATTTATGATCCAAGTCAATGCCATCCCAACCTGAAAATCAGAGGAAGACAAGGCACCCAGGTGGGATACATAATCCCTGGAGCTCAAAGCCTTCCAGGCTGAGGCCCCTCAGCCATGCCAGGATATGAAGCCTCCAATGGTCACAGAGCTACAGACACTGTCAACAAGTAACCCTGCACCAGCTTTGAAACCTGCACCACAAAAACTGCGAGTTGCCCAATCCCAGCTGTTTTCCAGGACTTCAGAACTGAAGAAAACCGAAGAAAATATCAACAAAGATTAAAAAAACCCAGCAATTCATCAAACAAAATACAGAAGAGCTACCAAACGATGTCGTACCTGAAGCTACAACGGAGCGGTACAGCATCCGTCCTGTGGAACTGCATCTGTCCTGCATCTGCCACCAGCCATGGATGCTGGTCCATGCTGCTGCAAGGGGCAATTGCCACAGCTTGTGGCTGCTTTACAGAGCCTCAACTTGGATTTACAGTGAAGGAAACCACTCTGCAGGTCACTAACCTCACCCTCAGCACAGCGTGCAGCGAACAAAACCAAAGCTCAGCGGTTGCTGCGGGGCCAGGTGGTGAGAAACGCTATTTTGTTAGGGAATGGACAGGAAAAGGGGGATCCAGGAGGGGGGGTTGTTTTTGGATTTCAGCTCATCCAACCAGTCTGGGTCTTGTCAGCACTGCCCTCCTGCAGTGCAGGCGACTTTGTTTAGCTTGGAGCCTCTGGAAGCCCCCGGCTGAGCTCGTAATAAGACTCCGTGTCCGCTCCGTGGTCCTTCCACCTCTTTGCACTCCTCAGACAATAGTTTGCCTGTGCTGCTGACTTTGGCAGCATTTCCAAAGCTTTGCCTCCTTCCAAAGTTTCCTCTGCACCAGGCAGCCAAGTTTGGCCGTCCTGCTTTGTCGTCCCATGCCAGTGCATCCCATCCCAGGCTGTCTGCAGCGCACTGTGCTTCACGCCAGACCTTTTGGTTCCCCAAACTGGAGACACAAGGCGGGGAGATGCCCAGAAGGCCCTTTGGGGGTGGATGCTGGGGTCATCAGCAGCCTGGATGAGGGGCCACTTAAACAGGGAAAGCACCACCCAGCCCTTGAACCACTCCTGGGAATTAAGCTGAGCAACGACAACCTGATGTCAGCCAAGGCTGAGATCCCTCTCTCCCTACCATGTGTCGAGCACATATTTAAGCAGGAAAATTTAGATCTTTTGAGGAACTCCAAGCACCACTGGAGACAGATACTAAACAGGTCATACAGGTCAATGATACTTTGCTGCTCCATGCAAGTGCTGGGGAAAGCCAAGAGGACCTGGATGATGCCAGGAAACACATCATCCCTTTCCAACCAACAACCATCATTTGACCAATTATTCCCTTTTTCTACAAGCCACTTGCTCTTAAAGCAAAATACAACACCAATAAGTAGCTTTAATGCACTGGAATTCACCATCTATAACATAACAGATGTCAGGAACAAGGAGAGTTGTAAACTGGGTTCCTACTTGCACGAAGATGGAGATTCCAGAGCAGGTTTGCCCCCTGCCACAGCCAGGCACCATCCCAGGCATCAGCACTCCAAAACAAAGCTGGCCAGCCCACAGGCACAACGCCACTGGCCAAGGACATCCCTGTGGCACAGCGCCACAGAGATGGGTCCCCACAAGCTGTTTTCTGGGATGAGAAGGGTTAAAAAAAAAAACCCAAAACCACACAAAAAAGCCCAGCAGGAATGCCTGAAGGGGAGGATTAGAGAGAATAGGGCCATTTCTCAGCAAAGACTATGGCAACGTAAATAGAAAAGTAACATTACGCTGAAGACAGGGGCCCTTTCCCTTTGCTCCTGCCCTACAATGCCACTATTGTTTTGCTGACAACTGGTAATTATCCCAAGCTGCACACACTGGTATTCCCACCCTTTAACCGGGAGGGATTTTGCTGCCGCCCGACCCTCTGACACCAGCAAAAATTCACATACCAGAGGGTTCAAAGGGGGGGCGGGCTGGAAAGGCAGGGGAGACTCACGGGGACGTCATTCACAGAATCCCCGAGCTGTTGGGGTTGGAAGAGACCTCTGGAGATCATCAAATCCAACTCCCCTGCTAAAGCAGGTTCACCTGGAGCAAGTTGCACAGAATCATGTGCAGGTGGGGTTTGAGTCTCTTCAGAGAAGGAGACCTTCCAGTGCCTAAAGGGGCTCCAAGAGAGCAACCTGGGACAAGGGGGAATGGCTTCCCACTGACAGAGGGCAGGGTTAGATGGGATATTGGGAAGAAATCCTTCCCTGTGAGGGTGGGCAGGCCCTGGCATGGATTGCCCAGAGAAGCTGTGGCTGCCCCATCCCTGGAAGTGTCCAAGGCCGGGTTGGATGGGGCTTGGAGCAACTTGGGCTACTGAAAGGTGACCCTGCCCAGGGCAGGGGGTGGACCAAGATGGTCTGGATAGTCCCTTCCAATGCAAACCATTCTGTGATTCAACAGCTTTCTGTGATTTGGGAGGGTTTTATTCCTGATGGCCACACTCAGAGTTCAAAGTGCCCCAAAAAGCAGGGGGTCTTTCTCCCCATGCCCACTGAGGTGATACCCGTCACCATCCCAGATGAAAAAATATTCACCTCTCATATATCCAAATATCCAAGTCTAAGCAGTTTCTCCTTTCTGAAAAAAAAAAAAAACAAACACCAAGAAAAAAGTGATCCCACGGAGGCAGTTTTCTTTCCCTCTTTAAAAGCTCTGGGGACCCTGGACCCCCAGCATGCAACCCTTCAGGCAGCTGCTGTCCTACTGCAAGAGGATGGGGAAGAATCAGATCCATCATTTCTCATTTATGGGATGGAGGAGTCACAGTCCCAACATTCCCTGCCTAACAGGAGGGCAGCCTGGTGCCGACCCCAGCACAGATAAGGTGATAAAAAACCCTGGAAATGCCTCAAGATGGATTAAAACATTCCCATGGTCAAAATGTAGATTTTTTTTTTTTGCTTTTGCAGGCTGGTGCATGAGCCAGCAAGCTCAGAGAAATGGCAAAAAATGCCATTTTTTTTCCTGCCACAGGCTGCAGCAACACATCCAAGGTTAGAGCAAGGCAGAGGACACAGACAGACAACAAAGGACCTGGCTACAAGCACCACAAGCAGCTGCTCTGGGATTTATTTTTTTGGGGGGGGTTATTTTATTTTCTTCTGCAATTTAATTACATGATTGCAGAAGTTTCTTCCTAACGGGAAAGCTGGAAACCAGTTTTTCCTGCAGCAAAGCCAATTCCACAAATGCTAGCAGTGACCTGTGAAGATGAAAAAAAAAAAAGCCCCATAAATCAGCAGAGCAACATCTTCCCCTCCTTGCAGCATCACTCGCCTATTTCACTGCACTGGGATTTTATTTATTGTTGTTTTAAGCACCCAAGAGGAAAGAAAATGCTCCTAAAACCCCACTTAACCCATCCCAGCTGCAGAGGAAAAAAGAAGATCCCACATAGGCAGGAGCTACACTCCCGGACTCCTGGCAGGTTTCAGCCTGTCTCCGCAGCTCCCAGCTGGGATTTGAGGGACTGAAACTCCCCTTCTCCCAACCCCGGAGCCTCGCCAGCTCCTCGCCTAATTAAAGCGTGTGGCTGCTTGCAGGGCGGCAAGCCGGAGCACCAAGGCTCCAGTGCCTCTGGAGTGAGCTCTGCCACCGTGCCCTGAAGGATGCTGAGCCTGGAGGAGCTGCTGGGGTTGCATCGGGAACCAGCCAGTTCCAGCGCCTCTCCATCAGAGGGGCAAAGATTAATCCCAGATTTCACTTTTTAAACCACTTTTTGTTCCTTTGCACCCCACATTTGGGGATATCAGAGCTCAGCGGGATGAGGGGAATAGCAAGGATGGGATGAGAGCTTGCACAAATCGTGGGAGAAATGCTGGCTGGGCACTGCACAAGGAAAAGAGGGCAGGAGAAAGCCCGGAAAGGGGCCACTGAGAAAGCAAAGGAAAGGCTTAAAAAGATTAAAATGGGACAATGTTATCAGGCAGCTCCCCCATGGCCCTGTGCCATGGATGCAGGGGGCTCCGACTGCTGGCTCCGGATGCACAGCACCCACTGAGGAAACACCCATCGGATGTCTGGGTGCTGAACTCTGGCACCAGCTGCCCCCCTGAGCCCAGACACAGGCAGTGAAGCACCTCCAGAAACACCTGGAAGCAAAATGGGGTCATCAAGAGATTAAGCAGTAACTGTGAGACAAAAAGTTTAAGCAGCAATATGAAGGAAATGGGAAAAGTTTTTACTCCCAACCAAAGCATACAGGTTTTTACTGGTGTTCCAGCCAGAGTGGTTCACCCTGAAGCCAGAGGGGTGCCAGAGGCTGATAGCTACCCCTGCACAGTGACTGTGTGAGCCGGAGTGGTGGGATGTCCTGGGAGACTTGAGCGTTGAGATGGGAGGGATGTACTGGGAGACCCAAGCACTGGGAGGCAAAGAAGGTACTCAGAGATTGAAGCACTGGGATGCAGGGGTTGTACTGGGAGACCCAAGCATTGGGAAGCAAGGGAGGTACTGGGAGATTCAAGCACTGGGATACAGGGGGTGTACTGGGAGACCTGAGCACTGGAATGCAACGTATGTACTGAGAGTGTTGGGATACAGAGCACATACTGGGGGATCCAAGGATTGGTATGCAGGGGATGGACTGGGAGACCTGAGTGTTGGGATGCAAGGGATGTACTGGGAGTCCCATTTCCACTATGAGAGTCAGATTTACAGCGACAGGGGCTATCCCAAGGTCCTGGTGTGGTCACAGTAGAGCTGCTGCAACCAGGTGGGCTGGGCCTGGCCATGGACCATCCCACCCCAGTGTGGTCCCCAAACCAGTCCTGGTGTCCATCTTGGGGCAGAGTTGCTTCACTACCAGCCCACCCATCCCCGGGACGGATGCAGACCAGATAAATCACCCATGAGCCTGTTTTACCAACTGTATCCTGAATCTCCCTGCCGCTGGACTGCTGTTAACCACCAGGAGCTGCCGGCAGAGCCCGGGGCAGGCGCAGAGCGGGGCCAGGAGCCCAGCCCAGCTCTCCCTGCTGCCCGGCCATGCGGAGCGACACACATCCGGACCACCGGCCTGGGATGGAGCGGGATCCAGCCAATGTCGGCCTTACACCGCAGCATTAATCCCGTTGCTAGGACACCCGCGGGCGAAGAAATACAACACTTGTCGGATTAGCGTCTAGACGGGCTGACCTTTCCCTCCGCTGGCGAGGTGGAACCCGGTGAAAATCAGGCCCCGTTGGCTAAAAGGAGGGGTTTATCATTGCTTTGGTGTTGGGGTTTGGTTTTTTCAGATGGGAACCAAGGAGGGAGGGACATCACTGTCACTGAAAGAGGCATTTCACTACCTGCCGCCGGAGAGGGATGTACAGGAGACGGACCTGGGGCTTGCAACCTGCTGCCAAGCCTGGGCTTTGCGCAGCATCTCAGCTGACAAAAGAGCCTTTCATGAGAGGGGACTATGTCAACTCTGCAATTAGCAGGGGAAAAGAAAAAAGAGCCGAAAGAAGATTATTACCTCTAGCAGTTGCCTCTGGGGGCCCCTCTCCAATGGTTTCCTTAACTCTTCTGGCTGAGCCCAAGGAGAAGGCGGGAAAGGAGCCACCAGTGTCAGTAGTGGCTGGCTGGATCCAAGGTGGCACCCAGTCTTGTAAGATGTCATGAGGAGACCCATCTCCTCCTTAGGTGTCCTGGGACTCAAAGGGAAGCAGGAGCACCACCTGTTGCATCCTAGGTGGGAGGGAACCATATCTCCATCCCGCCCAGCACTGTGAGAGTCCCGGTGGGATCAGATGCTGACCTCAGCAACCACCTCCTCGCTCAAGCCATCGTGATGGACAGCCCAGCCCAGCCCACACATGAGGATGGGGGATGCTGGGATTCCCCCACACCCTCCAGCTTCATGGCCTGACATCCCCACCTCCCCACCAAAAAGATGCAATCACTTGTTAAAATAAAAATCCACATGCTTTTATCAGATGGTTACACTACCAGGCTCCTTTTTCCCCAGGAAATCCAGGAAAAGGTCACCTGAGGGACAGCTGCTCGCCCTGATGATGCCACTCTCTCCTATCCCAAGTCATTCCTGCAAAAAGCAATCTGGAGACCAAATCCCTGGCAATCTGGAGACCAAATCCCTGACCAGGTCTCCAGTTTCCAGAACCTTTGGCAGGCAAGAGACCAGCCTGAGAATTGTCACAGGGTGGGACTCATGGGGACAGCTCACCTGTCTCCCAGGAGATGCTCTGTGAGCACTGTTTTCAAGGCCTCCAGGTGTAGGGACACTGAGGTACCTGCTCCTGAGGAGCCAGCCAAGACTACCCCACATCCCAAGGGTGCCCTTGAGGGCTGGAGCACTGTGCTTGCCTCCATGCAGAGATTTAGCAGCAAGCTCCAGATGCAGAAGTCCCCCAGAGCAGCTGCAGAAGTAACAACTGGTTAATCAAATCCTGCATGACATCTGAGCTACCTGGTCCAGTGGAAGGTGCCCTGCCCATGGCAGGGGTTGGAATGAGATGAGCTTTGAGGTCCCTTCCAACCCAAACAATTCTATGAATCTACAGTAAAAGCCAAAAATCACATGTGTGCTGCTGCCACACGCCTCCCTCCATCCACAGTGCCAGGGGCTGGGACTTTCTCCCACTCCCTGATATTCAAGGGGTTCTAGCACCAGCTGAAATCATTGCAGGTTTCTTCTCCACCACCTCTCACCCATCAGAGCCCCTCCTGAGTCCCAGCTCTCAGCAGGACAGGAGAAACCCTTCTGCAGTCTGGGGAGATGTCAGCACCAGCGGGAGGGTAACACAAGGAGTCCTGGGGCTCTGTGTCACACACAGGTCCTGGGTCTGGGCAAGCCCATCCCCTTGAAGGGACAGTAACTATTGCCACCCCATCCTGATAATGGGTTTGGGAGTGGGGCAGAGGTCCTAGGGAGTCTCCCCAGGAGGGAGCAGGGAGATGAGCCCATGCTGGGGTTTGGTGAGAACTCTCAGAAGTGATGGCTACCCCCAGACCAGACTGGCCAGGTGTGTCACCACCAGGTGAGCCCAGGGTCTCCATCCACATCCAGCAGCAGCTGAGAGTTCCCCAGGATAGGGGTCCTGGCCTCTCTGTAAAGCATTTTGAGACCACAGAGGGGAAGGACTAAGCTGCAAAGATGCCTTCCCATCATGCCACAGGTGAACACCGCCAGCTTATCTGGGGTTATCAAAAAGGTGCTGTTTATCCAAAAGTCAACAATCTCCAACTCAATTAAGTTACAGACTAACGAGGAGGGTGGAAAAGAATAAATTTGTTTGATTACAGTGTTTCCCAGAGGGAAGGCAGGTGGCTAACTTGGGAATTACAAACTCAGAGATAGCTTCAAGGGTCATTGGGCTGTTGGAGGTTTATGTCAGTGGGAAGAGCATGGGGATAGTGATGCTGGATTCCAGGTGCCCTGGCTCCTATTCTCACCCCAGGCTGTTCAAACAGCCTCCCACAACCTGAGGACAGGGTCAGAGGAACAGTTAGATCTTCCAGTCCCTGGGGAGGAAGAAACCAGCAGATTGAGTTTGGGAATAAAAGTACCATAATATCCATTAATGACCAATTTGCATCTTAGAAAAGGCAATGCCAGAAAAAGCAATAAAAATTCCACAAACCCAACCTTTTTAAGTGGAAAACAGCAGACACAGGATGTTCCGGACCAGATGTTGCTTGCTGAGAAAGCCCCCAGTGCAGGGAATGCTCCTGCCAAACAGCACTGCTGGCCAAAGCCAGGAGCACAGCAAGTCCCTGGAGCCCTGTCCTTGGAGCAGCCCCATCCCACAGCCCTGTGGGGTGTTGGTGTCCTGCTCCTCCCCCAGCACTTTTTAGGAGGTTCCCATCTTTAGTCAGCAGGAAGCACTCCTTCACCCACAAAGGGTTTATTAACCACACTCACATTCAAGGGCTCCAAATCCATATTAAGGCAAGGTCAGAGCCCCCATTAGCTGTACAAATTTCCAAACCATTTCCTAACCCTGTTCAGCTCCTTGTGCTTCAATTACATATTTGGCAACAAGCTCTCCAGACTAATCAAGTCCGATACTAAAAGCCAAAAGCCACACACGTGCTGCTACCACATTCCTTCCTCCATCCACAAAGTCAGGGACTTGCTCCCACTCCTCAGTATTTAAGGGGATTTAGCACCAGCTGAAATCATTGCAAGTTTCTTCTACACCACTCCCACCCATCAGTGCCTCCCCTGAGCCCCAGCTCTGAGCAGGACAGTGCACATCCTCCCAAGGGCAGCAGCAGCACTGCTCCACACACATCAGTATCCAAGGGACGAGGAATGTGGCTGGAGGACAGGAAAGTCAGTCAGGGCATCCCATGGCTGGCAGAGAGGAATCTGACCGATGGAGGGGGTGAGGTGGAGCCCATCTGTTGCAGAAGGTCACTGAATAGTTTAGACTGGAAGAGGACCTTATAACTCATCTCGTTCCACCTCTTGCAGGAACACCTTCCATTAGCCCAGGTTGCTCCAAGCTCCATCCAACGTGGTCTTGGACACTTCCAGGGATGTGGCAGCCACAGCCTGTCTGGGCAACCTGTGCCACCACCTGCACAGGGAAGAATTTCTTCCTAATATCCAAGATGCTGCCTCCAGGCTGCACACACAGTCAGAGAAACACACAGGATGCTCCTGGAAAGGATTCAACCCCAACGCTTCCCCAAATGTCATCAGATACGCTGGAAGATCCTTAAAATGTTTTATTAATCCCATACCTCTGTGCTGCTGATATGCATCAATACTTAATCCCAGCTGTCTCCTTCAGTGCTTTGAACTCTCTACTGAAATGCCAGAATTAATTCTTTTCTTGGTAAACTATCAGAGTTTGGAAGAGACACAGCACACTTGCTGGGACTGTTATTCCAGAGTTTGGAGCACCATCCCTAACAGTCACCGTGGACCAGAGCGGTGCAGGAGAGAAGCCGGTGTCTCCGTCACAGAATGGTTGGGGTTGCAATGGACCTTAAAACTCATCTTGTTCCAACCCCCTCCCCTGGGCAGGGACACCTTCCACTAGACCAGGTGGCCCCAAGCCCTGCCCAACCTGGCCCTGAGACACTTCCAGGGATGGGGCTGTCACAGCTTCTCTGGACACCCTGTGCCTCCCCACCCTCAAAGGGAAGGGTTCCTTCCCAGTGTCTCACCCAACCCTGCCCTCTGTCAGTGGGAAGCCATTCCCCCTTGTCCCAGCACTCCATGCCTGTGTAAAAAGTCCCTGTCCCTCCTTTTTTATAAAAGGATGCAGCCTTGGATCAGTCCTTGCCCTCTCTTCCACATGCTCCTGCCTCCTTAAAAAGAAGCGGTGACATCCCCCCAGTAGAGCAGAGCCTGTTTCCCAGCAGCACATTTATCTGGTCAGGGATTTTTTAAGCCATGCAATGACGTTTGAAGTAGGATTGCAAAATGCTTTCTCCAAGGGCTTGGATTTGCTATTTAGCAGCACCCAAATTGTGTCACCATAAACACTGGAAGAGGAGGTTAGTCCAGCTGCAGGCCAAAATAAATAGGGAGCAATGTCACCAAGAGGCTGCTATGCAGAGCCAAAAAAACCCACTTCTCAAGAATCTGGGAATGTATGGGCAAGATTTTCCAGTGGCCACAAGGAAAAGCAGCTCAGCTTTCCATTCCTTCAGGGACATGCACAAGTGAGGAGGGAACTCCCAGGCACTCACAGCCACGCAGGGCCAGGAGACACCACATGGAAACCTAAAATCAAGTCAGAGCTCCGAGAGAATGGATGGTGCAGATGGACCAAGTACAGATAAAGAGCTGGAAAAATACTGGAAGAATTAGGATGAGGGCATGAAAATGTTGTGTGCACCAAGGCCAGCAAACTCCTGCCTGGGGGCGCAGCCACTCTGCAGGAATACTTAGTCTCTTTTTAAACCCGGTTTCCAGGCCAAAAGTGCCATTCCAGCAGGGCCACTTCATCTCTGCTGCCACCTCCCTGGGACAGGAATGGGATCCACCTGCCAGAGGATGATGAACTGGGAGCCCTGAGGTGCTGCAGGGAGATGTCCACAGCCTTGGCTCCTTCCAGCTGCCGCCCATGGCAGCTCCCCCTCCCCGGCAGCTCCCAAGGCACAGAGCCTGTGTGGAGGCTCAGATAAGGTTCTGCAAACAGAAGTCTTGCCAGCTGATAAGGAGATGAAGAGCCTGCAGAGCTTCTGGAGCACAGCATCCTCCCCAGTTCCTCCAGCTCAACCCCGGAGCGTTGGCAATCAAAAATGCTGCTGGAGCTGAGAGGTGCCAACCCTCCCCAAGCCAAACCTGTGATGCCAGGTGTTACTTGTAGCCATTCCCTGCAGCCCTTCTCCTTGTCTATCACAGAAATTCCTAAGATGACCGCTAGGAAAGCTCCCATCCACCTGTCAAAACCCCTGAGGCGCCGATGCCAGAGCTGTTGTGTCACAGGCTGTAAATCCCTGAAGGCAGATGTTTGTGAGGAATCCCAGCCATCAGGACCCAGGACCCACAATCCATTGGTGATGGAAATAAAATCAGGAATGAGCCTCTCCACAGGCAGCAAGTGGCTCCTGCACCTGCTGTCTATAACAGAAGGAGAAGTTTGAATTGCTGCTGCTGTCTTGCACCCTCAGCAGCAGCAGCAGCAAAGCTGGATGTACTGACTCATCCCAGCTCCAAACTGATACACAGAAAGTCAGTGCAAGGGAAGATCACAGAACCATGGAATCATTACTCTTGGAAAAGACCTCCAAGAACACCAAATCCAATTGTTAATGCAGCTCAGCCAGTTCTACCACTCAACCATGTGGCCAAGAGCCACATCTACACATTTTTTAACACTTCCAGGAATGGTGATTCCATCACTTCCCTGGGCAAGCCTGTTCCACTGCTTGGCCACCTCCACCACCAGACTGGGGAGCCTGGCCAGCTTCATAAACCCCCTCTGGTGGGGATCCCCCATCTCCAGACACCTGGAATTGGATTGTCCTACTGGGAATGGGGTTTTCCCCGGTGTCTGACCCAGCCCATGCATGGGGGACATCCACAGGGGACACATGGGGACACTTCCTCCCACACTCTCCAAACTGGACCCACAGCAGCATCCCTGCAGCATCCTCATGGCTACGTGCCCTTTCTGAGGAATCCCAGATATTCATTGATAAGAGGTAAGCCCAGCTTGGGGCAGCTAAGCCCCCAAATTTACAAGGCAGGCAGATAAACAGAAAGGTTATCTCCATGCCAGGACAGCCTTTGGAGCAAACATTCCCCAGGAGCCATCACAAAGGCAGGCTGGCAGAACAGGCCCTGCAGTCCTTGGACATTGAACCAAAGGAAGGGGGAAAAGAAAAAAAGCAAGAAAAAAGCCACACCAACCCGCTGGATTCCTTTAAAACCCGATCCACAGCCTGCCTTTGGGAGACAGCCAAGTCAGCTGGGTGAGACGGGCACCTCCCTGCCAGTGGTGGCCGGCGCCGGCCACGCTCCCCCCGCGCTCAGATGCTGAGTGAAACCTCCTGGAGTCCCCCAGCGTGGCTGCTCATAGGTGAGGGGGATGCATTTTGAGCTCAGCAAAGGGTCCTGGTCAGCCCTGAGTGCCCAAGGGAGCAAGGATGATGATGGAGAGGGGGTGGGAAGGGCACCAATAACTCTGGGTGAGCAGTATTACACCAGCTCCCGGCCCTCCAGCTCAGCTTGGCCGCACTGGACTGTCTCCAGGGACCTAAAATAGCCAATTCAGGATTTCACATGGGAACAATGTTCCCATCTCTGCAGATCTCCAAGGGGAGCTTTGTTCTCGCAGCCCCTGGGGAGGCACCCAGGCCACCAAAAGCAGTATCATAATTCCAGCCTGGGGCATTTGAAGAGCTTCTCCCAGTGTTGCCGGACATGCTCTGGGAGTGCTGGGCAGCCCCGCTGCCCCAGCCAGCCTCTTTCCCTCCACAGTGTGACCCAGCTGCCCACAGAGCAGTGCCAGAGCTGTTCCTAGAAGACACAAAGCCTTGCTCCAGTAAATAATCCACTGACTTGACAGCCGACCTCCAGCTCACCTGTACCTGGGGACAACACCACCTGACACGCTGTGCCAGCCTGTGATAACAGAGAGGGACACAAATGATGCCTCTTAACGTGGTGGCACAAGCCAAAGACAACCAGATCATTACCCTGGAGAAAATCCACCCTCTTTTGGGTTTTGGATCATTTCTTGCAGCTCAGCTGCTTTGGCAAACGGGGTTCCTGGGATACAAGTGGGGGCTCCCTGTGTCAGCCATGGCTGTTCCCGCCTCTGGGCACTGGGCACGCATCCAGAGCCCGGCTGAGAGGGGAGGAGGGCTTTCATCCTGCCTGGCAGCCGGGAGGAAGCTTCCCTGACGGGGAGGTAAAGTTCACCAGAAAAACAGGCAGTGGGAGAACCGGCTCGTGTGCCTCGTGGGGAAAGAAGGGCTGGAAAGCTGAGTCAGCACTGAATTCCCCTCTCCCGGGGCACCACCAGCAGCTTGCGAATTGGGATGTTTCATGGAGCCCCGAAGGCAGGGAAAAGCCCGGAATGGTATGAGAGGTGTTGCATCCCCAGGGCACACGCTCCAGGCTTCCGACCATTCACAACACGTCCAAGGACATGGAGCCACAGGGAGGACTTGTGGAGAAACCGCTAACGCATGGAGCACGGCCACTTTGGGGCAACGCCATCTCCTCTATCTCACAGCCAGCACGGACCAGATAAATCACTCTCATTCCAGGGAACTGCAGCCAGGGATTTCCCCTAGCATCCTTCGCCGTTGATGGGATGGGGCACACGGAATCTCCACCCTCAGCAATCACGAGGCCATTGAAGGGGTGCGTGGAGGGATCACCCCCAGCTTTGAGAACCAGCACCGAGCGCAGCATTTGGCCCGAGGGGTGACTCCACTCCCCATTTCTGCTGAGAAGCGCATCGCAGGGGATGGGGGACTTCAGGACAGGGAAGGCGCGTGGGACCCCGGGCACAGCGACAGGGACCCCCCCTCCCCAGCATCCCGCAGCATTCCGCGCACGTTACCCGGGTCCTGGGAAGCGGCGAGGGCCAGCAGGACAAAGAGCCCGAGCAGCAGCCGCGGCGGGGGGTACCTGCGGGAAGGGAAGCGGAGAGAGAGGTTACGCACCATCCCGCCGAATCCAGAGCACTCTCCGACCTGCAGCCCCACGCCGGGATCCCCGCACGGTTACACCGGGCACCCCCAGGCCCGGAGACTGCAGGGTCCAGGTCCCCTCCTGTCCCGGGGCACCGGGATTCCCACGCTACCGGTGCCCTCCACCTCGGCGGCTGCGGGGTCCTGGTGTCCACCTTCCTCGTTGTCCCGACGGCACCGGCGCCCCCGGTGTTCGTCCCCCCTCCCCGGTTATACCGAGGACTCCCGCCCTGGTGGCTCCAGGGTCCCAGTGTCCACCCGCCCCGGCGGCACCATGGTCCTGGTGCCCCCTCCAGCTCAGCCCCGGCGGGTCCGGGGTCCCGGTGACCCCCCCCCACCCCCCC
>JAOXXN010000102.1:231025-243467 GCA_026770055.1 Myrmophylax atrothorax
TGAGCCGGGGCCGGGGCTCAGCCCTCCCCCAGCCCCCGATCCCGGAGTTTGTACAGCCTCTGGTCTCCTGCAGCCGGGAGGGAGTCGAGGACAGCCCCCCGGGGATGGGTGTGCGGAGGGGCACAGCTCGGCTCCCCGAGGAGCATCCCTCCCCAGGAGTATCCCTCCCCAGGAGCATCCCTCCCCGAGGAGCATCCCGCCTCTCCCCGGGGCGCCGGGGAGCACTGGCACCCCCAAAGGGCACCCGCCGCCCGCAGGACCTGCCCTGGCACCTTCTGCTTCACCAAGTCCGTGGGACAGGTCTGGTCTTGAAGGAGGGAAGTAATCAGCGAGCTGAACTCATTCCCTCACCAGACACTTTCCGAACCCTTGAGGCATGAAGCAGGGCTGGGTGCTCCCAGCACAGCAACCCGTATCCTCCCTTCCTGGCCCTTCACTCCCCCTCACTGTGTGTGTGTGGCTTGGGAGCTCCACGATCCTCCCTCCTCCATTTCAGCATGAGCCAAGCCCATCCTGGCAGGATGGAGAGTCTGGGGGCCCCTGGGCACCCTCCCGGGTCAGCCCTTGCTGGGGGCTGCAGTGCCAGACCCAGGGTGACAATGCACCTCACCTCGCCTTTCTTGTGCCGGGAAAGGAGTTAAAGCTCGGGCTGCTGCCTTCAATCTCCTCCCTGTAACCCCAGCTTTCATCTCCCTCCAGCCCCAGGCCCACGATTATCCCAGCAGGATAATCCCCACAAAACCTGCCGCCACACCTTGCTTTGTCTCCGGCAGCATTTTGGTGCCCCGCGGCATCAGAGAGCTTCTGAAATTCAAGCCCTGGAAACTTCCAAGGGATCTAGAAGTGATTCACTAATGATGGCAGAGGCGTGTTTAGTCTAAGTCAGGGTTTGGATCTAGCAGGATAAACCATGACATTCAGCTGCTCTGTGCTGTGCCCACAGAGGTGCACTCTACTACGATTCGAATTTTGGCTATAAATCTTTTAACAGAGCCTTGCACCACGGAGCTGAAGGCACCCCCTCGGCACCACCCCGGGCTGGGGGCGATGAATAGGCACCAAAGCTGCCTCTTGTTTGACTGCAGAATGATTTCACGAGATCGGGAGTGTTAAATTTATGCTTTCCCAGCTCGACGTTGAGTGATTTACCATCCCTTTCTTCTCCCGCAGCTGGATTCCTTCCCTCCAGGTAGGTGTTGGAGTACCTGAGCTGCACAAAAGGCAACACGTGGCAGCTCTGAGTCACCGGGCTGCCATTCTGTGCAGGGTTTTGGAGGGGTGAATATGCTGCAGGGCCTGGAGAGTGTGGAGCAAGGGGGAGGAGAGTCCTGGGGCAGGGATGGAACTTGGAAAGTCTCCTTGAAAATGAAAAATGATCCTGCCTGATAGCAGAGGTCTCTTCTTTTAATGGGCTGGATAAATGCTCTGGTGGGGTGAGAGGGCCCGTGGGCAGCTCTGGCAAGGCTGCTGCAGGCACTGCTTTAACTCCACTGGGAAACTCTGATCCTTCCTAGTGTTATCAGCATTGCCAGGGCCAGGAGGTGCCAACTTGCTTGGGGTTACACTAACCATCTGCCAGAACCTTCCCAGACACCGAGTACAGCAATGTTATCCTGGGTGCAGGTGAATGTGGAGCTGTATTACATCCCAAACTTCCTCTTCACCGCACCTCTGGACTCCCCAGCCTGGCCGTGCTCTCCTGGCTCCTGCTGTGCTTGTTCACTGGGATAGGTTCAAACACATCACCTTTTGCCACCCTCCTGTCTCCCCTGTGCCTGTGCACAGGTCTCAGACCTGGTGCTGTTCCCACTGCTGTGGCCTGTGGTCCTCCCCAGCAGACCTCCATGCAAAGCCTGGATGACACCAGGGCAGTTTCCCATCATAAAATTTCCTCCTGCTGCGCTTTAAAGTCCAAGAGCCACAAAGGACAGATAATGAGGCTCATCTTTTCCCAAGCAAACAAACACTGCCTGCTGAGGGGGGACACACACATGCTGCCAGGGAGACAGCTCTTTCGAAAGCCGACCAAATGGAAACCAGCAGTGCTCCAATGGTGGCTCTGCAGCTCGCAGCCCAGAATTCCCAAGCTCCAGCCAAAAAGGCCCTCCTACCCTGCAGGCCTCCAGCTCCAGCAAAGCTTTGCCATTGTTCATGTCTGCATGGCTCCTCCAGTGTCCTGCTGTCCACCCCTCCCTGTGCCTGTCTCCCACCTGAATCTCATGGCTGGTGGTCCCAATGCTACTGGGTGGCCCTGGACAGGGGCACCCTTGTGTGAGGACAGAGAAGCTGCCCCAGGTCCCAGCACAGCCCCTGCCAGCTGGGACAGCATAGCCACCAAAAAATGTCACCCTAGAAGCCCTGTGGGACACTGGCCTGTTTTTGCCTTCTTTGGGCAGAGGGGAGGGCATGTCCCTGGCAGTGGCTCCGAGGCTGGCACACATGGTCAGCATCCATATCTCCCTCTCGCCTGGCTTCAGTGTGGCAGCTGTCCCAGTGCTGGGAAGGGCAGTGTGTCCCCAGGCTGCTGGGTGGCCCAAGGAGCCCTGACCCGTGTGCCATGGGAGTAGTGTGAGCGCCAGCAAGCACTGTGAGCTGTCATCAGTGCCAAAAAAACATGGCTTGTGCACAGTTGCCTTGAGATGCTCCTGTGACCAGCTCAGTCCTTCCACCCTCATGCTTACTGAGGAGCCTGGGGAGCAGTGGGAGATGTAGTAATTGGGTCAGGGGGGCAATAAAGGACAAGAAGGCAGAGGACAATATTTGGCAAGTGTTCCTGCAGAGAAACAAAGGCTGAAGCAGGCAGAGGGAGCAGAAACCACTGACAGGCAGGGCTGTCCCATCTGTGCCAGTCCCCAAGTGGAGGCCGTGGTTGGTCTTGCCACTTTGATGTGCCATTTGTCCATGTGAAAGTCATCTCCTCCCAGCTGCAGCCCCTGGGGTGTGGGTGCTCAGGAACACTGGGACTAGCTGGTTTGGCATCTCCCTGCCACATCTGTTGCTCTGGCTCAGAAGTCTGTGTCTGCTGATGGCCCAGGACCTGCCAGGATTGCAGTGGAAGAGCTGGTCCAGAAGAAATGTCTGCTGGAAAGGGCAGCATCCTGCCCTGCCTTCAGCTGCAAGGATCTGGCAAGGGATGACAGGAAAACCATCCTTCCTTTCCAGAGGTAAAGCATGTACAGCCACTAAGGTGGGCGTTTGGGAAGGACTCAAGGAGCACAGGCAGGGAGTGGGAATAATTGCAAACCCAGATATTTCCCCCATGAAGAAACCTGACAAGCACAAGAGCTTGGCCAAGTGAGGAGCATATTACCTGCTCACATAGGCAGGGGATGAGCTAAGCCAGAGTGGGGTGTCAGGGGCTGGGAGTGGGGCAGCACTGCCTGGGTCTGGCAGCCAGGTCTGGTGGACGAGTTAATGGGGGGCTGCAGAGAGCAGGAGGTGTTATGGGGGCGGCCGGAGGCCTGGCCAGCAGCAGAAATACTCTGGGACCTGGGGCCCACCTGCATCCCTCCCATGGATGTGAGGAGGATGGGGCAGCACTGAGGCCCAGCAAGGAAGTGAGCTGGGGCCAGGGAGCCACAGCACCATCACCACACCATCAATTCCTGCCTCAGCAGGGGCAGGACAGGCTCCTGGTGGCACAGTCCACAGCCAGAGGGCTGGGTGGGCAGGGGATTTCAAGCCCCAGCCATGTCCCAGAGTTGCTGCCCCTCTCCCTAGGCCACAGGCTGAGGAGAGCTCTCCTGTGGAGCAGTCATGACATGACAGAGATGGCCTGGCCTGTTCCCAAGCTGGACATTGGCAATAAAAGAGCTGAGAGAGAAGGACAAGCGGGAGCATTGGCTGCAGAGCCAGCAGACACACAGCCATGAATTCAGCAGAGGCAGAGCCAGGAGTTTATCCCTATGCAGAGTAACCTCCTACCAGGGGAAGGATGAGGGGGAGCAAAGGGAGGCACCCCATTCCTCTGTCAGGGCTGAGGAGCCCTGTGCGGAGTCGGCAGGGAGAGAGCCAACCCCACACCCGGCGTTCACACGCACCTTTCCTGCCCTCTGCCCGCAACCCTGGGCAGTGCCTGCCCTCTCCCATACAGCCTTCCCACCAGACATGGGCACCTGGGAAGCCTCGGCAGCCCCCGCTCCCTCCCGGCGTTCTCCGTGACTCATCCACTCCAGAGGAAAACCAATACTTCAGCACTCATCAGAGGAAGGAGCGAGAGAAGCATTCCATGGGAAAGGGGATGCAGCGGATGCTTCTCGCATGCCTCATCGCTGCGGCTCGCCCTTGGGTCTCTGCCTCTTGGCTGCCTGTGGGAAATAGCACTTGTTTCCCTTCCCGCTCCGCTGTCACGCTCCCACCTGAAACCTTGGTGCATCCACAGCCCTGCTGCGAGGTGCAGCCCAGGTCCCTCAAAGCCTCAGAACGACCCATTGGAGCCGGGGTGGGGACCATCTGCAGCAATGGGGAGGATGGAGAGACCGCCTGGGAGGGGAGTATCCCCCTCTGCCCCATCCCACTGCACACCCTGCCCAAACCCCTCATCCCTCTGCAGGGATGGGGCTTGCTGGGAACATCAGCTGTGCCTATCGCTGCCAAATCCAGGAAAGTTGGGAGAGCTCCCAAAACCTTCTGTGATGCCTGAGTTGCTCAGGCAAGGGAGGGGTCTTCCTCCTCCCACACTAGAACACCCTGGCTTCCAGCTCCAACCCCTCCACATGACCCCTGAAGTCAGTGGGGGTTATCCAGAGCCTCCAGGTTCTGGTTGGGATTTTTTTTCCAGAATCTTCCTCCCCTCCATGGACTGTGCCCCTGCCACCTCCCTGTTTTCCTCAAGAAGTGCAGTTCAGTTCAATTCAAATCATCACTGATGGCCTGCTCTGCTGGGTGTGAGCCAGGGCCAGCAGCCACAAAGCAAGGAAACTCATCTGGATTCCTGCTTCCCTTTACCAGCTCTTCTAGAGGGACCACTGGAAAAGCAGTTTGTATTTAACAAGAGAAAATGAGCATCGACAGACAGGTGTTTACTCGAGGGAGAGCCTTGAGATCCAGCCAGCCAAGACAAGGGCTCCAGGAGGGAGTAACGGGGCTGGGCCCAGGATGTCATTTCGGGGACAGCCCTGTCAGCATCTGTGTCACCTTGGCACTGAGGGGTTGTAAGCCGTGGCTGTCTCTGGTTCAGGCACAGGGAGCAGGATGTGGGTGTGAGGACACAGGTTGCAGTGCAGGGTAGTGGCCGGATGAGGGACCAGCAGTGCCCTGGGAATGCTGGGGCAGTGGTGGAGCATGCCTGTGTTTTCCCTGTGTGGAGTTAACATGGAGAAAACAGCACCAAAACTGAAGGTCCTGGCATGTTCCTGCTGCTTCCTTGAGGATTGTCCCAGCAGCCTTAAGGTTGTCATCTCTTCTCTCCCAGGCTGAACTCAGCATCTTCCCTGGAAAGGAACAGTTAACATTGACTCATCTGGAAAAAAAAAAAAAGAAATCAATGTCCTTTGCTCCAGTAAAACCCAGAATAGGAGCTGTTCTCCCCCTGGGAAGAAAAATTCCCAGCTCCCCACCAAGCACTGGACTGCTCCAGCCTGCTCAGCAGCCAGATATCCCAAAATTCTGCCCCAGTTCCCTGTGCTAGGATGGACAGGCCCCCTTCCAGAGAGGGGGAATGGCCATCAGGAAGGATTGCTCCTGTGAGGATTCCCACGCTTGAGGATGCTTGTGCCCGCCTCTGGTGGGACCTGAGCATGCCCTCTGACAGTCAGCGTCCCCATCCCAGTGCTGGCTGCTTCCAAGCTGTCAAAAACATTTAGCTTGTCTCTCCAGGATTAACCCCTCCAGGATTTCTATTCCCATTTAAGAATCTTTCCACCGGGCTGGGGGAAAGAAGTGAGTGGGGATGGATGGGGGTGGGAATGCCCCCAGGGCAAAGACTTGTCACTGTGCCAATCCCATCCCTGTCATCCTCCCCACCTCCCAGTCCCTGCAGCAGAATGGCTGAGCTGGTCACCACTGGTTTGAGCAAGGACAAGCAGGACAAGCCTCCAACTTGCTCCTAGCCCTCTTGCTTCCATACTTATATTCAACATGATGTGTTTTTTTCAGCTTTCCTTTTACTTTGGGAGACCTTTTGCTCTTCAGCATCCACCTTTTCCCTGTGCTCCCTGTCCTTCCCCATCAGCTATGTGGGAGCTTTATGGGATTGCCCTATTGGCTCGTCATTCCATGTTTTACCAGACTTTTAATAAAGTTTTTTTTTTTCCCCTGGGATTGGCCTGGGTTTTTTTTCTTTTTTTTGACCACTTCCTCATTTTTCGAGCAGATTCAGAAAAAACATCTGATGGTTCTCAGACTGTTTCTGGGGGAATGGCACCATGTATTGCATTCAAAAGTTTTATCTTTATGTCTTATCCTCTGACACTTCAACTCAGTCTGCAAGTGGATGGTTGAAATTTCCCCTTATTACAGCCTCCCCTAAAATTCCTCACAGCTGGTTCAGGTGTCTGGCATTGCTGTGGGATCACATGTAGGTTTGCTCTGTTGCCCTGAATCACAGAATCACAGAATTCTGGAATAGTTTGGATTGAAAAGGACCTTTAAACACCATCTCATTCCAACTCCCTGCCCTGGGGAGGGACACCTTCCACCTGACCTGGTTGCTCAGGGCTCCATCCATCCCAACCTTGAATGTTTCCAGGGATGAAGAGTCCACCACATCTCTGGGTACCTTGTGCCAGTGTTTTACCACCTCACCATAAAAAAATGCTTCCTTACATCTAATCTAAATCTGTGCTGCTTTAGTCATGCTCTGGCTGCTCTCCTGGCACTGCAGGAGGTTGGATTTGCCTTCCGTACTTATTGTAGTTGCACTGTTTGTTTTCCTGTTGGCATTTTCAGAAGTGAACATGACCTGTTTCCCACCTCAATCCCAAACCAGGTGCTCTCTCCCCCTGCCACCTGCTGCTGGTTTAAATCCCCTCTGGCATTACAGTGACCAGTGCCAGCATCTCTGCCCTGTGCGAGTTCCTTGCATCCTAAGAGATGCTTCAAGACCCTAAAATCAGCTCAGTTGGTTAAAACTTGGCTGTACTAATGCCAAGGTCATGGGTTCAATCCCCTGTGTGGGCCATTGACTTAAGAGTTGGACTCGATGATCCTTTGGGGTCCCTTCCAACTCAGAATAGTCTGAAATATCTGTGAAATAGTCTGTGGAAAACTCCAACCATAGCTAAACACCCGTTCCCTGACCCACCCCACACTGGCTCATCCCCACACTGAGATTCCAGCTCTCCATGTCTTCCCTGGGTCTCACTGCTGAGACTGGTAGGGTTTTCCCGGGCATCAGTGTCTGGCCAAGCAGTCTGGATGTAGCTGCCAGGTCACCCTGTGATGCTCACCTACCACATGGTGTGACACTATGAGCTTCTCTGCCTTAGTTGCCTCATCTCTCTGGAGGTGTGTGAGACAGTGAGCATCAGGGCATCTTCATGGACTTGGTTATGGCACTCACAAAAGTCACTGTCACCAGGCACTGCTTCACCCAAAGAGCCTGACCTGCTACTTAACCCTTGTGATGAGCAAACAGGCCGTTTTCTCCCAGCACTTACAAGCCGCCTTTGGCTCGTCTTCACTTGCTCAGCAAACACCCCCGAACAGGTCAGCAGTTTCTTCACAGCAAAGCTATGTGAGGAATTTCTCCTAAGGCAGCTGGACCCTTTCCAAAGACCTAGAGCTGCCAAATTCCCACCACCACCACCACCCCTCAGCCCCCAGCAGCGAAACAAGATGCAAAGTTGGCTCCTGAAGGCTTTCTGTTCATTTCCACTTCTGCCCTTGCTGCCTGCTGGAGGTGGGGAAGAAGGGGCCCTCTCTGCTCCCCTCCCATGCCTGTGCCCAGGGAATAGGCCAGTTTTGTCCCAGAGAGAACTTTAGGTTTCAGAGCTCTCCCCAGATGCAGCAGGTACAAGATACAGGTGTGGGTTTGTAGTTCTCTGTGCTCCCCCCATGGTACCTGGTGGGTAGTGGACACCTCTCCACTCCCAACATGCAGAGGCTCCATGGGGCTGCAGGATCCCTGGGCACTCATTGGGATCCCTGCCTCCTGTGATTTGTTAATTTTTTTAATCTCAAATTGCTTCTCCAAACTTCCTGCTATTTATGAGCGTGGCTGCTGGCTGCAGAAAGGCTGCACTTCTGGGTTGTGCTGTGGGTTCACAACTTCTCTGCCTTCCACCCCCTCATCCCCAAACTCCTTGGGGCCCCTGGAGAAGGTGCAGTTCCCCATCCCTGCCTGGCCCCCAGACCCTGAAATTGGCTTTTTGGCACATTGCCCCTGGCACAGCTGGGCACTCATCTGCTTCATTTCTCTGGCTACAGCTTGTGGGTTGGAAAGTTGGCAGGTTTTTTTCTCCTTCCCCATCTGCTGGGAAGGGGAAAGAGCATCTCCAGGGGATGAGATCCCTCTGCTCAATCACATTCCAAGTACCAAGGATCCCTGAAAGCCAAACACCCAGGAAAGCAAATGAGCAAGTCAGCCTTGGTCATCCAATGACCCTTTCCAAAGCTCAGTGACCCAGGTGCCCCTTGGATTTCACAGAAACAAAGGTACCAAGTGCTGGAACTCCTCTGGGTTCTGATGGAACCTCTCTATAAACATGGTACTTGGCTCATCCTCCTTCCCTGAACCAGCAGATCACCCCCAAAAACATCCCCAAACTCCTCTCTGCATAGGAACAGGTTACAGGGAGCTGGCCACAACCACACATGGGGATGGGCACCACCACTGTGCAGTTCTCTCAGCTCCATTCAGAGGAGCAGCCCCAAGAAGAGCTGCACCCTTGAGGCCCTGGTTGCTCCACTTGTGTTCAAACCTTGGGCTGCCCCAAGTGTCAAATCTTAGGCTGTCCCAAGTGTCAGGGCCGTGAGGGCACTCACGGGTCTTGCTGGCCTCGTTTCAGACCCCCACCCACCCATCCTTCAGTCCTGGGCCATGTGCTCCCTCCAGCTCGAGCCTGAGCACCCGGACTGGGCTCGGAGAGGGTGTGTTTATTGATGCCTCTGTCTCCAGGTGGACCTTGCACCTCTGTAGCAGGGAGCTTATCTCAGGAGCTGCTTCCTGTATGGACCTCATACTGATCTGGTAGACAGCTTGCTCCCTGTCTCCCAAAGAATGCCAAGGGCAGGAACTCTGGCATCTCCAAGAGCATTTTCACTGGCACCCTGGCTATTTCTGGCAGAGCCCCTGCCTGCCTGGCTGCACCCTCCCTGGGGAGGAGGTCTGCTGGGCACCCTGGCCTCCTCTTCATCATCTGCCGTCTATGGCACTGTGGTGGGATACCCAGCTCCTGGGAATTGTTCTGTCATCCTTTGGTAGGATTGCCCTGCCCTCTGCTGATTTTCCAACGCATGAGCAGGACACAGACGGCAGCTCCTGGCTGGGAGTGTGGCTGTCTCCAAGGACGCGTTTCTCAGGGATCAGGCAACCCCACTTGCACAAACTGGAGTCAGTCCTGGATATGGAGGATGGCCCGCTTGTTTGAAAGCCATCCCAGGCTATAAAATAGGTGTTTTCCCCAGCATAACACAGGGTGAGGTTAACAGCATGCTGCCCGTGCACCGAGAACAGGCTGCACCTGCAGTGTCGTCGGTGCTCACCTGGGGCCGGCACTGAGGCACACTGAGAAGTGCTCACTCATAGTTTAAAACGAGGAAGAAAAAAGTCATATTCATAGCAAAGCTTTCCGTGAATTTCAGTAACACAAAAAATCCAGGGTCTATTCCTGGCGAGATGGTGGCCATGAACACACATCTATTAATGGAGAGATGATGTTCATGCAGAAGAACCTGAACCATGAGGATGCATTGTTTTGAGGATGGCTTCAGCCATGTTCTTCACCTGGATTCTCTGTGTGTTCATTTATCAAGCCTCCATTTCTTCATAGAGTCATAGGATATTCTGAGATGGAAGAGACCCACAATGACCATCAAGTCCAGCTTCTGGGCCTGCGCAGGACACCCCAACAATCCCACCACGTCCCTGAGAGCATGGTCTAAATGATTCTTGAGCTGTGGCAGGCTTGGGGATGGGACCACTTCCCTGTGGAACCGGTTCCAGTGCCTGACCGCCCTCTGGTGGAAGAGCCTTTTCCTACTATCCACCCCTAACGTCCCCTGATTCAGCTCCAGCTGTTCCCTCAGATCCTACCAGTGAACACACAGGTTGATGCCGTTATTACTTCAGCCAGGGAAACTGGTTTTGAGTCTTAAGAAATGTTGTATGCAATTTTTATATTTGTTAATAGCATAAATATTTGATGGACTAGTAATGACTTACATGATCTTTTGTGTTCACAGAATATGGTTTATTCATGCCCTCTCTAAACAGTCTTTGGACAGTAGGACATAACCTGGCTGGCCCTGATGTCAGCAAACCCCAAACACAGGCAGAGGAAGCAGCAGTGGCTGTTCTGCAGCAACATCCAAGGCAGACTGGAACAGTCCCCTCCATCTGGGGTCATTTGGTTTGATTTCTGTGTCTGACACAAGGGCTGTGATTCCTGACCTGTGGGGACCAGAACTGGACACAGTACCCAGGCACTGCCTGGCAGCACTCCCTGCCCTGGGATGGGCACTGTGTGTCAGACAGTGTGCTGCCTCTGCCTTTGCTTTCAAACACACCCCAAACTCACTGTTAAGCGAGGATGGTGTCTGGTTCTACCTTCTTCCTGTGGGATGTGCCGGACTGGGTGTGGGATGCCATGGGATCCCCTTCATGCCAATTCTGTCCCCTCCTGGTCATGCTCCCCCCATGCCAGGGGTCCCGCAGGCCCCAGCCCAGCTCTGCCCTGCAGTCAACAACTGCAGCAGGAAGTGCATGACTGATGAGAAGAACCACTTCTTGGCCTTCAAGGGCCCTGTGAATGAACAGAAGTTCAAGGTGTCGCCTCAGCAACTCCTGCCCTCCCATAGATTCCTCCCCACCAGTGAGCTTGGGATGGGGGAGCTCCTCATGGCTCAGAGAGACACAGCATGGGGTGCGATTGTGTCCCCATGTCACTGCCAGCTCCCTGCTGGGAACCTCCAGGGTGATCCTGTTCCCATTGGGGGGACCTCTGGGATGATCCTGTTCCCAAGACAGTGGCCCTGCTGGGGACCTGGAGCTGGATCCGTGGGCTCTCCCTCATGGAGCTGGTGGTGGAGTCCAGCCCACTGCAGGCACCATCCGAAGGTATAGGGAGGTGGCACCTTCCCCTGGAGGGACAAGAACCTTGTGTGACCCCTTTTCTCTGTCCTAGAGGTCCCACTTTTCAGCCCATCCTTAATGCCAGAGAAGATCCTGCTGCAGCTGCTCCAATACTCCAATGTCATCCAGGAGCTGGAGTTAAACAAGGAGGATTAGGAATTTCCTCAGCACTTGCTGTACTGCAAGAACAAGCCCTCTGACTTACTTCATCCTCAGCCTGAAGGTCTGGGGGGCTCGTGCTGCTGCAGGGGAAGAAGAACCTGCTGCCACTGTTGCTGCAGGGGGTCCTCATCACTGCATGGCTCATGTTCTCATGCACCTTCAGTGGGCTCAGCCTGGGACTTACGATGCTCCACCCCAACGGTGGCCCCCATAGGGAGCAGCACTTCACCTGGATTAGCAGCCCCATCCTCAGGAAGGGCAACTACATACTCTGCTCACTGCTGCTGGGGAACGTGCTGCTCAACAGCACCCTCACCATGCTCCTCCAAACCCTCATTGGCTCTGGCTTTGGTGCTGTGGCTGCCTCCACCATTGGCATCATCATCCTCGGGGAGAAAGTGTCCCAAGCACTGCGCTCCTGGAATGGGCTGTCCATGGGCA
This sequence comes from Myrmophylax atrothorax, assembly GCA_026770055.1. Taxonomy (NCBI): domain Eukaryota; kingdom Metazoa; phylum Chordata; class Aves; order Passeriformes; family Thamnophilidae; genus Myrmophylax; species Myrmophylax atrothorax. The sequence goes on from JAOXXN010000102.1 coordinate 242,862, forward strand.
CCAAGACCATCCTGATAACAAAGTGTGTCATGCTGTCGACCTTCCCCCTGTCCTACTCCACTGGCAAGCTCCTGCACTGGCTGCTGGTGCCATCTCCTGGTCTCCACCACTCTGATGGCCTCTTGGGACCTCTTGTGGGGGTTTTTTTCAGTCTAAGCCAAGATGGTTCAGTTTGGGAAATGGCACAGTTTGCCTTCCCTCTGCTTGCATTTTCTGCTGAGACTGAATACAAAGTAGGTATAACTCTTGGTTATAATATATACAAAAAAAATCTCTGAACATCCTAAGGAAGATAGTTTGAATGCTTCTATCTTATTAGCAAATATATATTGCCAGTTTTCTGTGATTGGACTTAAATGAATGATGGTGCCTCCATGGGTAGTGTCAGTGTCCCAACTGCTGCCACTGGATAATGACAGCAAGTTTTTGTAGCTTGTAGCTTTCTGAAAAATTACACACCATAGAGATTTTTATCTCTGTGGAACAGTGTCAGTTGTTGTCCTAGTTCAGCAGATGGGACCAGTTATCACTGTGTATGGGTGATCAAAGCCATGTATTCTACCCCCTCTATTCATTCCTGAGAACAATGGACCATTTGCAGTAGCT
>JAOXXN010000102.1:273876-288356 GCA_026770055.1 Myrmophylax atrothorax
CCCAGCAGGATGATACAAGGAATACCTCTCACCCCCCTGACACACCATGGCAAGAGGGCACAGAGCTGCCCTGGCTCAGCTGGCATCTGTTCCCACTGGAGCCACAAACAGGCGCGCTGGCTTTCACAGCCCCCAAAGAACATGGCTCACTGGGGAATGTACCTCAGAAAGGACCCAAGGGAGCTGGGAAGGGAGAAGAAACAGCCATGGCAGCATGGCCATCAGCACCTCCTCTCCAGAGCAGCAGTGCATCCATCGGGATGCCAGGAAAGCGCGGTACCCACCTGGTGGAAGCCCAGGTAGTCCTGCACTGTAGGGGAGATGTAGAAGATGTAGCCATCCCCTGTCACAGCAATGACAAACCCATTGAGTGCCTGAAAGCAGAAGTTGAGCCCAGAGTTACCTTCCCCAGCTTCAACCCAGGAAGGGACCTTCTTCATCAGCAAGGAACCCCACAAAGAAGGAAAACGCCCGGTAACCATGCAAGACTTAATTCTTTTTGTTGCCAGCATGAGCAGTGATCCAGGATGGACTGACCACTTTCTCCAAACCCATCGTGGAAGGCCTCTCACTGCAGGGCAGCTCCTGTACCAGGAGGGACCAGGAAGAGGCAAAATGAAGATCCAGACATACCTGGTGACCATTTCAGGCTGATTTCCTCCAAAAGCAAAGCACTGCATTAGACAGTAACTCTTGCCCCCTGCTCTTGTCTGTAATATATTTAATTTATTAGTGAACAGAGGGAGAGAAATTAGGAAAGGAACACCCTAAATGGACACCTCATGCACAGCCTGGTGGGCACTTGTCCCGTTCCTTTGTGTGCTGCAGCCCCTCCAGGGGCCCTGAGTCAGAGTTTTCTGCAAATTACAGCATCTGATTAAAATGCTCTTTGGGGGGGGAAAAAAAGCCACCAGGCAGCTCCCTGGGGGATTTCTGTCACATTCACACCTCATAAGCTCTCCAGATGCCTCCAACCACCCGAGGCTGCCAGTGCTCTGCTGGCTCAATAAATTGCCATCAGATGGTCCAATCCAAACCCCTGGAGAGGCCTCGGGAACAGCTCCATCCTGGGACTAGGGCAACCACGGGCTGCCTCCTGGCTGTTGTGTTATTCCAGCTGTTCTTCCGTGACTGTCCACACTTGCAGACAGCTGGGACTACATGGGACACTCCATGTGGTCCAAGGCTAATGGCCAAAAGTCCAACTGAGCTCCCAGGAGTTGCTGCCTTGCCAAAATCCCACACGGAGGCTCGTGCTGGGGGTCTGCTCACACCCCCCTGCCCCTTCTGCTGGGGGCTGGAGGGACTGAGGTCAGACTTCAAGGAGCCAAGCATCCATCTGCTGGTGTTTGGAGAGGTGGAAGAAGAGGACTGAAGGTCCAGAAAGCCTCCAAGAACTGGAGAGGCACCTTGTAAAGGGTCTGTATGGACAGGACAAAAGGGAATGGCTTCCCACTGCCAGAGGGCAGGGTTAGGTGGGATATTGGGAAGGAATTCTTCCCTCAAAGGGTGAGGAGGCCATGGAGAAGCCGTGGCGGTCCCACCCGTGGAAGTGTCCAAGGCCAGGTTGGACAAGGCTTGGAGCAACCTGGGCTGATGGAAGGTGTCCCTGTCTATGGCAGGGGGTGGAAAGGTCCCTTTAAGGTCCCTTTCAGCCCAGACTGCTCTGGGACTCTGTGAAAGCCCAGGCCCATGCAATGCCAGGAACAGGGAACAACTGAAGCTTTTGTACAGACCTGCCCTGCACCCAAGGAGCTGCATGTTCCTAAGCCCACACGGCCAGATGTTTATTCAGCAACCAGCCTTTCCATGGGACCTCTCCATCCCAGTTCCTTCCAGCTCACATTTGTAAGTGGCAGCCCAAACAAACAGCATTCTGGGCAGCTGATTCACAAGCTCACTCACAGCTCTTCCATCAGACACTTCCTGGCCTTTCTCCAAAACAAAGCTCCCACTGCCCACTGACTTTGTCCACCACTCTTCCCAAGACCCATCTTCCCTTCTTTTCTCCTCCACAACCTACAAACCGAAGCTGGGCTTTTCCCATCCCAGGCAGATAGGGAACATATCCCTCTGGAGCTCACAGAACACCCCAGGTGAGGCAAAGAGTTCCTGGGGGTTGTTTTATCCCACAGCTGTCACCACTGTCCTCTTGGCATGTGCTATAACATAAGGAACACACTACCCTGGAAACATAGGAGGGATCAACCCCTGCATCACCCTACAATATCCCTGAACCTCTTGGTTAAGATGGAACTTCAGTCCATGAACTGTAGGGTAACCAAAGAGGCAGAAAATGGCAGTGGGAATGAGAGAGAAGGGTGGGATGGGGACCTGGATCTGTCCCAGCCAGGCAGTGTCACTGGTCTGTGTCCCAAGATGCTCAGTGCCTGCAGAAATCACAGTGAAGCAGCTCCAGGCAAGGCAGGGTCTCCCCTTGCTCCACAGATGGGCTCACATGCTCCAGAGCTGCTGGAAGACCCCAGAGGACCAAATTCCAGTGCCATACCTGGAGCAGCAGCTCCCCCTCAGGAAGCAGCTCCCTGCTGACCTGCGGGTCCGTCCTTCTGCTCCCTCCCGGGGCTCTGGGCTGGTCCAGCACGGAGCTGCCAGCCTTTGGAGCTGTGGCTGCAAGAGAGGAGGCAAGAAATCAGCAAGGAAGGGGTGAGCCAGGAGCCTGCCCCTCCTGCTGCCCACCCCAGGGCTGCCGGGGCAGCCACACCACGCCATCTGATGCCCAAAGACCCAGCCTGGAGGGAGGTGACACCAGTGGGAACTGGCACAGAGCCCACTGACAGACCCATGCCCAACTTGGCCAAGGCTTCCTCCCAGAGGTTATTTTCCCTGCCTGATCCCATTTCTGGGAAAGCTCACTTCTGCCAAGGTCTGAGGCAGAGGGGCAAAGGATGGAGGCGAGGTAAGTGTTCTGGGATGGCCTGGCTGGGAAACACCACCCAGTTCAGCAATAACTCTTCAGGTTAGAGCCTGGTAGAGCTGCAGTTGGCTTCAAGCCCCCTCAGTGGGGTGCTCTCTCTGCTCTCCTGCCCTTCAGGGCTGAGGAAGGACAGAGGCAAACCTCCCCAAACCACCCAAGATGCCACCAAATCACCCTTTTTTTTTTCCTCCCTTCCACCTTTGGCTGCTCAAAAGCAGAGTCGGTGTTCAGGACACTCCCAGGACACCTGAGCAGCTCTCAGCTGCCAGGACTCGTTGCCATGACCTCCCCAGGCTGATTCACATGCTGCCTCATGCTTCATCCCCAGATGTCTTCAAGGCAACACCCTTGGGTGCAACCAACATGAAACCTGCCCTGGTCGCAGGACCTTGAGCATCACGGGACACGCAGAAACCGGTTGTTCAGGCAGCAGGAATGAGGACAGCAGCTCCCAGGGACACCCCCACCCTGGCACTTCATCTGCTGACTATCACTGAAAAAGCTCAGTCTAAACTCAGAACAATTGCAAGGCTGTTTTGGTGCCACTCAACAAACCCCACAGACAGAGCTCAAAGCAGCCCCCGTGCAGGAACCACCCACCTCTGCCACCATCACAGCTCCTGCAGCACCCTGAGGTTGGACAAAGCTCACCCATCCTGTGGGATCCACATCCCAGCAGAGATCACTGCCTGCCCTGGGGTGCCACATGAGCAGATCCAAAGAGAAAAGATCCTCTGAATTTGGGGGAGCAGTAGGAAGTGAGGAAGAACCTCAAACCACCCCGAGTCTGACCATACGTTTAATTTTCCCCATGGTCAAAGCTCTCCCTTCAACACTGAAAGGTTCTAAAGGTTTGTTCCCTGGTTACACAAAGTTCAAAGCCAAAAGAATTCAGACCCTAAGAAAGTTTCACGTGAAACTGCTGATAGGAGACACTTTGTTTCCCATCAAACCATCAATATGCACAGGCATTCCCCAGGTAGATTGGCATGTTTGTATTAAAAACCAGTTTGGGGTCAAAGTACCCCTGGGATGTATTTACAGGTGGAGCCTGAAGGACAACAAGCACCTGCCCATGCAGGCTGGACAAAGGTAATTAGCTGAAGGTCTTGTCTAAGGTGCCACAAAGAGCAGTGGAGAGGATGCTCTGAGCCCACGAAGCAGACGCCTCTATCTTTGTGGCTGACAGAGCTGGGATACTTCAGCCCCCCAAAAAACTTGAGTGCTCCTTAGAGATGTTCAAACAACATCTCCACCTTCTCCATGAGTCACATCTCCTGCCCTTTCCCATCCTGTGCCCTCAGGGATGGATCAGACAGGCAAGGGGATCTGAGACCCCTGGGAAAGACAAGGAGTCACCAAGCCAAGAGCCTCCTCACGTGATGCCACGTGATCCCCACGTCAGAACACCCCAGGCCCATCTGGACACGGGTATGGCTTCAATTTACACTCCACGGAGCGGAATAGTTTCAAAATGAAACATCGAGTCTTTTTTTAACTGTGACTCCTTTTGAAGGGCTGCCTCCTCTCCAAAGCACTGAAATGAGGCAGGCTGGCAGGGGATTTCAAAGGGAAGCAAGTTCTTCCAAAAGAAAGCTCCAAAAGGGCATTTTGGGAGGATGCACATCCCCAGCACATGTGGTCTCCAGCTCTCTCCCAGTGCCCACCAGCAGCATCTGCAGGGAGAGCTGCTGGGGGCTCACAGAACCCACCAGGAAACAGGTCCAACATGTATCCAAGCTACAATGTACCCACAGCAACAGAAACAGCTGCAGATGAAAGGATGATGCACTTTTGCAGTTTGTGCCCAGTTTTTCCAGTCTCCTGCTGTGCATCCTTGAGAATTCATGGGAATTAACATGAGGATGTGGTGTCTGGGGATATGGTTTAGTGGTGGGCTTGGCAGTGCTGGCTTAATGGTTGGACTGGATCACAGAAGTCTTTTCCAACCTTAATGATTCTGTAATTCTATGAAAAAGACCATGGGAAAAGTCATTTGCAGTTACTACAGAAGTTTCAGGCACTTGCTGAGGCAATTTGGTGGTAATTTCTCTTTCCAAGTGCTTGGATAGAGCCTCTCTGTGTATAGCTTTTGAGACAGGAGGGGGAAATCCAGCTCTGTCCTGAACCCCAGCACCAGTCAGAGCCCTGGAGGAGTTTTCCTGCAGCTGGTGTGATCCCCAAAGGCTGAAAGGCTTTCATTCAGCCAGGGAAGATGCCAGACAGGATCAGTAGCATTTTCATCCCCCCTTGGGTTGGCTTTCCTGCCTCTGCAAAAGAGTTTCTAAGCCCTGCAATGAACGAAAGTCCTCAAGTGGGAGAAAGAAGGGAAAAGGAGCAAAGCAACCCAATCTCTCCACTTTTTGCTTGTCACACTCACAAAGGAAAACACAGCAAGGCTAAAACACATCCCTTGCCTCTGGCATGGATTTGGCACTGGGAAAAAAAAAAAAAAAAAGGGCTATTGGAACCAATCCCAGAGTTGGTTTTGCTCTCACAGACTGAGTGACACTGGTGGGAGGTGACAGGCTTCACCCTCTTCCCTTTGAACAGGCTCCAGAGGTGCCTGGCACCAAAACCCCAGGAGCTCCCAGCTGCTCCAGCAGCACCAAGCCATGCACAACCGTTTTCCTCCTGGATCTGCTCCCAAATCCTGTCAAATCAGCCCCCACCTTTGCCCCAGCTGTTTAACAAAGGCATGGTGCCAAGCAGAGCAGGCTCATGCCATCCAAGTAAAACAGACAAAAGCCAAACCCACAGATTATAAACCCATTAGAGAAAGTCACCCAGCATTTTCCAAGGAGCACAGAAATGCCCAGGAGAGCCATGGATGCCCAAAGTCCATGCCAGGCTCTCCAACATGCTTATGCAAACATCCATGCCACAAAATCCTGCAGGATCTCACCCAGGGACAGATTTAAACTTGACTCCTTTTGCTGCATCAGTTACTTCAGGCCCAGACCCCTGCAGCTCTGGCCCATGGTCACAACAAAACATGAAGAGGTGAATAAAAAAGCTAATTGAATGCTGATTGCAGAGAGATTACCCAGTGAGACCTGTGCCAGCTGCCCTGCAGCAGAGCATGGGAAGGAACCTGGGGACACCAGCAGCAGGGGTGGGCAAGGAGCTGGGCAGCCCTCCCAAGCCAAGCCCCTGCTCAAGCAGAGGCAGCTGCAGAGGGTTTCCCAGGACCTGTCCCTGTCTCTGGCACAGATGGGGATCTTGGATTGAACCTTCCTAACTGCACCAGTGCAGGGATGGGGAATGTCCAGCACAGGTCTGGGAGGATTCATCCTGCCCTCCTCCATGGGCAGGTGAATGGAGACCCACCAGGACTGGAACTCCAATGGTGGCAGGAATATTCCACCCAGCACATCCTCGTGGGCAGCCAGATGTGGAGGGGACAGCCTTGCCACATGTCACAGCCCATGCAGGATGCCAGCCCGCCCTCCCTCACGCTGGGGCAGCAGCCCAGATGTGTTTGGGGGAGGTTTGGCAGGAGATGAAACAGAAGGAGGGCACACATGTGGACCACACATGGCAAACACCATTTCCTGCCCCAGGGTGGCACTGGGCTGGATGTGGGCAGGGGGTGATGGGGAGGGACCCCACTCTTCACTGTTTGGTGGGAGCTGGGAGTCATCTCAAGCTTTGCCAGACTGCAGAGCATGGTCTTGAAGTAGGAGAGGGTTTTCCATTGGTTCTGAGAGAGGGCAGGGTTAGATGGGATACTGGGAAGGAATCCTTCCCTGTGAGGGTGGGCAGGCTCTTGCACAGGTTGCTCAGAAAAGCTGTGGCTGCCCCATCCCTGGGAGTGTCCAAGGCCAGGTTGGACAGGGCTTGGAGCCACCTGGACTAGTGGAAGGTGTCCCTGCCCATGGCAGGGGGTGGAATGGGGGTGGGTGGGTCCTTTCCAACCCAAACCATTCCAGGACTCCATGATCCTCTCTGCTGCAGCCTCTCCACCTGGGTAACCCAGGAAGGGGGCATGGCAGCACATTCCCTAAGCATCCTCTCCACCTCACACTGCATTTTAAGCCCCATTTTCCTGCTCGCCCTTGGCAGAGCCACATCTGCAAGCCCAGCATCTGCCTCCTTTACCACAGGATCCATAGGAAATGTACACCAGCACAGCTCTCCAGCTGGCTGGAGCTTTTCCAAGCCACTCAGCACTAAAACCCACCCAAGCTATCAGGAGCTCTCAGTGTTTGCAGCCAGTGGGGCTCCTGTCACACCACACAGAGCCCAGAGCACCAGGCAGGCAGCAGCAGACAAGCTTTTATCCTTGGGCACTTGCTCTCAAAGAGAGGGATCAGCAAAGTCACTCCACATTTGTCTGGGAGACTGTCAGACACAGGTCCAAGTAGCAACCACTGCAAATTGGTCTGCAGACAGGAGCTCAGCAGAAGGCTGGCAGTGAGGTTCAGTCACCTTTTATGTGAGTGACAAAACCTTTAAAGTGCCTCCAAGGCAGGTTTGGATAACACCAGAGTTGTCATTGCCATCCACCAGCACTCAAAGGCTGGATCTGATGAACAGAGCTTGGAAGACACCAAGCCCTGAGCCCCTGCCTTGCCATGTTTTATCCATATAACCCTGGGTAAGATGGATTTGGGACTGGATGATCTTTATGTTCCCTTCCAGCCCAAACAGTTCTATGATTCTGTGGAAGTTCAGCGATGCTCAAAGCAGGCTCTGACCCTGGGAGGGTGGAGGAACCTCATCCCAGCGAGAGGAGCAAACAGGACTGCTCAACTCTAGCAGGTCCCCACCAGAGGAGCCCCCAGGGCATCACCCACAGCTGGTGACAAGTGCATGCCACAAGCAAAGCAAGAGGGAAACCTGGACTCCTGGGACTGTTGCTCCTCCTGCCTAAGGGGAAGTGTCGACCCAGGGACACAGCCAAAACCACCTGCTTAGCAAACAACCTCAGGGTCCGGTCCCACCCAACCCCAGGGAAGGAGGAGGTCATAGCTAATCCAAATAATTTTCCTGAACACCCAACTCAAAAGCCAAATTTCCTTTTTTTTTCCCTTTATTTTGCACAGAGAAACTGAGCCTCCAGAGCTGTGCAACACCTGCAGCACTTGCACCAGGGGACAAAGGCCTTACAGCAGATGTGTGTGCCCCACATCAGCCTGTGGAGGCACACAGGGAGCTCTGAGGGCTTCCCTCTCCATCCCTGAACCTTGGCACTTCCTGCAAACTTCTGATTTTCTGGTTGCTCATTAAAGCACAGACAGAAGAGAGACTATTTAAAAGCAAAGCAGATTTAAAAGATGATGCAGTGAGTCATTCCCCTGCAATGGAAACCAGGGTCCCTCCCAGATAACCAGACAAGTCCCTCTCCCTGGTATCCACCAAGTAAGCAGGCACTGATACCATCATCCAACCCATTGTGGGTTGCCTTCCATGCTGTGCCACCCTAAATTCTGCCCCAGGGTTGCCTTCCACTCTGTGCCACCCCAAACTCTGCCCCAGGGTTGCCTTCCACTCTGTGCCACCCCAAACTCTGCCCCAGGGTTGCCTTCCATGCTGTGCCACCCCAAACTCTGCCCCAGGGTTGCCTTCCATGCTGTGCCACCCCAAACTCTGCCCCAGACCCCGATGCCTTATTTCCTACACCCCATTACACAGGTCAGTTCCCAAGCCAGAGGCACATGGTACCCACAAGTTGGAAATACCAGAGAAGCTGAAGAAGGTTGGAACCCCCTCCCTCAGCCTTGTCCTTGTGTCAGCAGCCAGGCACGAGGCAGACAACACAGGGAAGCTCCACCAGGCTGGAGGGAGCAGGAGAAACGCAGCACAAGGGAGGAAGGAGCCTCGGGGCATCACCCTGTGAGCCCACACGCAATTGGCCTATCAATTGCCTGGAGATAAGGCAATTAGGAGTCTATCAAAACAGCCATCCATCTCCTGCCTGGAGATAAGGCCACACTTGGGCTGAGGATGGAGAGGGGACAGGGATGCTCACCGGGCCATGCCATGCTCTCTCACGGCAGGAGAGGGGCATGCAGGGAGCAGAGGGCAGCAAAACTGGGGCAGAAAGCACAGCACAAGGGGCTGCACCATGGCCCCCAAAATGCCTGAGGGGACACACCAGGAGCAGGAGCAGCCAGGAACAGGCTGCATTGACCTGCAGCTGACATGGGACTTCATCCAGGCTGACCTCGATGGATCAGGGGGGATGAGCTGAAGTCAAACTCGATGAACTTCAGGGCACACAGGGGCAGAGCAAGGGGCAGGGACTGGGAATAACAGGCAAGTGGCCAAATGGGAGTAATTGGCCTGGCAGGGTGGGGGAACAGGAATCCCTGCAATGCCAATCACTTTTCCAGAGTAGCTCTCGTGCTGGGAAGCACATGCTGAGCACATCCAGTGGGAACCAGCTCCTGCTAGGAGGCAGAGTCCCATCTGGAGAGCTTGGCACAGGGTTCTCCTCCTGGAGACCAGCATCCCAGCTGGAGAGGGCCCTGGCAGAGCCCCAGAGGGCTGGGCACGAGGCAACAGCCAAGTCTGTTCAGTCTGCAGGGGGTAAGGACACAATAGGAACCTCCAAGCACAGGGAGCTGCTGATGCCCTCCTGCCCTCCACATGCTCTGCCCAAACCCTCCATCATCACTCACCCACCTGCTCTCTAACCCTCAGTTTCCAGGGCTGAACTAGATGGTCTCCCTGTCCCAAGGATGTTGCTTTTCCAGGACACCAAGCACACACAACTGACCAAATAGAACCTGATTTGGATGTGCAACATCCAAAAATGAAGGTGGCTCCTTCCTTCAAGAAAACGAAGAGGCTTTCCTTCCAGAATCACCTCCCCAGTGATTTATTCCAGAGGTGGCACAGACAAAACAGATGTCCTGAGGGGCAGATGTCCCACGAGGAAACCACTGCCAGCTCCTCCTCATTTTGGGAGATGAGGTGTTTTCCTCCCAACTTTTCCAGGGCATTTTCAGGCCAGCATGGCAGCTACAGGTGCAACAGTGCTGTATCAACATCCAAGGGTCTGATCCCACACCTCACCATCATCCCATCCTCAGGAAACACAACCTTCCACCCCAATCCTTAGGGAGGGATGTGAGCTGTGCAGTGGGGACTGACTCCAGGGGCTTTTCCTCCTTAACAACATGAACACTCACCCATGAGGTAGCTCTTGACCTTGAGGTATCCAACAGCCAGCCGCAGGATGGAGAGTTTGTCCAGCCTGGAGCACACATCCTCAGGGAAGGGCAGCAGCCCCGTCAGCTTGCTCAGCTCCTGGTTGAGGCGGTCGCGGTGCCTCTTGGAGGGGTTGGACTTCACACCCTCAGCAGGTGGTGGTTTGGGGCTGGCACAGGCAAGGCAGAGTTTAATCAGACTGGGATTGTCCAACAGGCCAGGTTGGAGCAACCTGGGCTAGTGGAAGGTGTCCCTGCCCGTGGCAGGGGGTTGGAACTGGATGAGCTTTAAAGTCTCTTTGGGATTTTATGACTTGGACAAAGTGATACCACACTGGGTGGTTTAGGGCACAGCACTTAGAAACCAGTCTCCCTTTAGGAAAAAAAAAGAGACATCAGATGCAAAAAAACCTGTTTTCTTCCAATATTCTGATTCCTGATCTTTTCAGATGGGCATTTCTATATTAAACCAGCACTTGATGCCAGACTGAGGCCCTGGGACCAACCCAGGGAACAGTGTCCACAAGAGCAGCTCTCCTGTGCCTTAATCCAGCACAAGGTGCCATCAGTTAACAACTTTAACGAGTCTTGGATGTCACCTTGTCTGCTTCGTTCCTTAATGCCAATTGGAATTTCATAGCTTGAATTAAAACCCTTCTGACCCCCCTGTCTGTACCTGCACCCCTTAACACACACCTCACTGTGCTTGATGGAATTTGTCCAACCACAAACCCCCCTCCCAGGCATCCTCACTTCATGAAGGAGCTTGGGATAACAGGATCTGCCAGTGTTTAGCAGCAATTTAAGCTCTCTCCTCTGCCACCACTCTCCAATCTCATCTGGCATGGCTGCTCGCCCGTGTGACACGAGAGGAAATGAGCATTAAATGAACTGCAGAGAGGTGCCTGTTGAATTTCCAGCTCAAGAGAGCGATCAATGGGTCTTCTAAGGATGACTGGAAAATTGTAGCATTTCCCCAGGCCAGCTCAATCATGCTGGTTTGTAAAAGCAGCATCAGGAGGGCCAGACTCTCACACAGGACAGCTGGTACAACTCAGTACCAAACCTGTCCATACAAGCTGGGCAAACATGCTGGCACCAGGGCTTTTGTGTTCTCCAGGGGCTTAAGCACTTCTGAAATCACAGTCAGGCATGGGAAGGAAAAAAATTAAAATAGTTTTACTCTGATTAGTTAAAAAAAAAAGAGGTGAAGAAAATTGATCAGAGTTTCCTCAGACATCCTTTAAAGTCCTCTGCTCGCTCACTCAACAAATCCAGCCCTAAAAAGCCAGAAAGAAGAGAAAACGAGACTGGAGATGAGCACAGGAGTGGGTAAAGCACACAGATGTAATGGGATCTCTTGGGCAGTCTGGCCAAGCACTGAAAATCCTCTGGCTGAGGCACATGGGGGGACACAGCCAGAGATGTCACCCTGAGGCAGAGGGAGGACACCCCAACCTCTCTGCTCCTGCACATCCCCAGCTGTGGCAAGCAGGGTCCACCCTGGAGAGGGGGAGGACCATGAGGAGAATGGCTCATGGAAACAGTAAAGGCTGGTCTAGATGTTTCAGATCTGTTTCCATTCCCTTCCCTTTGGACCACCTCCATCCCCAGTGCCCCCTCTTTGCAGGGCAGAGCTCCAGCCCCTTAAGGGTGTCCCAGGCAGTGCTGGCACCCCAGCACAGCACACCAAGCCCTGGCCTCCGACAAAGCAGCTCCACACCTGCACAGCAGGCAAGGAAAAGGTGTTTTAAAGCATTCTGAGCCCCTGCTCTGTTTGCTGGAGCCTTGTGAAGTGGTTATGATGCAAACTGTGCCATGGGGCTCATGGTGAGCTGGTGAGCCCTGAGTGGAGCCACAGGGAAGCCTCTGCTCCCAGCAGGGCAAAGGCTCTGCTGCTGCTGTGGTTTGTTTTTCCCCAGCTGCCCTTTGAACGGGAACCCAGCAGGGAGTTTATCCCTTTTGCAATCTGGCAAGTACCATGGGATATTATTCCCTACAGCAGGGTTTGCCTGAGCTGATGTATCGTCTCTTAATTTTTATCATTATTTTTTTTTTAATAAGTACAAAGCCCTGAGCAAACTGCTAAGGGGCCAGAGAAGTCCCTCGCTCCATCCTCCCCATCCCATCCTGCCGGCTGCACATCCTGCTGTCCCCAGCACTGCTCCACCTGACCTCTCCCAGCAGAATCCCACTCCAGCATCTGACCTGGCACAGAGAAAGGTGATCTGTTCCCATTCCCAAGGCTGACCCTGCAGAACCAGGAGCGAGGGCCCTTCTGCTCCAAAGAGACACCTTCTCCCGCACCCTGAGCCACACAAATCCAGCCCAAACCCTCAGTCCGGTGTGCCAGAGGGCTGAGATCGCTGCTCAGAGGTGAACAGGAGACAGGTTTGAGGCAGCACAACCACCCTTTATGTTTGCACAGTAAGACTCCCAAATAAACACCCCAGAGAGGCTCTGGGTCACCTTCTCACCACAAGTTTATAATGTCAATATTCCCTCCTTCATCCCAGGCTTGGGCTCACAGCTCATCCATCTCCCCCACGGCCTCCCAAAAATACATACCCACCTTGACTTCCCATACAGCTGCAAATCGGCGGCGGAACAGCTGGCGGGACTCGGGCGCTGGTGAGGGGAGAAGGAATGAGGGAGCCAGGGAACACCCGGGCCACACCGGGGGGGATGTTATGCAACAGCTACGGAGCAGCGTGCTGATTAATTATTAAGGAATCGAGATGTTTTGGTAATTAGCATTGCCGCACGTTTGATTTCGGCAGGCGCCGAAACGCAACGCAGCGCCGAGCAGCCCAAACTCCGCCGCGGGCTCCTCGCTGGGATTCGGGACGAGCATCCCTGGCATTCCCCTCTTCCCACCAGCGTGCCACAGCCCGCACAGTGTTAGCTCCAATTAACCCAATTAAAACCCAGCAACCCACCCAAGCGTGCCCAGCGCTCCCACCGGAGTGGCTGCTCCGGGCTGGGACCGGCCGCGGGAACACCCCCCTGCACCCACCTCTTGGGCACCGGCTTCTTCCTCTTCCTCCCGGCGTACATCCCGCGGGCACCGGGAGCGGCACCGGGAGCGGCAGCGGCACGGGGAGCAGCAGCGGGACCGCGCCCGGGGCGGGGCTCGGGGGACACGGAGGGGACACGCCCTGGACACGCCCCTGGACACGCCCTCGGTCCCGCCCCCGGTACCCGGTCCTGGGGACAAGGGACATCAAATCCTGGGAAACACAGTGTCCGTGGGACATCCCCCCTGGGGGGCACCAAATCCTGGGAAACACCGTGCCCATGGGACACCTTCCACAGGGGACATCAAATCCTGGGAAACACCGTGCCCATGGGACACCTTCCACAGGGGACATCAAATCCTGGGAAACAGTGTCCGTGGGATATCCCCCCTGGGGGGCACCAAATCCTGAGAAACACAGTGTCCATGGGACACCTTCCACAGGGGACATCAAATCCTGGGAAACACTGTGTCTGTGGGACACCACCCCGTAGGGGACATCAAATCCTGGGAAACAGTGTCCATGGGATATCCCCCCTGAGGGGCACCAAATCCTGGGAAACACCGTGCCCGTGGGACATCCTGCCTAGGGAACACCAAATCCTGGGAAACACTGTGCCTATGGGACACCTTCCACAGGGGACACCAAATCCTGGGAAACATCGTGTCCATGGGCAAGTATACCCAAGGGACACTGAATCCTGGGATATATTGTCCATGGGCCAGCAAATCCTGGGAAATGACATGTCTATGGGACACCATCACCAGGGGACACCAGATTGCCAAGGGGCCACAAATTCCTGGGAAACACCATGTCCATGGGTCATCATTCCAGAGCTTGACCTTCCCACTGATCCCTCTCCAGGAACAGCCAGCCTGTTCCCTGTCACTTTGCAATTCCCTGGGTTGATGCTGTCCAAAGCTTTTGCTCTTCCCCCCAAAGCCACATCCAGCTGCTGTGGTGAAAACAGGGATGTCAGGGATCCTGTCCAGGGATCCTTGTGTCCCTGCCCATCTCTGCCAGGGGTGGGCAACCAGGGACACAAAGAGTGGGCACATCCAGCTGTGGTTTGCTTGTCAGCATAAATCCTTTCCCTTAAAAACTGTTCCCCTCCCTTGACATTTGCAGGGACAAGACGTTGCTCCGGTGTGTTGTGGGGACACATGGGAGTGCAATTCCCACCTGCACCACTCTTACAGGACCTGCTATTTTCCTGCTCCATCCTCTAAGACCCCTTGGACATCCTCTCCTGGATGAGGATCCATCACCAAATGCAGAGTCTCATTTAATTAACGAGGGTGGGCAGGCCCTGGCACAGGTTGGGCAGAGAAGCTGTGGCTGCCCCTGGATCCCTGGAAGTGTCCAAGGCCA
>JAOXXN010000102.1:295852-306585 GCA_026770055.1 Myrmophylax atrothorax
TTGGACAGGGCTTGGAGCACCCTGGGCTGGTGGGAGGTGTCCCTGCCCATGGCAGGGGGTGGCACTGGATGGGCTTTCAAGTCCCATTGAACCCAAACCATTCTGGGATTCTATGAAATTTTCCTCCTTGCTCTTCAGCTTTGCTGTGTGATGTTTGATACAATTGCACACTGGACATCTTATTTTCTAAAGGAAAGGTGTGGAGCAGGTTTGGGAACAGCTGTTACTGAGGTCAGCTGAACCTGGGTTGTATCAAACATGTTCAGGTGGGAACTCCTGTCATGGCCCTGATCTGTGAGTGCCTTTGCTCTGAGGGCTGCTGGGTGATCAGGAAAACAATCTTGTAACAAAGAAACACTGCCTTTTTAAAATGTTTTTACACTTACAGATCCTGCTGCCTGCATTTGTATTGGTTCAGTTCTCAGTACACAGGAATGAATGAATGTTTTTCTCTTAAAAATTACTCACAGCTAATAATGTACTTGTAAAAAAGGAAAGTCTGCTGGAGTTTTGGGTTAGACTGGTTGAAAATTTCACTTAGCTTTAAATAGATTGGGCACTTGTAACTGTGGCAGGGAGCCACATTAATTAAATGAAAACAAATGCATAGGTGTGATTTTTATTTTTTTTTGAACTGAAATGATGCAGATTCCATAAAAAACCAATTTCCCGCCAGGAAGGAAGCAGCTTACAGGTGTAACAGGAGTTCCTGTGAGCATTCTGACCAGCTGTGATGATTGTGGCTTGGTGCTTGTGCCTTTTAACTTGGTTTCTGTTCCCTTTGGGGCTGGGGCAGGGTGGGCAGAGCGTGGCCCAGGGGGCTCAGTGTGTCCCTCTCTGCAGTGAGGACAGTGAAGTTCTGCAGTACACGGCGGCCGAGGTCGAGGACGTGGAGAAGGTGAGTTTGCTGCACGTGTGGACACTCTGCATTCTGTCCAGGAGCTGAACTCGAGTCTCTCCATCAGTGCCACTGTGTCAGGACAGTGGAAATCTCCCCCCCATCCCTTTTGCCCAGACCTGCCTGGCTGAGGCTTTGCCTGTGTCCTTTGGCTTTTGCTGTTGTGCAACTTCCCATGGCCCAGGTTGGTGCCCAGGTTCCTGTGTGATAAAACAGCTCTTGGTTTCCAAAAACACTGGTCATGATTTGGTCCTAGTGAAGAGCTGGGTACTCAGAGCTGCGCCAGGTTCCTGTGTGATAAAACAGCTCTTGGTTTCCAAAAAAACTGGTCATGATTTGGTCCTAGTGAAGAGCTGGATACTCAGAGCTGCTCCAGGTTTTGGAACCTTGCCTTATCCAGCTGTATGAGCAGGCAATTTTTTTCCTCCAACTGATTTTGTGAGACTGTGTTAACCCTGGGCCAAGCCAAAACATGCCCTCTCATTGCTAAAAATGATTTCTCTTATGAGACAGGATTGACACGAGATCACTGCTTCCTTCTACTCAACTGTGTTACTCTTTTTGGAGCAAATTTAATATTATTTACCTTATTTCAGCAAACATTCCTGCTCATGGAGGATCACTGCTGGGATCACAGGAGCCTTTTGCTTCTCCATCATTAATTTTCCTCTTTAGCTGCTGTTCTTTGATGGAAAGAGCAACAATAAGGTTTTTGTGATTCTGAGCAGGTTTGCAGTGGGTCTGTTTCAGTTCTAGGGATGGAGCTCTAATAATAACAATAATATTATGTTAACCTGGATGATGATAAGAATCCTACATGGAAGCTTGCCAAGGAGTCCTCCCTGCCTGGGAGGAGGGACAGGAGAGCAGAGCAGCCCATGGACTGTCTCCAAGGGTTTTCTGGGTGTTTATCCTAACTAGGGAAAATTTTTACCCTCCTTAGACACATCCTGTGTTTGTCCCACATGATCTTGATGGAACTGTAGCATGTGCTTCATTAATCTTATTAGCATATGCAGGGTGTTAATATTTAGATGACCCTTCATCAGGCAAAAGTCGCTGTTTCTGGCCATGGTGTCCTTCAAAATTCTGGTCATGTGGCTTTGTGAAGCACAGAAGGACTTTTGGGGTCCTAAAAACTGACCCCCTTACCTTCAGGAAGTGCTTCAGTGGGACAGCAGATAAATAGAAAAAAAATACACAAAAAATAGGGCTGAAAGGAACAAACCCCAAGGCTGTGGTGTGGGTGAGAATATAGAGCAATTGTGGTTATTTTTTCTGAGTGGCAACTTGAAAGCAAGGGTAAGATTTGAGAACCATGGCCTTTCCAGAAGGGATCCAGGGATGTTTGGTAGAAGTAAAGGGAAGTTGGGATGGGGGTTATCAGGGTTTTCTCCCTGGACATGTCTTAAAGTGGTCAGGATAAAGCAGCTTGTTTCCTGCTTGGATTTTTTTGTGGCAAACCCCATTGCTGGAGATTTGATTGTAATCCCTTAAATCAGGGTTTAAAGCTCTTACTGTTCAAGCAGGGAGTCTCCCAAGCTCAGCAGTCTTGAGTCATCCCTGTAAATAGGGTCATCAGATGCACTGGAGGAGTTCTTAATTTGGTTGGACAAATCTGGACTCGAGGAAGGATTATCACTGGAAGTTGAAGCACAAGATCATTAAGGGTGGAAAAGACCCCTGAGATTACCAAGGCCATGATGTGGTTGCTGTCATTGTTGCTGGCAGATACTGGTACTTGTTCTGCTTCAAAGAATAAAGCTGGTTTTCCCCCTTTTTCTGTTCAGATTCAGGTCACCTTTGGAGTGGCACAGTAGGAATTTGGAAATGAGGGTTGGCAGGAGGGATTTGGCTTTGGCTTGGAAGGTGTGTGTTTACACAGGGGCATCCCCTTGGTGGGCAGCAACGTTCATTAGCTTGCTTCAATCTACAGATTATTGGGGATTTGGGAGCTTCAGTTTTTATGGTCTTGGAGTGTAATAATAACTTTTGATTTGCTCATGGCAGGCACACAGCTTAGAAATGGTTTTTAAAGTGTCTTTTGAAAAGGTCAGGTGGGGTTTCACGTTGTAATTAACATGGATAGTGGTGGCTAACACAGAGTAATGAGTGCTGAAATGAGCTTCATTAGGGTGGCCCAGACTGGTTTTACATGAGGATAAAACTGGGAATACAAAGTTAGCTCTATGCTTCAATTTTATTTTGAAAGCCCTGGATATTTGCTGCTAATTCCCAGAGGGTGCCAGGGCATTCCTCATAAATTAAGAAGCTGCTCTTCTGTCTGGTTGGGGAAGCTGATACCATTGCTAATGAGCTGCTGGGAGAGAGATCTCCTGATAGGATAATAACAGTGAGAAAAAACTAATTTGGATACAGATCTTTTTCCCCTGGAACATGTTCTGAGCCCCACTGTAGGAACTCTGTGATCAGTCCTGTCATCAGGAGTTTCCAAGGCTTTGCTGTGGAGCAGACAAGGAGTTGCTTTTGGGTAGGCCAAGGGAAGAATGGTGGAGGTTCAGCTCTTAACTTGGATAATTAAAATCAGTAGTTGCTGTTTGAACTAACTCGTCATGGACTTTGGGTGAAAAGAAGGTTTTCTGTGCTCACACCTGCAGTGTCTGTGCCATCTGCCCCTCTGTAAGGCAGTGAAAATGCTTAGACATCACTTACATTGGATATTATGAGCAAGTTCTTCACTGGAAGGGTGGGCAGGCACTGGCACAGCTGCCCAGGGCAATGGGGGAGTCACCATCCCTGGAAGTGTTCCAAAAACATGTGGGTGTGGCACCTGGGGACAGGGCTTAGGGGTGGCCTTGGCATTGCTGGGGAATGGTTGGACTTGATGACCTTAGAGGGCTTTTCCACCCTGGATTAGTTTGAGCCATCTAAACTTGCCTGGACTCTGAATATGCTTTGGTCGTGTCATGTCAACTGTATTTTTTTAAAGCTTTGTCTGCAAAATTAGTCTTTAAGAAATAAAGGGAATAATTATAGTGGATTTAATGTAAGGAATACAAGGATTTTAATTTATTATTCTCTCACTTCATTACTGACTTGTCAGTGGATTGACAGCATGTCATCAGAATTTTGGTCCTGACCTCAGAGCTTTGTCTTTTCCTTGTGGAAAAGGCCTCTTAAAGGGATGTTTGGAGGTGTAACAATCCACTCCTTTCCAAGCTGCTGCAGGGCATGTGCCCACCTCATGATGCACCTGCAGTGCTTCTGCTGCCCCCAGCTCAGGTGTGACACTCCATTCCTTCCCAAACTGCTGCTGGGCTCTGTCCCACCTCACTGCCCCCAGCTCAGGTGTGACACTCCACTCCTTCCCAAGCTGCTGCAGGGCTCTGTCCCACCTCACTGCCCCCAGCTCAGGTGTGACACTCCATTCCTTCCCAAGCTGCTGCAGGGCTCTGTACTACCTCATGATGCACCTGCAGTGCTTCTGCTGCCCCCAGCTCAGGTGTGACACTCCATTCCTTCCCAAACTGCTGCAGGGCTCTGTCCTACCTCACTGCCCCCAGCTCAGGTGTGACACTCTGCTCCTTCCCAAGCTGCTGCAGGGCTCTGTCCCACCTCACTGCCCCCAGCTCAGGTGTGACACTCTGCTCCTTCCCAAGCTGCTGCAGGGCTCTGTCTCCACCTCATGATGCACCTGCAGTGCTTCTGCTGCCCCCAGCTCAGGTGCCCTGCAGCTCAGCCAGCCATGTGTGATGAGCAATGACCTGGTGGGCCAGCACAGATGTGTTTGCTCTGGTGGAGCCAGGCTGTAAATGAAGCTCCAAGCTGGGATTGGTGAGTGTGAGGATGCTGAAGGAAGGATTTGCTCAGCTGGCCTCCCTTGTGTGAAGGGCTCTGAGCCGTGGCTGTTCCCTCTCCTGTGTGCTCAGTGCTCATCCATGCCTGGGTGGGTCCTGATGGACAGTGAAATCCTGAGCCTGTGGAGCCACCAGTGCAGCTGCTGCAGGTCTGTGTGAGTCTCCCAGCCTGAAAGGTGCTTTGTTTCTGTGGGGTGAACCCCTCAGCCCCAGAGGCAGATGCCCCCTGTGCCAGTGAGTGAGCCCCTGAGCCTGCTTGGGAACAAAGCCAACAACAAGCAGGTGTCCCATGGAATGCAACAAAAGGGCTTAAATTCAGGCTTACTGCCATTTTCTCCTCATTCTCCCTCAGAGGCAGGGTTGTACTTCTTTGCTTCTCAGCCCCAACAGCAGGTTGAGGAAGAATGTCTTGGATCAGTGAGAATATGGAAACAAGGCACCTCCCAGCCAGTTTATTCCCTGCCATCCAAAGCTGAAAGCACCAGGATCCTCAGAGCTGTGCCTGCCCAGTGCTGGTGGCAGGACCATGAGCTCCCAAAACAGGACTGGGAGATGGTAACATTACCTCTAAACATTTGCCTTGTTAGTACATCTCTAGCAGTGAAGCCTTTTTCATTTGTTTAATAATCTATTTGGATTATGTAAATAATTTTAGGTGGTTTGATCAGAACATCCAATTAGTGTGTGACGTTTCTCTTCTGCTTCCAGGTCGTTGAGGACATCGAGTTCCTCAAGTTTGACAAGGGGCCATGGCTGGAGCAGGATGATGTGTCTTTCCATCACTTGAGACTCCAGTAAGTATGATGCCATCCTGTCACTGAGCATTCCTTGGCATCAGATCTCGAGGAAAATAGCCAAAGCCTTGAGCTTGTAAAGGTGGCTTTGCATTTTGCAGTATTGGAGCTTGGCACTGGACCGTGGTGTGGCATTTGGCTGCTGGTGGATGAGACAAGAGACTCCAGCCAAGTGTAAGGGTGGGTTTTGCTAAAGATCTGGCTAGTTGGGTGTGAAGAGATCAAACTTTAGACTGAATGTGCAGGTAGCAAGTGCAGTTACATTTTTAAGACAAAATTTAGGAGTTATTTTCATTCATTTCTGGGTGTCTCACAGGTCAGTAGAAACACAGGGATTTTTTTTTTAAATTGGATACCTGCCCCTGAATTTCTGCCTTTATTGTGACAGGCATTGGAGCAGTAAGTTGGACCTTTTTTCAGGCTTCTGGTATTCTTTGCCTATTACTTTGCTGTTACTTCAAATACCTCCTGAAATGAGAGATGTTGTTCCTTTTCTGTGTTTTCTGCCAAGGGGTGAAGAGAGGCTGCAGCAGAGCAGTGTTGGGGGTGTCTGAGGGGAACAAGTCATGCTTTGGGTGCATTTCAGGTATCTAAGACGAGGTTTCTTCCTGTAGTAATTGGAGTGTAACATCTGATGACTTCGACCCTGCCAAAGTATTCCAATCAGAGTTCTTCTGAAAGGGAAAATAAGTTGCTTGTTTTCCTGTAGCTCCACACTAGTGCAGGTATTGAGAAAGGATTGCTAATTGCAGTGTGTAGGAGGGAGTTAGAGCAAAGCATTCAATTAGAGCAGGGTGTTCAGGTGCTGTGTCAGGATTCAACTGTGCTGCTGTAGAAGGGAATAAATTGCTTTAAGGAGTCAGTTTTTCACTGAACCCTGGAGGAGGGTGAGAGGGTCTCCTGTACAAGGCTCTTGTCATTGTAGATAATACTGAATTATTTCTTCTTCTGGCAGCATGTGGCTGTTTGAAGATCTTACAATGCAGTGAACTGCTTATTTAAATTACAGAATGGCCTGAGTTGGAAGGGACCCACAAGGATCATTGAGTCCAACTCCTGGTGTTTGCTTTTGAATCTTCACCTGCTGCTGGGCCATCAGGGCATGGATAAAAGTGTGACAGCAGGTCTTGTGCAGGATAATGTTGTGAGGGAATCCTGGGCAATATATTGGGCAGCTCAGGAAGGGCCTGTTGTAAAAATGTGCAGATTTGGGCATAATCTTGTCTCATGTTACCTCCAGAAGTGTTGGAACTGCATCCTGGAGCATCCAATGCTGATTTCAGGTGCTAGTCCATGAACCCTAAGGCTGATGCTTTCCTCACTTTTCCCAGTGCCCAGGGAGCTGGTGGTGCCCAGCCTTCCTCAGGTTTGCAGGTGTCCAGTGCCTTCGTTAATTTTTCCCGTGGAAAGCAGTTTTCCAGGTTGTTCCTGGTGCCTGTTTGGATGCTGGCACGTGCTGCCCTCTCGTGGGTGTTCGTGGGAGGCTCCAGCTGATATTTAGGATCAGTTAGGTTGGGAAAGCCCTCTGGGATCATTGACCCAGCCACTCCCCCAGCACTGCCAAGGCCGCCACTGACCGTGTCCCCAAGTGCCACATCCACACGGTTTTTGAATACTTTGAGGGACAGTGACTCCCCCAGTGCCCTGGGCAGCTGTGCCAGTGCCTGACCACCCTTCCAGTGAAGAAGTTTCCCCTAATGCCCAGTATCTAATCTGAGTTATACTCTGCTTGGTTTTCCATCTGCAACAGCTTCCTTGGCTGATCTCCCAGGTTTTGGGGCTGCCTTGGGCTGTGTCAGCCCTGCTATTCTCTCCCACCTTCAGCTCGTACCAGCATGTCTGGGGGACTGGGGTCCATGGGCAAGGGTGAAGAGAACTTTTTCTCTGCTCATACAGAGGGTCTAATGCACAGAAAGCCCAGCAGGGCCTCTGACTAATTAATGCAAGTAAGTCAGCTAATCAAACCGGTGAGCTGCACCCATGTGAAATCAGCTGCATAATGACCCCTTTTATCTCCCTGCCTTGCCCTTAAGGGCTCTCCCTTGCCCTACTGTGGCTGTGGGATCTCTTGGGAAAAGGTAAAAATGGCTATTTTTGTGTCAGGGAGCTGGAGGGATCTCCCAGAGGATGCTCTGCACATCCTTCCTTCCTCTGAGTGCAGAGTCCAACACAAACCATTCTGGCTTGTCAAATGTCTCAAGGAGTTCCTCTGCTGTCACTGCACTGTCTCAGCCACTGTTTTACCTGTGCCCTTCCCAGTAAAATCAGTCTGTCCACACACACTGCAGAATAAATCCTGTTTTGGGATGAGGAGCTGTGGGTTGTGTGATGTTGCCTGTGTTACTTTACCAGCTGGTGGGGAGAACTTACTGCTTTGGACTTGTTGCATCAGACAAGCCCACAGCAAAATCTGTTCCATCCCTGCAGCTCCTTCAGGATTCGGTGGAGCAGAGAACTTGGGAGTGAGGGAGAGAGACCCTTCATTCTCCTTCCACCCCCTGCCTTGGGCAGGGACACCTTCCACTAGCCCAGGTTGCTCCAAGCCCTGTCCAACCTGGCTTCTTGTTTCAGCTGAAACCCTTCTCTGTAGTTCCCTCTTTGCAATGGCTTTTATAGGTTTGATGAGCTGCTGTTGCCCCTTCTCCCCTTTTCCTGCAGGCCTGCTTTTCTTGGAAACTATTTCTTTGTGTTCTTGGTGTTGATGGTGAGTGTTGCTCACCAGGGGAGTGGCTGTGGCTCACCTTGGCCATGACTCTCCTACCTGGACAAATGAGGGAATCTGAGACCCTTTGGCAGAGGGAGAGAAAAATTACTTTTGGGAATAAACTCAGAATTGAACATAATATGGTTTTGTGTTGCTCCCTCTTAGGCCAGTGAGTGCTTGTAGCTTGGAAGGGAGGTTACTTGAGGTTTTTGGGACTATGCCAACACCAGGTGTTGAGAAATCAGGGCCCAGGCTGTGCAACCTCAGGGGGTTTGTGGGGTTGAATGGCTTGCTTATTTTTTTTCTGAGCAGTCTGCTTCCCTTACCCCACCTTGCACCCTTGGCAAGGTTCATCAGGCATTCTGATGTTCATTGTGGGACCGATGGAAAGTAAACCCTCAGTTACTTGTGTGTCATCACTGTAGGCTCCCTGGAAAATGCATTTAGGAATTCCTGCTCTAAAAAGAAGCAGGAATGTGTCAGTCCTGATTCCTCAACACCTGCTCATGCTGGACAGAGTGTGAATTAGGTGTGGAATAGGTGCTGTAGGATGCTTCCAGCTGTGATTCCTGATGGAAGCACTCTTGTTATTAGGGTTCTGTGAGTTAAAATCTAATGTTCTTACATTACTGGGGCCACACTCTCACTCACGTGCTCAGTTACCTTTGAAATGTGACATCATCTCGTAGCTAAAAGTGCTGCATGATGAGAGCTGCCTCAGGAAAGTGTGGAAAAAGAGCCAATAGTGATAATTTTCTGCTGGGGGGGGAGAGAGAAAACTGAGGAAACATAAAAGGTGCCTTTAAATGCTTCCTGCCGAGCAGGGAATTAGTCCTGGCAAGCGCCTGCGGTTTGTGGTTGCACATTGTTGTGGCAGGTGTCTCTGGGTGTGCTTTCAGTCAGGGCTCCAAGTTATTTCTGGAGAAGCAGAGCAGAGGCTGGAGAAGCCATCATGAGCTTTGCATGCTGCTCTTGGCTGTTAACTGAAATAAATTGTGCCTGGGAATTGTCCTCTACAACTTGGCATTTGGGGAAGAGATTTGAGAAAGAGAGATTTAAGAAAGAAGGGAGGAACTGGACACTGGGTGACTACCAGACCTGGTTTCTTTGTATGTGTGAGGTTTTTTTTGCTTCATCAGTGCCTGGGCTCGTTTTTGTGGCTCCCAGCACGTGAAATACACATTGAATGCAGGTGAAGATGAACAGGTGTTTCCTGTAAGGTGTGACTTTGAAGTGTTGGACCTGGTCATTTATGCTCACCTTCTGCCATCTCAGCTCTTACTGGATTATTATGGTTCCTTACCAGTTTGTCTGTAGTAGGATAATTTGCAGTGTGAATACCGGGGTATGTTAACAAACCAGAGTATTTTTGTTGAAACTCTTGAGGTAAGGTCCCAAAATTTGTGATTCAGGGGCAAAAATGAATTGCCTGAAGGTGGTGGGCTTTGGTTTGCTCAGGACACGTGCTCGGTGTGCATGTCAGTATTTGTTAAGAGCTGCAGTTTGCTGCAAGCAGCACAATTTGCAGAGTTTCTCGTGGTGGGTTTGGGGTTTGGTGGGTGTTGGTGGAAGTGGATGTGTTTTCCTCAGCCACGTCCAGGTGGCACTGTGGGCCTGTGTGTGACACCACAGGCAGCAGGAGCCTTTCTAGCAGTTTCTCAGGCATTTTAAATTCGGGATGTCTGAAAGTGCCTGTGCTGTGCAGTGTGGATTTTTGGTGGATCCTGGTGTCTGTCATTGCAGCTGCTGCAGCCAGTTTGCCCTGGTTTTCCCAGTGCCAGAGGCACTGCCTGCTTCCAAACCCTGCCAGTGCCTCACTACTGATCCATTTAGGATGGGAATTTAGCAGGATAATCTGTGTGGGATTCAGTAAAAATTCTGGGTTTACCTTGCTTGTATAAAGCAAAAAAGCCAGAAGTGCCTCGTGGAAAAGGCTCTTGGGAATGATGGAGCATCAAGGAAGAAAAACGTGGAGGAGGGAGTGGAGAAGTTGGGGCAGGAGCAAACTGGAGGCAAGGATGAGGAGGGAAAAACACAGTGTATGTGTGAGGAAAAGGATAAGGGTTTGTCACAACTGGAAAATAGCCAAAACCTTTGGAAGTGCTATTTAACAGCAAAGTAGTTCTTTATTCATAGAATTCCAGGACAGTTTGGAACATTAATGGTTTACCAGGGACACCTTCCCCTATCCCAGGTTGCTCCAAGCCCTGTCCAGCCTGGCTTTGGACACTTTTGGGAACGGGCAACAATATTTGGTGAAACTCCAGGCTGTGACCAAACTGCTGCTGTTCCTTTCCCTCCTTCCCTGCAGTGTCCAGGACAAAGATGCACTGCTGGACTTTGCAGCCATCCCTCGCTTCATTCCAGAGATCACCATCGGCGGCATCGAGTTTGACAAGATCTACTACGAGTACCGAGCGGTGAGTGAGCTGGGGGACAGCAGGGCCAGAGAAGAGCAAGGAGGCTGGAGAAGGGACTGGAGCACAAGTGCTGTGGGGAGAGGCTGAGGGAGCTGGGGG
>JAOXXN010000102.1:331935-346696 GCA_026770055.1 Myrmophylax atrothorax
CCCACTGTGATCACCAGCCCAGGGCACAGAGTGCCCTGGGCTGGTGATCACAGTAGGGTTGGATCAAGACATGGTGGGTTCTCCCTCAGTGCCACATCCACAGAATCATAGAATGGATTGGGTTGGAAAAGACCTCTGAGATTATCAAATCCAACCCTTGGTCCAACCCCAGTCCCTTTACCAGATCATGGCACTCAGTGCCACGACCAAGCTCAGGTTCAAAACCTCCAGGGATGGTGAACTCACCTTGTCATCGATCACGGCGGAGAAAAACGTCCCAAAGTCCTGGGCAGGCTGTGGGAAGGCAGAAAGGACTTAAAAGTTAACTCTGAAAACCAGGAAGGGCTGAAATTCCCCAAATAACACCGAGGGCAAGAGCTCCCCTTTCCAATTAGTCTGCAGGACTCAGCCACTCGCACAATCCTTCCTGCAGACTCTGGCTACAAGTTAATTTCTAATCACCAAAAAGGAAAAAAAAAGAGGAAGGAGGAGGGGGGGCACAGAGGGGCTTCGGTGGGGAGAGAGAACCAGTGGATAAAAAGCTCGGTTCAATAGGAATTAGTAGCCAGTTACCGCAGTGTCTAATCCCATCAACCACCCGCTGAGCCGCAAAGCCCTTCAGCTCGGGCGGCAGCTCCGCTCACATCGCCCACTTTGATCTTGCCGTGCTCCTCCAGCAGCTTCGCTTTGATCTGGGGCCACAGCGAGTCCGGCGCGTACAGGCGGGAGCAGGCGGAGCATTTCTGCCCGCCGTACTCGAAGGCGGAGCGCAGAGTCCCGTTCACCACCGAGCCAACGTCGGCCGAGCTGTGCACCACGTGGAAGTTCTTCCCGCCGCACTCTGGCCGTGGGAAAGGGAGGAAAGAGGGTTGGAAAGGGTGGGATGGCTCTCCGAAGCACTCAAGGTCCTGTGCTCGCCCTGCCTGGGTCACAGTTCCTTGGGGAGAACATAAGCCAGAGCTGGAACGGAGCTCTTGGTTAAAGGCACCAACTTGAGGTCCCAAACCCCACCCAGGTGGCAGCTCCCACTATGAATCATAGAATGGATTGGGTTGGAAAAGACCTCCAAGATCAGCAAATCCAACCCTTGATCCAACCCCACTGTGATCACCAGCCCAGGGCACGGACGTGCCCTGGGCTGGTGATCACAGTAGGGTTGGATCAAGACATGGTTGGATCAAGACATGGTTGGATCAAGACGTGGTGATCCCAGTGGGGTTGGATCAAGACCTGGTGGATTCTCTGTCCCTGGAGGTGTTTAAGAGGACACTCAGAGCCACATCCAGTCCCTTCTCCAGCCTCGTTGCCCTTCTCTGGCCCCGCTCCAGCCCCTGTGTGTCCTGATGGGCAGCACCGGTGGGATGGGAGCAAGTTTGGGTGGGGGCACCTCTGGCATGGGGTGGTGTGGGCAGCAGGGCTGTGCTGAGGGCTGCTGTGCTGTGATTCCTGGCAGCAGCATTGCCCCCAGCCCTGCCTGCTGCAGAGGCAGGACGTGCTCTCACAGCCGCTGCCGTCCCTCTGCGCGCAGCCACGTGAGAGGCGGCGCAGCAAAGACGGACTAAAAATAAACCAGGGTAAAAATAGCCCCACGTGTGCTCGCTTTCCAGGGGAAATGAGGGGAGTGCTCATCTGAAGCAAAGGAAAACACACGAGATTTACCTTCCCAGCTCATCCTCTGGGAGGTGGGACCTGTCTCCGGGCAGGGCGGGAGCGCTTGGTCCAGTACAGCCTCTGGAAAATGGGCTGGAGTGGGGAATGTGAGGTGAGGTGAGCTCTGGCAGCACATCTGGGCTGATGTTTGCAGCAGGGGCTGGCATGAGCATCGCCCCCAGGTAACCACTCCTGTTTAAGGGGCAAAGAAGAGAAGCCCCCAGTGAGAGCCATGTCGGGCACCTCCCCGTTCCCAACCCCCGGGGGCATCCAGGCCAGCTGCAGGCTGAGCTGTGAAATGCAGCAAAAGCTGCTCTGTCCTCAATACAGACAGTTATTTCTCACCCAAATAGGGCAAGGAGGAAAAAAAAATCCCGCTATGGAGCTGAAAAGTGGGGTGGTTCCTTGGGAGTTTCCCCCAGGGAAATGCCTAATCTGGATTAAGGGTGTCACAGCACTGGGACTCCATCTCAGCCCGTGCTAATCCCCAAAATATGTCCGAGCACCTCTCCCCTCTGTGCTGCTGCTGCAGTTTCTCTCAGCAGAGAAAGTTCTCCCGTTTCTGCCCAGCTCAGCTCTCTGGTGCTTCAGCAGAGCCTCCGGGCTGACCTAACTCCAAGGAAACAGAAGGATTCATCCTTATTGCAGCAGTGGGGAAAAATGTTGATGGTATTAGGATGGAAACGCAGCCCCACCTCAATTGCCTGCGGCCCCGGGGCAGGGGGAGGCTCTGCTGGGCTGCAGGGGCTGGGTGTGCTGCCCAGGGCTCACCTCTGCCTGCTGGCACTGCCAGGGCGGTGAAACATCCAGGCAGAGTGCCCACCTGTGCCAGGTTTGTGTTTGCCATGTGTCATTTCCCAGGTATTTTTATCCTGCAGAGATCCTCTGATGGGCTGGGCAGGGAGTTGTGGGGATACCCCCAGTGTCCTCAGCCTCACCCTTCCCAGGACAGGCTCTGGAGGGGCCTCTCCTGCCCTGGGAATGGTGCAGGTGCCTCCAGCTCCTTCACAGGGATTTGGGTCCCACCTCAAGCTTGTTTGGTGGGAATTAAACCCAGGGACTCCAGCCTTGGGTTAGCCTCAGGCACTGGGGTGGGGAAATGCCACGGAAATCTCAGAATCCTGGGATAGTTTGGGTGGAAGGGCCTCAAAGCCCATTTTATTCCACCCCCTGCCATGGGCAGGGACACCTTCCACCAGCCCAGGGTGCTCCAAGCCCTGTCCAGCCTGGCCTTGGACATGGGCAGGGACACCTTCCACCAGCCCAGGGTGCTCCAAGCCCTGTCCAGCCTGGCCTTGGACACTGCCAGGGATGAGGAATCCACAAGTTTCTCCCTGGAAAGAGGCTCATGTGGCACTGGCTCTGGAGAAGGATCACTCTCCCAGTTTACCCAGTAGCTCTGTCAGACCCTCTGCCACATGCTGAGCCCTGTGGGGCCAGCAGCCCCCAGAAAAAAACACAAAAATGAATGAGACCTTGAGCAAGGCAAGTTCCCAAGTGCCCAGGAACCCCCTTCTCTTCTTTCCTGGAGAGAGAAATCTGCCAGGCTTCTGCCTGGCACAAGGAAGGGCAGTTGAAGCCACGGTTGCCCTCCTGCCCTGAGCCCTAATGGAAGTTTACCAGAGTCTGAACTCAACTTTTCCTCTTCAAATCTGTTCCTGATGGGCCTGGTTGCATTTTAGGAGCTCAATAAAAACAATTGTTTAAACTGAAACAGAAGAAAAAAATGGTCATTACAACACATTCCAGGCTGGCACATGTTAGGAATGTTCTTAATTAATGGCATGGTGGGAAGGAAAATGAAAGGGAAATGTGGACAGATGTAGAGGAGGAGCCCCACGAAGAGAGATGTCCACAAAGTCTCTCCTACCACACAGCCTCCAAATGGTTCCCAGGAGAGGACTGTGGAGCCAATCCTGGATCAGCCCCCTGTGCTGAGCCAAGCTGTGGCAGGATGGGATGCTCTGGTAGTGCCAATGTGTGAATGTGGGGTGAGGAAAGGATGAGAGCAGGCAGTCTGGATTTGGATGGAGAAGCTGATGAACCCACCAGGCTCTGCTGCCTAATGAGAGGTGGCTTTTAGATTCTGACCAAACTCTGTGACTGGAGCAAAGACAAGTCACTGTGTCCAAGGCGGCTCATTCCCTGTGTTGGGAGACCCTGAGGCTGTGCCTGCCAAAGGTTAACCACAGAAACGGCTGGCAGGCACTGGCACAGCTGCCCAGGGCAGTGGTGGAGTCTCCAAGAGTTCAAAAAGTGTGTGGATGTGGCCCGTGGGGACATGGTTTAGTAGTGACCTTGGTGGTGCTGCTGGGCTGATGATCTTAGGGTTGGACTTGATGATCTTGGAGCCCTTTTCCAATCTTAACCACTCTGGAGTTCTTAAAGGGACCTTCTGGATCGTGCTGGATGGAGACAAGGTCTGGTGGAGAGCAGAGGAGTTCGGGCAGAGCTCCCACCAACATCCCTCCTCACACCGACCTGGCAGAGCTCGGTGTTCCCAGGCTGGAAAGGTGCTCCACATCTCTGCTTTATCTTACACGTGCAAATGAAGGAGGAGAAAACGGGAAAAGCCCCTTCGACACCTCGTTCCTCACCTTTTATTGGGATAATCTTCCTCTCGCAGGGTTTTTCTTTCGCGCTGTCGGTCTTTGCTTTGTTTGCTTGGAGGGAGCGCTGGCACGAACTCCAGGAAATCAGCTCTTAACTAAAAGCATTTATGTAATTGGGGAGGAAGGGGGAGGTGTGCGCTGCCTTTGGGGAAGCGCAGTCTGCAAAAACAAACCTCGCCAGCCCCGCTCGGCTCTGATTAAGGAGGATAAATCTGTCAGGGAGAGGCTAAATTTACCCCGAGTGGAACCTCCTGCCCCTCGCCCCGCCGGCAGCGCTGGGCAGGCTGCGTTTATTGCTGTTGGGCGAGCTCCAGGGAGCACTGGGAGGTGGAAAACAATCCCCACAAATAGGGAAAATGTGGAGCGAAGTGGGGGCGGCAAGAGGAGGAGGAGTGGGGGCAGCGAAGATCGAGCGGCCAATCGCGACCAGGTGGCTGCGATTTCGGCTCCGGTGCTGCTGAAAGAACGCCCGAGATGCTCCAGTGTGATGAGCAGCGACTGGGGGGGCTCAGCTGAAGAAAAGGAGCCTCAGGGGGCACCTTCTCACTCTCCCCAACTCCCTGCCAGGAGAGGGGGGGAAAACTCACTTGAATGGTCGCTGGCAAATAGAGACCTCTCACGTCCAAGTTTTTGCTCGTGGAACTGTCTGGACTGACCAATCCCTTCAGGATTTGGGGGATGTCAGAGCTGAGAAAGCGATCCTGATGCTACAAGGCAGGTTGGGCCCAGGGAGAGCCCATCACATGTTGTTGAGCTGCTCCAGGACACGGTTTGGTGACAATCACGTTGCGCTGGGACATCTAAACCCCACCATTCTGCAGCCTCGGCACGAGGAGCCCGAAGGAGATGTCAGAAAACCAAACAAACAACTGGATCCAGCTGCTCAGTGGCTGTAAATTGATGCTGTGCCATTGGCTTTGCTGGAGCCAGGTGGAGCTCTGCCAGGTGAGGGCAGAGCATCCCTGGGCTCTCTCCACAGTCCCTGCAATCTGGGCATCAACGACCTGGGTTTTTAACACGCTCTGCGGCTGCCAAAATAAACCCTCTACGATACAGAGCAAAAAGGCATTAACAATATTGGCCTGAGCTCTGGCTGCTGCATTTCCTCCAGCTATCCCAAGCTGGACCTTGATAAGCCTGATGTCTCTGGCACTTAACTCTCTCCTCAATGAGGTTTCCTCTGAAAGCAGGTCCCTGGCTGTGGGAGAGCAGGGCAGCAGCAAAAATGACATTCCTTAGGAAGGTATTCCAGGGAGAGCTGCTCCTACCCAAGGCAGGAGGCAAGGACAGGCAGATCCTGAAAAGGGAGGTCTCCTGGAGCTCAGTTATAGGAACAGAACCTACAGAATGGTTCGGGTTGGAGGAGACCTCAAAGCCCATCTCATTCCATGCCCTGCCATGGGCAGGGACACCTCCCACCAGCCCAGGTTGCTCCAGTATGGCCTTGGACACTTCCAGGGATGGGGCAGCCACAGCTGCTCTGCCCAACCTGTGCCAGGGCCTGCCCACCCTCCTAGGGAAGGATTCCTTCCCAACATCCCACCTAACCCTGCTCTCTGGCAGTGGGAAGCCATTGTGCAGTGTTTAAAGGCAATATCCACGTCCTTCCCTATTCCCCTCCTTCCCTGGCAGAACCAGAGGCAGTAACGTGTGTGAAAATGATGTCCAGCCCAGCCTTTACCCCGAGGGCTCCCCCAGGCAAGGCCAAGGGGTGCAGAGGGGCTGCCACCACCATTCCTGAAGTGGATGGATTCCTTGAGATTGGCAGGACCATGTGTGTGGGAAATCAGGGTGTCCCCATTGATTGCAATGGTGGGATGCAAAGGCTCCTCTTCAGGGCCAGTCCACGGTGTCCAAGTCTCAAGGAGCAGCTCAGAGCTACGTAATGCTGAAGGCTGGACAGAGTCATTGCAGTCCAAGCTGACTGAGGGGGAATCCAACAGGGAGCAGCATCTCTTTTGGAGCAGCCAGTGCCCTGAAATGCCCTAAATGGCAGGGCATGGAGGGGAGGCTTTGCTCCCATCTCTGGTGCCAGGAGAGGAAAGAAGATACATTGCTTGACCTGTCACCTTCTGCAGCTTGTAGGGTGGCTTGTGTGGTTGTGTACCACCTGTTGTAATTTAACTGGCACTGCTCTCCACCCAGAACATCCATTTTATCTCTTTCAGGATGGGAAAAGTTGACCTGAGTGCCCAATCTGCCTGGGTGTGCACTGGCTGGGCCAGGTTGGTGTTGGGCTGGCATGGTGTGTCCTGTGTGCACCTTCTGGAGGGTGCTGGGAGCACAGCTGGGGGTGCTGGGAGCTGTCCAGCTCTCCCACCACCTTGCCCTGCTGGCACCACTCCGTGAGGAACGAGCTGCTGTGCTGGGGAGTGAGTGGGGAAGACAAACGTTGGCCCAGAGTGCACTCCACAGCTGTGATCTCCACGTGGGCCCCCTCTCCCTCTCCATGGGGGAGAAGGTCTTGCTTGGCAGGGGATCTACAGCCTCTTTCCCAGACCTCAAATCCCTGGAGTGTTGGAGGAGAGGGTGCTGTCCCGAGAAGTTTGGCTCCATCATCGGCCACGGGGCTCTGCCCTGTGCTGGCTCCGAGGGCTGCTCTGGTTTAGGTGCCATCCCAGGAGCTTTGCCCTTGGCAAAAGGGTGCAAGGGACAGCTGGTGTCCCAAAGGCTCATGGCGTGACCCAACTGGTGGCAGGCATCTGCTGAGAGGTCATTTTCCATGTTCATCTTGGACAGCATATGGATAAAATTAGGGAAAAGGGAAGACTGGAAGAGAAACAGTGATGTTTCTGCAGGAAGAAATGAGTGTATTGGCAGGGGAGGGGAGGGAGCAGAAGCTCAGCCCTTTTCCCAGCTCCCTTGCACATTGAATAAGATGTCCAGTGCCCCCAAGACCCAAATGGTGTCAATTTGCTGCTGCGTCAGTGGAGCTGGTTCTCCGTGTGCCGAGGCCTTGGCAGGGCTGGGGGTGATTCACAACAGCAGCTCTGGTCAAGAACAACAACAACAACAACACAACAGCAGCAACAATCTGTTCAAACTGTGCTGTGCTCAGAACAGAAAACACATGCAAAGGGAAAACTGCATCAGTCAGCCTGGAGAAGCTCTGGGGAGAAGCCGAGTGGTGGAAGAGCAGTGGACAAACAGCTCGGGATGGTTTTATGGGCAGGAGGGGCATTAGTTGTCCTTGGACACAATGTCCCATGGTGGGGCACACAGGAGGACAGGCCTGGCTGGAGAGATGCTGCAGAAAGCCTGGCAGGGCTTCCTGGGAGACAGGCTTCCCAGAGGTGCTGGATGAAAGGATTCCTGCTCTTGGTGCAGGGAGAGCTCCCGGGATTTTTGCTGTTGAGGTGGGTTAGGGTGGCAGGGCACAGGCACTTGGAGCTCCTGTGGTACCTAAGTCAGCTCTGAGCCTCTTCACATCGTCTTCTCCCTCAGTGGAAGCATCAGCCTCCTCCAGGGTCTCCTGAATGGGTGTGACACTTCAGGCTGGAGGTTCTGCCCAGGACTTTGCTGTCCCAAGTGCTGCCCAGTCATCAGGGAAGGCACAGAGTCCTCTCCAGATGTCAGTGCTCAGCTGGGGCAGTGACAGCAGTCCCTACAGGGACAGGAGTAGGACTGCATGAACATCTTGCCCAAGCTGAACCAAACCCCACCTAAGTCAGAGAATTGCAGAATAGTTTGTGCGTGAACAGACCTTAAAGCCAACCCAGTGCCACCCCCTGCCATGGGCAGGGACACCTCCCTATCCCAACCCCATCCAAGCTGGCCTTGGACACCTCCAGGGCTGGGGCAGCCACAGCTTCTCTGTCCTGCTGCCCCTGCCACCTGCAGCTCTTCCCCACTCTGGTGGAGTCTGGACAGCAATTCCACAGCTTTGGGCTGCTGCTTCTGTGAGCAGCAAGGAATAAACCTGGGGCTTTCAGCTGAGGCTGAACTCCATCCCTGCCCCTGGGCTCCGCAGGGAAACTGCCATTACCTTTCCACGGTGTTCATAAATATGCCAATGTTTATAAATAGAAATGTGTTGGTTCTGGCCCCAGGGCTGCCAGAGCTCCAGGAGTGTCCCAGCACTCTCAGGGACATGGTGGGATTGTCCGGGTGGGCTGTGCAGCACCAGGAGTTGGACATGATGCTCCTTGTGGAACATCTTTGCCAGCTCAGGATATTCCATGATCCTGTGGCTCTGGGGCACCCTGGGAAGGGTGGCCTGTGCAGCAGGAGCAGAGACATCCCTCCAACTGCTGCACCCTGAGCTCCCAGCTCAGCCTCTCACAGCGTCAGGATCTCGGGGGATGTCCAGACCTGGAAGTTGCCATCAGATCCCAGTGTTTAATGGGCTTTGTTAAATCTCTTGTCTTCAAGTGGGCCTGAGTGGTTTTGAGCCCTCTGCTATTCCTGCTTCCCAGGAAACCTTGTGGCAGTGAGTTCTGCTGTTTAACTGTGTGCTCAGAGGAAAAGAGAACAGAATGCCCTGAGCTGGAAGGGACCCACAAGGACCAACTCCTGGCCCACCCACAGGAATCCCACCATGTTCCTGAGAGCGTTGGACTCCTTGTAGCACCCAGGACTTCTCCTGAAGCCCCACACATTTTGCCACTTTGAGTTTTTTTGATCCAAACCTGAGCAGAAAAAAATCTAAAGATTTCTGTGTTTGGGCTCCATCAGAGCTCTGAGGTGAATTACAACCTGCTCCTGGCAGCTGATTTTTATTACTCTCACCTTGGCTTCAGTCAGCTCAGCTCTCTGGTGAGCCCTTTGCTATGAACACAGACTGCAATGAGCTTCTCTGAGCTGGTCTTATTTTCCTGGCTGTGTTTAGCAGTGAAGTGAAACATGTGCAAGTCTGTGATGTGACTGGGGAGAGGGAGCGCAGAAAAACAAGGAGTTGTTTGAAACACCAAGTCCTCGTGTTTGTTTGGATTGTTTGTTTCTGGTCTCCCCATGGAAGATCTGAAAGTTTCAGTTGCCTTGTCCCCCAAGAAGGGTGAAACAGCTGCATTCAGAAGATCAGTACCTGCTGCTCAGTCTCTCTTAATACACTTTTAATTGACTCGTAATACCCTCTCTCTTACTCAGTACTGTTGTCAACAGGCTGTTTGCAAACAGCTCTGAGAGAGCCCCTGGAGAGGAGCAGGGGGGTCCTCCCCTCTGTCATTGTGCAGGAATGCTGATGGGTCCTTTTATTCTTGCTATAAACTTAAAATGCTTCCACTTGCCTGTGCCAAACAGCAGATGAGTTGCAGATGCCAAGCTGGAGTCTCTGGGTTTGACACCTTCCCCTACCCTTGGTTGCTCCAAGCCCTGTCCAGCCTGGCCTTGGACACTTCCAGGGATGGGGCAGCCACAGCTTCTCTGGAAAAATCCCTTCCAGGGCCTGCCCACCCTCCCAGGGAAGGATTCCTTCCCAACATCCATCAAGGCTCTTTATTGCTGGCAGAGTGGCTGAATTCCCCGTTCCTGGGTGTCCAGGTGTCCCCAGGGGAGCTGGATTTTAGCACATCCATGGATGGAAACACCCTGGACAGAGGAGCAGACCCTGAGTATTTGGGGAAAGGAAGATAAGCCAATCTGGCACAGCTCTTTACCCAGCCTGGCATCATAAACAGCTCTTTTGGGGTGAAATGTTGCTTTGCATTTTCAGAACTCTCTGGCCAATCCCTCTGCCAAGGACTGGTGGGAATGAGGTGCCCTGTGTTC
Source organism: Myrmophylax atrothorax (assembly GCA_026770055.1). Taxonomy (NCBI): domain Eukaryota; kingdom Metazoa; phylum Chordata; class Aves; order Passeriformes; family Thamnophilidae; genus Myrmophylax; species Myrmophylax atrothorax. The sequence continues at coordinate 341,904 of JAOXXN010000102.1, forward strand.
TCCTGATGGCCCTTTTTCTGCAGAAGGGACAGAACTGCTGGCTCTGCAGGGCTGGCCCATGGTCTGTTAGCTCAGTAGGTTAAAACTTGGTTGTAACAGTGCCAAGGTCATGAGTTCAATCCCCTGTGTGGGCCATCGACTTGAGAGTTGGACTCAATGATCCTTGTGGATCCCTCCCAACTCAGAATAGTCTGGGATTCTGTGGAGTCCTGGTGGCCAACATGCTGTGCCTTCAGAGCTGCCCCGAGCTCGGGAGGTGTGAGAGGCGTCTCCAGATTCTCCTGCAGGGATCCTCTGGGGACCTGTGCAAGGTGTGCTGGGCAGGAGGAGAGTGGGGCAGTTTGCTTCCTGGGGCTGATGTCAGCTCTCATGACCCCTCTGCCACCTCCAGCTGCCAGCTCTGAAGCTTGGCAATGCCAGCTCCCAACTGCTGACCTCCCACGCTGCTCCGATTCCAAGAGAGGATGCCCTGACTCCGCTGGCAGCGACAGCTCGCTGATTCCTCCAGCATGGCTTGGAAAAAGATCTGAATCTCCTAATAGGAATTGGCCTGATAAAAGGCACTTTTTTCTTTTTTTTTTTTTCCCTTCCCCTCCTCACTTAGCAGCTCCACACAGCCCGAGGAATCTGGAAATTAAATTGGCTGTTTGTCAAGCCTCCTCCGTGCAGCAGCCACGGGCCCCCTGCAGTGCAGTGCAGTGTTTCTAATTACATTTTGGGGCACGTTGCTAATTTTTGGCAGCAGGGAGGAGCAGGCCAGGCGAGTGGCAGGTGCCAGGCTGGGCTCAGGTTGCATCAGGAGCGTGGAGGGAGGCAGAGGGGACAAGGAGCGTGGAGCTCTGCCAGGGGATGCGACCCAGCGTGGGCACAGGAGTCCTGGCACGTGGCAGAGGATGGAGGGCTGGGCCGGTTCACATCCCTCCTGCTGGGAACACATGATGGGGTGGCACTGGCATAAACACCCTGGGGCAGGGGCAGCCTCCAGGCCTGGATTTGGGACCCCCCTGGAGGTGTGTGGATCCCCCAGGACTGCCCAGCATCCTGGTGGACGTGCAGGGTCCTCCTCCACCCCCTGCTCTTCATGTCCTGCTCCTCTGCCTTCCCCACAGGAACAAACTTGGCTTCTGCTCACTCATTTGTCCCCAACACAGCTAATGGCTTCAAGCTGGCACCATCTCCAGAGGGCCTGGATGGCTTTCCAAAGCTGTTGCACAATCTGCATCTCTGTGCCTGAGAGTGGGGAGGGATGGGATTGATGACCAGGAGCTGCTTCCCAGGACCTGCCTCTGTCCCAGTGTGCCCTTCCCCACCAGGGCAGTGATCTGGTGGTGGGAATTGTAGGAGTCAGAATCCCAGAAGGGATTGGGTTGGAAGGGACCTGAAAACTCATCTCATCCCACCCCCTGCCATGGGCAGGGACACCTTCCACCAGCCCAGGGTGCTCCAAGCCCTGTCCAACCTGGCCTGGGACATTCCCAGGGATGGGGCAGCCACAGCTTCTCTGCTCACCCTGTGCCAGGGCCTGCCCACCCACCCAGGGAAGAATTTCTTCCTCTTCTCTAATCTAAACCTGCCCTTCTTCAGCTTAAAGCCCTTTGCCATTGTCCCCAGAGGTGTTCCTGTGTTGGAAAGGAGCAGTCAGGGCTGGGCCGTGCTCACATGGCTCAGGAACCTCCTCTCACCCTAACAATGTGCCAGCCAGGAGGACTCTGAGGGGGAAAAGCCCCAGGACTCAGCATGGAGGTTTCCAGATGTCTAATTTAGAAAAGAAATCAAAGTAAAGTGGTGAAAGCTGTGAAAGAATGTCCTGAGATATCTCATTCCAAGTCACTCTGAGGCTGAGTGTGCAATAAAGCTCTGTTGGAATTGCTACATTTTATTCCCCAGCAGTTACTTCACTTGTCAAAACCAAAAGTTTTTCCTTTTGAAAAAGCTCTGTGGAGAAACTGGAGATGAGAAAAAGATTTCCAGTTGAGGCAAGACATCTGGGAAGTGGCCATGATGTCACCCAGGGTTTGTTTTTGGAGCAGTTGTGTCTTCTGCAGGGAGCTGGACATGCTGAAGGTTTGTGCCAAGCTGGATGTGCTGCTGTGTGTCAGAGCTGTTGTCAGAGGTAATCATGGAAGTATCAAGGTTGGAAAAGACCTCCAAGATCATCAAGCCCACCCATGAACCGTCGGATCTTTGGCTGATGGCGTGTCCTGGTGATGGAGTCAGTTCTGGCTGACAGGAGATTTTAAACTGCTTTGTTTGCTCCTCCCAGGGGTGGAGGGCCCCAAACCCACCACCCCAAACACCTGCACTCCCCCCTGGCTCTGCCCATTCCCACACTGACATTGCATCCCCTCCTCCTCCCTCTCCTGCTGCTGTTTTGCCGCAGGGACAAGCCCAGATATTTTTGGCACCAGTGCTGATGTTCTTGCAATGCCTTTGAGCCGCCAGCAAAGCAGCCAGTGGGGGACTTGTGGCATCCCCAGCGACCTTGTTTCGCAGGCAAAGTGTCAGGGCTTCAACCTGTTCATTTGCTTTTTTGGGACCTGCCTGAGGGGCTTGGGCAGCAGGGCCCTGGGCAGCTTGGACCTTGGCAGGTGCTTTGAGGAGGAGCTGCTGCCTGGGGATGGAGATGTGGGAGATGGATCAAGCTCTGCTCATGGGGGTGTGGGGAGCACGTCCCAGCCCTTGTATGGAACATTTCTGAGCATGTCACTGAAATCAGAAGACAAGCAATTGGCCACTAGACCTTCTGGCCAGCTCAGAAATGCTCTGGTGCCTCCAGGTGAGGGGTGTGGGGGACATCGAGGCTTTTCTGAAGGCATCAGCTCCCAGGGTGGTGTTGCTTTTCCCACTGAAGGTTTTCCCTGAGTGTTCAGTCTGGCTTTTCCTTGCTGTTATTGGGCAAAGGCACAGAGTGCTTAATGATTAGATCTGAATCTGTGGTGATTATTAACCCCAAGACAATGTGTCCTTCACCTGGGAACAGCAGTCCATGATAGAAGGGGAAATGGGTTTGGGTTGGAAGGGACCTTAAAGCTCATCCCGTTCCACCCTCTGCCATGGGCAGGGACACCTTCCATCAGCCCAGGTTGCTCCAAGCCCTGTCCAGCCTGGCCTTGGACACTTCTAGGGATCCAGGGGCAGCCACAGCTTCTCTGGGCAGGGATTTCCTCTCTCTGACAGTGACTAGGATTAGGATCTTTAAAATTATCCACCCCAAGAAAGCCAGATCCTTATTCCTAGTGAAAATAATTCCAAATCCTGAAGCAAAGATGAAAAGAGAAGCTCAGTGAACACTCAGCTGGATGTGAAAAGCGTTGTCAGCCCCAGCACAGCTTCAAGTGTGCCTTGGGCTGAGACACATCCTTTGTTTCCCTGCCTCACTTCGGCTTGCAAAGAAAGACCTGGCACCTCGTTATCTTCTCCAAGCTGTCCCAGTATGGTCTGTGCTCCCGAGGCCACTGGAATTCACTCACTGGATGGGAAGGTGCTTCCCACTTCAAGCATCTTCCCAGATACCGAGGCTTCCCAGCACCTTTATCCCCCACTCCCTTGCTTTCCCCTCGAGTGACCATTCCCAGTGTTACACACTTTCCTAGGCCTTGTAATATCCACTTTAAAAAAAGGCAAAACACTTGGAAATTGTCTGGGGAGAAGCAGTTTACATTCCCAACTGCTTCTCCTAATGAAGATTTCATGGAGCTGTTAGGGTAGGATGCACAGTGTCTCTCCCCACACCCCTGACTTGCAAATCCCGAACAATTTCGCCAGATAAAATGGAAATTGGGTAACTCCCTACTCCTTCTTTTTTTGTTTCGTTTTGTTTTGTTATTTGTTTTTCAAACTGTGATTAAAAAATGCGAAAGCTGCAGCTCTGCTGTCTGTAAATTGCGTGCTGGTGTTTACGTTGGCATTTGAACTAGAACCGAGTTGTGTGTTGGGAAGCAAAAGGAGCCGGGGAGGGAGGGGAATATACCCCTGGAAAGATAAAAGCCGAGCACTGGCACACTAATAAATTTAGGTGTTAATGCCTTGGGTTTGTGCTGTTTGGTTGCCATAGAGATGGGGCCGCCTGAACTAATGGGTTTGTTGTGTGAAGTTCAACACTTGTTTGCCGAATGTTTTGTTTCTCCTGGTGCCTCTCGGCTTTCCCCCCGTGCCATGGGCACCAACTCCATTCCCCTCTGCCTGGGCGCTGGCAGAGAGGTTGGCAGCGAACGAGGCTTGTGCAGGGTTTGCAGAGCGGCTGAAACAGCGGCAGGAACACCAGGGAGCAGCTCCGTTTGGAGAGGAACCCCGAGGGGGTATTTTGGAACCCGGCGCGTATATTTATAGCGCAGCTTTTCCACTAAAGGCTGCGAAGCAGCGTCGGGAGGAGCAGAACCCCGAGGGGCAGCAAAGGCAGGGACCACATCCTTCCTTCTGCTCCATCGGGACACCCCCATGGGTCCGTCGGGAGGAGCTGAACCCCGAGGGGCAGCGAGGGCAGGGACCACATCCTTCCCTCTGCTCCATCGGGACACCTCGGTGGGTCCGTCGGGAGGAGCTGAACCCCGAGGTCAGCAGGGGGACCATATTCCTCCTGCCCTGGGACACCCGTCGGGAGGAACAGAATCCCGAGGGGCAGCGCAGAGCAGGGACCACATCCTTCCCTCTGCTCCAGCGGGACACCCCTGTGGGTCCGTCGGGAGGAGCAGAACCCCGAGGGGCAGCAAAGGCAGGGACCACATCCTTCCCTCTGCTCCATCGGGACATCCCCGTGGGTCCATCGGGAGGAGCAGACCCCCGAGGGCAGCAGG
>JAOXXN010000102.1:391997-403793 GCA_026770055.1 Myrmophylax atrothorax
TCACACCTTGGCTGGCTGTGAGATGAATTCTCAGTCTTTTCCCAGCAAGGCAGAGACAAGGGGGTGAACAACTCACATGGTGCAGGATGGAGCCTTTCCCATGGGGGGAAGAGCAGACTCTCTCTGTCTCCTTGTCCTTTGTTCAAAAGAAGGAAATGCTGGGAGTTGAGGAGTGTTAGTAATTCCCTGAAATCTCCTTGTAGTCAAAGTCAGACCCCAGGAAAAAGGTGCAGTGTGTCCCGAAGCAGCTGTGACCCTCCTCTCTCTCCTCTCTCTCTCTTTGTGAAGATCAGAGTCCCCAGAGATGGAAGGGGGAAAGTGAGGAGCAGAGCCAGAAGGAGCTCTCACCAGCTTAGCAAACAGTGGTTATTTCCCAGCAGCTGCCCAAAAACAAAAGCCAAGCCAGCACCCAGGAAAAGCCCCTCCCCCTCCCAGGTGCTGGGGGTCTGTTTCTCATGTCTGCCCCTCCATTAAGTTGGAATCTGGAGCCATCAACCACTCCTTTGTTCTCAATCCTAGCACTTCAATGCCCAAAACCTTTGTGTTGGTGGGGTGAGAAGAATTCCCTGTAGGAACCCTCCCACCACCACCTTCCTTTGTTTGAACCTTTAACAAATGGCAAGAACATGGAGCCTGAACACACAGCCTGTCCTGGTGCTGGCTGTGGGAAGGCTGTGCTGGCCAACTTCTGCTCTCAGCTCACCAGCCCTCCCTCTCACTGCCTGGAGAGGTGCCTGGGGGACCTGGGTGCAGCCACACAACTCCAGTGCTTCCATCTCCAGGGTTAGCTCTGATTTTGTTCCAAGGCACTTCTTGATTCATGTCAGTGTTCCCTTAGACAAATGCTACGCGTGTTTTTGTCCTTGGAGGAATTTTCTTCAAGAACAGAGATTGTCATGCAGCAACAAACCCCCAGGAAATTAGGTGGTTGCACTAAATCAGATCCTGATTCACATCACTTTCTCTGCAGGGAGGTTTTTCCTCCAAGACTGCCTTTTACATGTATATTTCACATCTCCGTTGATCAATACAAGTAGATTTTGGTCCATTTGTGCCCTAATGCAACTCAGGAGTGCCTTGCCCAAAGACTGCCTTTTTCCAATGCAGAAAACTGTAAAATCAAGTGTCAGAGTACAGCTCTTCCCTCTTGGAGGAGAAGAAAGACCTTGTAGATCAAGGTGAAGTGCACCTCTGATGTCAAGCAGCCCAACCTCTTCACAGGGTGTAAATAGTTTCTTGTTTAGACCAAATACAGACTATGGCTCCCATTCTTCAGCATAGCCTGTAATCTTTCTCAACACCAAATGCCTCATGTAGCAGCTGGGATAGTAAGCAGGACTGTGATGTTCCCCTCCGAAAAGTTTAGGTCTGCCATGTCAGATATTTCTTTAATTTTCTTACAAATGAAGTCCTAAGGAGCATTCTGTTTTGGGCTGCAGGGTAGCACAAGTGATACAGTGCTTTTGAGGTTTAAGCAAAGCCTGAGTAAAAATCACCAGCAATCATCAATGATCAAAGAAATTTATAGCATTTGTTTGTATTTAGATGGGAAAGAAATGTCATAACAAGTAATGCAACATGATGGGCGTCTCACCATGAGATAATTGCAGTGATGCAAAATTGCAAAACACTGTGAAGAAATATTTGCTTCTTAACAAGTAGTAACATATCTGTCAGCTCTGCTTTTTAGGTGTTGCTGGATGTATTATTTATGCATGTATATTTTTTTATGCATAAATGATGTTGCCACATTGACACGTTGCTATTTGAGCAGGCAGATCAATGTTAAGAATTGTGTTCTCCATTTTCCAAATGCTTTGATGCTCATTTAATGACTTCATGCAACACCAATACATTTGGATAACGTGAAAGGTAAGAAGTAAATTTACATAACATTATTGTCAACACTTATATCACAGTAGTGTGTTCAAATTCCAACCAAGTTCAGTATTCTGTTTTAAGAATAAAGCTGCTTGTTGCAGCCTAGGGTTGTAACCACAGTTTGCTGCAAATGTTGAGTCTCCTACAAGATCAATATTCAAAAAACCTTATGAAGGAAAAGAGAGAAGAGTATTTTCTTCACCTCAGAGATCTTGGACTCTGGAGCCATGAACAGCTTGGCCTGGGGCATGTCTGATAAGAATATCAGAACCACGAATCTGAATTTAGAATGGCCCTGTGCCTTTAGCCCAAGTTGCCCTCACATTTCAGATAGAAATCTTCATTGCAAGGGATCCCTTTTGTGTTCTGGAAACCTGGTTTCAGTTGTGTGTGCTTTTCCCACTACAAAGCAGTGCCACGCTTTGTAAAGTGTATTAAGGCAGTTTTTATCTTCAATCTTTTGTTGCTTTGTGCCAGCTGAAACATTCTCTACAAGTTCAAATTTCGGGATGACTGCTTGGTGGAGAGACATTTAGCATGGGAAAGATACAACAGGAAGAGGGAGGGAGAGGCAGAGAAAGAAGGAACTTGGCTTCCTTTTGAGATACCTTTTTCACACTGTTTTCCCTTTCACTGCATATTCTTTTGGCTGAGATGGAAAAGATTTGGCAAGTAAACATCAAGTAAATGCTCTCAGATTTGTATAAATTGAGTGCAATGCCGTGGAGAGTGGAACTATGCCTAAATGTTGTGTGAGAAGTCAGAATCAGATCTCCTGTAGGGGCAGAGAAGTGTTTTGCCTTCACAAACCATTTTGCCTCCAAAATAATCATAATGTCATTTCAGTTTTTCAATGAAGTTGATTTCCTTGCCATTTTTATTCAAGGCAGGACCATTGTTCATACTTCCACAGAACAGCTGAGGTTGGAAGGGGTCTCTAGGAAAGATAAACATTTAGCACAGGTTATTGGTGCTAGATTTTTTTTTTTGTGAATGCTAAAGCTAATCATTTTCTGTTGGGTTGTGTTATATGCAAGTCTCTCTCATCTATGTGCAATCTTTGATTGGTTTAATACTTACTAAATTCATAAGGGTATTTAAGCATATACATACATTTCAGATTCTTGCTCTCAGTGCTGTTACCACTAAGCTGCAACATGAGTTCAATAGACCTCTCTCCATATGACTTTATAAGATCACACTGAGATATTTGGGCATGCTGATAGTCTTAATGAGTTAATTTAAAGACAAGGAACAGGCAGGGAATGGAATAAAGACTCAAGTGCAGCCATGTGAGAAGTTTCTTTGCCATGGATGATACAGAAATGAGCTGTAAAATTACTTTTCAAAGACCTTTTTGCAAAGTCTGAAAAGGCTGGATCATCATGGGCATATCAAGGAGCATTTCCAGGGCCACAGCACATAATGGAGCAGATGTTGTAGCCAAAGCATCAGTTTCTGGGGTGGAATGGGACCACAACAAACTCCACTAGTTTTTCTCAGTTCCTAGAGAAGTCTGGGAGCAGGAGGTTCCACCTCAGAGCTGCCCCCTCAGCCCACAGTTTTAGTTTTGACATATCCAGGGTTCTTTAATACCTTGAGATAGCATCGAGAGAAGCCACACACTTGTTCCCAATGGGTACCTCTACTCATAATTTAGGGGAGAAAATGAGAGAACTTGGGAAAATTTCCAAAGGGTAGCATACAATCAAAACAAAGCATTCCACCAAAGGACTGAGCCAGCACACAACCATCCTCCCAGCTTAGCAAGGTCCAACCCCACCTGCCCTAAGCTACCCAAACCATCAAGAAGGGAGCAAAGAGAGAGAAGAGGAGGCAGCAAGAAGAGAGGAGAAGGAGAAAGAGACAGAGTATTACACAGCTCCCATCGGATCCTTGTGGTAGACCAGCTCTCACATGTCCAGATGGCAGTGCCATGACCACATGGAGAGAACATGCCTTTGGTTTTATCTGCTCTTGTCCTTATGGCCACCCAGCCCAGGTGGGGCCTCTGGCCCACTGGCCATTCTGGGGCTCCAGACCGGGGTAAGGGGCAGTGTCCTCACTGTCCTTGCCAATCTCAAGCTGAGTTAGGGGCTCCAAAAAGTGTAGTGTGTTGTTTTCCTGGGCTGCTTTTAACTGGCAGAGGCTCCAGGGCTTCCCAAAGTGGGGTCTGGGGGTGTGCCATGAGAGATACGGTGCCAACACACCTGCCAGAGGTTCACCAGTCCCTTCCGTTTACACACACAGAGACATAGACACACACACAGACACACACACAGACACGGACATGCAGACAGACACAGACACACACACACACGGACACACAGACAGACACAGACACACACATACGGACACACAGATACACACACAAACACACAGACACACAGACACACACACACACAGAGACACACACACATGGACACACAGAGACACGGACACACACACACAGAGACACACACAGGGAGACCCCTCCCCTTCCCAATCCCAGCAATCAGGGCTGTGGGACACACACAGACCCCTCCCCTTCCCAATCCCAGCAATCAGGGCTGTGGGACACACACAGGGAGACCCCTCCCCTTCCCAATCCCAGCAATCAGGGCTGTGGGACACACACAGGGAGCACATCCTTGAGCTGTGGGGGCTGCTCTTGCCCCTCACCCTTTGCAGTGTTCCCTGCTCCCTCACTGGATCCTGGGCAAACAACCTGGCATGAATAATTCAGTCTGTGGATTTTACCTCCAATTAGTCAAGCTGTAAACTGGCCAAGCTTTGGAAACAGCCCATGAAAAAAGAGGTGTATTTCCCCCCCCCACCCCGGGTTGCCATTTACCCTTTTCCATCTGTGTTTTCCTCGGAGAGGCAGTTGGGGTGGTGAGGTTTGACCTCCCACAGCTGTGCCCAAACTCCCACCCTCTCCCCAGGGTCACAGTTCAAACCACTCTGTGGAGGAGCCTCAGGGGATGATCTGTGTGTGTGTAACCCCACGTGGGAGTTGGGTGGGCAGGAAGGTTTGGGGCCGATGTGGTGCTGGAACCCAAAGGAGTCTTGTTACAGACAGCCCTGGGTGGGAGAATTCAACCTGCTGGGCATTTCCAAAGGGTCACAGTCAGCATGGGATGGTGGGGCTGGGAAATAACACACAGTGCAGTGCAAACCACGGCCCCAAAATCAGGGAGCAGATAAAAAAATACGACTTTGCCTTCCCCTCTCTGGTTTTCCCTTTGAAGGCTGCACTGCAGGACATCTGGCATTCCTGTGTCTCCTGCCCCCTGAGCTTTCCTGAGCCTCCTAAAACCTTCTGGAGCTACAGCTTTCCCCTGAAAAATTTAGGAATATTAATTTTATCCTCTTCCAGCAGATATACTTTCTACTCTCTCTTTCACCTTCCAGAGAACACGCACAAACCAAAGGCAGGATACATTTCTCTTTCACCCTTTCCTACCTTGCTTCCTTTTGCTACTTTTTTGCCAGAGAAATCTCCCTTGGATTTCTGAGTGTGATCCAGTTTTCCCTCAGTGGACTGTGGCCAGGGAAAGGGCTGAGGAGATGCACATTCCCAAGGTGACAATGGCTGGACAGGCAAAGATGTCCCAGGGGAGACACTGGGCATTGATAGCCCTTTTTTTAATTTGTGCTGCTTGGTTTTTTTGGGTTCCTTCCCCTTTCTGGGTTTATTTTGGAGGTTATTTGGTGGTTTTCTGCAGAAAGGAAATTCAGGATACAGAAACCCTGTATCTCCCGTGCCAGGGTTTGGCAGCACTGGGGAGAGACTCAGGAGGGTAAAACAAGGTGGGTCCGTGTCCAAAACAAAGGGATGGGAACACCCAACCCCAAACTTCTGCCACTGCAGAGCTATCAAGAGCCCCTTGACTGGTTTGAATCCTGTCACGATCAGTAATGATGGTTTTAATTGAAATTTCAAGGTTCATTACTGAATGCAGATTAATTAAATTGCAGGGAGAGATAATGAGAAACGTTCCCTTCGGACCCATAAAGGAGCACACGTGTCCTGGCGGGGCTGGCACAGCCCAACCTGCTGCTGGTGTCCCCACAGAGCACCTTCCAGGGTGCCAGGGGATGTGCAAACCCCTGCTGAGCACCAGGCACGGGGTGTCAGCTTGGCACCCTGTGCAGTCACACCAGCAGCATCTGCAAGCCACCCCTGTCAGCTTTCTCCCAGTCCCTGCTCAGGGAGAACCTTGAAACCTGTGGGAAAGGGAGAAATGCAAGTTGAAAACTGAGGCTGGGACCTTGAGGTCTCCTGGGCTTGGGAGATGCTGGGCTGGCATTGGGGCACTGGGGGATGTGGATCACTGTGGTGGGATGGGATGTCACTCACAGCAGGGCAGGGAGAGCCCTTCTCACAAAGTCCCCTCTGACCTCAGCAAGCTTCTGGTTATATCTGAGGTGGGTTGGGAGGGTTTTGGGGGGTTTAACCAGCCCTTCTTGCCCTCCCTGGAGTGCTGTGACTTTGCATTCTGGAAATACCACTGGGAAGATGCTGGTCACAAACACCTCCCAAACATCTGCCTTGGAAGAGGGCTGGTTGTCTCATCTGGAGAGCTCAGATGTGGTGGGATGGGAGCTCAGAAAATGGGATGGGAGCTCAGAAAATGGGGTGGGAGCTCAGAAAAAAAACTGTGGGAAATGGGCTGTGGTGGCTTGGAGTCCTCAAGTCACTGGGGAGGTGACTCTGCCCCTGTTTTCATGGAAGTCTTTGGGGTCCCTTCTGCCCCCTCAGTGGAAACATCTCCTACAGAGCTGCAGAATGAACCTGGGTGGGCCTTGGAGAGCTGGATAGTGTTCCTGCTTTCCTAACCCCAAATTCCAGCCAAACAGGGCCAATTCTGCCAGCCCTTTCCTGCAAACCTCTCCAGAAAGGTCTGTCATCCCTCCCTAAGGAACCCCAAACAGCTGATGGATTTCCTGCAGAGACCTGATGGTCTGATGGACAACTCCACAGCCCTGAGGACAATGTGGGACCCGGCACAGGCCACACTCTGGCACAGAAAATCCCAGCCAGGCTTGTCACCATCAGGAGAAAGGGTTGCAGTGATGGTGAAGAGCAACACAGTCTCCACGAGGCCTGTGAAAATTATAAAGCTTTAATTGGGCTCATCTGGGCCCTGCTAAAATCTCTTCTGACTGCAGCATGATGGAGCAGATAAAACAGCACTGAAGATATTATTTCCTGGAAGCTTTTCTATTTCTGTCAGCTCTTACTTGCTGCTCTCCCCTCCCCAGAGGATGAGCTCTGCTTTCATACACTAGTGGGGTTTTATTTTGGCAAAAAAAATTGTGGGTTTTGGCAGAAAAAACAGACAGTGAATCAATGAAGAAGGGAAACCAATTTTTTCCCAAATGCTTCAAAGCTACCAGTGAAGGGTTTCCAAAAAGCTTTGGCGTGGACACCGAGGGGATGCTGAAAGAGCTGGGAATTGGCTCATTTCCTGCACCACTTCCATTATTGCTTGAAAAAGCAGCAGAGTTTTGTTATTGTATTTGTGGAGACCACTGGGCTGGAGAGTCCCTGCTGAGGGCCAGGGTTGTTTCAGCCAGATACTGCACAGAGTACCCAGAAACAGGGGCATGAAGAACCCTCAGTAGGGAACGGGAGACTGCCCAGACCCTGCCCCGCTTGGAAGGCTCTTGGATGGGACCAACAGCCCCGAAAGCATGAGGAGAACTGTTGCAGATGGTTTGGGACCTCCTTGATTCCTGCCCTGCCCACCAGGCCCTCTGGGGCACGAGGGGTCCTGGGGAACAGGTGCCAAGATGTGTTTTCTGAGTGTTGTCTGAAACACAGGAAGCATCCCTTGAGACCAGGATACTGTGGAAGACCCCCTGGCACTGGGATGCTGTTGGAGACTCCCTGGCACTGGGATGCTGTTGGAGACCCCCTGGCACTGGGATGCTGTTGAAGACATCCCCTTGGAACTGGGATGCTGTTGGAGACCCCCTGGCACTGGGGTGCTGTGGAAGACCACCTGGCACTGGGATGCTGTTGGAGACCCCCTGGCACTGGGATGCTGCTGGAGACCCCCTGGCACGGAGATGTTATTGGAGACCCCCTGGCACTGGGAGGAGCCTGTGTGTGCCCTGCAAACAGCCAGCCCAGTCCATAACACTTAAGCTGAACAGGAGACTAAATCAAGGTTAGATGGAGACGGATGTTCCCATTTACATGGGAAAAGGTCTTGGATCTCCTTTAGCTGCCTTTTCCAGAATAAAGCCTGGGTGAAGCTGCTGCCTCGCCAAGCCTCGTGCAGTGAGTGTTTTTATCCCCAACTTTGCTTTGGTTCCAGCAGACCTCTTAATTACAGGGAATTAAAAATTAAAGGAGAGGATGGCAGAGATGGCCGTCGCTCCAGGGATCCTTATTTACACCAAAACAAAGCCAGAGGCAAACTGGAGATAGGGCAAGCCCCCTCCAGCTTGTTTGTGCACAATCAGCCCCCAATTTTTGCAGCAAAGTCACTTGCTGTTTAGCCCAAGTGGAGCCTTTGAGTGGGGAGGCATCAATGGGATGAAATGCTGTTCCATTGGCACACGGTGCCGTTGGCAGCAGAGCCAACGCCACGGTCTCTCCTGCCATGGGAATTTGGGGGTTGCTTTCTTTAGAAACCCCTGACCTAAATGGTAATTACAGAATTTTGGAAGTTGGCTGGAACAAGAAAAGGGAATGTTCTTGCTTGTCCCAGCTCATTTTATTTTCCTCCTGGATGCAGGGAAAATGACTGTGGAAAACACCAGTCTGGGTTCTGAGTTCCCCCCAGCCGACATCTGGAATGAGACGCAAATGTGCGCAAACCATCGATCTCTAAAAACCACAAAATCAAGGCAAATTCTTCTCAGATCAACACAGAACTTCTCCAGCCTCTGAGAGGAGGGATTTGGGTTCCAGGGGAGACCCATCCACTCCTTGTGGCTGGTGGGAACAAACTGTGCTCCCCCTCTGGCCGAGGAAAAGCCCCCGCCCAGTGAGCAAAATGGAAAGAGCGGAGTGGCTGCCAATTAAATGCTCTTTAAAATTTAATCTGGACATTCAACCTCACAGAGATCTGCACTCACAGTCTCTGCCTGCTGCTGGCCCACCCCAGGGAAAGGTCCTGTCCCTCGCTCAGAGCAGGGAAAAGGGGTCTGTGAACAGCAGCCCCAAGGGGAGCAGGGCATGGGGGGAATTTTGGGGGGCTGGGGACCAAACTGGGGCTCCCTCAGAACATCCTCGTCCACCTTCTCTGAAGGACAACACCACTGCCCTGAGAGCAGCCCCCAAGGTATTATTGTTTAGACTGGATTTTGGGAAGAATTTCCTCCCTGTGAGGGTGGGGAGGCCCTGGCACAGGCTGCTCAGAGAAGCTGTGGCTGCCTCATGTCTAGAAGTGTTAAAGGACACGTTGGAAAGGGCTTGGAGCAACCTGGGCTAGTGGAAAGTGTCCCTGCCAGCAGAATGAGATGGGCTTTAAGGTCTCTTCCAACCCAAACCAATCTGGATCCTGTGATTCCATGAAAGCTGCTTCCTAATAACCAAAATACACCAGGAGGGCAGTTTGAAGACCTGAGCTGGCAGGGAGTGGCTGTGGATACAAAAATAAAGGCATTTTGGAAGAAACAAATGCTCCTTTCCACGGACATTTGGGGGAACAACATCTCATGCCACAAACATTCCCAAGCCCTGGGAGCTGGGAGGGCTTGGGCAGGGTCACAGCTACAGCTCAGGCTGGCAATTTGCATGTTGCTCCAAGATGTTTTGCTGGGGATGACGTGATTTGGAAGCTGCACCATTCGCAGTGTTGTCCTGCTGCCATTAGATGTCCCTGTGTCCTACAGGGAGCTCAGGCTGGAGGTCACTCCTGGGAAACAAAGGTCACCAGGCTGGAGCCGAGCAAGGCACAGATCAGTTTGCAGTTGGTTTTGCAGCTTCTGTCAGGTCCCTGTAATAAATCCCTTCTCTGCAGGAGAGGCTGTGACTCCCCAGGGTGAAGCTGGTGCGTGGATGAGTTTGGGTGGTTGTGGATCCACGAGGTTTTGGTGCTCTGGGAATGCTCTCTCTGGGATGGAGCAGCTGGAGCCTGAGGGGATGTTTGGGTTCAGGCTGCAGAGTGTGGCTGTTCAGGTTGCTCAGTGCATCACTCAACACACCCAGAGCCTCCTGACCACGTCCTGTGGACACCAGGAGCTGGGGAGGTGCAAGGAAACCTCCTCCTTACGCTGCTCTCCCCATTTGCCCAAGCACACCACTCACACTGTGGTGCTCTGAGCTGTTTTGGCAAACTGGGAGGGGCTGATCCCTCTGTAATTCCAGCGTGTGGGGGGTCTCTGAACGCCAAAGCAAAGCCCAAAGCCACGGCCCCATGTGCAGAGCCAAGCTGTGCCAGCTCCCTGGCACATCTGAGGGATGGATGGGATGAGCTGCTCATCCCGGCAGCGCTGGAGGGATGGATGGGATGAGCTGCTCATCCCGGCAGTGCTGGAGGGATGGATGGGATGAGCTGCCCGTCCTGGCAGCTCTTCAGGGCCGTGCGCTCCCAGCTCTCCAGGGGACACCAGGAACAGCACACGCCTGTCTGGAGCGGCGCAGGATTTTTTCCGCGTTTGTAATTGCAGCCTTTTCCCCCTTTTGGTTGTCATTAATGTCGTTCGCTTCCTCCAAAATTGCATCTGTTTAGATGTTAATTGAGTTAATTGTTACCATTCAGCAGCTGGAGCGGCAATTTAGCACCTGCTAATAAAGATGCTGGGTTGGAAGTTGGGCGAAAATGCCCATATTATGGGGTGGCTGGTGGGCTGCGGTGCCAACAGGGAGAGCTGCGCTGGCGGATGGAGGAAGGGATGCGCCGGGGGTGGTGTCTTGGAGCACCGACTCAACTTTGGGAGTCTCAGAGCAGGGAATAATCATCACACGGAGCCGCTGGAGCTGCCGGGGGAGGGGGAACCCAGCAGAGAAAATACAGGTGGCAAGCAGAGAGTCAGCAATAAACACTCTCTGCGGTTTAGAAGGAGAAATACAGCTTCCCTGTGACAGGCTAATTGGGTGGAATCAAAGGAGGGAAGGAACAGAAGGAAGAAGGACTGACAGCACACGCGAAGAGACCTTTCACTAAGTGTTTTCGTGCCTCATTATGTGAAGACGTTTCCATGAAGCAAATGGGGAAAGGTCACCGGGAATGAAGAAGATGGAGCTCTGGGATGAGTCTGATGATGACCACGGTGAGCTGCAGATGCCTCGATGCTTTTCCCTTCCTTTCACTGCAAAATCCTGTCACACCCCAGGGCACGTGGGATCTTGTCACCTGGGACAGCCCCAGCAGCGGGCTGGGGTGGGGGGACACCCCTTCAAAGCTCCCTCTGGAGGAAGAAGCTGAGGAACAAGCTGATTCCTGCAGAGGAAAGGGTATTTGGGAGCAGTGGGTGAGTCAGAGCCAGCCTCCCTCCCACACAGCTCCATCACTTTGGCTCCCAGGTGCACACACAGGCTGGCACAGAGACAGGGGCACAGCCTGGTTTGGGAGCCACGTGTGGCCCCCCATGCTCTTCTGGTCACCCCCAGCACCACAGCACGTGGGGCACGTCCTGCACACAGGGATGGCATCCCCCTGGTTTGGGGAGCAGGGCACTCCATGATGTCCTGCCCCCCATCCCACCCTGTATCCCACCCTGGTTTGGGGAGCAGGGCACTCCATGATGTCCTGCACCCCCATCCTCCCCCTGTTTTGGGGAGCAGGGCACTCCATGACGTCCTGCCCCCCCATCCCACCATGTATCCCCCTGGTTTGGGGAGCAGGGCACTCCATGATGTCCTGCACCCCCATCCCACTATGTATCCCACCCGGTTTTGGGGAGCAGGGCACTCCATGATGTCCTGCCCCCCATCCCCCCCCTGGTTTGGGGAGCAGGGCACTCCATGATATC
>JAOXXN010000102.1:613432-629653 GCA_026770055.1 Myrmophylax atrothorax
GGACACTCCCAGGGATGGGGCAGCCACAGCTTCTCTGCCCAACCTGTGCCAGGGCCTGCCCACCCTCACAGGGAAGGCTTCCTCCCCAATATCCCATCTGAATCTACTCCTCTTCAGCTTAAAGCCATTCCCCCTCATCCTGCCATGATGCCCAATTTGTTTCTGCACTACGAAATCTTACATGAGGAGGATCATTAAGTACCTCCCCACAAGCAACCAGTGTAATTCCCAGAATATTGACTGGATGATGAAGTAGCATTTTAACAGGAGACCTTAAACAGAGGGAAGGTAGAACACTGATGGCTGTGAGAGACTCCTGTCATTAAAGGGCTTTGCAGTCCTGTGTGAGGAACATCTATAGCATTCCTAAAAATACACTTACATGCCATAAATCACTGCCCACAATAACACATGCACATTATATTCATAACAGCATAATTACAAGGCAATTACTATATAGCAGTAATTAAGGGAAATCCTGCATGCCATCCAAGGCAGCTTCTTTGAAAGGGACTAAATATACATGGAAAATATAATTAAGCAACAGAAGGTGAGTTGTTCCCTGATGATAATTACATTACTGGCTGTATTTTCAAGTAGGTCACTTCCAAAACATCAGACTAGTTCAGGGAAGCTGAATTCAGGCAGGATTTTGACAGCCACATGAATCCTGAGGCCCAGGTGGTCATGGACTTACCTAGCAATCTCATTTTTTAAAAGCTTTAATGGCAAGCAGGTTTTGCCCCTTGGCAGACTTTTGGGCAGCTGCCTAATTTCTGTAATGGTCTAACACAGACCTCAGCCAAAAGCAGGAGTCATTCCACATTGCTGAAGAAAACATTCAGCCCAACAGAGCTGAACAGTAAATGTAATTTTTTCAGCTGAAGCCAATGGAGGTAGAGGTGAGAGGTGGCTCCCTTTCTAGACATGGCACATAAAATGGCCTGAGCAGTAACCCATCAGCAGTGAGAGGAGAGGAGGTGTGGGGCAGCAGGTGCAGGCTCAGAGTGGGGGTCACACACAGCCCAAACTGAGGATCTGCTCTCTGGGGACATGAAGCCTGCCTGGGAAGCACAGCTGAGCTCTCCCACACTGCCATCAGAGCACTGGAGAATGTCAGGACTCCTTTTGGGACAACTCATTGAAATGCCTTGGACTGCAATGAGCCCAGAGGTGAGGGAATGCAGCAGTGAGCCTGATTTCTGAGGTCACTCCTGTTACAGAAGCATTTTAACCTCTTTGGAGAAGCTGCAGCAACTGGTGAACTTCAAAGCTGAGCCTACAGCCACATGCTCCACGGCTAGAGGGGGTGACTGCTATTTTTACATGTGTTTTCATGGGAAAAACCATCATTTCATAAACAAGTTCAGCTAGAGCAGTCAATGTATATTCATTCCTTGCTCCCTCAGAGGACTCAGCTTCCAGGATCCTTCCCAGGAGCAGCTCCAGCAAAGCACAGATGGATGGCTCTGGATTTACCCTTCCCCAGGCTGTCCCAGGCAGTGAGTTATGCAACATCAGTTGTCCTCATCACTATTACCACCTAATGGGTCACAGATGGCACAAAACATCATGGCATCCTGAATCCTGTGCCCCTTCACACTGTGGTTTGTTCAAAAAAATTCATCTCAAAGGCTGCCAATTCTTGCTCAGAATCACCTTCTCACCATCTGCTCCCAGACCTCGAGGACAAGTGAATGCAAGTCCCAGTCCCAGCTGCAGCTCACTGGGTTGCATCAAATGTGAAATCCTCCAGCACAAAAAGTACCTCATGGCTACTGACACCTCCAGGAGAGGCAGCACTTCCCTGTGCTACCCATCACTTCCAGGAATGCTGCCAAGAGAATGTTTTGGGGACTGTAACCTTGGTCTGAGTCCACCTGCCGTAAAGCCCAATCCATCAAAACCTTCAAATGACAAGAGATAATGTCCATTGTCACCTGCATATTCCACCCAGCCTCCCCTTTGCTTTCCATGGCATCACAAGAGCACAAAGCCACAAGAAACATCCCACACATCCCATCCAGACTCACCTGCCCACTGACTCCTGAAACCTTATCAGGAAAGCTCAGTTATTCCCCATTACTCAATGGTGCACAGAGACCTCATCTCTTATTTTGGGTCTTTGCAACTTGAAGAGCCACTTCAAATTCACCTCCAGCCTCCTATACTTGTTTCATGCCAGTTAGACCAAAAAGACATTTGTTGCATGCCAAATAAACAGCAGAAGGGGTGAAAGAAGAGGTCACAGCCCAGATTTCAGCACTGAACATGCCTTACATGGCCTTTTCTGGACAAAAAGCCCAGATAAACCCAAAAATCTGATTATGTAGATTATTCTCTCACATCACACTTTGATACTCTTATGCATTTTAAGGCTTCCAACATGCCTTTCAGAGAGCAGGGCTTGCATGAGCCCCTCAAGGGAGAGCTAGGAAGGAGGGGGAAAAGTGCAGCTTCACTGCTCTGCATTCAAGCTCCCAGAACCAGCTCTTACACCCTTCTCAGGTCTTGCCAACCAGTTCTTAGTACACTTGGGGACAGCTAAAAAGCCAGGACCCTTCTCCAAAAATGATGTGACACTCATTAGCTTCACAAATACAAAAGGCTCAATACCTTGGACTTGTAAACACCAGCCTTGCCTTTTCTCCAGCCTTCAGTAAAAACATGGAAAACTGGTACAGAGAGGTTTAGCCCTTTCCTACTAACAACTTAGCAGTACTTAGATGGCAGAATGAAATCCAGAGGCACATTACATTCTGAAAATCCTTGGAAAAAAAGCTTTGTGTTCTCTAGTGAGTCACTGGTCTGTTACCACTGCCAAAGGAAAGAAAAGGTGAGCAAAGTGCTGCTGTTGCCCAGGACTCCCTGAACACCTGTGCGTTTGGTGACCTTGGGGAGGTGCAGCTGCACTGGAGGGGCTGCTCTGCAGGACAGCCCAGCCCAGCCCAGCCCCGCCCCATGCCATGGCCGCCCTGTATGACCAGCCACCCAGCCCCAGCCCTGTCACCAGCCTCAGACCTCAGCTGAAGCCTTGTCTGTGGTGAAGAGGCGCTGAGGCACAGGGCCCACACTGGGGACCTGCTTCAGGTACCACGGGAAGGCTGAACCAGGCTCTGCTGCGCTCCACATTCCTGTGCTCCAAACAGAGGGAGAAACACTTCCTTACAGAGAGGTGAGAGCCATCGGCACCTGCAGGGACCGACTGCAGCCACGGAGTCTGACAGTGGGACTGCTGAGGAGCTACTGCACTACCCTCAAAGACATGAGCAAAACTTCCCCCCATTTTCTTTACTTTCAGACGTGCTTTCAACTCCTTCCAAGCCTTCAAAGTTGCAGTCAAGTCACTTGCAGCAGTACAAAGTGACCTAAGCCTGAATATTTCTGCTCAGTGTCTTTAAGACTCTGATTTATTTACCTCAAGCTGCCCCAAACAGGCAGAGTTCAACTGAAATGTGTTAGACTTGGTTAAAAGCCACCCTGGTTGCTACTGAAAGCAGAAGTGCTGTAGAAAGTAAATGCCATCCTATTGTCTCCAGGTTTCTGCTAATATCTAAAAAAATGTTAAATAAGCAAAAAGGTTGTATTTGCCAGTTCCAGTATTTCACAGAATGAAAGTGACACTCAGGCTGTACTAAGGATTAAAACACATATTGCCAGGGACAGCCTAGAGCACAGTTATACAACCAAAATAAGAATACAGTGAAACAGGATGATTATGCCTACAGGATTCTCACACACCTGCTCATTATTCTTTATTTCCTGCAAAGAGCAGAAACCTCAGGGTGTCCTCCAGGTTTCACAGCCCCTTGTTTATTGAAGGCTCACATTTTAAGTGCAGGAGGCACCGATTTCACTCGCTGCCTCCTCGTCCCCCGTGCCTTCTCCCTGTGTTGCTCCAGAAGGAAAGAGGAGTGCAATGCCTGCCTTTTCCCGGTGTGTTCCCTGCTGGCACTGCCCTTCCCCGCGCTCGGGCTCTTTGCTGCTGCTTCTCATCTTCCCACGCCGCGGGCTGCGATTGCCGCTCCGCCGCTGGCTCCTCCTCTGCTCTTCCCTCTTCAGATGCACTTCAAGGCCAGTTCCCCCCTCGCTGCTGGGCTCACACAACTGGCGGTGCAGTAACGCGAGGGGAGGGCAGTGGGGCAGGAGCTTTTATTCAGCGAGGCTTCCTTAGCCAAGCAGCTGCTTTGAAGCCCCAAGGTCCAATTTCAGCTGCCGAAGTCACCAGCAATAAAATACAGCTAAATATAAGACTACTTTCAGATGGCAGGTTTGAGATAGGGGATTCCATAGCTAAAGCTCCTCAGCTGAGACATGGTCAGAATCACTCAACACACACTATGGAATAGTCAATAAGCACTTGCTGGGACACCAGTGAGCCTGAGGAATTCCAGACCCACAAGGAGCCACCGCCCCTCTCCCTGCTGCACTCCCGTGCAAGGTGCTGTGGGTGGGCACAGGTGAGCAGCAGGGAGAGGGACAGGGCACAGAACACCCACAGCGCTGCTCCCACCTGTGCTGGGGGCTCTGCAGGGCTCACACACCCTCCAGGCCACCACATGGCACATCAGAGACTCACAGAACAGTCTGGGCTGGAAGGACCCTAAAGCTCATCTCCTTCCACAGGCAGGGACACCTCCCACCAGCCCAGGTTGCTCCACGCCCTGTCCAGCCTGACCTTGGACACTCCAGGGATGGGGCAGCCACAGCTTCTCTGGGCACCCTGTGCCAGGGGCTGCCCACACAGTTCTGATGGGGAAAAACACAGCAGTACTGACTCCCCCAGGGCTTTCTAACACCTGGCCTCCATTTCCCCCAGCTCTGTGAGCTCTCAGATGCTCTGCACTGTAGTTTGGTCACAGGTCTGAATTGAGGTGTGGGGGAAGGACATGACCTGACTCTTCAGACCTGACTGCTGCTCTCAAAGTACAACTCAGCAAATAAAGTCTGACATTCACATCTTTGGCAGCTACAAAAATCACACCTCCAGACCACTACAGTCAAACAACCCACTAAAAAAAACAACAGGAAAAATTACTCTAAAAATAACAATACTTGTTTAGAGTTTTGGATAACAGTATTTTCCACCCATTTAATTAGCTAGAAAAATTCTCACCTATCCAGTGCCTGAATTTACATTTCCTGGTTCCTATTTACTGATCCAGAACTCCTCTTCCCTACTGCCTTTTCCTGGCTACTTCCTCAGAAAACCAATGCCTTCTGCCCCCATACAGCCCACCACTGGAACACACACCACTCAAACCCCCCACACTCCATAGTTTGCTCTCTCCCTCTCTTTACATGCCCTTTTCTGATACAAGAAGGCTATCTTTATGCATGAAAATACTCCTAACACCATATGCAAGATGCTTTACAAATAATGCTTTTTACACAACAAGTTTGTGGGGTTTTTCCCTTGTCATTCCAAAAGATTGCCATGGCTGTAAGTGAAAGGCACAATTTCATTCCTTTTCTGAGGAGACTGAAGGAAGCAGAGAAAGCTGATCCTCTCCATCCAGTACCACTGATGCTACACCTACAAAACTATTAATTGTGGGCTCCCCTGTACAAGACATGGGTTTAGGGGAATAATTCCAATGCAGGACCAAAAAATGAGTAAGGAACTTGCACATGAAAAGAGGCAGAGAATGCTGGGACAGCAGGGAACAGCTGGCAAACCTCACCCAGCCCTCTGGGGCTGGAAATGCCAACAAGATGGAGTTTATCTTCTCCTCCTCACTGGACTGGAATGTTGATTGTCTGGAGCTTGTGATGTGCATTTCTCAGAGCTCCAACATGTCCCTCCTTGAAGAGCTGGGGGAAAGGGCTAAGCCAGCTTGCCTTGAGCAGCACCTGGATCAGCTCCGGACATATGTGCATGGAAAGGGCTAAGCCAGCTTGCCTTGAGCAGCACCTGGATCAGCTCTGGACATGTGTGCATGGAAAGGGCTAAGTCAGTTTGCCTTGAGCAGCACCTGGATCAGCTCTGGCCATGTGTGCATGGGCAACACATGATGCTGCACAGTGGCTCAATTAATAAAAAAATCTGATTAAATGGCCAGAAGAGACCCCAGCCATGAACATGCCCCTGTTTGAAGAAGGAAGATGCAATGTAACTGAAGGAGAAGACAAAAAAACTAGAAATCCTTTCTCCCTCCCATTAGTTTCCCGTGCTGCCTGTGGCTGGCCCAGCTCTCCACTCGGCAGGGCTGGCTCTGCTCCAGGTGGCACAGACAGGGAGCTCAGCCCCTGATGTAACTGCAGCCTCCCGAATGGCCCAGGGCAGGGACACCATCGGACACCTCCACAGGCTCTGGCTTTGTTTCACCAGCCTCCTCTTACCATTCCTTTGACCACTCAAGTGCTGCATCCTCCCACCAGTCACTGCACACCCTGAGTCAGTAGAGCTCCCTAAGCACCTTTTTTAAAGCTGAATAGAAGCACAAAAAAAAAATCCCTCTTGACCAGGAGTTGAAATTAAAGGTGTTCATCACAGAGTCCCAAAATGCACTCAACTGGCTGACAGTTTGAAAAAAAATCAATTTGCTTTTAGTTAAATCATACTTTAAACCCACTTTTTCCTGAGGAAAGGTTTAAGAAAACAAAAATTGGACTAATATTACATCAGGAAGCTCCAAGTTAAACAAAAGCTTAATTATGAACAGAAAAAGTGACTTCTGCCACTGCCAGATGCCTTCCTTCCTTACAGTGACTGAGCCAAAGGCCTGACAGCACCAACTTGCCATCAGAGATGATTCCTCCTCACAACTCTTACATAGGCATCAGAAATCCAAGTTATTAATTGGATCCAGAACATAACACTGAGGGTTGTGCAGCAGTGGAACAGGCAAAAGCAAGATAGGTCAGTGTCAAGTGAATGCCCCGAGAATGGATTGTTCAGCAAGGACCACATTAAACCTCTATTCAGACTCCCAAACTCACACCAGCTGAGCTCAAACACAAAAGAGCCACAGCTGTCCCTTTAGAACACGAAGACATCACCTTGCTGGGAAAGGAGGGAAGGCCCAGCCTGTCTCACATTGCAAGCAGCAGCCAGTATTAAAGCCCTAATATGCTGCTGACCCTGAAAACAGGAGAACCAGCTTGTCATCTCTTCTGCCTGTTTCTGCACAGACCTTGAAGGATTTATTCTGTACAATAATGAACACAACTGCAGCCCTGGTTTCTTGGCAACTTTCTTAAAGCTTGATTAAGTTAAACTATTTCATGTCAAGATTTACACCAACTCTAAAATAAGTAGTTTTGCTATGTATGACTTTTTTATCAAGCTTGAGGGAAGTGTTCCCTTAACCTGCAAACATCCCTGCAGTTCAGAGCTCAGTGCTCACAGCCTGTGAACAACCAAGGCTCAGCACCCCCCAGAGAGGGCTCTGCTCTGGAAAAGCCATAACAGATTTTTTCCCCGAAAAGGTTATCTCACAGCTTCCCAACCTGGGTCTCCCTCTGAGCCCTGCCCCTCCCTGCCCAGCAGTCACAGCATGGCACAACCACAGGTAAAGTGACCAAATTATTGAGGCCAACACTCAAAACTCAATTTGTTATAGGTAAAGTGACCAAATTATTGGGGCCAATACTCAAAACTTAATTTTTAGTAATTTATTGCAGCAACAATAGACAAATAATTCACTGCAGTAACCACTTACACAAATAAGTAAACAGGACAGCCTAGGAAATGCCCTGGGTGACCAGCGTGGAGGCCTAGTGCTCCCAGCTGGCTCACAAAGAGTACAAGTTATAGGCTTGGTTTTTATAGACCATGGTTGTTCCTCTTTTTAGCTTGGTTTTTCCATTATTGATAATGTCTTAGTCTCTATTTTTAATTAGTCCCTCCCAGCCTTGGCTTGTGATGGCTCCTGATCCTCATCTCATCGGGCTCGTGATGTTCACCTCTGCTTAGGTTTGGCTCTGTTGCTGGGGGGTTGCTTTCCCTTGATTAGTCATAGAGTGGTCTTAGGGTGTTCTTCAGGCTCTTCTTCTCATGCGCGGTTCACATCTATTATATGGCTTTGCAACAGCGTTTAAGGCCCAGACCAAACAATACACAATATGCTAAAACCAGCTTATCTTGTGGTTTAAGCTTTGCAAGTTCCTTAAAAGCGGCGAGCACAGTTACTTCCCTATTTTAATAAAGTGGTATCTTTAATTAAATTTTATTTAATTACCAACCCAATTTAACAAGGAAATTTTATATTGATCACCTATTTATCACAACAGTCTCTTAACCCACCGGACATTCTTGCTTCCAAAACATCCACTTCTGGTCACAGAAATCCCAATCCAACCCAGGGTTTTTGGGGGCTCAGGATAAACCAGGAATTCTTCATTAGACTAACTTAAACCTCGTTCCTGAAGCCACTTCTAGTAGGACATTCCAGGCACCCAAAAGCCAAGCATTGCCAGCTGGCACCTGGTTCTTCCCCACATCAAAGGAACCAGCAAAGTGAAAAATCAATGGCCAATACAAAGATATGTTATTAGAACTTGTCAGATTATTGCCCTGCCAATCCCTTGAGCTTCCCTGTGATTACTTTACAAGCTGAAATACCCAGGCAGCAATAATTCTCTAAAAACAAATAGAGATACCTAGACTCAGCATGAGGAAGTTACTTGTTTTCTTAAGCAGTTTTTAAAGGTACAGTCCACTTTGTGCAGGGATCTTTTCTCCTCCCAGGAGTTCAGAAGCTCAAGCTGCATTTGCTTATGTCTGTGCTCAAGACTTTTTAGGCTACTTTACGCATGGCAAGATTTTGCCTCCACCATAAACAAGGAAACAAAACTTTTCAGTTACAGATGAAAGACACACCTGAAATTTTACTGAGCAAAGAAGCTTCCAACAAGGAGAGGAATAACCACAAATACTAGTCAGTGATTAACTCATTGAAAAGACAAAGGAACTTTGTTTGCTTATGCAGTGTGTTCCAGAGCAAGGAATATAAGGAGCTTATACTGGTCTATTCTCCTTGTGGAATGCCAGCAGAATAACCCTCACTAAAGGGGCTGAAAACCCTCTCACCATTAATTCCAAATTTCACACATAGCAAAGCAATGCATAATTATTTACCTTCATTTTAGAAAGTCTATCACATTACCTACATCCAACCCCTTCCCTCAGTGCTCAGATTAAAGAGCTGAGAGCTGCTTCCATCCAGGGGTCTCATCCCAGCCAAGCCACACTCACAGTTACAGATGTGGACAAGCTGAGGGAACACAGAAGAAGGAAATGGCAGTTCCCAATGCTGTGGCCAATTCCCACAGGATCCAGTGCTGCAGAAGGTGCGGAGCCTTTCCCAGGAGAGCATTCCTGACCAAAGCTAGCACAACCAGAGTTCAATAAAACAGAGTTACCATCTCCAAGGCATTCTGCAATCTGCCAGTACCGAGCTCTCAGTGAGACACATACTTGTCTTCCTAGCAGCACACTCAGGGCTGAAAGAGCAATAAAGCAACTTCCAGCAGAGTCAGTGAGGCACCAAAAAAGCCTAAAGCCCTTCAGCTCTCTCAAGAGCACAGAGACCAAGTCCTACGCACCCTTTCAGCCTGGTTTTATACCCCTGTGGGGAACGAGACACAGCTGGGGCAGAGCCTTTCCCCAAAGAGCTGCACCTGGAGGATCTCTCCAGGAGTATAAAAAGCCATCCTGCCCTCTAGGGCTTCCGCAGGGAAGAGCCAAGAGGTGATGGGAGGTGGAGGAGTATAGCACCCACCACAACTATGGTGAGGGGATCTGGGGCAGCTTTGGGGGTTTTTTTTATGAAATAGTCTACTAGCCATCTGGGGCCTGAGGGAGTAGGTGGGGCTGTGCCAGGGCAGGGCTAGGCTGGATCTGAGAATAAGGCTCTTCCCCAGAGGGTGGTGGACACTGATCAGGCTCCCCAGGGCAGTAGGCACAGCCCCAAGGTTGTCAGAGCTCCAGGAGGGTTTGGACAACAGGACAGGGACAGGGTGGGATTATTGGGATGTTTGTGCAGGGCCAGGAGCTGCACTGGATGGCCCTTGTGGGTCCCTTTCCACTCAAGACATTCTGTGATTCCATGATTTGTGACATATGAGCTTTGTGAGCAAAAAACAAATCACTGCTCAGCACCCAAATTTCATTATTTAAAAAAAAAGATGGTTTTGTCTATCAGATCTAATCTGCTCTTAACACAACAACTTCCTAATGTGATTTCTGATAGCTTGTGTTCCAAGAAGAAGGCATGAAGAGATATCCTTGGGATTACACTGAGCTATGATAATAATTTTTATTTAATAAATTCCCAATAAGCAGCTGTACTGCAAGTTTCTTTTTATAGCTGTTGGGATTAAACATGTATGACCTGTCACCTCTGTAGTCAGTCTCAGTGTTATCTCTTTGCAGAGAAACACAATGGAGAACAACAACATCCTCTCTTCTGCAGCCAAATAATTTTTAATCACCTTATTTGCAAGTTCCCTGTTGGTAATCTGTCCTCTGAGCCCTCCTGGCTCTTAGAGCAGAGGCTGATAGAGAATTCAATTAAAGTGCTCCCTAAGGATAACATATTCAATCACACCAAGTGAGGACAAGCCTGCTCAGATGAAAAAGCAATTCCGGCCCCAAATTTCCAGTGGGAAGCCTTTGCCCTGGTGAGCAGAATGCCCTCAGTCTTATGGAGGAAGGAAAAGCTTTGGGTCTGGCACAGGAAGCTAGGTGGCTTGCAGGGTTTGTTGGTGCTGACTTTTGGCCCTTCTAGGATGACTTCCCATCTCAATACAGGGAAGCCCAAAGGAGTCCTCAGGGTCAAACCTTCAGAAGAGCAGTGTTGGGTCTGCTGCACTGATTGGGTTTAACCATTTACTGAAGAATAGGTATATCCAATATTCCACCACTTCCACTGCTAGGGAGCCTGAAACATTATCCAGTTAGTGCAGAAAAAACCTGTGGATTAAATTTCAACCCTTTTTGAAGGGTGAAATTCTCAAACGGAAACTGCATTCAGACTAAGGCTAGCTGGAATTTTCTGCTGTAGTAAGACATTTATCATGGAGTCATAGAATATCCTGAGCTGCAAGAGACCCACAAGGACCATCCAGTGCAGCTGCTGGCCCTGCACGGACACCCCAATAATCCCTCCCTGTCCCATTGTCCGAACACTCCTGGAGCTCTGGAGATATTTCCCTGAGATCCAACTTAAACCTGCTCTGACACAGCTCCAGCCATTTAACTCAGCTTTACTGCATCATCTTCAAACACATATTTAAAATATGTTTTATCCTGTCACACCAACTATGCAGGTGCTGGGTTAGCAATCCAGCTCCCAAACCACCCTGCTGTTAGCAGCCTCCACGCTGCGTAAACATACCCATGCACAACTGCTGAGTCACAGCAGCAGCACGAGATTATCCAAGGTTTGAGAAATCTGGAAACAGAAACCACTGCCTTGCTGTCAGTTATCGGGGAACAAAACACAGCATTGAGGGGGGAAAAAAGACAACAAAGCTAAACTGTTGGCTGTGTTGGGTAACTTTTCCAGTCTTCCCAGCCTGTGAGAGTGGCAGATAGCCCAGTCTGTAAATTAGCAGCTACCAGATGGGCCCCTTAAGTAGCTTTACTGCAGTAAATTGATTTCTTTGTGGATTTGGTATTAGAATGTCCTTCCCTGTCTGGGCACTGTTTGGCCACATTGCTGCAGATTCCACTTGACTGCAGGGAAGGCCAAAGCCCCAAACACTCCTATTGGGCAGCTGCTGCTGCTCTGTGTGGTGTCTGCTGGTGAGTCCCAGGCACCAGTCAGGAAAACATCCTGGAGGTGCCTGGCTGTGCAAGCCAGAGCCAGCAGGGGCCAGAGAGCACTCAGCAACTGGACTTGATGGTCCTTGTGGGTCCCATCCAGCTCTGGATATTCTGTGGTTCTACCACTTAATTCTGGCCATGGAGGACAAATATGGACAACTTTGCAGTGAGGGGCTGAGGAAGGACACCCTGACCTTGGGAAATACCTGCTGGGTAGACACAACTATTGCAGGAGAAACAGTAGACACAACTATTTCCCTGTGGCTGAAAATGGGGAAGGAATTGAGTTTGTCAGATACTTCACTGATATTCTTCTGCCTCTCTCCTTCCCTCTATACCCTTCTCCTCTTCTCCAACTATTTTCACAGAATCCCAGAATGGTTGGGGTTGGAAGGGACCTCTGGAGATCATCCAGTTCAATCCCCTGCCCTGGCAGAGTCACCTGGCTCAGGTGATGCAGGAGCATGTCCAGGTGGGGTTGGAATGTCTCCAGGAGACTCCAGAACATCCCTGGGCAGCTGTTCCAGGCTCTGCCACTCTCCGTGGAAAGAAGTTCTCCCTCATGTTGAGGTGGAAATGGTGTTTCAGTCCATGGCCATTGCTCCTCATCCTGTCACTGAGCAACACGAAGCAATCTGGCACCATCCTCTGACATCCCCTGGAGATATTTGTGTGGATTGATGGGTTTGCCTCTCAGTCTCCTCTTCTCTAGACTAACCATGCCCAGCTCCCACAGTCTCTCCTCATAAGAGAGATGCTCCAGTCCCTGAACCATCTTTGTGGCCTCTGCTGGACCCTCTCCAGTAGCTACTTGTCTTCCCTGATCTGTCGAGACCAGAACTGAACACAACACTCCAGATGTGGCCCCAGATCTTTTGCTCAAGGTGCATCTGAACAGCATTTGCAGAATTTTGACCCTTTTCTGTCTATTTTGCTGCTCAGCTACAGAGTGAGCACCCTGTGGCAATATGTGCTACCTCATTATCTGAGGTGACCTTTGGGCCCTGAAAGGTGTCTGTATTTTGTACAAATAACCAGGATTCCTACTCCTGTGTAAATAAGTCAGAGAGGATGGAATTACTAAAGAAAAGAGGGTCAATATGTTATTTTCCTCCATTTCATGGCAGAGGCTGATAGCCAACATTTTCTAGGTTGGTTGTTATCCTTCCAGACCTCTGGTCAAGAAAGAGGAAATTGTCTCAGCAGCAGTGAGCCAGAAACTACAGATTGACAATTATTGAAGTGAAATATTCCACATTCCTTTCATTTCTTAATAAAGCCACAAGTTTTCCATCTTCCTGGAGCTTCTTTGGCATGTCCTGGCATGATATCCTGTAAGTCTCAGTCCCAAAAGCCTTTGCATACATTTCAGTCTGTGTCAGAGACTGGCAAACCATGACTTAATCCTCCCAATGGCCCCCTGCAGCTGCAAGGGCTGTAAAGTCACCAGAGAGGACTGACAAACAAAAAGAAATTACATTTCCACTAGAGTACTGTCATCTCATGGTTTATATGTTTAATATCTAGATATTAGATATATAGCTGACAAAAGAAACCAAACAGTTTTACTTCTCAAGCCTGGATAGTTAAATCATTTGTCAGCCTGAATGCTCAGTTTTCCTCAAGTTACATTGCTGACAACAACCAAATGGGCAATGGAGGATTGTTCTACCTCCCCTTCCCTCCATTTCTGCTATTGTTTAAAAGAACTGCAAGTCAGATCTCCTGCCAAAGGTATAGGTACATATTATTGTTCTTAATTATTACTAAATTCACTCAAACATCTTCATATGCTGTCCTTGGTCCTTGATCCAGCACTTGTTGATCAGACTCTAATCCTGAAAACACATGGAAGAGCCTCAGTGGCTGGACATCAATGTCCACAAGGTATTTTTTGTTTTAGTACCTGTGAATACCTTTATTACTGAGGCAGGCAGCATCCAGCCCCACTACTGTGCTACAAACCACTCCTGCTGCATTCTGTGTTTTTCTGCGGGAAGTGAGGCAAAAAGGTCATTTCTGAACAAAGTTTTTGAAGGGGAATGTGCAGTTTGAAGGGCTTTGATGAGACCATTGAAATCCAGTGAGCCATGGCTGTTATACACAGGCTAACACACAAATATTACTCTCCAAAAATGTCTGTTTTACCGCAAGATCCACCCAAGGAAACCACAGGGTGCAAAGCTGCTCCATCAAGAGATGGAGGAAGCAAACCTTGGGCTCCAGGGAGTGCTGGGAATGACAAGCAGCTCTCTCCCTCTTCATCCTCAGCACTTCAGGCTGTGTCTGCATATCTGGCACGTCACATTCTCCCCAGAGAACCAGCAGTTTTCTTTACTGTCCCACCAAATGCAGTTCTACCCTGAGAACCAAGACAGATATTCCTGCTGGAATGCAAAACAATCTGGCATTTTTCAGGATAAGGTTTATTGTTGGAGCTTCATTTCCTGTTGGTTATTCTCCCTTCTGCAGCTCCCCTCCTGAATCTCAGCTTTCCCCATGGCCTGGGCTGACCTGCCTTCTAACCCCTGTCTCTCAAACTGCCTGAGAGTCCTGTCCTGCTGCTCACAAACTCGGGGCTCCTGGCAGTGGAGCACACAATTTGCATTTGACAGTTTAAATAGCAGGGACAGAAGTCGATGCTCCAGGAAATCTGTCCCTGCTGCTTGGGGCCCATCCCCATCCTCACACAGGAGAGTTTCTGCCCCCACTGCTCCTCCAGCTCCAGCTCAGCTCTCTGCTGCCTTCCACACCATCAATGCCTTTGCCATGGGAGCCTGAACTGATTTTTCTAGACACTTTTATCAGTCAAGTGGCTTATTTGTGTGCTCTTACCAACCAGCTCACATGCCCAGGAACTGCAGAGGGCAACCAGTGGGGGGACATGCCCCAGTCCCTCTTCACTGAAATAGAATTCATATATCAGTGAATAAGTAACTGATATGCAGGGAAAATAATCAGTTATTGTTCAAAAAGAAAGGCTACCCTTTAAACCTTACTTGCTCACTGCAGTGCTTGTTATCCTGCCTCGTTGCTAGCAACTGTCTATCCTTGCCCCCACTTTCCCAGACACCAAAATCCCAGTATGCCCTTTTTTAGATTTTTCAGAGCCAATAATTCTTCACAATTCAAGTAATTCCTGAAGAAATAGAAGCAAAAGCATGATGGTAAGACTGCACTCCAACCTGAGCACTGAGTTTAATGTTATTGTGGGATCCTCCCCCCATTTACCATCCATTCCACTTTCCCTGGGAGTGTCCCAGGCCAGGCTGGACAGGGCTTGGAGCAACCTGGGCTGGTGGGAGGTGCCCCTGCCATGGCAGGGGTGGAATGAGATCCAAGCCAAACCAGTCTGGGATTCTGTGATACTATGATTTCTGGAGGCATAAGATTCTCTGTAATACCAAATGTTCAGTATCACATAAAGCCAACAAGTTACTTAATCACCAGATTTTTAATCCCTGCTGGGTGCCAGTTCCCAACCATCAGCTGTCACTGCCAGCCTGCTCCCCAGGACTGGCTGCTAACCAGGCAGCTGCCCTTTAGCCACGTCGATACTGCTCTGGTGACAAGGAACAGCAGGCAGGAGAGGAGCTCTTGACACTTGTGCCCTGCCTCCTCCTGCATTGCATGAATTTGTACATCTCACATCTGAGGGGGCAGCAGCCTGGGAGCTGTGACAGGACAGATTTGGGAACCTGCTGTATATCCACTTTCACTTAAAGCTGGAACTTCTCAGGGAAAATAATGGTGGCTCCCTCGAGGTTACACTGAGATGTTGCTCCCCTGCAGAAGGCAGCTAAGTCATGGATTTATATTTAGTGACATTCTGTTTTTCATTAAAACCCAAATGAGTCTTAGTTGTCTTCTGTCAGATTGGGTAAGAAATACTCCCTGCTTCTTCCAGGCAAAGTAGTAATGCTGCCAGATTTAAGCCTTTCTTAATCTTCTCTGGGAATGAATTATACTGAGGAACCACTTGAACTCCCCTGAAACTACAATTTCCTTGAGTGGCAAGCAGCCCAATTCTATAAAAAGTATCAGTGTAAAGACAAATGTATTTGATGAAGGCTCCTGCTGCTGTTGATGTGAGACACCAGCAAGGCTGATGGGTAAAAACCTGCCTGTGCAACTGGAAATCAAGCCACTTCTGTGTGGGATGAGTGTACAAACCATGAAACACTGCCAGCTCCTGAGTGCTGTTTGCAGCAGTTGAGTTTGCCCCACAAGACACTGACATGCTTCGTTTCAAAGTGATTTATAGCAGCATTCAAAAATTTTTCACTGCTTTGTTTTGTTTGGAGATTTTCATTATCAGAGTTGGCACAAGATGCTGACATGTCTCCCTGCATTTAGGAGATGGATGTAGATGAATATTTTAATAGCACAGGCCACAGTGTGCTATTGGAAGCTTTGGTGCACAACCCAAGCTCTGGAGAGGGAAACAG
>JAOXXN010000102.1:646058-659618 GCA_026770055.1 Myrmophylax atrothorax
CAACCTGCCCCCCACCCAAGCGATCAAGAAGAAGACGGTAGCAGTTAACTACTTCCTTTGTTCACTAATGGCATGGGCAGGAGATAGAATTTACATAATAATTCCAAACTACAACACAGGACTGTGCCCTGCTGCTTTTATCAAGGACAACACAAGCACAACACAACACGAGGTAAGTGAGGCGTTATTGTTGCAGTAAATCTTTGTACAATCTGCAGCTATTAAAACATCTACTTTCCACCAAGGAATTATAAGGTTCATTTTTACAATACTGGGCTGCAAGCAATTTAGGGCTCACCATAACAAGCTTGCATAATTAATTTCGTGTACACATTTCTAATGGGATGTTGCAAGGCTCAGACACACAGTGCACTGTGTCCCAGTTAGAAGGACAAGCCATGGAAGTCATGGCAAGCTACTGCCCAAATCCATTGCATTAGTCATGACTGATACCCAAATTTAGGAGAATCCAGGATAATCAGAGTGGAACCAGTGCTGCTGTTACTGTCAGCCCCCATGGCTTCATCTGCTCTAGGGGTTTTCCTGGTTTTTAATCAATCAGTAGCACAACAATCTCAAAGAAGCTGCACAGTTTTGTGTTGCCCTCAGCTAAATGCACCCTTCATGAGCTGTGCCTCCTCAGAGCTGAGCTGACAGTGCCTCTGCTTCTGAGAAACCACTTGCAATCCTGAGCTTCCTGGACTAATGCAACAGGCATGGCCCTGTCATTGAAAGGACATGCTGTCCAAACCCAAATTACAGTGTGTTTGAGCGGTACTATTATAACACTGAGCAAGCCATTTGCACTGGAGATTAAAAACATTGCAGCTGTGGGAAAAAAAGCATCCCAAAGTGTATATTTTGCCTGGAGACTTGAGATTGTGCTTTGTGCAGAGCACGCAGCATCAGCACAATCCACCTAAACAGTGAGCTCTCCACTGGAAGTATCAATTCTCCGCTACACAGTAGTAACCCAGTGCCTGAAAATCTTATCAAATGAATTGCAAATCCACTGCTACACCGCTGTACTTCCTCTCCTCTTAGACTTTCCCATGTTCTTGATTTCACAGGATTTGTCTAATGCTCATGTTATCCTTCAGTCTCACAGAATTGCAACAGAATAAATTGTTGTCAGCCAGATCCAACCACCAGATAAAGTCAACACCAAGGAAATATAAAGGTTTCTTTAGCAAACAGTTTCTGGTGAAGGGTCTTGGCTCTCATCAAGGCTCAAATCAGTTCTCTTTGCCTTTTAAGAGGCTGTTCATTTTAGTCTCTAACAAATGCTTTCTGCATCTTTGAGTTCAAACAACCACACAACAGAGCGGTGACCGTGGAGCAGAGAGCAGTGTTAGCACTTGGGAAGGGGATTTGGACACCAGGGTTGATAATATGAAAAATACAGTAACAGGTTCAGCCAAGCACAGTACAGTGAAAGGCATCCCCCCATCTAATACAAGCTTTGGGCTGCCCCCACAGCCCCTGGGCCATGACCCCCTGTGTTTGATGAAGCTCCTTCTGTAGGGAAAGGCAATGCCTTAGCATGACATCTAATGAGTGGGGAAAGAAGCATGAAAAAGTTTTGCCTGCCAAAGTGGGAGAGAAGTCTGCAGGGAATGTCTAAGGGACAGGTTGGCAAAGCACAGGGAGGGACTTGTTTGGCCTTGTGCTGTGCCATCTGCTCAGCCTCCCAGAATAACAAAAAATCAGCTGCCCCTTTTTAGCCAGACGTGTTCCCTCAGGTCACATTTCAGGTGTCACCTCCACCTCCTTTCCTACAGCAGAAGAGACACAGGTGCAACAGCAGGAACCAGGCTCTGCTCAGAGCCTGGCATTGTGCAGCTTTATTAGAAATCTCTCAGGCTGCCCACAGGAAATCAGGCACTTCAGTTATCACAAGGTTCTATTTAGCACTCGATGCAGCTGAAAAGGTTTGAGCAGATTTAATTGTGCTTCCCCACTCTAAATACCAAAGGCAGGAAAACAGGGGAGGGTTTTAGTGAACGCTCAGCACTGAAAAATACTAGTTCTGCTCCCAAAGCAAACCTGCTTCAGTAACACAGACTTGAAATTGGAATATGAAGTTCAAGGAAACAGTTCACCACATCACTGTTTGCAAGGAAGAGTGGGGCAGAGACAGGGCATCTTCTTCTGAATGGTTTCATAGCAAAGGATGAGCAGTAGACTGGAAGATGTACAAACTATCTGGCTGCGACAGCCTTGAGTGGGAATCCCTGGAGCTCAGAGGAGGGAAGGTAATCAGTCCCCTGTTGGACAGGACCAAACTGCAGTGTAGGAATACAACTGAAATGGCAGCTTATTACACCTTCTGTCCAAAGAATTTAACGAGTTGAAAACTTCCTGATATGACCAACTTAAATCATGAACATCTGAACCACTGCTCCTAACTTGGTGTCTCATGGATCACATCTGTTCTGCTTTTACCTGATGTTTATTCCGGTCACTTAGCTGAGACTAAACTTTCAGGAGCAGAATCACCCCAAATAGCAGACAATTAGAGAAGAGCTTGTTTATACAGACTGTAACAGAATATAACAACAAACATCTTACAAGAATGAGCACTCTTCCAGCCTTTTCAGCAATAGAAATAGTCACTGATTTGTAACTGAGCTGGCTTTGGTGCTTCACCAACACATATGGGCCAGCTACACATTTAATGTTTACTATAGAAGAGGTACAAAAAGCTCTGCCTTTCTTGCAGCCAAGTGAAGGCTTTGCTCACTAAAGAAATGCCACACTCATCCTGAAGCTAATCTTGTCCCTCAAATTAAATGTTAAAGACCTTTTTTTCCCATTGCAATTCCATCATATCTATCCTCAGCTTTTCCACATTATTTACCTTCATGACTCTAGGGCCACACATAGTTCAAACTCCTGGAGCCTGTCACAGTGGAACAGACTTGGCAGGCACTGGCATAAAAGGTTTGAAGGCTGCACAGCCACAGCAGGACACCAGGAAAGAGAGGAGTGCCCTGGGAGTCTCCCAGCCAGGTGAAGTCCCTCCCTGCTGGGGCACCAAGCTGCCTTGCTCACCTGCACAGTCCTCCTCACAGCTCTGCTCTGGGTGGTTTACTGCACATAAATCATATTGTCTTCCTCATCTACTTCTCCTGCTTGTCGCTCCCTTAGTTTTAACACACGTAATTCCTGAATCTTCCCAACTCATACCTTGGGCCTTCCTGAAGGTTGCCCAGAGCACCTGTGTCTGCCCCATCCCTGGTAGTGTCCCAGGCCAGGCTGGACAGGGCTTGGAGCAACCTGGGTTGGTGGGAGGTGTCACTGCCATGGCAGGAGTGGGATGGGATGAGCTTTCAGATCCCTTTCAACCCAAACCAGTCTGGGATTCTATGATTCCATGATGTCCCAAGTTTTACTCTTCTTAAGGAGGATCTGCGTGCAGACAGCTTGCTGCATCCTGGCACCACTCCCAGGCTTAGGCAGTCCTGAGGATCAGGGGAGGAGGGGTGGCAAAGCTCACATCCTGCTTCCCAAAACCTGCTCTGCAAAGTCTGCAGCACCTCCAGCTTGGAGGGAAATTGCCACCTTGGTCACAGTTTTGTTTTGCAGCGTGGTGCCATGATATGTGTTTGTTGTGTCATAGCAGGAGCACAAGGGGAGGTGGAAAACTCAGCAGTGCCATGAGGAACTGACAGCCACTTCCCACGAACTCACAGGATCCTGTCCCATCCAGAAGGTAACAGGAAGGAGTGGGCAGAGGAATTTCTCTGCGATGACGGATGACACTGAACTTCTTGTTCTGGGTATGTTGCCTTTCCAAGTCCATAAGCTGAGGCTGCAGCTTCTACAGCTTCCCAGGGCAGAATGCTGGGATTCAGGAGTTATTAGAAAGTAGCAGTATTTGTGACAATCAGTCATATTAAATAAAAATATGACACCTGCGTACATCTGCTCTCTATGCAGCACTCACCAAGATCAAAGTGAAGGGATGTTTCTGGTGTGCCAGTATTTCCATATGGAGATGGACAGTATACTCCTTTTAATTAAGCCTCGGGAGAAAAGCTGGAGAGCCACTTTAAGCACAGCTGAAGAGCAGCACTGCTATTTCATTTCTAAAATCATCATCCATCACACTGTTCCTCCATGTAAAAGCATTATGCTTAGCCTTAAAATCCTTAATGGAATCTGCACAAAATGCCTCGTGCCTTTGAGAGAATTCTTTTTTCAGTCTAATCAGTTTGGTTTGCTTATCCTTAAACTCGAATTTCAATAACACATTTATATTATTTTGCTTTATGCATTTGAATCTAGCTGCAAAATACCATGCTCTGAAGTTTGCAAAGCTCATTGACATCGAATAGTAAATAAACCTTATTATACAGAGGCAAATTGGTGTTGCTTTTCCCTAACCAATACCAGCTTGGGGGGGAGTCTGCAGTAGTTCAGTCCATTATTTAGAGAGCTCAGAGAAGACAGGGAAGGTACAACACACTGTGTAATATATTCTTAGAAACCTCCTGGTGCCACCACAGCTACCACTGTGAGAATATTCCTTTCATGTACATCCAGTACATAATATCAATGGCTGGTCTAAGCTTGACCCGAAGACCTACACCTGAAAATGAATATTAAGGGGAGTTGGTGTGAAAGAGTAAAAGAAAATATAGGCTGAGTCAATCAATACAAAATTAATGCAGCTTTGTGGCATTTCCCTCGCCATGTCAGCTCTAAATTCATCAGTCAGGGTGGGATAATGCCAATTTGGAAGAAGGGCTCTCGCACTGTGAGGGTCCCATAACAAACATATGCCTGATGAGATAAATATATTAAGTGACTTATCTCTGCCTGAAGCCTTCAATAGGATGGCTGAAGCTTAGCTGTGCACTGTTCTGGTGCTGCCTTTTGAAAATGAGATGCAGCCACAAGAAATGAAGCAGCAGCAGACCAGGGAGCTGTGATGCACTTCACTTCCTGCACTGGGACCATCATTTCCAAAATTCTGCAGCAGCTTCCAGCACTTACCAAAGACAAGGATCTTCCTGGTTGTGCCAGAGGCTCATTTCAGTTTTATTCTTTCTTGTGCTCTGGCCTTGCAGTCACTGAGTCTCTCCAAAGGAGCTCACATATTTCCTGATGATGGAACAAACCCGTGGCAGTTGTATTTGCTGGGATAGTATATGGCAGGTTCTGCCTGTGGGAGTGAAAGGCCCCCAGAGAACAGAGGTTAAATCCTCACGACAACCATATGGCTGTGGGAAATGACTTAGAAGTGTCTGAAGAGCAGGGAAGAGGTTTGACTGGCAGCGCTGGCAGCTGTGACAGTCCCATCCAGAGAGAGATGTCCAGACAATCAAACCGACAACACTCAGCATTTCAGGGGAAAAACAGCCAGAAAAGACAGAATTTTGTGCTTCAGTTCCTCAGTCCAGCAAACCCCAGCCCATTTCACTCAAGAAGTGCTTTTTACTGTGATCCAAAGAGTCTGAGTGAAATAACTGTTTGCTATGAATGGTTGGGGTACAGCTGGACTGAAGCTGGCAGGTCCACTCTCAGTAAAGTTTGTTAGAAAGGGGTACTGCCAACATCCAGAAATAAAAGGCAATTGCCGTCAGGCAGAGTGGCCCCCGATGTGGGTGATGGATGTAATCCACCACAGCATTCCCATAAAGCAGATCAGACTCTGCTCATACCCTTCAAATATCTTTATGGAACACAACACTGTTTCCTGACTGCCAAGAATAAACATTAGTTTCCTCAAATTTATAAATTCCTGGCTCCCTTTGAAGCCAGAGCAGACTTCTACTTGGCATATTCTATATTAATTGATTACTTAGAAATTAGTTTCTGGGGTCCCCCAGACAGAAAGTCTCTCCTGCTGAAAAAGCACAGCTGCACTACAAGTCAGATCTTCCAAGGAACACAACAGCAGTCAAAACTCAGCTAAAATGCCAACTAGGCACCTAAAGAGAGCGAAAGCAACGAACAGGGTCAGAGGCTGATGGAAAAGGTTTTCTTGTTCTGTAAGGACAGTGAAGTGGTTTTTCTTGCATAGTGAAAAGAAATTCTGAGTATAGCCTGAAAGGCAATCAGCTGTTGTTTTCCAGCACACAGCTTCCCTTTCCACCTTCCAACCTGGTGCTTCAGCAAACATAACTGGTGCTCTGCCATCCCAAACCTGGGTGCTGTTTGTCTGAGCCTGACATTTATGCTACTAAATGTGTGAAAGTTTGTGCTTTG
Organism: Myrmophylax atrothorax; assembly: GCA_026770055.1. Lineage (NCBI taxonomy): Eukaryota > Metazoa > Chordata > Aves > Passeriformes > Thamnophilidae > Myrmophylax > Myrmophylax atrothorax. The sequence continues at coordinate 652,275 of JAOXXN010000102.1, forward strand.
CTGCTTCCCTGAATGGATGATCCACCCAAGGGGGCAATCCTCTCGTGCCAGTCAGATCTCTACTGTTTAGGATGCAGTAATGCAGCACAGCTAAGTTTTCCCCATGAATTCTGCAAAGGGCACAGGCACAGAGTGGCCTGGGAGTTGTGGGAGCACCCCTGCCCAGGGTGAGAGCTTGGAGCAAGACCTTTAGTGTGCCTCCCAACCCCAACCATTCCAGGATTCCACAATGATGTCATGATCCTTTCTGCATCTGCAGCAGGCCATGGAGCAGTTTCAGCTGTGACACCCCAAGGCTGGGCACAACAAGCCCCTGGCAGAGCACATTTAAATTTTGCTGATGGACTCAGTGGGGGTGACAATCCCAGCCACATCAAGGGAACGTCATACCCACGTTTCTGTCGGCTGCACTGCAGGTCATGCCCCACACTGGGAATCAGGACGGGCTCCATTGTGCTCTCTCCCTGTGGCAGCTTTTGGGGCAGTACTGGAGAGCTAGCTCTCTGTGAGAGCTATCATTACACACCATCACCAGCTTTCCTTCCCTCTTGGTGAACAGCCTGTTAAGATTCTGCTTGATAGCAAGTGTTAAATCACACTCTGTATGAATTTCCATAGGTCTGATGTGAAAAACTGCTCAGAGCCACAAGCTTGTTATCCATTATATGTCTGCAGTGCCACTGCCTCCTGCTCATCATCTCGTGCCAAATGCCAGCGCTCAGTCCAAACACGGCACTTTCCAGGCCAAGCAGCAGGGACTACGCTGGGTTTGTCCTGGAAGGCTTTCCCCAGCAGCCACCTTTGGAATTTCACATACTATGGCTCCAGACAGGGCTCGGTGGAGTCTGTCAGAAGCAGATGAGCAGGACTGCAACAGACACACGGCACAGAGAAACATATTGGTGGAGTCTGGAGTTTGCTCTCACACGTAAAAAACACTTCTTCGTGCACCAGATTGGCAAAGAGTGACATCAACAGCAGAACTGGGAGGGAAAAGGGCGAGACAGAGAGTGGCACAGCTACGAGGATATACCTGTGTTTCTCCATACTTGCATTCCCAATTGAATGTGGCTATGCCTTTAACTTGAGCCTTACAGTCTTTCTGAACTCTCCTTCTGTTTTGTTTCTAAATCCAAGAGCATGTAAATCAGTACAAGGAGATGTGGGCTTACAGCTGATATTCACATTAATCTGTTCAAGTGTTTCATTGCTCCCATGCTACTTTCATAACCTCAGCCATCTTTATATTTTGTTCATCAACTTAGAAACACATCAAAGTCACCATCATCTTGGACAGGGGTACTTTCTGCTTTTTCAGAGGATGTAACACTGAAAAACCTCCAAGTCTCTTGGATACATGATCAATAACCAGCAGGCAATCTGGGTAGATTGCACCCATGATAAAGGATGAAATGTTAAAACATATTGCAGTCATGGTCTTGGAAAGTGAACCTGGCATTTGTCTGGCTGTCTAGACAGCTGGGACAAAAAGAGAAAAAAAGAAAAGATTATCCTTTTGCATTCAGTAAATCCTTCATCTCCTTTTTGCATTTAGCTGTCCCATACAAGCTGATAATGGCCAAGGTGCTGGATAAATTGTACTTTATTATTGCCCTGGTTTCTCACTTTGGGGGTTCAGCTTTCACAGCTGTTAGCATAATGAGGCTCCAGCACCACTGGAGTGCAGTTAAAGCTACTTAGGAGCTGCACCGAGGGCTCAGGGGCTCGATCCGGTGACAGGGACATGCAACTCTATCTATCAATTGCTGATTAGGTGTCTGCTCACTTTTTGTGGTGCTCATTTAGACTGGAGAATGGAGGAGTTGTATCATCCTACAGGGTGTGGGTAACTCGATTACTTCCTGACAAACTCATGCAAACACTTTGCAGCACTCTCACGCTGCTGTGGCTCTCCCACCACACTGTGTTATTGCATTGGCACACTTCGTGGCACAGCAATGGGCAGCTCACTGCATCTGAGGACATCTCTGCATCTGAGGACATCTCTGCATCTGAGGACATCTCTTCACTGCATCCAAGGACATCTCTGCATCTGAGGACATCTCTGCATCTCAGGACATCTCTTCACTGCATCCAAGGACATCTCTTCACTGCATCTCAGGATATCTCTGCATCTCAGGACATCTCTGCATCTGAGGACATCTCTGCATCTCAGGACATCACTGCATCCAAGGACATCTCTTCACTGCATCCAAGGACATCTCTGCATCTCAGGACATCGCTGCATCTGAGGACATTGCTGCATCTAAGGACATCTCTTCACTGCATTCATTCACTCAGCCTGGATCATAATGGTTTAGCTGTCCTAGTCAAAAAAAACAGGATATTTAGGGTCCAGATGCCCAGTTTTTAAAAAGACTTGAGAGAAAAGCCAGTATGTTTCTCAAAGGACAAGACCTAACTAAACTCCTGTGGAGATCCTCATGTCCAGCTCACTGTTTCCCTGGGGACCTGTTTTTAGAGGCAGGTTCTGAAGCTGAGGCACCTCTCAGTGGGGCGGGAAGGGCTGAGCACTGCTCCTTCTCAGGGTTTGCTGTCACCTGGGCAGCATCAGCCCCACACTGAGCCCACTGCCTTCCTCAGGCCAGACAGTCTCATTAAATGATGTGCCATGTTTGTTAAGCACAGAAGCCACACGGCACTTCCCACAGTCAGCACAGGGTTACTCAGACCAGGAGCAAGCCAGGGAACCTTCTGGAAGTGGCTCCATAGTCTGGATGGCAGGATCCAGGCAGGTGCCCTCTGAAGGCACAATGGCACACGGCATGTTAAGGACTGCAGTGAGCGCCTGCCTCGTGGCACAGGGAATCCCTGCTCCAGCACTGACACTGTCACACTTACAGAACCATGGTAAGGGAAGGCAGCTCTGCAGAATCTGGGAATCAGTTGGAAAAGGCACCTGGGCAGCATTCAAGTACCACGAAGCATTAACATCTCTGAAAGGATTCGACAGAAGGACAGATTTTTCTGTACAAATCCCAGACCATCCAGCACATGGAAAGGATGAGTCATACTGACCTCCTACCCAGCATATTAAATATGTTCAGCCAGAGACTGAAAGCTCATTTCTTTCATCCATTCACCCCTCCAGCTGACAAGGTCAGTCAAATGTCACTGGATGCTTCATCAGACAGAATGAGTTTAGCACAGTGCTGGAGTCAAAGCACATATTTTTTATAGTGCATGATTTTCTCTTTGGATGAGTTTACAGTTCTGTTTTCAGCAAATTAATACATCCTCCTAACTAACGGTGGCAAGCTGCACGTTGTAAGGCTTTATACAGGCATAGCTGTCCATTCCCTTGACCCACCCCCATTAATCAGCACCCAGTTTAACACTAAGGCTTAGAAATAGTAATTGTCATAATGCCTTCGAAGTGCCCAGCAGTGTTTCACTGCAACACCCACCACCTGGGGAGGTCACAGAAGGGGTTACTTCAGCCTAACAGCCTAGTTTGGTACAGCCAAAAGAAGTTGCCTAGCCAGGAACACAAAAATAGTCACATCTGGACAGCCCCAGCCACCACCAGCTTCTGCTTATATACAGCTTTTGTTGGCATTTAGTAACTTCCCTAAGAAATCTCTGCTTGAAACAACAACAACAACAAAGAAGCAGATCTACAGCTTTGTTTATCCTTCTGGCTGTTTCCATTCCTGCCATTAGATAGACATGCAACATTCAAATGTACATGGACCATGGATTTATGCAAAGTAGCTTAATATTTTGTTGAATTCCCTTTTCATGCTTGGTTGTCAGAGAGCTCTCGTTTCCATAGAACCACCCAAGAGCTCATTTCAGAATGATACATTGTCTGAAGAGAGCTCATTACATGTGAAAATTAAAAGCAGGTAAACACAGGAAATGACCACACCATGGACTGACCATGAATAGTATAGGTTCATGTTTACCCAGCCTAGTGCCCACATGAGCCAATTGTGCCTAATTTCTAAAAAAACCAGAACTGGGGTTTCTTCAGTTGCTTTGCAGGAAACGTGCAACTGGGCTGCAGCACCAGGACTGCAAGTGCTGACCAGGTAAATGTAATGCCTGGTTAAAACCAACCAGAGTGGTCACTAACTTTAGGTGTGATTAGAGAAAACTTCCTCTGGCAAAGTTCCAGCAGTCTCCAAATCCATTGCTTGCAGGCTTAAAGTTATGCCCTCCCAACAGACTTTCCTGCAAGAAAATCTACCCATAAAAAGCACCTGAGGACATGGAACTCTCAGATAGCTTCTCCAGTTATTTGATTTCCTTTTTTATCTTTGCAAGGATATAGTACACCAGCTACCTGCAGTCAGCTTGCATGGGGGAAGAAACTGTCCCAGTGCAAGAGCTCATGTGAAATACTGGGATGTTTTCTTTCTTTCAGCTGAGAGAGTTGAAGTCTAAAGTCTCATTCACAGAGATAACGATTGGGCTGCAGGAGTTCATCATTAGCTTGTTAGACCTGGTCCAGTCAATTCTTAACACGTTTTTGTGGTTTATTCTGACCAGTGAAATGCTGAAGTGAATGTCACCCCCTGGACCCTTAAGAAGACACCCCAGTGAAGCTTTTGCTGGGACTGGTCATATCCACCAGCACCAAGAACTCCAGTGAATTTTTCCTTCAAAAAGCAGTTTAAAATGATGGAAAAAGGCTGGTGAGACACAAAAGCATCATATGCATTGTGCCAAATTATTACGAATTTTCAGATGACTAATAGAGCTGCAGATTTGTGTCAAGCTCAGAATTCTGTTGCATCTTATTGCATTATGGATAAGCAGTACTAAAAGTGGAACATTATTTTATGCCAGCATCAAAATGCCCTCCAATATCTTTCCTAATCTCAGCTGTCAAATGACCTCTTCTTGGAGAATTAACCTCTTTGGGGCAAAAAGTCCTGTTCAACCATGTGCATAGTGAATTATTCCCTACCTTGCACTTCTTTGGTGCCTTCTTTCATATTGCATTCCTTGCCAAGCACAGTTTCTCTGTTGCTGGGACAGTTCTCTTTCAGCACTGCCCTGTGCCTGTCGCTGTTCCACAGGGGCTCTGGAGCAGGGAAGGAAGCTCAGAGCCCCTCTCGCAGGTTCAGTACAATTCAGCAACAGGTCAGATGCACTTCTGTACTGTGGACACCTCGAATTTGGCTTTCCATACGTGTTGAAACATTTCACAGTGTTTTCCCTTTTCACACAGGAAAACCCTGCTGTTCCCAGCTGTCCAGCAACAGAAGACAACTCATCTTAAAGAAGCAAGCCCAGTGCTGTGTGCCAGTGGACACAACAGGCCAGACTCCTTTCCCATGTGCCAGCTGATCCATAAGGTGTGCAATGCAGGTTCCTAACCACTGGAATGCTGCAAGTTCATGTGTCCTGTGTTTTGTCCTTGCAAGCCCCACACTGACCAGTTTACAACACAGCTTTGTTCTGAACACTTCCCAGAAACATCTAAAATTCTTTTGAAAGGTTTCTATTCAGTTTAGAGGAACCAACAACTCTACTACATCTTTGTTTTAGCTGCTGCAGTGAGGGAAGCTGCAAGTCATCTCAGACTGCTCACTCTTGCTTTAGTAAGTGAATTGACTGTTACAGAGGGACATTTTTCTGGGAAGTGGCTCTTTACTTCCCTGCATCTCTTTGCAATGCTGTAAAGCTGTTTTGGTTATGAAGTTGCTTCACTTACTCAATCTTTCCCAGTTGTTTCCCTGTGTTCACTTAAAGGCACACTTTCTCTTGGTATTGTTTTCACATCATGCTTTCCACTTCACATTAGGCACCCAAAAAATATCAGGCTGTCCTGAGTACTGTGACGTTTGAGGGATCCCAGCAACAGCTCCACGGAAAAGATGGGATCCTTCACTCTGCCTGAACAGTCAATTTACCCACAAAATGCAGAACTCAAGTGCAGTTGTAAGCACTGCTGAGGCCCCTCATCTTCATGTGCACCAGCCCTGTCCCCCAAAGGTGGGCTCAGCCACTTACATGGATGGGAAAAAAATCAATTTTTTCCATCCATGTAAGTTATTCAGATTGGCATCAGACAACCAAGTTTATGGGTAGGACTGATACATCCTTGGAGTATGTTCTTAACTCAACTTACAAGTTTATTTGGACATGGGAGCCATGAAGCAAAGCTCTTGATATGTGCAATTTAGCTTGGCATTGATAACCAGCATCCTGAAGGCCTTTTGCTTGAGATTTTACCTCTGCTAATTCCAACAAACTGTGACTTTCATCTGCAGGATTTACACCACTCGTAGAACTCAGTAACACTTACGTCCTTTAGAGCAAGATGCTTCTAACAAAACTATTATGTTTTGTTAGAAACTTAAACCACTAAAACCTGTTTCCCTTAAAGAAAGCAGTATAAAAATGAAATAAGCTTTTGAGACTTCTGCCAAGTATTTCACGTTAGAGAACTATTCCCCATCCAGATTCCATGTTCTGCAAGGCACCAGCAATTCCAGGTCTGTTTGGCATGCACAGCTCCAGCAGATGTGGACATGTGTTTGTCAGCTGTACAAGGAATGAGAATTCTGTCCTGTTTTCCAGGCTAAGACACAGACCTGCTGCTGCAATAGTTCACCTCAGCTTTCAGAATACACTACCCCAGGTCACAAGTAGCTTAACATTACAGACCCCAAAATTCTTCAGGAAATATTAAAAGGTCTGCTACACCTTTTTTAAATCAAGTAGTGAAGAGATAAAACACAAATAAGCATTTACAGTCTCAAGACACTACATCTGAAGGGGTGGTGCTGGAGACCACAACAGAGTGTTTTCCCATTGCTTTATTAAATTTTATGGTGGTTGATTTGACTTTAAACCTCTCTGGTGCAACCAAGACTCTGCAGCGTTGTCTGGAGCAGTGAGGGGTCTGCAGTGGTAGCTTTAAACACTTCCCACACAGGGCATCAAAATTCAGCTGAGGCCCAAGGATAGTGAGGGTCGTACTTGTGACAGCTCAGACGATTGAAAAGGAGCCAGGAAGAATCCAAGCCTTACTTTCATCTTACTTTACCCAGCCTACTCTTTCGGAACACCAGTGCCAAGCTCCCCTGTGTTCTGACCCTTGAGATCTGGGCTGTTGCATTCTGGATTGAACTGAGGCCAAAGGGCAGGGATACGCCTCCATCCCAGCTCCCTGCCTGCAAATGCAGCTCCTCCGCGCCTGTGCTTCCTCAAGTCCCCTGAGTTCAAGGACACCTAAGCCTACATTTTATCTTGCATTTCAAAGTAGCATAATAAGTTGAAACTGTAGATAGAGCTAAGGCTGAGCTTTGAGACGCTGGGGCTTTGCAGGCTTTGAAGGCAAAGCCTTCTGCACTGCAGACACGTGGT
>JAOXXN010000102.1:687148-702285 GCA_026770055.1 Myrmophylax atrothorax
GCCCTGTCCAACCTGGCCTTGGACACTCCCAGGGATGGGGCAGCCACAGCTGCTCTGCCCAACCTGTGCCAGGGCCTCACTCCCTCACAAGAAAGAATTCCTTCCACAGATCTAATCTAAACTTCCCCTCTTTTCTTTTTGGCATATCCTTGCCAAAGTCCACTACTCTGAGGCTCCTGGGAAAGATTCATCACAGCATCTCCTTTTCCCATGATCTTTACAGCTAAAGGGTGTTTACAAGCAAACCCCAGTAAAACCCACAGTAGCTTTATGGTGGTTCCCACTTGGAACCTGTCACTGAAACGCTTTTTGTCCAAGGATGCTTTGAAACCTTCCTGGAAAAGAGAGACTCAAACATCCCACCCACACCTTCTCTGGCTGCAGGGAGTTCAGAGTCTCACATGGAGATTCCCTTCTCCCAGCAGTGCCTGTGCCTGCCCAGGGAGCTCCCTGCATTCCTCTCGGCTGTCATGGCACAGACGCAAGTCAAGGGATGGGAGAGGTGGAAGCAAAGCTTTCCAGGAACCACAGGGACCCAGCAGTCATTCAAACCACACCGAAAAACCCAACCAACCACCCTGAAGGTGGCCAAGGAGCTCCTGCCCACCCACCTGAGCACAGGAACAGGAAAGCAGCACTCACCTCCCTGCTTACTTCTGTCAAGATAGATTGAAACCCTTCGGGCCAGACCTGTGGGGAGACAGGGATGAAGGGTTGGTGCTCAGGGTGAGTCAGTCAGCCAGAGCAAAAATAATCTCAAAAAAGGATTAGAAGCAGCAACTCAAATTAAAGATCACAAAAGAGAAGCAGCAGCACCCAGAGCAGCACATGCCTCCAGCCAAGTGCAGGCACTTGTTCCAGCACAGCATTCCCGGGAAACCAGGAGCCTGCCGTGTGGGGTGAGGGCTCTGGCTGCCTGACAGCAGCACAGAGCTGACACTTCTGCTGCAACAGGGAGACCAGCCCCTGCCTCAGCTGCTCCCTGTTCTCAAGTACCTCGGGAAGTGACAGACAGAAAGCCAAGTGACTCCTGGGATCTGTACAAACCCACTAGAGCAGAGCAGGGGCTGCTGCTGGGGGAGGTCAGGACTCCTCTGCCCCACCCACACCTGGGCAGGCAGGTAACCAGCACCCCCAGAGTGCAGACAGCTGAGGGGTGCTCTGTTTGAGGAGCTTCCTAAATGGGAAGTTACCCCCAAACACGGACTGGTCTCAGCCAGGAAACCCCCAGGCAATGAGGGCAGAGCAGCAAATGGGGGTGAGACCCACCATGGGGCCACCCTGGAGAATCACAGAATCAAGGAACACAATCCCAGAATGGCTTGGGTTGGAAGGGACCTTATACTCCACCCCCCTGCCATGGGCAGGGACACCTTCCACCAGCCCAGGTTGCTCCAAAACCTGTCCAGCCTGGCCTTGGACACTCCCAGGGATGGGGCAGCCACAGCTTCTCTGGGCACCCTGTGCCAGGGCCTGCCCACCCAGTGTTCCAAAATACTATTCTTTTGCAATAACACACAAGGAGATATCTACCTTTCTGAAACTCCTGTAAAGTTTTAAAATGTCAGGTTGGAGCTTTGGTAGTAAAAAGATGGATTGTGTCCACAGAATGGATTGTAGTGACCCTTTGCCTGAGACACACCTCTACTTCAGTGCAGTTGATTCAGGTCACTCTGAAAACCTGCAGTGTTTTGAGGATGAGCTGCTCAGTTCATGACTGCATTTTGTGGTTGGCCTCCCATCCAAGGCATCTGTGGGAATGAGAGTTGGAGGTGTTGGCTCCAAAAGCACTTGGAAGGCAGGTCTGCAGACAGGCCTGTGGTTTAATCAACTGACCTTTGTGGCTAAAGCAGCCAAGTGAACTGCCTGTTGTCTTGGACTGGGTGTGCTTCTGGCAGTGGGGGCACAGCTGGTGTGTAAAGGAAGATGAGTTAAGATTTGAAATAGTTCATACAAAAATCTTCACTTGGGGGCCCTGGCACAGGTGCCTAGAGAAGCTGTGGCTGCCCCATCCCTGGAAGAGTGTCTAAGGCCAGGTTGGACAAGGCTTGGAGCAACCTGGGACAGTGGGAGGTGTCCCTGTCCATGGCAGGGGGTGGGACGGGATGGGGTTTAAGGTCTCTTCCAACCCAAACCATCCTGTGATAAATGGTCTGTCATATCTTGAGTGTGGAAAATAAAACAGGCTTTGCTGTGGATGGGGAATGGGGAGGAGCTGACGCTGCTGCACAAGGATCAGCCCTGCAGATGTTGTCCTGGAGCTTAAACCAACCCTTTGCTGCAGCACCAACACCCAGCAAGCAGCCAAAGCAGTTAATTTGCAGTGCTGAGTAACAGATGAATTATGTTTATCAGATTATAGTAACAGAAAAGCCTTTTAAGGAATGATGAGGACTTAATTCCATGGGGTTGGCTAAGAGCGTAATGTTGTAACCATCAGCTATAAAATAATTCCAGCGCGTAGGAATTAACTTCCTGGACTGATAACTAGTAGCTAACACTGGGGGAAATCACTGTCTCATATTTGCAAAGGTACAAATGCTTTAAGTAACAGATATAACTGAAAGAAATGTGCAGAGTGTTTAGACCTAGACTTTAATTATAAAATGTTCCATGGTTGGTCATGATTGCTTAAAATAGATCAAGCAACATACTCATACTTGCTAAAGGGTTCAAAATTAACCGAGTAGTGATAATTGAATAAATTAAAGAGTAAATTGAAAATACTCAGCTGGGTGAAAACACAGTATTTTGAACAAACTTTCACCTGGAAATAAATAGTAGCTCTGAGTCAATGAACATCCTGACATGACTCTTGTGTTGTGGAAACTGAAAAGCCAAACCTGAATCATTAACACTTGGGTAAGGCGGAACTAAATGAGAGGGGAAAGGCTGAAGAATTGTATTGAGGTTATTTTCTTCTGTGAGTTTGCTTATTCAGTTTAATTTATTTAACAAACGTAAAACTCTTCAGGTGTTCTGTACTTAAAGCTTCAGAAATTGATGGAAAGCAATAAAAGTATGTATTGGCTATTTTTTTTTAAATACTGCAAATGGAGATGGCAAATAGATGTAGAGTGCCACTGAATAATGTTGGTTATGTTGAAAAGGATCTGTGGGGCATTTGTAATTGGAGGAGTGAGTAGAGAGAAGGCTCAATTCTGGGGGATCGCTATATTAATTTTCTGACTTAAACAGGTAGATAACTTATGGAATTATGAGTTGCTGAGGTCCAATTTTACTTGCTGTGTCCTATAGAATTAGTTCTCTAAGTATGATGCATACACTTTTTGAACTGAGCTCAAATTTGCATGAGCATCATGCCAAGAAATAGAAGGGAATAAAAGAAAGCACCTAGATAAGGGATTTGTGTAAGAAATAATAGAATATGGCTTCTGCTTTAGGTTATGTTGTGCCTCTAATGCTGTACAGTTAGTCCTGTTTCTGATCCCGTGTTCCACCTCAGAACATCTGAGTCATGTACAGGTTAAACGCAGGAAGATGGAAGGAGTTCGAGTTATCTCTGCTGAGGAGAGACAAAGTGCAGGTAGTACAAGTGGAGACACTTGCAAACCATAACAAGACTCAGCTTGATCTGCATTTTGTAGCCAAACCAATTAGTGCTGACTGTTAATGGAACGCCCCTGTTAGCATTAGTACAGTCTGGCTGATGCACAGCGAGTCTCATTGATCCTGGCTTGATGTTCCTGCTTCCATTTGCTGTCCATAAAACTGAGGTACCAGGCTTGGCTTGCCTGTTGGAGCCCTGCAAATGTGAGACTCTGCAAGTGTCAGTGGCTGTTCCAGTAAGGAGAGACTGTAATTACTTGAATGAAACTTGACCGACATGAGCACAAAGTATCTCTGAGGGGCTGTTGCCAAGTGTGGATTTGAACTTGAGCGGATAATTGCGTGGACTTTGTGCTGGTTGTTGGAGAGATTACATTTCTGTGATAGTGTGACATAACTGCAGGTCACAGGGCAGGAACAGGGTTGTGGCGCGTTTGTATCCACAGCTGGGGTGCTAATCTGATTAATTGAAAGCAGACTCCATTCAGGACAAATTGATGTTGTTGGATCTGAGTGTCAGCGCCCATTGTGCAGGCACTGTGAGGTCTGTGCAGTGAGAATGGGCTTTTGCAGCAGTGCTGGGAAAATCGAGGGGGGTCTCCGTGTCTGAACATGCTTGGCTGCTTCCTCAGGGCTGGAACAGCCCTCTCACTTCCCACCTCTGGAGGAGCCACAGCTGCCATGCAAGGCTACAACTGGAAGGAGTTTTGTTTGGGGTTTTTTATGCTGGTTGTCAGGCTAGGAACGCAATTCATCTCAGCAGCCTTCCAGCAGATATGGAGCACAGTATCAGTCTGTCTGAGGAAACAGGAGGTCTGACGCGTGGGCCGTGGTCAGTGGTGCTGGGTTATGGAGCACAGGAGTCCAACAGCAGCTGCTGTTCTATTTTCAGAAGCCCTGAGGAGCTGTGATCCCAGAGTGCTGATCTGCTGCCTCTCAGGTCAGTCAGCTCCTGGGAGGGCCTGGCATGGGCAGAGGGCACCTGCAGCCTCTCCTGCAGTGTGTGGGAACTCTGGAGCTGGGAGCTCTGCCTGTTATGTAAGAGGAACAAATGCCCGCCTGGGTGATGTAAAGGGACTGCCTCTCTCTGCATGGCTGAAGTCACCTCCGAGAGCTCCGTCCTGCTCTGACCGGAGCCCTGACCATGTGCTGGGACCAGCATCGATGCCTATAAGTGATTTCTGCCCTTGCTTTTGGAAAGGATGTTATTTGCTGCAAAGGAGCTGGAAGGAGATGGCGCTTCAGAAATAGGTATGATGGCTTCCAGCTTCCAGTGCAGTTTCTGTGCTGGAATAATGTCTCTGAGTGCTTTAGCTGTTTGGAAACAGGCATCCTATGACTGATTTTTAAGTGATGTGCTAATGAGGGATTGCTTTGAACACAAACAAGTCAATCTTGTCAGAATTATTCACACAGGTATCTTGCAGCTGTATCTGGAGAAAATTCCATCTCCTCTGTAGGTATTTCAGCTCATGCCATTTGAAATGGAGAAGTGTTTAGTGGAAAGAGATTTAATTTAAGAAACCCCGTTAAGTGCATTGTGGGGTAGGTGCAGTAATTCACTAAGCTGAAGTGATTCATGTGCATTCCTGATAATGTTTAAGAAGCTCTTGCTGCAGTGCATGAGATTTTGTCTGTATAGAAGGTGTTGCTTGTGTAATTGATAACCTGGAACGTGGCAGATATGCAGACTGGACTTAGAGGCTTTCTGAAAAGCTTCAGTAACTATTGCTTTGGGTTGTGTGGAAAGCAGTAGGGTTCTGTGAGGTCTTTTGAAAGCCTGGATAAGCAAACACTGTTATTACGGAGACACTCTGGAATGAAACCCCTGGAGGAACAGACTAATTTTCTATTAAAAACATCTGAAGAAAGGTAATGATCTGTAGAAGTAGAGTGTTTGGAAACAGTTAATTTAATTAATTAATGTGTCTTCTTTGCTTGTCTGAAAAAAGCTTTTAGAAAGGACTGCAGACATCTGCAGTGCTTTTTAATATTTGATGGACTTGTACAATTCCTTACAGAAAATTCCTGACCTGCTCTGTTTCTGTGAGGCTGACTCGGTGTGAGCAGCAGTGAGAGCAGGCTGATGGATTCCTTGCCTTCCTGTCACAACACAGACCTTGAGAGATTAAATCTGCTACAGATTCACTTAGTGTTTTCTTCTGGTGTCTGGGAGTTCTGCATTAACAGATAGTTTTTAGGGATCTGAAACTGAATTGTTCTTGCCCAGTGTGCCTGTTTTGCTTCTGTGTAGAATAAATGCATTGATAAGGTGGAGATTCCCTTCCTGATGCCCTTGGGGTTCTTGTTGCCAAAGGAGATGCTGGAAACCTTTAGAAAACATCTGAGTAGCAGCTCTGCATGACTTGTATGTCCAGGAAGGGTTTCAGTGCAAGCAGATGCGACAGAAGGATCACTGAATCTGTTACAGGCCCCAAACCACGCTGCCTTCAGGTTGGGAAAATCCTGGAAACCCCAACTTGTCTCTCTCTGGGTCCCATGTGCTGCCTGGGTGACGGTCCTGTGGCTCTCCTTCTTGCCCTCTGGCACAGGGAACTTTACTGACAGTTGATTTGTCCTCCTCACATTGCCCAACTACTCACACAAAGCTCAGGCTTGAGTGGTTGCAAAGAGCAGTGGGAGCCCCCAGGACACTGTGGTGAGGTTTGGTAAGAGGAAGATGTTCACCACCTGCTGAAATGTTTCCAAAGAGCTGTTTGTCCATGGAATTTCTTTTTTACTTTTTTTTCCCTGAGCAAATGTTAACTTTTTGCAGTAGAATCCTCACTTCTCAAAGCTCTTTGCTTGTGTTTGGTCCCCTGTTCATGGGTCTCTGTGAACTGTTGCCACCAGATGCAACACAGTTTTAGTTGTAGGAGATGTGAATTTTTAGTGTTTCACAGGACCATGATGTATCCTGGCTCTGTACATGGTGCTGTATTTCACAATTTTAAACCACCCAAAATCTTGTTAGTCTTAAATCTGCAGCTGATGATGTCCATTTTCAGTGCTTAACCAGTTGTCCATAGTCAGTTATGGAGAGGAAGGAAAATCTTGCCCTGGTAGAGCCAAAATGAACACACAGGGTATATCAGAATCTGGTAAACATAATTTTTAGGGGGCAAGGGTCTAGCAAGGTGTTTACCAGGTTAGCAAACTGTTGAGAGCAGTCTCAGTATTTGCAGTGAAGAGTTCAAGTGCCTGATGTTACTTGTGTGGTACAAGCAACTCAGATTAATATCCTTATATTTTGTCATTAAGTCATTAGAAAACAGCAGAATGGAACACTCTCTGCAGAACTGAGTGCTGTGGTTTTGCTGTGCCTTATCATGGAGCCATTAATGTTGGAAAAGACTTCCCAGACTGTGGAGTCCAGCCTTGGACCAAACACCAACTAGAGCAGAGCACAGAGTGCCCCAGCCAGAGGGAATTCTGCAGTGATGGCACTTTGAGCTGCACTTTAGACACCTTCTATGTGGGAAATGTCTGAAAATACAGTGGCAATAGCTAAGACTGTAATGCCTGAATGTTCGCTTAAATTAGTGGATAACAAAGATGAGATGTGATAGAAAGTTTGTCATTAATGATGGATAAACTCCATCTGTATAATAAAACCATTGTTGCCTTTGCTCGTGAGGATGTTGACTTCAGCTTTTTTCCTTTATGGAGTATCCACATTAAGAAATTGCATTTTTGGGGAGTTAGATGTGTTGTAAGCCTCAGGCATGTTGTTATCCCAGGGGCAACTGGTGGAAATAAATGCAAGGGTGGTGATAATGAGCAGTGTTTCTGTCTGCAGAGGGAGATGACGGGACACAAACCCCGTGATTTGCTTCAAGTAGTCTCTTTATGAAGACCAAGACATGGAAACCTTTTATAAAACCCCAATGCAGCAGCAACAGGAATTAAATGAATCCTAACCTCACTGTTCCATTTTCTGTTTGGCATTAAGCATTAATTAACTTTTGCATGATGTTAACTCTGCTGAGCTTGGTACCAGTCAAAACAACATGTTAGTTGTGTATCATTAATAACACAGGGAGAAAACTAGGCTCTTGGTAAACATAAATAGAGGCTGATAGTACTTACTGTGTTTGGAAGCACAGCCAGTGTGATCCAGTGTCAGCTTGTATAAAAATGAGATCTGGGGCTGTAGGATTTTCCTGATGCTGATCTGCTTGTTGTCAACAAATGGAGCATTTCATTTTTGCAGGGACTTGGGTGATTAATTGAAAGTGCTCCTGTGCTGGGAACTGCATTAATGATGCATTGAGGAGCTCCTCAGTGAGAGAAAGAACCTTCCAGTTTATCAAAGGGTTTTGATCAGCGTGTTAGTGTTTCAAAGAAAATATGGTTCTCATTGTTTGTGTGAATATAGATGGAACTTCACACTTGGGGACGGAGCAGGGTTGTTCCTACTGTGATTAGCAATATTCATAATCCTCTTGTGAGGAGATCATCTCCCAGGAACATGGCATGGAATAAGGGTGTTCCAGAGGGTTGGAATCTCAAACTTTATACTGGCTGTTTTTGTGTGCCATCTGACTAGAACACAGATTGGTGGGAAATACAATGTTTGCTCTGAAACGCAGTTGGTTTTCTGTAGTCAAAAGAATGTCTATAATGTACAGCAGGGAAAGAGAGTATAAAATAGGCATATGCCGTGTGTAAGGGAAGAAAAATCCATCTGAGTTCTGATCATGAGCTGTCAGCATGTTAGGAATGTGGTTTTTGGAGGAAAAAAGGTGTGTATTTAGTCAAAGATGATGGCAATGTTGGTTCTTTGGTAAATGAGTAAATGGAGGCTGTGGAGTTGTGCTTGAAGTGTAGCAGATACTCTGTGTATCCACACCTGAGATGCTCCTTCAGCTAAAGGTCAACAGCATAATTCAGCAGTCAATCAATACATGATTGTATAAATAATTACATTTACATTTTTTAGAATAAGATCAATTGAAAGCTTGTTTTATTAATAAACACCCACCTTCCAAATTTTCTTTCTGTGTGAATGTTTTGCTTAAAGCAGCTTCTGCACAGGAAATGCAGTTCTGGGAAAACATCTGAGAGGGGTCAGACATGTACAAAACTGAGCTGTTTGATCTTGGTTCATGAGCTGTTGGGGTTGTGATCTGTCATTCCCTAAAATAGCTGCATAATTAGTCGGCATTAAAGGGGCAGCTGATCTGGACGTACTGGAAAAAATGTGACACTTCGTCCCCAACTCTTGGTATTCATGAGTTGGTGTAAAAGGGCAGTTTGTGCTCAGTTTCTTACTGAATTGGTGGGGTTAGTTCAGCCTGGGACTGAATATTTCAACCACCATTACTCAATCAGTGTGGCCTCTCCACTCCTTCTGTGACTTGACTTTATTCCTTTCTTTTTTTATTATGTTCCTGTTTTGAAATTCTACTTTTTCCCTTGAGTGAATCTTAATTATGAAGTGAAATTTTATTTTTATGGCATATTTTGAAAATATTTTACAGGGTTTTAAAACGCAGTACATCTGTAAAACTGTGGGGAATTTGAGACATTACACAGTAAGTATTTAGTGCTCAGGGAAACTGGTCTAAAACCTTGTAAGATTCTGATACTCCTCACATCCAGATCAATCCAAGTTGGAAATATTTCTTTTTTTGTTGTTGTTTAAATTAAATTAATGCAGCCTGTTGGCACCCACATAAGGAAAAACAGACCTCTCTGATGAATCCCAAGTTTACTTTCATTGACAGCATTCAAATTTTCTCTTGAAACCATGTATTTCCCTGCTGGCAACGTTTCTCCCCTGCTCCCCAATTAAAAAATAGAATTTAACAGGTTTTTGCTGTGGTTATGCACAGTGTTGTTGGACGTGGCTCAGTCCTGAAGAGGCATCACTGCAGCAGCAGGAGGATATCAGAGCATCCTGTGGTTGAACTGCCTTGGGTGGATCAGAGATGTTTGTTCTGCTGGATGGCACAGAACAGCCCAATCCATGTTATTTGTCATGAGGTGGAGAGGTTTGGTGTTTCCCTCGTCTTAAGTGGATCATCATTTTGCCTTTGACGTGAAGGTTAAGTATGTTGTGTGAAAAAATAGGCTTGTTCTGGGACAGCTGTGCAAATGAGTCTAACTTAGGAATTCAGTATGGTAAATAATCTGAAAAGGCTTCAGAATCTCATTTTTAACAGCAGTGCATAAAACATGGTGTTTGTGCAGAACATTGTGTTGAGATTGAAGCATCCCAGCACTGCTCTGCAGGGAAACACTTAATTCACTGCTTAAAAGAGTCCTCTCATCAAATCACTTATGAGAATCCACGGACCTGTGAGTATACAGAAGAAATGGAAAATTTCCTTGTAATATCCCAGCTGAGGAGCTTTGGGACAGGTGCTGATTCTGAGCTGGTGACGAATATCAACTCAGTATCAACTCCAATAGCTCTGCACCTGTAACTGGGAACACTGGCCTTGCCTTCCATACCATTTAAAATGTTGCCCCCTCCTGGTTACTGACAGTTCTGAGGGCTGGGCAGGACCACACTGAGCAACGGGAAAATATCTGGGGAAAAAGGAAGCATGCATTTTGATTTTGCATTAGAGTATAGTTTTGGTGTATTGAACTAATGTAATACTTTAAAAAGAGCAGCTGAATATAAGGAAAGTTTCCAGGCACATATAAAGATGACATGTAATGAGAATTAATGAGGGGGAAGGGAGATTTAGGAGACTGCCAGCCTCATTCAGTATTAAAAATGTATTTTAATGTGTCTGACTGGTAGTGGGTTATTTATTTTGTTGTAAGCATCTTTTGAAGGACTGTTTTGCAGGAGTGTGGCGTGTCCAGGAGCAGAGGCTGTGGGTGTGCTCGGCCTCCCCAGAGCTGGGATTTGTGCTAGTCTGGGAATTTTTTGAAATGGAAGTTCTTATTGCTGCTCCTATGACTCTTCTGCCCCATCCCTTGGAGTGTCCAAGGCCAGGCTGGACAGGGCTTGGAGCACCCTGGGCTGGTGGGAGGTGTCCCCTGCCCATGGCAGGGGTGGCACTGGGTGGGCTTTGATGTCCCTTCCAGCCCAACCCAGTCTGTGATCCATGATTCTCAGAGGCAGCACTTGGCATTAAGGGTATTCCCAGCCAGTGCTGGTGGTGATGAAAATGTGAGGCTTTGCTTCACCAGATTGAGTGGACACATCCAGCACACTAAGAAAGGCTCCAGAACTGCTGTTCTCAGCCAAACCTGGGCTTTGAGTTAAGCAGGATAATTAGGGTGATGCTTGGTTGCAGGTTATTAAAATGATACAAAATGACTCTGCAATAACTTATTTTCTTGTCCCAGCTGTAAAATTGCCTGTGATTTCCATGGCCAGCAGAGAACTCACAGCTGGTACCCAGCAGTGCTGACAGAGCTGCACTGGGTGCTCACTCACTCCTGCTCAGCTGCCCCAGCACGGGCAGCTTGGTGGGCTGGGGTTCATTCTGTGGGATTTGTCCCTCAGTTTAGGAAGTGCAGCATCCAGAATTACCTGACTCAAGCCCTGAGTAAGCTCAGTAATGCCAAGTGTGTGTGCATTGCATGGAAGAACTTTGAAGGCTAATGCTGCTTTCCTGTTTGAAGATGAACTGAGGCTTCAGTGGCAAGAGGGACTGTGGCTGCCTCAGCCCTGGAAGTGCCCCAGGCCAGGCTGGGCAGGGCTGGAGCAACCTGGGCTGGTGGGAGGTGTCCCTGCCCCTGGTGGAATGGGATGAGCTTTCCTGTTCCTTCCTGCCAACCCAAACCATTCTGGGATCTTCTGATTTTATGTCTAATGTGTTGCCAGTAAAGGGCTGTGAAGATTCTTATTACATCACAATGGTCTCTTAAACTGACTCTAGACTAAAAATAAGTAATAGAAGGTACCCCTGGCAGACTCCTGCTGTTAAGTTTCAATCCAAAGATAAATTTCCTACACCACTAGGAGGGAATACATTTTAGACATCAGGAAATAGTTGTTGAGGCCAAAAAGCTGGTTTGTACTTTCAGATGTTTTGAACTGAATTTTTTGTGTTCTGCTCTCTCACTTATTTAAATGTCAATGTTTCTGAAATTATTTTTTCTTAAATGATAAAGAAAGTGAAATGGCTATGGAGGGTTTTCACATAAAGCAGCAGCTCTTGCCAGTAGATGGAGGTAATGAGATACACAAGTCAAACTGGATCCTCCAGTCCTTTCAAGGTGGGATAAAAGCCAAGTGATCTGCAGCAGAAAGAACAACTTGTAGTTTGCTTTTGCATTTTGTTTGTAACAGGATCTGAACTCAAGAAGCTCCTGTGTGAGTACTCCTGCAGCAGGGGGATTGTCCTGTTCTCTGCATGGTTTATGAAAGTAATTAGTATTCTTTCTGTAACAGTGTTTTGGGACTCTTCGGAGTCATGATGAGAATTGGTTCTCTCACAGCAGTTTCCTAGTTTGCCTTTTGGTTTATAACCTTCCATCTGGTTTTTTTAAATTAGCTAAAGGAAGGAAGCTGATTCAGCTGAATCCAGGCTCTTGGGGTGCCTGTCTGAGTTCTGTGAGGGTTGGTCTTGTGGGACAAGACTCAGACTTGTCTGCAGTGCAAAATCCTCCTGTTAACCTCAGGACCTACAAATTACAGCCTCCTCTTGGCAGTTGGGTGTTATCTGTCTATGATAGTAATTGCAGGGGCACAGAGCTCCCTTTGCCTGAGGAGTATGAGGACAGTTTTTAAAGTCAGTTTTGCTGATGCCCCTATAAATTGTTTGCATGTTGCCCTTGCTGCTTTCTGTCTAAGGAAATACTTAGGTTGCTTAGTTTTGGAAAGGCTTTCTAAGGGTCATAAGGCAACTTGATGCATAACAACTCTTGCATGGCCTGCACTGCTGCTTGGGTTTGGAAATCCTGAGACTATTCCACACTCACCTTGTCTTGCTACTGCACAGGATGAGCCTTCAGCCTCTGAATCTGTCAGCCACTCACTGTAATTAGAAAACTGCCCCGAGGTGTCAGAAGGAATGGTGTTGGTGCGTGCCTGGTGCAGGAGTGCAGGTCTGTGCTCAGTGAGTGCTGTGCAGGGAGAGCTCTGATCCCCGAGATCCCCCTTGGATCCTCTGCCCCGGGAAGGGCGGGGCAAGGTGTGCCTGACACTTACAGGTGCAGGCTGAGGTTGAACCAAACCAGCACTGAAACCCAGAGCTGGGAGGTTTCAGGCAGCACAAGAGCAGAATGTTTGAACGTTCCCAGCATGTTTTTGCTTAGTGAGATATGTGTGAGTTCAGAGACCTGTTTTTAAAGAACAAGTGCCTAGCTAAGGAAGTGTCATTTTTCTCCTAGGACTGTCACAAATTTCAGGGATGTTGGGACTAACTTTTTTTTCTTTATGTGCAAAAGTAGAACTTGCCATAAGCTGCCTGTCACAGGGCCTTGTGGGAAGTTAGCACTTGTGGTGAGCTGTTTTATGGCAATTACGTACAGCCTGTGGAATAAATGAACCTAATATAAGCAGTTTGAGTCTGTATTTCTCCTATCCTCCTGCTTCCCATCAGTGAAAATAACTGTAAGCTTTCCAGAAGCTTGTTTGTGCAGAGCCATATGGAAAACAATGCCCTGGGAGGAGTGCTTGCTGATATGGAAATGGCATCTGGAGCTGTTGGTTCATGTGAGTAACTTTAACCCAGCAGGAAAGGATGTCACTGTGAGTGAGGATGCTGCTCTGTGTCCCTGGGGTGTGTCAGGGGCTGGTGCTGCTCCTGTCCTGTGTCTGGGGCTGCTCGCACCAAGGTATCTGTCCCCCTTTACATCAAACCCTGCAGCTGAGGGGGATCTATAGCCCAAATAACCTCAGGTTTGGTATCTCCTGCTTGTTCCAGCTTCAGGCATTCTATGAACAGCCATTTTATCTGTAAGACTTATGTGTTTGCCGTACTCACTAAACTTACCTGTAAATTTGCAGTGATAAATGAGAAACGCAGAGTGTGTTGGCCATTAATTGAGGCTGACTATGCTCGGTGGCAGATTGTGTCCCTCTGGCTGCTGAGCTGTGCTGAGCAGCTCCTGGGGATGGTCCCTTGAATTTTAAAACTGCGCTCTGATTCACACAAGGCCAGCAGTGAACTGGAAGATGCAGGCCTGGACAGATGCAGGAGCTGAGCTGAATGGTCCCCTTCTCCTGCCTGCAGTGACAGGCAGTGTGTGCCATGGGAACAGTTGTGCCAATGTACCTCCCAAATCCGGCATTCCAAAGCCTGGTGTGTGCCAGGGCTGGGAACAGGATGTGCTGGGTCCTTTCCCCTCGGATTTGGGGGAGGAAACCTGGAGGAGACAAATGGGGCCTGTTGCAGGAGAGGATGTCGTTTAACATCTCAGGGGAAGGGTCCTTGTCACAGAGGAAAGCTGGTGTTTGGGGGTGCCCTGCAGGATGTAAAAGGTGGGAATGAGGAGGTTTGGAAGACTGAAGGCAAAAAGAGGAAAGATTTGGGTCACTGGCACTGGTTTCAAGTGCATTATTAGTTTTAGTGTGTTTGGTGGCAGAGCTGGGACCTTGCCTTATTTTGCATTTACACCAACAGTTTTAAAAATGTTTTGCTCGTGTTTGCAAACTAATGTTCTCTGTGTACTTGGTCTGTGAATACAAATGTAAGTAATTTAGGGGAAAATAAATCCAAACCCCTTATACCTGGAAGGTGAGCTGGCAGGGGTCTGCTGGTTTGCCCCCAGGTGCCAACACTTCTCTGCCCAGTGCAGGCTGGAGGTGACCTGGGCTGTTATTCCCTGCCTGTGTCCTGTTCCTCTTTGGCTGATACTTCCAGCCTCTGTGGAGCTTTTCAGAAGGGCTGGTGGACATGAAATCCCAGTGCTTTTCAGAGATCTCCCATGAAATGTGTAGTCTGGTGGTTGAAATTAACAGTGTAGGATGGTTACAGATCCCTGGGGGAGACACGTTTCTGTTCCTGGTTGGCCTGGTAACTGCTCCCTGCATGTTCTGCTTGTAAATATGTCCAAGCTGGTAAAGGAGAGGTGCTGTCAACAGATGTTCCTTCTTAACTAGGGTTAAACAACCTTTACTTCCTCCCTCTAAAAAAAAATTGTGTATTTGCTGTAAAGAACAATGGAAAGAAGTTTAAATACGTGAATTGAATGTATCCAAAGTCTTCCTGGAGTGGAATTGTACTTTAAAACAAGTCTTGGGAGCTGAGCTGCTCTCTGTGTGTTATTACCTGTGCATGTGACACCTGCCGTCAGGTCAGTACCGTGGTGAGTGAGAAAGGAGTAAGAATTTGGAGCACAAGGAGGAAGAGTTCCCTGTGTGGCACCAAAGGGTTCATGTTGTATATGTGAGTAAAGAGATTACACATTGTACAAAAGAGTATTTGCCTCCAAATCCTAGGTTTTAGGACAAGAAATACTGTCCTGTGTTGTCTTGGGTTCAGCTGGCAAACTGCCAACTGCCCAAGTACAGAGAAGAGGTGGTCTTCCCCCCTCCCAACAGCCAAGAGAAAAGGAAGGAGAGGGAAAAAAAACACCTTCCAAACTAGGTTTATGCTGAAACTAACTATATGTATTTATACAGAAAAGAGAAAATTAAAAGAAAACTACAA
>JAOXXN010000102.1:702385-719807 GCA_026770055.1 Myrmophylax atrothorax
ACGGGGCGCCGGGGGGCCCTGGCGCCGGGGAGGGGGGGCAGGGGGGTCCCCGTGTTCGGAAATGGGAGTTCAGGTGGTCTCAGTGCTGGATAAGGGGGTTCAGGGTGTCCCAGTACCCAGGAATGGGGGCTGAAGGGGTTCCCATGACGGGAATTGGGGTCCAGGGGGGTCTCCTTCTTGGGAATGGGGTCTGGAGGGGTTCCCTTCCTGGGAATGGAGGATCAAAAGGGTCCCCATATTTAGGAATTGTGGTTCAGGTGGTTTCCCACGCCCAGGAATGGGCATTCAGGGGTCCCAGTGACAGGTAAGCATTTTTGGGGGGATCTTGATGCTGCGGGAGGGGGTGCAGGGGGGCCCCAGTGCCCAGGAATGGGGGTTCAGGGTGGGTCCCAGTGCCCAGGAATTGCACCCAAGGGGGTTCCAGTGCCTGGGACCCCCTGCAGGAACCACAGGGACTGGAGAACTGGGGGGACCCTGAGATTGGCAGGTTTGGGAGGTCCAAAGATCAAGGAAGCAGAACTGGGAGAGCCAGGAGAGTTGGGTTGAGCTGGCAAAATGCCAACTGTCTAAGACAGAGTGAAAAGGGGAGAAGAGGGTTCCCTCCCCCCCACAACCAACCAAGAGAAAAAGAAGGGGAGAGAGGGAGAAAAAAAAACCCCTTCAAACTAGGTTTCTGCTTAAACTAACCATATATATTTATACAGAAAAGAGAAAATTAAAAGAAAATTACAATATAACACACACACACAAGTTATGTATAACAAGAAATAACCTCCCACTCCCCAGTAAGCACAAGTCCCACCATTCTACCTACAAATTATTCTAGACAAGTCAATTTCCCAAAGACAGACTTAAGCAGAGAGAAGAACTAAGAACGAACATTTTACTTCCCTATGATACCATGATGGTGAGCTGGTGCTGTGGGCTTGGGCCTTCCCGTCCCTCCTGGGACAGCACGGTGTGTCTTGCTGGGACCACAGCTGGGAAGCAACTGCCTAAGCCACACCCACACACTGGATTTTACCCCTTTTGAGGTGATGTCAATATGGTATGGAATACAATATCATTGGTTAGAAGAAGTCAGCTGTTAGCTGGCCCAGCCCAGCTTGAGGACCTGACAATTCCAGGGCTAGTCTGAACTTTAAAACCTAAATTTAGGCCCACCTAGGTGAACCCATAACATGTGTCTAGGGACTTGTTCTCATTTCTTTTACTTGTTGCAGTAACTTTAGTGATTTCTGTGTCTTGCAGTCAGCTCAGGTGTGTGACACCTCCCTTGTGGTGCCTCGGATCAACCTAATGGAGGGATGGGGATGAGCTCCTCAGTGTCGATGTGATAATCATTGCCC
The DNA here is from genome assembly GCA_026770055.1 of Myrmophylax atrothorax. Classification (NCBI taxonomy): domain Eukaryota; kingdom Metazoa; phylum Chordata; class Aves; order Passeriformes; family Thamnophilidae; genus Myrmophylax; species Myrmophylax atrothorax. The sequence goes on from JAOXXN010000102.1 coordinate 703,735, forward strand.
ACCTTCCATCAGGAATGCCTGTGGTGTTCTGCTTACTTGGGTTGGTGTTCAGACAAGCGTTACAGGTCATCCTGTTACACGAAAATAATTCCATATAAACATCAGACTGGATTTAGTACTGCAATGGCAGGTACCACCTTCCTGCTTGGTAGGCCCCTCCTGGCTGTGCTGGGCAGCAGTGTGAGTGCTGCATGGGCACACCTGCTGAGCTGGGTGGGGATGGCACTGAGGTGAGCAATGGATCCTGGATACCGCGTGGTCCTGCAGGAGCAGCAGGTGGGGCTGCACTCAGTTTGGGTGGTTCCATCACTTGGGGCTGCTTCCTGGGGGGGAAGGAGGAGAGGAGATGGGGAAACTCCCCTGTTGGGGTCTGGGTGCTGCAGTCTGTGTGTTTCCCTGACTGTAACAGGTTTATTTCTGCACTCACACTGCAGAGGGCAGAAACAGGCCCAGAGCAGAGCAGGGTTGGGGATGTGCTGCTGTCCCTGGGCCCCCTGTGTGCTCTCACTCTGGGAACTGAAATGGATTACCTTGTGCTTGGAGAACAGGTGATTAACACCAAGAATTTTCTGTCAGTATGTCAGAAGAAAAGGAAGAAAAATGCCTGTATTCTCCAGGCTATTACCATTTACCTTGGGGTTGTATTGGAAGCATCTGTGCACTATCACATGTGATGGGCAAACAGCAGCCAGGAGCATCATCTTGTTCTGAGGAAGAAGTGTTAGATTTGAGCTCAGTTTCTGCTTTGTTTCCATGTGGTGGTTTTAAAACTGGGGCACAGATGCACCTTCAGCACATAATGCATATGCATAATCAAAAGCACTGGTTTGCAGTAAATAATTCATGTCTGCTGGGCCACTTGGTTCTGATAATGAGATCTCAGGGGCTTGGCTCTTTCCAAATGATATATGAAATATTTGTTGTTAGTCATTCACACTGACAACTACTTAGTTGCTAAAAGGATTTGTGTGTTGAGGGGAAAGAAGTTCCTTAAGTTTTCCAGTTGTTTCTGTACTTCCTTGCTGTCTCTTTTCCCTGTCTGCTTGAGCAGCTCTGACTGGTAAGCCTTGGAAGTATGAATGGCTGCCACCCCTGAGTGAAAATGTCTAGGAGCTGACACAGGTAGGGATATAAATCTAAATTATGCTGTTATTGACAACATGCTTCTTACAAAATCCATTTGGAAATGCTTTGCAGGGGAGGAAAGTTGATAGATATGTGCAAGGGTGTTGGTGTTTCTGCACTTTCAGAGGGTCATGAAAATTTTGATGGAAAAGCTTATATGTGGTTGTATCCCCATTAAACTTCTCAGGAATATGGAGATTTGGTTAACTTTGTTCTTCCCTTTTGGCAAACTTAAGCAGGACAAGTAAAGTCACGTGTGTGGGTCCCTTCCAACCCAACCCGGTGCAGGGTTCTGCCCTCAGCCCCAAGGGCTGACTCTGCCCTGGTGCTGGTGCCTTGCACACCGAGTGCCAGATTCTGTGTGTGGAACGGCAAACATCACTGCTGTAGGTTCCTCACCCTGTTCTTTTGGTCACTAAGAATGTTACATTTTTGTCAAAAGCTGTTATTACTCAAAAATCTTGCTTAATGATATGTTTTCTGGCGCCCATCCTTAGTGCTCAATGCCGCAGGAATCCTGACAGCTTCTGTAATTAATAGCAAATTAGCATATGACGGGGTTTCTGATGAACCTTAAACCATCTGCTCGTGGCTCTGGGCTTGGCAGTCTCCTGTGCAGGGATCTGGGAGGGCACTAAAGAGGAGCAATGTGGCTTTCCCTTGCAGAATGTTGCAACTTTACACCTTGTGAGTGGTCAGGGAGGTCAGTGTGGGGAAACAGCTTTGGGGCTTGGCCTTAAAGCCGAGGGAGGCTCTTGAGGCTTCTAAGTTGGAGAGAACAAAAATGAGTGTATTGCAGGTGCCCAGAGAAGCTGTGGCTGCCCCATCCCTGGGAGTGTCCCAGGCCAGGTTGGAGCACCCTGGGCTGATGGGAGGTGTCCCTGCCCATGGCAGGGGTGGCACTGGGTGGGCTTTGATGTCCCTCCCAACCCAGACTGTTTTGGGGTTCTCTGAGATGCAGGATGGTTGAGGGGACTGTTCTCAGCATCTGTAACTTGAGGGAGAAAAACTGAAAATATACCTCATATGTGAGATTCACCTGTGGTGTAAGAAGATAAATTCCTTTTCTTGAATTTGGAAATCCTTCTGAGCTCCTGTGCTGCTCATGTGCAGGTGTGCTGGTGTGGCTTTGTAATGGTGAAAAATGAGCTGCAGGATGGGCTGCTTCAGGAGCAAAGACAAAGCTGGGTCTGAAGGGGTAGCTCAATATATGTAAATAACTCGCCTTTATCCTTGTAATTCTGGTATCCTGATGAGCTTCCATATTCTCCAAAGCCTTTATCAGTATTCCATATATATGGTGATGATTATTTACTGTAAGTGTTGCTTTTGCAGCAAAGTGAGCCTGGTGGGAATGGTGCAGACACTGCTGCTACAGTGAGGATTTTTATCTGTGCCTCTTGCTAGAAAAACTCTGATTTTTATTTTCTCTCGTTCCACATTCTTCCATTAAGAACTGTGCCATGGTAATCTTTGTATGAAAATACTAATCCTTTACAATACCTATGTTTTTGTACTCTGGTGAGCGTGTACAGCCAGTGAAGCGAATTCAAAATCCCTCTGGTTCAGCTGTTTCCTACAGAGAATAAATTACCAGGATGGGCACATGTTCTGTTTTCATGTCAGCTTAACGTGGAGTGGTCAGATGGGTTCCTGCAGAAGTGGGTCAGAGCTATTTCTGCTCCTTGCCTGGAGCCCTTCCGAGCAAACCCTGGGCACCTGTCTGTGCAGCAGGGCAGGGTGTCTGTCTGTCTGTCAGTCTGTGCAGCAGGGCAGGGTGTCTGTGTGTCTGTCTGTCTGTGCAGCAGGGCAGGGGTGTCTGTCTGTCTGTCAGCACACCTGTGTGTGCAGCAGGGCAGGGGTGTCTGTCTGTCTGTCAGCACATGGACACACAGCCCCTGCAGCCATTGCCCTCGCCCTCCCAGAGCTGCAGCCTCAGAACTGATGGACGAACACACCTGCACAGGCTGGTTCCTGCTGCAGTTCATGATGAAACAAACCTTACTCCTAAGAGATGAGTGATAATGGAATACGTGGGTATTTCAGCTAAGGCTAAAAAAACATTCTGGGATTTGGAAGTGGTATTTAAATTTGACATCCAGCTGTGCTTACAGAACAGGCACCCTGTGGAAACACCCAGGACCTGGAGCAGAACTAGGAGAACCTGAGCAAAATCATGGCAAGACTGGGACGGGAGCTCGATTGAAATTTCTTAACTTAAAATCCGGCACAGGACACTTTTGGCCGTTCAGGTTGGAACCAGTCATGGAGGTCAGCTGTGGTTTGGAGGGGGCTGAGGGGTAACAGCGCTTCAGAAGGAAATTAAAAGGAAGAACCAGGCCTGTATGGTGAGTATCTCAAGACAACCTCCCAGATTGTCGTTTTGTTATTTCCCTCTGCTGTTGGAATGATTTCTCAGCTTTGCCTGGTTCCTCTGCTGCCAGGCCATGGAGCCATTAAGGTTGGAAAAGCCCTCAAAGATTAAGTCCAACCCTTAACCCAGCACTGCCAAGGCCACCACTGACCCATGTCCCCAAGTGCCACATCCACATGGCTTTCACATCACCCGCAGGAGCATCAGGACCTGTTGTTTCCTTTGGGAAATATGGAAACAATAGCACATTGTACCTCAGAGGTGAATGTAATTAGGAAGCAAATAGGTGTTAATTTTTTTAATAACTCAAGCCTGCAGGGTGAAATGACAGAACTGTGGGGTGTGATTCCTGCTTTGTAATTTCCTGTCCCTTTCCTGCAAGCACAAAGTTCCACCATCTCTTACACTGACTGACTTGTACTGTGTTGGCCTCAGGAGGTGCTGAGTGTTCCTTTTGATCGGATGCTCCTTTTCCACTGGAAAGGGCTGTTTATGCTTGTTTTCAAAAAACATACCAACACAGAGAGTGTAAGTAATGTGGGGGCAGCACTGAGAAATGGTGTTGTTCTTAACTTGTACTATTACAGTTGAATTGTTGTGTAATTTTCAGAGGGTTTTGTACTTCTGTTGCTATGAAAGCAACATGAAGATGCAATTGCAATGAAAGCATTTACATTCACTCCAAGTACTGTCCCCTTCAGAAGGTCAGCTGCTCATGGCAGTGATACTGCTCTGAAATAACAGGTTTCCAACCCAAGCTGTACTGTGCTGCTCTGCCTCCAAATGTGTGTTCTCCGGGACACAGTGACATGTTTCATTTCACACACGGCCCTCTTCATCCTGTCAGTGAATCTTCTCCTCTGCCTCTGTAGGAAAAGGACTTGGATTTTCCACATCAGGTTTTTCGGTTGATGTTTATCTCCCTTGAAAGTCATTTTCCTTTTGATAAGGTCATACACAGTGGGAATTATTGCAGGAAAAAATACTCCTGTGCTGGTTTGGGTCTTGGGTCTCATGTTGTGTTTCTGAGGCATTGCAGGTTGCCTCTCTGACCTTCCAAAGCACTGGGTACCTTTGGCTGCTTTTCTGTGGCAAGTGGAAGGACCCATAGCATTTTATATCCCTGTTGGGAAGGGATTAAGAAGGGATTTTGTTTTTTGCTGGTTCTGTGGAGTGACTCTTACCCTGTGTTGTTTTCTGTGTGACCACAGTTGTTTGTTTGTTTTACATTTAAAGTCATTTCAGGAAGGAATTGGTCTGAACCACATTTCCTTTGTTCTGCAGCAGGTATTAATTCCTGCATTATTCCACACTGGGAAATGCTTTAGTGGTATTAGGATGGGGGGAATGCTGTATTTAAATACCATCTGTGCTGAGCTGTGTGGCCAGGAAGGTCACTTTAGGTAACCCAAAGCACACATCCTATGTGGGATAAATGGTGCTGGTGACATGTTTTTTCCTTGTTGATGGTACTGTATCCTGGAAAGATGATAGTCATTTTGATCTGGAAAGTGAAAGCACAGAAATGGCTGAGCTCCAAGGACAATTACAGCTGCACAGGCACTTCAGTTTGCCAGCGGAATGAAATATTAGGAAGTCACGTTTGTGCTGTGTGTTGACCTCGATTTGTCGGTTTGGGGAGTGAGTGTGCCTTGAGTGAGTGCTGGGAGCAGGTGGGACTGCAGTGGAGCTGAGTGTCCTGGTGGGATTCCTGCAGGCTCAGGTGCTGTCTGAGGGACTGGCCTTTGTAAGGGATGTGTTTATAACCCCTCAGTGTCTGGTGGCTCTCTGTGAACAGGGACTGTCACAGTGCTGGGAGCAAACCCAGGGGAATTGTGCGGGCTGGGTCCTCCCTGTGCTGGTGGTGACACCCCAGTGTAGGTCAGCTGGACCTGGTGGGACTGGGCTGCTCCGACTCGCAGCTTTGGGAGTACCTGGCTTTTTCTGGCCTGGAAAACAGTGGGAAATATCAAATACAGCCTTCTCATGAGCCCAACGTAGACTTTCCAAAGCAGGAGCCCAAATTCTTGTGGAACACACCTATAAATTCTGTCACACACTTTGGGCTGTTGTACTTTATTTAACTAAGGCTTGGCTAAATTTTACATGAACTGCTGTTGGTTCAGTGCAGGAAAGGAGGGGGTTTGGACTCAGTGTCTGTTATTTGAGACCACCTATTACTTGACAGTGACTTCTCAACACAGGGTTTATTTCCCCCCGCTGTGCTGTGCCTGGCTTGCCCATAATGCCCCCAATGCTGATGCTGCCTGTGTTTACAGTGGCTTGTTTAGGGATTGTAAATAATTTTGAAGCATCAGGAGTGACCTACTTCTTACAAGCATTTGCCTTCTGGCTGTTTTGTGGATTCCTAGATCCCTTCCATGGAAAGACAATCTTCTTTCAGCTTTAATGCTACACAAATGAAAAGAGAAGTGTAATTTTAAATATTATGCAACTAAAATGCTGTTTGTACAGAAGCAAGTGTGGCCTGAGCAGCCACTTTGTAAACTGGGGTGAATTACTTTTGTGAGCACAGGGAATAACTACAAGCATGATCTTTGTATATTAAGGTTTTGTTTATTGCTGCATTAGGTCACTACCATTTCTTCTTAAGAATAGTTATTTTCTATTTCTTGTTTATTTGATGAAAACTTTGCCAATATTAGATGTCACCGGACAGACTTAGGAGTTGCCTAGGCTGGGTTATCATAAAATACAGTTTTGGGTAGAGGTGATGTGTGATTCCCATTTCTGTCCTAGCTCTGATCCTCTCCCCCTCCATTAATTCTTCCTGAGTTCATGCCATCATTTCTGGGCATACTTTGCTATTCCATGCGTAAATGTGAATTTAGGTGCATTGTTCCTAGTGGATTTAAGAGCACAAAAAAATCCTGGGGGAGTCACTGTTCCATTCTGCAACATTTTGGTCGGCCAATGTGGATATTTGCTGAGTTGGAGAAGCTTGTATTTTAACAAGGACAGCATTTTTTGCTGAGAATGTCATTTACCAGGTTAAACTAGTGTGGGGTATAGAATGAGGTCTTTGTCTAGTGTAAAGCAATGGGATTGAGATGCAAATTCATGGTGTAGTAAAGAAATGGAAAATGCTCAGTAGACCTTGGGGTACTGGGATATGGCTGAAAGGGTGAACTTGCCCTAAGCAGGTCTCAAAGGGATAATTCCTTTTGCTTACATTAAACCTCAAGCCATCAACTAAGAAGCAGCTGACAAGGTGAAGAGACCTGGCTTTGTCAGCAGATCAGCTCCGCTGGGAGCAAGTCTTTGGCCTGGCTGTGGTTACAGTGATTTTCCAAACTGCTGGGTGCTGGAAGGCACCTGCTTCCCGAGGGGATGGAGGGAGGGATGCTGTGTTGGAAGCGCTGCAGGTGTGTGGGGGCAGGCAGGCCCTGGCTCTGGCTGGCTGCAGGTTCTCTGGCACCACTGTGGGTGGCACTCCAGCCCTGCCCCAGAGGGACAGGCTCCTTTCCCAGCTCAGCAGGGCAGCAGTGGCCACTCTGCTCATGGAGGAGTCACAGCCTGTCATTGGGACTCGCAGGAGCACGAAATCCCTGGACACAGGGAAGCTCCCTGCATTCCCATGGTGCGTGCTTTTCATCTTGGAAAAGGTGTGTGCCTGGACTTTTCCGTATCATAAATGGGTTTGAAGTGGGTCTGTTGCCTCAATGTGCTTCTGAAAAATGGATCTGTGTGTAGCCTCACAGCGAAGCCTCAGAAGGCACTGCAGCCTGAGCAGTGGGTAAGAACATGAGCTCACATTGCTCCCATTGCCCCCCACCCTGCTGCTCTCCCTGGGGATGCTCAGGGTGCTGTCAGAGATGGTCTCTCTGAGCCTGACAGCTGCAGTCTCCTCAGATCTTGGGCACACAGGCTGATCTTATCAGCCCCTGCCTTGCTTCCCTCCCTCCCGTGCTGACCCAGGCCCTTCCAGCAGCAGCTCCTCCTTGTTTTCCCGGTCTGGGCTTTGTAGTTAAATGTCTGAAGCAGAATTATGTCTCGCTCTGCTCCGCAGTTGCTCCAGTGTTTTCTTCCTCTGGTTCCTCGCTGGGGTGGCATTTTCTCCGGTGAACAGTGAGAAAATCCATTTTCCCAGTTTTTGGTGCCAGCTGTCTCCCGGAGGCTGAAAACTCTGCTTGGAATTCCTCTGGTTTGTGTTTTGTCACATAATTTAATCTTTGCTATGCAGCACATGTCAAATCCTGAAATGTGACCTGACCTAAGGAATTGTTCCCTCCGTGGTGCAGGAATATCTGGGACCCTTATCCATTGTTCAGCACCTGATCTTGGCATCCCTGTGGGCCCTGGGCACGTGTTAATATTTATTTTGGCCGACAGAGCCTCAGATTTACCTTCCAGCAAGCGCATGGCTTGGGCAAGCTTTTTATTCCTGTTCAGTGTTTATCAACAGACATCAAATTCAACTGTCTTGCCTGTAAACAATAGAAGTGTCACTTTTGTCCCTTGTGGCTGGAGAAAGAGCCTTTTTGGAGGTACTGGAATTAATTAAAAAAACCCACAGAACTTCTGTTTGCTGGGTTTTTTCTGCTTCACCATTTTGAGGATTTTATATCTTTAAATGATATTTTTCTTGCAGTGTTTCTTCCTCTACGAATACTTTAAAAATGAGCTTTGGACAGCGGAGATGTAGGAATTGGGGGAAAAAAAGTGTTAGGTGACCATTTCTGTTCTGTCTGGGCATTATGAACAAAATGGGAAGCCATTCCATTAAGCTTCATTAAGATGGTTAAATTAATTTAGTTACAGGGAGGGGAACCTGCAGAGATTCACTGTAGAAGAAGAGGCTTCTGAAGGGCTGGCAAGAAGGACAGTGAAGAAATAGTTAATTTAGGTTAAAGTAGTTAAAATACCTGAAAATGAAAAGAATGCTCCTGGATTTGGAAATGGATAAGGAAGTGAATAAAAGGCTTAATGGGTATTACTCCAGGGAAATATAGGTGTGGGTGTGCCCTGATGAGGCAGTTTGAGAGTCACTCGGAAATAGGTTTTACATCTTCAACCAAACTCCTGTTTTGTTGTATGGATTGCCTGGGAAAGGGGACAAGCACTCATTGTACCACTGACAGCAATTGCTCCCAGTCAGGGCAATCCTGGCTGCTGGGGGGAGTCTCTGATGCCTAAATTGGAAAATAGGAACGAGAGGAATTGTTGCTCTGCAGGTATATTAGCAATTCGAAGGCAATAGATGCTGGGGGTGAAGCAGCTGCTTGCTAAGAGGCTTTCCCTGTGTATCAAATACTGCACACAAATATTTCCTGCCCTGTATTCCCAGGTAGGTGAGGATGGTTTGATGTGACTGTGCTTGCACAGGGTATGACTGCACAGGTGGGTGTTTGGAAAGAGCACACAGAAAACCTGCAATAGCTGTAGATATGCAGCTCTACAGCAGTGCTGGGGTAAGGTTGGAATCAGTCTGAGAGGGCTTTTCTGACCTTTGATTCCACGATTCTGGAAGTACCTCATGTAAAGCTTGGAAGCGTAGTTTCAAGGGAGATCTTTTTAGATCAATAAAAAACACGTTCTTATGCTTTTCCATGCTAAGTATTGGTCAGATGTGCTTGGCTATGGTTGTAGCTTCTCAAAAGGTTCAGGTACACAATTTACACTCCAAACTGTGGTTCAGCTGGTGTGTGTTGCTGCCTCAGCCAGTAATTTTATTATTAGTGCCTTTAGCTACTCACCAGGCTGTTGAGATGTACTTGTCAGGTAGGTAAGGTGGTCATTGCTTAGTGCAGCTTCCCAATTACTGTTAATGAGATGCTTCTTGACATGTTGGAGCCAAGTCTTGTCCTGCCCTGGTGGATTTATCCCCCCAAAGCTGCCATGCTCTGACTGAGGACAGTCCAAAACCAAAGGGCAGATTCTTCCCAGTGACCCTGGAGCTGTTGGTGCTGTGAACAGAACGTGTCCCAAGCCTGGGTAAGGCTGGGGGTTGGCCCCAAAATGCTGTGTGTGAGTAGGGAAGTCTTACCTAGGAGCTGCCTGGTGCTACAGGGCTCCCATTTCCCTCTAAACCCCACAGAGCTCCAGGTGTTGGTGAGCCCCAGGAGTCAATATGATACAAGTAGTTTGTCATGCTTTTGCCTCCACACTTTTATTCCTCTTAATTTAATAATGCTGCTTCTGCTGAGAACTTCACTAGCTCAGTCTTTACAGCTCAGCCTGGGAAAAAAGGGTGTTTGAGGTGATTGGGTTTCCTCCCTGTCAATTATATTAATATCATTAATATCATCATCCCAGGGAAGCTGTGGCTGCCCCTGGGTCCCTGGGACTGTCCCAGGCCAGGCTGGACAGGGCTTGGAGCAACCTGGGCTGGTGGGAGGTGTCCCTGCCCATGGCAGGAGGTGGAATGGGATGGACTTTAAGGTCCCTTCCACCCAAACCAGGATGAATAGGGTGTTTTTAAAATAAGGATGTGTGTATATATATATTTGCATGTATACAAAAGGATGTTGATATAATTGACACAGATCACGTTTGATATGGATCACTCATTTAAGTTTGGGATAACCACAGTCCATTTATAGATTGGGCTGAAAGCAAGATTTGCCCAAATAAAACTCCAGCAGGGGTAGTGTGGGACCCAGAGTTGGGTTCTTTTAGCCAATAAAATTGTACTTTCTTCTTATGAGACGAGGGTGTGTTTTCTGTTGCTCTGACATATCATTTTTATGTTTAATATTGCAGCTGTGTTATGAATCCCTGAATATCCAAAATCAGCTGCTTTTTAACCAATGGTATCAGGCTTTTTTAATACTTTCTTTTATGCTGTAAATGAACTGCAATTAATTTTCCTTTTTGAGGAAGTTGATTTTTGCCCTGCTCACAGGCAGTGTCCTGGTGAGGGCTCTCCTGCCCTGCTGGTTGGCAGAGTGGCCTGCAGGACATTCTGGGCAGGATGTGCTGGAGCCACAGAGGGATTTGGGCCTGGCTTAGAGGGCATCCCATCGCCCGAAGGATTCTGGCCTGAATATGCAACCCCCCTAAATGAATATCTAATCCTCTTCTTTGGGGGATGATAGCTGTTTTATCCTCCTTTTAAACACAGCCTGCTGCTGCTGGGAGTGACTGGGAGGCAATTTGCATGTGCAGCTGGACCCTTGCCAGGCATGGATCCTGCAGATACATTTCATTCTGGCAGTGGGAAATCACTGGGCTGGAGCCAGAGGGAACTTCCCAGTGCTGGGGAGTCAGCAACGTGTGTTGGGATAATGATATTGTGGGTTTGCCTCAGTGAGGCCTTTCTTTGTAGTTTCTCATGCTGATTGAGGCCAAGTACAAGAGGTTAAATTCAACCCCATGGCAGTGGGTGGACTAAATGGTCTTCAAGATCCCTTCCAAACTAGTCTAGGAAATGATTCCTTTTCTGAAGGAAAACTGAAGGAGACAGAGGGAGCTGATCATCCTTCCTCTCTACCCAGACTAGTGAGGCCACACCTTGAGTACTACCAGTAATTGTGGGTGCTTTGTGCAAGTATGATGTGGATTTCCTGAGCAAATCTGGTGCAGGACCAAAAGGGGGTGAAGGGAGTGGAGCATCTTTCATGTGAGGAGAGTCTGAGGGAGCTGGGACTGCCCAGGTTAGGAAGGTCACCCACTGGTGTTTAACCTGCCTGTGGAATGTTGTGCTGTTGACAGTGCTCTGCTTATCACTTAAGCTCAAACAACTCGATGGCCAGATTTTAGACTGATAAAAGTTTATTTTGAAGCTTGTAAGAGGAGTCCTGTTGTTGCTGGGAGGTGTGTGTGTTCAGTGTGATGCGGGGAGTGTTCAGTGCTCCCCAGTGTTGGTGCCAAAGCCTCAGAGCTGGTTTGTCTGCTCTGCACACAGTTAAACTGGAGGCTGATTCACAGCTTTCCCAGATGGATGAGTGTGGTGGGAAACTTCGTGGGCTGGAGCAGATTGGAAAGACAAACTTCCTGGGTATCTCCTCTTGAGAAAAGTTTCCTTCTGACTGAACTTCTGTTCTGTGTCTCAAGATTAACCTTTAGTGTTGTATTTGCTGAACAGTTCCATCATGAATACATGGAAAACTCCAAGGGTTTTTTCTTTCCATAGTGAATACAAATACTTAAAGCAGTAGATGAGCAAGGTTATAATTTGCTGTAAGGCAGGAATATATATAGTCAGTAACATTTTAAGCTCATCTGTATATATTGGAAAAGACATGAGCTCTTGAAGTGAGCAGTGAATGCTTCATTAGGTGTTTTTAAGCACCTGCATAAAACCCTTCACCCTTTTTTTCATAGTCATGAGTCAGCATTTTCAGTACATGGAAAGGCCAGTTCTGACATCAGCTTTTACTCTGTCAGTGGGTCACTGAGGCCTGTGTGAAGAGCACACTGTGTGTTAAACCATTAAAAGAGTATAAATATTTAGATAAATCACTTATTTTGTGTGTAGTTCTGTAGGAAAAAAAAAATCTACACATACTCAGTTTGAGGAGCACTTTCAGTTCCTGAAATTCCACCACCAAATTCATGAAGTTGGTGAATGTCCATATTTAGAGATGTTTAAAACTGGAGGGAATGTGGCCTGGAACAACCTGTTGTGTCTGTAATGTGATGGGTATCAAACCAGCAGGACTTCCTGACTTAATAAACAAAAGGTTAATTGGTATTGAGATGGCCTTTGCCAACATAGCTGTGTGAAAACCTGATGGTAATACTGTTTGAACAGTGCTAGGCCTGATTGGGTAAATTTTTAGAAATAACTTGTCTTTGGTGTCTAGTTCTGACTGGACTAAGTGTTGAAAAATCCTGACTTTTGATCTGTTTTTAACACAAAAAGGTCCCATGACATCCTCCTAAAATAATGGTGCACAGGGGGAATGACCTGGCAGTGCTGGTAGTTGTATGAAGAGATTTTTGTTGTGTGATGGGGGTTGGATATGATTCACAATCACAATCTGTGTGTGACTTGGCAAGTACTTGCCATTTCCCCTAGTCAGGGAAGGCTGTCATAGATCTTGTTGCAGGGATAGATACGAGGTTGGCAGTCCTGAAGTGCTGGGGATCAATCATCGTGTGGGAGTGTCCACTTTTTTTGCAGTAGGAGCTGGTTTTCCCTGCAGAAAATGGTGCAGTGAGTAATTAGAGTTTATAGGCAAATAAAAAGGATTAAGAGGTGTAGGCCGCTTTGAAGCGTGAGGGGGATGATGGTTCCTGTGCTGCATGTTCAGCCAAACCCAGGGGTGCTGTCCCTGCTCCAGAGCTGCTTTCACTCTCGTGTTTTCTGGGGAGAAATGCAGAGGGATCAGGCACAGAGGGGGAAGAGCAGTGTGTCCCCATGTAAACTGGGAAGGTTTGGGGTTACCTGTAGCCAGAACATTCCATACTGGCATTCCAGAGGTGAGGGATGCAGGGTCTCCCTTTCTCAGTGCTGTTCTTACTGGGAGGTGCTGGGAACTCAAGCCAGGAGCCTTTCACATGGAGTGACCTCTGATTTTACACAGGAATATCTGGGGGTTGATGTAAAGCCCCGTTAGTTCTGCTACCCAGCAGTTGTTTGGGTTTGCTTTCAAAATATTTAAAGAACACAGTTCAGTGTGTCTTTTAAGAATGTTATTCTGGACATGGTTCTTTCTCCTCTGTAAGGGATTTTCCAGCATAAAATATGATTTAGGCTTATTAATATATGATTACTTGTATCAGGAGGCATTGTTTAAATATCACTATGGCTTTAATGAGATTTTTTCTTCATGTAGCATTAATATGTTATGAATAGTCCTTTTTTGTTTTCTGAAGCTTGAACCTTCATCCTTGTTATGAGGGCAAAAATTTCTCCAACTGCCTCATTCACATTAAATACAATGGCCTGACCCATGGGGTATTATTGCAGTGTGAGATGAGCCTGTGAGTGATTGTGGAAGGCATGGAGGGGAGTGACCTGCATATTTGGGGCAGAAGTAGTTACTGACTGTCTCTTGTAGCATTCCCTGGTGAAATAACAGCATTTCATGGTCATGTGCTGAATTCTGACTGCCTGGTTGTGCCGTGGTCAGGTGTAATCCTGGGAACTTAAATAAAAACTGGGAATGGCACTGCAAGGAATTGTGTGTGATTTAACATTTCTGCAAATGGTTGTGAGGATCCAGAGGGTGTAAACAGTCCAATTAAGGATTTCCTTTTGCAGTCATTAGCTGTCACTGTTGGGTTTCACATGTGCCAAGAGCCAGCTATTTGACTTGGACATGAAAGCCATGGTACAAATTGAAGGAGGATACTTAAACCTTTCCTGATAAGAAGGGAAAATAAAGCCATTCATTGTATTTCAAGGTAGACAAGACTTGAATTTTTGAATGAATTTTTTGACATAGCACATTCTCTCAGCTCAGGAAGGCAAACACATTATCTTCAGCTTTCATCTGTTATGACTAATCTTAATTCTAAAGCAGCCTTTTAATCTTCAGCTTCAAACCCTGTGTTCTCTTTATTTTCTCATGGTTGCAGGATCCTCAGGGCTCAGGTTCACAAAGCTTGTTCCATGCTGGGGTCATTAATTCAAGAGGCTCTGAGACAGAAGTAAATTTCTGCTCAATAATCCAGACCATGAGCAAATGCTGTGACTTCAAGCCGAGAGAACAGTTCAGAATGGGAGCAGCAGAGTCCTTAACTTTGGTGGAGTTCTTTGCTTTGATAAGAAATTTGCTCAATGCCCTTGTCTGGGGTGTAAGGGGAAGGATGCACTGGTAGCATCATCCTCATGCAGCAATTTATATAAGCCAGTCTTCAAATGAACTTTGGGGGCAGTGGTTTGAGGCACTGGGACATGTGAAACCTGGTACAAAATCACGGAGTGGGTTGGGCTGGAGGGACCTTAAAGATCATCCAGTTCCACCCCCTGCCCTGGGCAGGGACACCTCCCACTGTCCCAGGGTGCTCCAACCTGGCCTTGGACACGCCCAGGGACGGGGCAGCCTCAGCTGCTCTGCATTGCAATCACAGAATGGGAGCAGTGGGAAGGATCTCTGGAATTCCTGGGGTAACATCCATGAGCAGCATTCCCTGTCCATCCATGAGCAGCAGGGCCACCTTGGAGCGTGGAGGCTTCCCAGCCTGTCTCAGGAGTCTGTTTGGATCCCTGGCTCCCAGGGACCTCCAAGAGAGAGTCCTGTCCTGCCTTCTGCCCTGCCATTAGACCCCTGTGGGTGCTGTGTCTGCCCTGAGCTTTATCCTCATAAACTCAATGGCTGTTTGTCACGTGGAGCTGCAGGATTTCCAGATAAAGCCGTGGGTGTTCTGGGCAGTTCCTCCTCGAGGCTGCAGGGGAGGGCCCTGAGCAGCTGTGGGAACTCTGGCACTGTCAAATGGTTCATCACTGTCAGCTGACTGAGATAAACCTCCCTGGTATTCAAGTATTTACAACAAAATAGGCTGAAGTTGCCCTTTAAAATAGTCAGTGTGTTTTGTGTGTTGTCAGCAGATGTGTCAGTGAAAGAATCCGGGGTGAAATCAGTCACAAATGAGTAGGTTTGCTGTTTGGAAGTAATCTTCAATTACAACCTTTCCTTCTCTGGAATAAATACAATATCTAGAGAATAGTAATCTTGTGTCAGGTGTTAATAACAAAATACAGCTCCTGGCTTCCTACCGGAATTACTCTAATTCAGTTCTTTTCTGTGTGATTTCTTGTTTTTGAAGCAATTTTGATCAGGTGCCCAAGTTATGAGAGATGGAGCTGTTGAACATGCCTGAGAAGGGTGTCCTGAGGGCCGTTGGATTGCTGCCTGTTTGCAGCATGCGAGACTTTGACAGCGATCTCCATTGATTGCTCCGTGTTCAATAATGTGTTCACTCCAATGGTATTTCCTGAGCAGCTGGGCTTGCTTAGCTTTGGAGCTAAACCAGCATAGGCAGGGAAGGGAATTTTCCAGCCCCCTTTGCCCCCCTGGTTTTTGGTGTGTTAGAAAATCATATTAATTTTTTTCTGTGCTGTTAATGAAATGGCATGGAAGCCATTGGAATAACAGGGGAGGGCAGGGGCAGGAGGGCAGGACAGGGAGGAAGTGGCATGGTTATAGTTCTGTGTATGGTGAAGGGTTGCCTTCAGGAATTGGCTTCTCCTTTCTGAACCAGTCTAATCAAAATTCATACAGAGTGTGATTCCTGCTGGTCTCTGAGTTAATAAGTGCTTCTGTTTCAGGCAGATCTTCTCAAGTGGTAAAGGATGAGATTTCTGCATTAAAACTATTGGGTAGGTTGTCAGATAAGAGCCAGATTGTGCACTGAAATGCTCCTTAACAGAAATGTGATGAAAAAACGTATGTGAAATGTGAGTGTTCGTGTGCTGGTTTAGTGCATTGAGGTAAATCTATGTATTTTAAAAGGTGCTCTAAGAAGTGTCTTTCATCAATGGAAAATGCTGTTCTTCAGATTTTGATCATGTGTTCAAGTAGTGCCTTTGTCTATTGCTTAGAGACAGGCTGAACACACAGAGATTTGAAATATGGAAGGAATTGCTGGCTGGGAGGGTGGGCAGGCCCTGGCACAGGTGCCCAGAGCAGCTGTGGCTGCCCCAGCCCTGGGAGTGTCCCAG
>JAOXXN010000102.1:735982-748375 GCA_026770055.1 Myrmophylax atrothorax
GGAACTGCTCCTGTGGGGGTCCCTGTGTGGGAGCTGCAGGTTTTGGATGCTGTGTTGGATTGAGAAGAGTCAGGAGAGTATTTTTCAACGTTGGAGAGTCCCTTTTTTCATGGACTAAAAACGTTCTAGGACTGTTTTAACCCTTTCAGCTCTTGTGAGTGTTGTCCTGAGGTGGTTATGAAAATAAAACCTAGCAGATAAATAAATTGCAGTTGGGGTTAAGCATTTTCAGGCATTGTCTGAGAGGGATTTTTACTGTTATTTATTGGGTAGGTCTTGTGTCAGGCAAAATGAATGCCAGCTGTACTCATAGAGCCAGATGATTAAGATCTGCACTGGTATTAAGGTCACTGGCTGAATTAGAGAATGAGGTGGATTAATGTTTGCACAATATTGAAGTGTGTGCCAGCTGCCAGCAGCCATGGCCTTTGTTTGTCTCTGAAAATTGAAAAGAAATGCAGGATTGTAACATTTCTAGAGAATTGACAGTTAAATGCCTGATGGCAGAAATGGGTAACTTTGTGGGATGTATCACTGAATGCTCCTGTCGAGTGTTGTGCAGGCATTCTTCTTCATTGCCTCTCAAACCCAACTCTGTAAATTGAATTAGTTTGCTCTTGTTTTGTCAGAGATCTGCCTGTTGCTGGGTTTACCACTCCAGGTAATGATGTGTTTATCTAATGAAGCTCGTGCAGATGACCAGAGCACAATTTGCACAAGGAGGAGAAACATTCAGAACACAATATTCCTTTTCCTTTCCTCTCAATTCCTTGCCTTGAATTTGAGGTGGCTCAGTGTGACAAGCAGCAAAGTGGCAGGTCCTGTACTCGACTCACACCAAGCCCTGGAGATGCCCAAGGCAGGACTGGCCGTGGCACTCAGTGCTCTGGGCTGGGGACAAGGTGGGCATTAGGCACAGGGTGATCTTGGAGCTATTTTCCAGTCTTAATGATTCTGTGATTCTAAGAAGGATAGAATTCCTCTGGAACTGTTTCCTAATCCTGGTGAGCCTGGAGTTAATGATGGAGCAGCATCTGGTTTCTCAGAGGTGGAGTCTCTGTGTGGTGTGGCAGATGAGCTTTTTGCTTTAAAATGCTCGTAGTTGCTGTGTGACTTTGCTGCACTTCTTTCCTGGATGTGGTGGTCAGTTTGCCCTAGAAGATAAAATCACTGGCACCAGATGCTGAACTCTTACTCTTTCTAGTAGTTACAGAGCCAGAACTTGCCGTCCCTGCCTTTGACACAGCACGTTTTCCAAGCGCTCGCTGGCAGGTTCTGGATCCCTGGGTCAATGCTGAGGAGGAACACTTGAATGTGTTTGAAGGGGCAGTTGGGCTCTGGCTGCAGGGCAGAGCTGGCTGTGGTGCTGCAGGGCTGGTGGGCACCAGGAGGGGAGCACGGATTGTCCCAGGGCAGCTCTGTGGTGCCACCTGAGGGGTGGTGTGGCGTGTGCCGGGGTTTGTTCTGGCACAGCCACCACCTGAGAATTGATACTGGGAAAGCAGAGGGCAAATGTTTCAGTGTTGCATGTTCCTGTTCACTGGGGCTGAGCAGGGAATCATTAATGCAGGCTGGGACCGGCCTGGTGTTGGGTTTGGTAAGTGGTGTTGGGATTGGAAAGCAGCGGGCAGATATTTTCAGTGCTGCGTGTTCTGTTCACTGGGAGCTGCGTGGGGCTGAGCAGGGAATCACAGTGCAGACTGGGACCATCCTGGTCTTGGGTTTGATAAGTGGTGTTGGGATTTCCCCATGGCAACTGCAGCAAACACAGCGACAGCCCTTTCTGCCAAAACCCACAGAATGTCTGTTTTCATGTGCAAGGGAAAAATGTCAGTGTGGTGAACTGTGGAACTATTATCTATTTTGTTCGTGAAAAGCATCCAACATAAAGCTATTATTTTGATGGAAGTTGAAAATGGGGCGTTTGATTTTGATGTTTCAGGCTGGAACATAATGACAGTGTGTGACAAATACTTGTGCTTTATTGACAAAATAACGCCAAATGTTTCCTTACAGCGAGGCAGGCAACTGATGGCAGCATGAGAATAAGCAAGCAGTGCTTCCTATAATCTGTTTTTCTACTAATGACAGAAGATGTTAATGGTGGGCCTTGTTATTCATTGTTCTTCTCTGGTTTCCTTTGGGGATAGGGTGGGAAGGGAGGCAGAGGGACCTGTGCTGCAGCTGCTGGTCTGCAGGAACAGCTGGAGTGGCTCTGGCAGGGGGAGGCACTCAGGGCACTGTGCTTGTCATGAGGGTCAGTTTGTGCAGTGTTCATAGTCTGAAACCCCAACTGGGGTCGTTGGGAGGGGTATTTGTGCAGTGGATTCATTTAACCTCGGGGTTAGTACTTGTTTTCCTGCATTCTGGGTTCTGTTGGGGCTGCCCAGGCAAAGCTGTGAAGGTCCTTGTGTGAAGTGATGACCCAGAGTAAATGGCTTGGTGTACTGGGATGTCACAGCACAGCCCTGGGAGGATCTGCTGGGATGTCAGATCCATCCCTGGGATTTATGAGGTGGCCATGTCTGCGTTTCCTGGCTGGAAATGTTCCACGTGGGTGGTATCCCAAGTGCTTCTCACTGCTTTGAGGGATGTTACATCTAAAATTACCTGAGACCCAGTGTTTGTACGATCATTTTCACCAGCTTATAGATAGAGCTATTAAATTAAATACAAAGATTCAGCCATGTCAGTTCTGGTTGCATCAAGTAGTTTTGCTTTTTAGATGAGCTGATGTCGTGTCTCAAGTCCTGAGCATGGGGAGGGGAGGTTCATTTCAGCCTTGGAGGCGCTTACTGAGAAATAAATTCAGAGTTCCTTGGGAAGGTCACAGTGTTAGCAAAGGGTTCTTGTTCTTCACAACTCTAATTTTGTGAATGAAACCTCACAGCAGAGCTTTCCTCCCTGCAAGTGTTAGATGCTCATGTTCTGGATACGAAGAGGAGCTCAGTACTGTGCTGACTGCTGCCAGCTCTTGATGCTTCTGAGTTATTTATAAACACTCTGTATTTGTTTGCATGTCTTTGTCAGCTTGTCTGGCTGGTTTGATAGAGAATCTGGATTCCTGAAAGGGCTGTTTTACTTGTGTTGGCCTTGGTGCGTACAGAAATACACATGTGGGGGTTGAGAAGAGGATTCCATAATTTTATTCTAATCTTACTCCCCTGCAAACAGCAGTGCCAATGCATTAAACATGAGCTCTTCTCAGAGTGGTGCTGAACCCCTCAGTGCAGTTGCTCTGGATTTTATTTGTAGGCATGTGTAAGGAAGAGCTGCCTCACTCGTGGATTCCTCTGCTGCTTCTGTGGGTGCAGGTGTAGTTGGGGTGTTGAAATCACTGAGTTGCTTTTACTCTCAGTACTGAGTGGCTCTGGTCTTTTAGGTAGAACCCTGGGAAGGCAGCAGTGGCCCCTGACCCGCTGATGCTGCTGCTCTGAACCCTTGCAGGGTGATGCTCTCCCTCCTCCCAAGCCCAGAGCCTTCCTTGGGATGAGCATGGGAGTGACACAGTGCCTGAAACATCTGTGGGGTTTGTGTTGGGCTGAACTGCCTGGGAAACTGGGCTGTTGACCCAACTGTTCCTTCAGCAACATTCTCATTCAGAAGCTGCTCAGTTCTGTGATGCAGAAATATTTATGTTGGCAAGGCAACAGCTTTTCTGTCTTGACCTCTGTGTCCTGCAGGGAAAAGTCTGATTCTGTGCTTGTGGAGGATACAAGGTTTAACTTTCCTGCAGTATTAATTTCCAAAGCTCTTAAAATTGGCTGTGTGTGCTTCTCGCAGTTTTCAGGGGATTGTGCTCGGGCCTTGGAGAGAAATTTTAATTTCATTTTTTTTATAGCCTGATTTGGGCTGAATAATCAGCTCTTTTACCACATCCTCAGCTGTAGAGTGTTGGTTTCCTTGCTCAGGCTGCTCTTCCTTAAGGTGCAGTGTGGCAGATCCCTGCTGGCTGTCACTGGTGTCCCTCTCACTGTGTGCATCCTCCTGTCCCTTCCTCTTTGGCTGGCCTGTGTCTCCATAAAAGTACTCTCTTGTAATTCCTATCTTAGTGCTTACTGCTCAGTTTACATTTCTGGTTTTCTTTCTAGTCCTTTATAGAGAGCCTTGTTGCCCCAAGTATTGCCATGGTAGAAAACAAATATATCTAAGTAATTTTTTCCAGCCATTCCCATGATTTTGCACACTGACTCACTTGAAGATGAAGGTGGTGTTTTTCACTAAACAGCTGAAAGAACCAAAGCCTTGTTGTCCAGTGACAGTGCTCAGGAAGGGACAGCAGATTATCCTGCCTGTTTCTGTAGCTGCCTCCAACCTTCAGTGGCTCCTGGTCGGGAAGTCTCACTGCCAGTGCTTTCCATGATGGAAAAGTGATTCTGCTTTGAGAATCAGAATCCATGGGAGGGTGGGCAGGCCCTGGCACAAGGTGCCCAGAGAAGCTGTGGCTGCCCAAGGATCCCTGAAAGTGTCCCAGGCCAGGTTGGACAGGGCTTGGAGCAACTTCTATGATATCCAATTGAAATCTCTCTTTTTTTTTTAAACACATCCCCTCTTGTCCTGTCTCTATGTGCCCATGTAGGAAATGGCTCCTTCCTTGTTTTTTGTAAGCCCCCTTTAAATATTGAAAGGCCACAGGGAGGTCTCCCCAGACCCTTCTTACATCTTTGCTTGTTCCATTTGTCAGTGAGGTGTTCATTTTAATAAGATGTTAATTTCTGCCCTGAGCAGAAGGTGTCATTGTGGATTCTGTGGTGTTGGCCATGAAGTTGCCAAATTCCTGGCACAGGGTTGGGCAGACTTGTGCTCTTCAAGAGTTAAATAGGGAAGTTTTCAATTCCCTGTGGCGTTGTGCATGGCAGGTTGTTCCCAAGGGTCAGAGGAGGAAGACAACACCAAAGGACTCTTTCTGAAAATGATATTTTGAAAGCAGTGGTTGGAAGTCCCTGGGAGTGAAGAGCCTCTTTCAGCTCCTCAGTGCTCCCTCTCTCTGGGGTCACCTGAGTGTCACAGAAATGCCTCTGAAGGAGAGCAATTCTGGCCAGAATGTGTTATTTTTATACCTGATTTTAATCTCTGAAAAATATCTGAGCGTGTCTTATGTCTGCAAAATTCTGAGCTATTTTTGAGTGAGCTGAACAGTCAGTGCTTAGGGCAGATGATGGTATTTGAGATTAGGAGGCATCTGTGGATGGAGAGCTGAACCTCCGGTCCAGGGGGAGGTGGGGATGGGGCCTTTGGGAGGGGACTGAAGTTCTCTGGAAAAAACCCGGATTTTCAGTGTAGGTACCTGCAGAGCTTCCTGGGTGGCTCAGGGTGAGGTTGTTTGAACACGACTGGGCTCTGAAAAGAGCCGGCTGAGCTCAGATCAGAGCGATCTGTGTGTGCCTGTGTGTGAGGATGTGGAAGCAGCTCCATTATTGCTGTGTGTGCTGCGGGCATGGAAGTGTGTTCAACCTCCCTGGGAACTTGTGGGAATCTTCCCTTTTGCCCCTCCTTATCTCCTGCTCTTGTGAACAGAAAGGGTGGGGGAGTGAAAAGCAAAACCGTGGAGTTGGTTTGCTTTGTGTTCAGCCTAATTCCTGAGGTTATTGCTACCTTTTAGTATTTCCACCTTCTTTAGCCCTTGCTCTGGGTTTGTGCAGGCCCTGCAGAGCCTCAGGTGTGCCTTGGACTGCGATCTGGGAGTGAATCACCTGCTAATGCAGTTGACCTGCAGCCCTTTGAACTGACTATTTTTAACCTGCAGCAGGGAGGAGAATTCCTGCGAAGCAGAGACTGCTTAGACAATCACCTAAAGGCTTGTTGCTCTGCCTGCCCCTTCCCTCGGGAGCTGATACTACGGAAGGACACCTGGAAAGCATTTCAAGAGATTCCCAAGTTTAAAAAAAATTATATGTATTGGCTATGTGTATAGGTTACATTTATATAATATATAGTCATGGAATCTAAGTGTTTTTCATTTCAGTTGTGCCTGCAAGATAAAAGCACAGTGGCTGCTGTTTTATAATGGTGCTGTAAAACTGCATTTTTAGTCTGACAGGTGAGGTCACCCAGTGTAGCAGTGGCTCAGATAGCAGGGGCTGGGGCAGATGTGCTGTTTCTGCCCTAAGGTGGCTGTGCTGTGTCTCCTTGCCCTCAGTCCTGTGTTATTCTGCCACAATGGCCAAGTTACAGTTCAGTGGTTGAGCTGAAATCAAGAGATCTCTCCATGGGTTCTCTGTCTGTGTAAGGCCAGTTCATAACCCCAAATGCCCTTCCCAGTCTCACAGCTTACTGGCAGAAACAAATAATCTTCCTTTCAAGGGCAGTGGGGATTACAGGACAGGGCTGTGTTTGTCCTTTCAGGAGTGATCATTTTTCCAGTAGATGCTTCTGGATGTGCACAGAGGGTTCTTGGACTGGGCATCCCTGATCCAGGTCCTCCTGGCCAGTACTGCTCATTATGTTTTCCAGATTCTCTTTCCTGAGTCCCAGCCAGTGTAGCACCAGTATTTTTATTCTCCTTTATTTAAGGAGAGAGCCTTTCTTTTGGGTGGCTCTTACCGAGCTTTCCATGGGCAGTTCTCCTCTGATCCCTTTGGAACCTGTCCTGGTTTGGATGTGGGGGAACAGCCCTGCTTGCCTGGAGGGACCTTTGAGTCCCTTGTGAATCAAGTGTGAGGGTCTGCAAGGAACGAGGAGCTGCTGCTGTTTGCCTGGAGTCCCTTGTGAATCAAATGTGAGGGTCTGCAAGGAACGAGGAGCTGCTGAGTATCCCTGGAGTTCTGCCTGGAGTTCTGCTGAGTATCCCTTTCCTTCCACTTCATCCCAGCCCAGTTCTGTAACTTGGCTGTCCATCCCTGCTGGCAGCAGAAGGTGGTCCTGGTGTCCCTGCCTCACACAGCCAGTGCAACATCTGCAGAACTCATGGGCCTGTTCCTCACTGTCCTGAGGGCTCCAGGTGGGAGCATGGGGAAGCAGGACTTCTCTGGAATGAGTTTGGTAGGGGAATGTAGAGCTGCATTTCAAATGAGAGTCCAGAACAAAGAGGGGTTTAGTTGCTGTGTTAATTACAGTTTTGCTCAGGTAACTGCTGAGATGCTCTCTGAACTCCTTCCTGTACCTGCCTTTCCCGTCATGCTGAGGGTTCCCTTGTGCTTGTGGATCCTGCACTTGTGGTCACAGGTGTTGTTATTCCACCCTGAATCGCTGCAACTTCAGCATCAAATCCCTGCAGACCCTGCATGTGGGTGTGGGCGCTTTGTGGGCTTTCACCTGGGAATCCCTTCCTTCAGGTGACCTGGGAAAAGAGTGAGCACACTGAGGGAAATGTTCCTGGAGTCACTCCTGGAAGTTTCTTTGGCAGGAGCACTGGCCATGCCTGTTGAGGTTGCTGCAGTAACCTAGGAGAGGTGTGAGGGGGAAGCTGCTCTTCCTTAGGCTTGAGCGTGTTCCTGTCACAGCTTGCCTTCACCTCTGCCCTTGCAAAGTATGTCAGGAGTTGACTGATAACAGATCCCTTTCCATCCCCAAATGAAGCAGAAATGGAGTGTGCTCTGAGTGTGCAGGCTGCAGTCTGTACTGCGGGGCCCCCAGGCTGAGGATCAGGTGTCCCAGTGGGGTGTGCCCTGTGTACAGTCCAGGTAGTCACGTTGGTTCTGTGTGGCAGTGCTGCTGTGGCGCACCAGTTTGGTGCTGGGGCTGTGGGTCTGCGCTGGTGTGTGACCCTGTTGGCACAGCACAGGGCTCTGCACAGCTCTGCTCTGGCCGTGGTTTGCCTCCAGGGGGGTGTCCTGTCCCCACACACTCACGATGTGACCTGGGTGTGACTGTCCCCCACTCCCTGTTGGCTTTCCCAGCCCTGTGCGTGTGTCCAGCCTCCTCCACCAGCCCCCCAGGGCTGCCAGTGCTGCAGCTGGGGAATGAAACCAAAGGGATTTGACTCTTCCTGCTGCCCTGGCTGAGGGACAGGGCTGTATCCCAGCCATGCTCGGGGACTTGCGCAGAGCCCTGGGCAGTGCTCCCCCTGTCACAGCAGGGCACACGGCTCACACTGCAAATCAAAGGCTCGTTTCTCTCCAGACCCCATCCCAGTTCCCTTCCTGCAGAGCAATCCCAGGAATGTGACACTGCAGTCAAAGCTCTGCTGGCCTGGGCAGTTGGCACGTGCTGTCCCTTGTCCCCAGCGCTGGCAGCACCACCGGCCCTGGGGAGGAGGCTGGGAGGGGTTCCTGCAGGGAAAACTGAACAGGAACCACAGCAAAACCAGAAAAGTACATATTTGTCCCTGTTAATAAAAATGGAATTCCGTATATCTTTTCAATTATTCACAGGATGAGCTTTAATAAACACTTTGCTACCAAGCTGTGGGTGCTGGTGGAGCTCCAGAAACCTCCTCCAAGGGCTTCCCAGATGCACCACAACCCCACTTGGGATCACACTGCTGCGGTCCAGCTTATCTTGTCAGCTCTTCTCAGCCAGCCTTGGGGTGTTTTGGGGGTTTTCAATTCGCTTTTTTCAGTGAATTCCCTTTTTCTTTGTTGTGGCATTTCTGGGGGGTTACATATGATTTATTTACATACATATTAGAACATAATTTTATACGATGTATAAATACATACAGAATGAAGTCTGGTTGCAATGTCTTTATTTCAGGCACATTCCTGTGCATATTTAATAATTTTATAGCTGTGTTTAGGCCGATGGGCTGTGTGATAGCAGTTCAGAGCCAGGCTATGCTCTCTTTCTCTGAGTTGGGAACATTTGAGTTATGGAAGCATTTGTGTTTAACTTCAACTCATGAAATCACTTCTTTTACCACCTTTATTTCTTCATGTTTGTTCAGTGGAATATGCACCCAGCAGGCCAAACATAGGAAAATGTGATTGCAGAAGCAGTAAGATCAGCTGGGTGTTGGAATAAGAAGCCTTGGAGCACTTGCACTTTTTTCACTTTATTGGCTTGTTTTTTCCAGTGCATGACTTGTGCTTAAATCCCTGGGCCTCAGAGTGGTTGGGAGGCTTTTGCTCTTTTGCTGGGGGCTTTAGGAGTGTCTCTGGGATGCCCCAGCCAGGATGGCAGGTGGAGTCTGTTGGTGTAAATGCGGTTGGGTTGGCAGCAGAGCTTTTGAGGTCTCTGAGTTCCTGGTCACCTGGATTTTCAGGTCCACGTGGTTTCCAGCCCTGTGAGGGCTTTCCACTGCTTGACATCCCAGGCATCTCATGGAGCTGTACAGATGTGTCCAGAATGTTCCAGCCCTCCTCTTGGGACAGCAAGTGTGAAAAATTAAACACCATGTTTGAATTTTCAGCAGACTCTTGAGCTGTTTGCAGCTTTTCTCCCTGAGCATGTTATCAGTCACTTCTGGAAACAGCCAGAGCTCTGGCAACAGCCCTGAAATGCTGCAAGGAGCAAACTGGCTGTGCTGCAGGAGCCTGGAGGGAATGGATGTTTCTGCTCTATTGTTGGTGCTGTGTTTGGGGGGCAAGGTGGGCATTGTGGGGTGGAGTTCTCGGCTCAGGTTCAGGCACTGCTCTCTCCATGAAGGATCTGCTTTGAGCAGCTCCAGGGCCTCACTTCACTCCTGTGGGATTTTCTGTCCTCAGTGGTCAGACCTTCACTGCAGTGCCATGGTGTTTGATGTGCCTGTTTGCCCATAAAATGCCAGTGGGTGTGTGCATGTTCTGGGATGGGTGCCCAACTTTAGGAGGTCGAATTGGCAAATGCTTCAAAGGCCTTGGTGCTCCCTGTGCGTGTGTTGGGGGAGACACTGAGGGCAGTCATTGCTCACCTGCTTCCAGGTGCAGGGTCTGCACCAAAGGGCTGGAAACTCACCCTGCTTGTTCTTTGCCTCATGCAGACAGTCTTGTAATTCCTGATCTGATTTTTGTCTTGGATGTTTTATTCACCAAATTTCAGTTGGGTGATGTCACCTTTCCAATTCTTAAACTGTGATTTCCAGCAGTTCCTTTTGCAGTTCAGCATAACTCCATTTGAAAAAAATAAGGATCGTAGTGACTTTTCTATATAGTTTAAAAGATAAAGTGCCTGACTCTGCAGTTTTTAGCTGTCTGAAATCAACTTCCGTTATAGTTTCTTTTTCTCCATGTGGAAACTTTCTCCTTTGTTGCTTCAGCTGCTCTTGGGCTGCAGGTGACCAGGTCTCCCATCATCCTGGAGGCGTTTTCCTTGCAGGATCCTGTGGGATCCATGGGAGCATGGTGGCAGAACTGGTGTTTTTATGTGGTTTGTAGTTTCCCCTCATTGTCTTCTGTTGTAACTTCCAGTCATATTTCTCTTGTTTCCTGAGCAGTGAGAGTGGTTTGGGCTGAGGGGCAACAGGAGCTGGTGAGGCCTGAGAGGTACGAGGAAAGCCCAGTGCTGGTGTATTTATGTATTGGGCATTTCTATGCTCGGGGCATCCTCCCAGGGAGCTGCTGGTGCAGGAACACAAGCCCTGGGGGTGGTGGGAATGAGCACAGCAGGTGGAATGTTTGGCAAGGATGGAGGGACAGGCTTTGGGAACCGGGACAGCTGCCGAGCTGGGCACACCGGGGGTACTGGAACAGCAGATCAGACCTTGTGAGCAGCCAGGCAGGTGTTGGAAGGGGCAGCACTTGGAGCATCACATGTTTTCAGTTCTCGGTGTTAGATGTGATCTTTAGTAGGTGTTTAATTCACAGGCACAATTTTTAGTACAAAATCCACAATGGATTTCTTACTGCACTCCCCTTGGGCTTTTCCTTCATGGAGAGTGATCTGGACAGAGGTTTCTTCATTCAGTAATTGTTTGGGAGCCCCCTGTGAGTGCCTGCTGGCTTTTTTAAGCAGAGAAAACCTCATCTCTAAAAAACCCATAATACAACTCTTCCCCAGATAGTTTTGTTGTTACTCTTTTGCATCACTGTGCCCAGGACTGGTGGTTCTGTGATTCCAGCAGGGATTGAAATGCTTTGTGCTGTGTCTGTGTTGTTTGGGGTGGGACAGGGCAGGCTCAGGGTGCCCCCCGGGGGTGCCACCGTGCAGGGCTAATGGAACCCCCTAACGAGGAACACGTGGGCAGGGTGTGCCTCCAGTTTGGGGCAGCATTTAAGGGGCCTGGAGGAGCAGAGGTGTGAGGGCTTTCTGGAGGGAGGCAGCTTGACCCCAGGCAAGGTAATGTTTCTACTTTTTTCATAAAAACAGTTGTTTTCTTCTGTAAAATCGATGCTTTCTTGTATAAAAGCAGTGGGCTTGTGTTCAGTCTTTAATTCTGTAATGCAGCCTGGCCAAGTGATCCTGTGTAAAACTGCTGAGAGCCATTTCCCCCTTGTCTTGGCCTCATCCAGGTTCTGTGGGTGCTGCTAGAGGAAAGGGCAGCACAAAGGGATGTCCTTTTCCCGGTGAGTGGGCTGGTCCCAAATGATACCTGAATATTCTGCCCTCGCCCTGGGGCTGGCACTGAGGCAGATAAGGTGAGCCAGTGGTCCTGGGATATTCATTTTGGTGTCTGAATAAGAGGAAAATGATTGGACCTCAGGAGTTATCTGTAATCCATATTCTTCAGCCTTTCTCATGTGCATTTTGGAGGAATAGGGTGGGTGGGTTCTGAGTGACCTGGGCTGTGGGAAGGTGCCCATGGCAGGGGGTTGGAATCAGATGATCTTTAAGGTCTTACTCTGTGATGCTGTGATTTGAATAACTGCAAGTTGTTAAACTGGAACTGTTTTTCCATAAATAAGAGCTGCTCCTGGAGCATGTTCTGTTGCATACACAGGTGGGTCTCATCAGGTCATTAATGGTGGCTCCAATTGGCATCAGGTGGTGGCCCAGCACCTTTAGGGGCTGGTTAATGCCAGTGTGAGTCAGCAGAGCCTGAGGGCTCCTGGGCACTGGTGATGAGGGTGAGTGTTAATTGGAGGCACTGACTGCAATCAGGGGTCCCCTGTGCCCCAGTTGTGTGGTGGGGACTGGACGTGCCAAGAGTTGGGCATCACCATTAGACAAAGAGCTGCATTTTCCTGACAGCCTCTTGGGGGGTATGTAGGATATAAAGGTTTAATTTCCCTATAAACATGGAAAAGCAGTACAAGTCTGTGGAATGGAGAAGTTTCAGTGCTGGGAATACCTTAATTTACCATATACTAAAGTCTGTCCCCTTGTTATCCTGCACAGAATAAGCACATCTGATTAATCTGAAGATTTTTCTGTGTGGGAGTTTGGGCTTTAGTTCAGCCAGGCCTCAATCCAGCAGGCCCAGGGGATGGGACAGAGATCGGAAGGGACAAGCATCACCTCACTTAGGCAACCAAAGGGGTATTTCATATCATCTGACATCATCAAGAGGTATAAAAAAAGAAAGCGGAGCTTCTGTCCCTTTTGCTCTTTGCCCCGGCCCAGCCCCCGGCCCAGCCCCCGGCCCAGCCCCCGGCCCAG
>JAOXXN010000102.1:782310-796714 GCA_026770055.1 Myrmophylax atrothorax
GAATGGGTTTGCTTGAAAGGAGGAGTCCAAATGCCCCCCGAGTGCTCAGGCCATGCTTGCTAATCCTGGTTTAGGCTCAGTCACACCAACGGCCCTCAATGGGATTTGTCATTTTGGAGAGAGACAGCAGAGAGCCCGAGATAGGCTTTTAGCCCCAAGGGAAGCAATTCCAGCCCTGCCCTGGGGTCGGGCAGGAGTCCCCAGGGCAGGGAGAGGTGACTGAAGGAGCAGCTGCTCAGTGTGCCACATCCCCCTGGGACAGCGGGATCGGGGTGGGAGGTGGCTGAAGGGCACAGCTCCTCTCCCTACATGGTGTCCTGAGCCAGCAGCACGATGCCCTCCTTTAGTGTAGCACATCCTGCAGAGGTAGCACCATCGTAGCTGTTTGTCTAACATGTGTCTGGTATTTTCCCCTAACTGGTGTTTCAATATAGAACTCTCATTTCCATAACACCCCCTGTGTGCTGTAAGAACTGGGCTTCCCTTGAGGAAATGCTTTTGGGTATAACACACAATGTTGTTTGTGTGAACTGTCCCACTTTTGCCTTCTTAGAGATACTTCTCTCACTGTTACAGCAGAGGTGATACAGAGGGTGTTCCGCCCATATGTGTCAAACCCAAGAACACCTGACCTGGGAGTTACTGTTTGTAATGTCGTTGCTGGCTTTTCTCCACATTATCCCTATTACTTACATAGATATTTATCTATAAAATGTGTATGTATGTATATATAAATAAGGCAAGTACATGCCTTACCTTTCTTAAATAATCCCTATGTGTGTGCATATAAACTTAATTACAGTAGTTGGTTAATTGCCAAAGACCTCAAGGACCCCGTTATTTCCCCAAGCGAAGCCTTTTTCTGTGTGTTCTGTGCTTTGCTGTGTGTAACTGCTGCTTTGTGTGACAGGTGGGAGGTTCAAGAAGGAGATAGTAGTGGATGGCCAGAGCTACCTGCTGCTGATCCGGGATGAAGGAGGCCCTCCGGAGGCTCAGGTGAGATCTCTGGGGGCCTTAAAGCCTCTCTTCCTGTGCTTCTGAAAACCTGCCTGCCGAAGAGCTGCCTTGGCTCTGTCTGTCCTGAGTCCTTCTCATTTGTCTCTTGGGAAAATTCCTGCATTGTCTTCAGGTGAAAAACATTTTGTTCAGAAACGTTTGGGATTTCAATTACAGTGTATTAAAGAGTCTGGGTAGAAACGTTGGGTACTGCAACTAAAACTGTGTCAGTGAGGATATACAGGTGATTTCAGTGCCCAGTGTGCTTCCCCTGGTTGTGTGTTATGGTCAAGTTCTCTTCTGAGTCTGAACCCCTGAACTGTCCAGGTGCAAAGCAGACTTGCACACAGGGACACACTGACTTGTGTCCAAATCTTTGCATTTCCTGCTCTTTCCACGTTTTGCTGTTTAAGTCTCAACTTGGCAACTTCCAGTTCAGCACCACCGAGTTCCAGATTTCTGGCTGGGAATTCTGTGTGTCCTCTGTTACTTCCATATCTCACAGAAGGTGGCATGTCAGAATTTTAAAAGAATCACAGAAGGGTTTGGGTTGGAAGGGGCCTCAAAGCTAACCCAGTCCCACCCCCTGCCATGGGCAGGGACACCTCCAGCTACTCCAGGTTGCTCCAAGCCCCATCCAACCTGACCTGGGATGCTTCCAGGGATCCAGGGGCAGCCACAGCTACTCTGGGCACCCTGTGCTAGGGCCTTCCCACCCTCCCAGCCAGCAATTCCTTTCCAGTCTCCGATCTATCCCTGCCCCTTGACTTTGGGAAGCCATTCCCTTGTCCTGTCCTTCCAAGCCCTTGTTCCTCTCCAGCTTTGCTGGAGCCCCCCTTTAGTCCCTTTAGTCTCCAGGCTGAACACTCCCAGCCTGCCCAGGCCATTTCAGGAGACACTTGTGGGTTTGTGTCCTTAACCCTTACCCTGTTGTGAGTGGGACTTTGCCCCTGTGATGCTTCAGTCACTGCAGAGCCTGTGTGCAGGCACTGCCCTTCCTGGGGCATCCTCCTCTTCTCGTCACCTGGGCACCTGCAGGCTCTCCCAGTGTTGGCAGCTGCTGCCGTTGCTTGGCTGCTCAGGGCTGGCTCAGCTTCCAAACAAGCAGTGATTGAGCCTCAGGAGCAGCTGGAGGGGAGCAGTGCCAGCAGCAGCAGCCTGGGCTTCAATGCCCCACTTTGGCTGCAGAAGAGGAAGGTGCCTGACAAAGGGGAAGAGAAAGGAGGTGGAGGAAATGTAGACCCAGAGACACATCCTGGAAGGAAGTTAAAAGACAAAACCCCGAGTGTTGCTGACACATCTGCAGCCCTGTCAGCAGGAGCCCACAAGGAGAGCTCTGTGTGGGGCTGGGAGGGGTTTGGCTGAGGCTCCCACAGCTCCAGGGCTGGTGTTCAGAGCACATGCACCCATCTGGAAACAGAAATACTGGGGGTACAGGTGCACACAGCAACGAGAAATGTTTCCCTGCTGAAGATTCGGGGTTGCTCTGAGTTCAGGCTCATGGACAGGCACGGGATGTGCTTTGCATCTGTGCGAGGGGAACTTGGGGGGTTTGGTTCCTGTGCTCTGGGGGAGGTGTCCCTGCCCATGGAACTTGGGGGGTTTGGTTCCCGTGCTCTGGGGGAGGTGTCCCTGCCCTTGGCAGGGTGGGGGATAAGATAAGCCCTCCAACCCAAACCATTCTGTGGTTGTGTTGTGGCTGTGAGATTTGTTATTCAGCAAATCAGGAGGATGGAGAGGTGAAGGTGTCAGTGCTGCTTCACCTTTCAGCACTTGGGTTTCACAGGTAAATTCCCCTTAGAGTTTTTGGGTATAATTTCAAGCCTTGTGTGTGTTGAATATCTTTAATCAGTTTATTAATTCCTGGAATGAAAAGTTCATTTCTGGGTTCATGAATGGCTGGGATAGAATTATGACTTCATGAGGATGATAAGTTTATATTATAATACATAAGTATGGAATAAATAAGGAGCTGAACTGTGCTGTTCCTGTCACTGGGTCAGGGAGATTTCCCCAGGTTACTGCTCCCTTCTTTTTGGCAGGAAAGGAGAGAAAACAAACTCCTGTGAAGACTCACTGTGTGGGTCTATGATCTCTCCTTCCTTTGTCTAAGGAAAACTG
Organism: Myrmophylax atrothorax; assembly: GCA_026770055.1. Taxonomy (NCBI): domain Eukaryota; kingdom Metazoa; phylum Chordata; class Aves; order Passeriformes; family Thamnophilidae; genus Myrmophylax; species Myrmophylax atrothorax. The sequence goes on from JAOXXN010000102.1 coordinate 785,428, forward strand.
TTCAAAGATGAAAAGAATTCAGTTTCCTATTGTAAAACCCAATTAACAGTGACTGACCTTATAATGAGCTGTTGCAGGCTATTTTTTTAAATATAAAGGTTTTTTTATAATTTGGTTTTGGGCTTACTTTGAACTCTCAGCTCTGCTCACTGACAGTGTGAGGATGGATTTGTGTTCCAGCAGCTGACTCACCTCATCTCCAGCTATTCCCTGCACAGTGCTGTGGATGGGACATCCAGCATTTCCAGGCCTTGTGTGTTTTCAAAAATTCTTGGGTTTTTAATGCCACACGTCTGATATCCACAAAGATTAAGCTTTATTTCAACATAAAAAGAGAAATGAGAAATCTCTGGAAATACTTTGTGCCTGGAGGAAATGCACGGTCTAAATCCGTGGGGTTTTTTAAATGATCTTCATTAGAAGGCTGCTGCTGCACACTGAGCAAGCACTCAGAGGGTTCAGAGAGACTGTTGGCTTGGAGGATGTTGCAGTTGTAGGGAAGGTCCTTGGCATGATGATGCTGAGTGTGCACTCGGTGAAAACCATTATAGTAAGACCCAAACCCACAGCAGGGCTGCTGTATGTGCTGGCTGCAGTGCTGTGTCTGCAGCTCCTCTGGTTACATCCCCTGCTTGGAACAGGTCAGATTTAGCAGTGTGGTGGTTGGCCTTGCCCTGGCAGTGACTGTGTAACCAGTGCTGCCCTTGCCCTCTGAAGATTATCCTCCTGACTGTCCTGAAACCCCCAGGACTGTTCTGGCTGTTTTCACACTGGAGCAGACGAGGTGGTGTCTGATTTCCATGCAAGGCAGTGCTGAGTGTGCAGAGCCTTTCCCCAGAACCTCTGTGCAGCACTCTCTGTTCAGGGTGTACCTGGCACATTGCAGTGGGAATAAAACAAAGAGCATGAAAATGCCTGTGGCTGAAGCTTGTTTCCATTGCTCTAAATTTGGGTAGGAGTGGAGTCTCTTAGGCAAAAATAAAGGAAGTGATGTAAGCTTTACTTCTGTCTTTTCTTGATGTTCTGTGTATGTTCACTGTTAAGTTAAATGTCTTTAAACAGTCTTATTTCACTTGAGAGCTGAAACCTTCTCACTTGCATGGTCACCTGAGGGCACCTTGCCTTGACCTGTGTGCTTGCATGTCCCTTAGCAGGCTACTGATGCTCCTCCTCTGACAGCAGAATGAGACTTTCAGTGCTGTGGCTCAGTTAAGAGTGTAGACAATTGGAAATGTCAAATCAACGGGTTTGGGTATTAGTTGAGATGTGAGAATTCCTGGCAGTGCTTGTCCTAGGAATATCAACATGCCTGCATGAAAATTCAGGAATCTGGGCCTGCTGTGTTTTCTGTGAATCAAACCCAATGATAGTACTTGGACTTGTAGTATCAGACCCCAGTGAAGAAGGGATGCTGTTATGAGCGTGGGGGAAAATCTGGTATATCCCAGACTCTCCTTCCTTTCGCCATGAGGAGATGCATCACTGTAGAAGCTGATACCACTTTATTTAAAGACCTTGGTTCTTGTCGCTGAGTTTCTTTGATGTGTATTTCCCACCTAGGACGGTATGAATGTTTCTCCTCGTGTCTCTCCCTTTGCCGCCCTGCTCACGGTGTGCCCTCTCCCTTTTTTTCCCCCTGCAGTTTGCCATGTGGGTGGATGCTGTTATCTTTGTGTTCAGCCTGGAGGACGAGGTCAGCTTCCAGACCGTGTACCACTACTACAGCCGCATGGCCGCCTTCCGCAGCGCTGGCGACATCCCCATGGTGCTGGTGGGCACGCAGGGTAAGGCACTGCACGGAGACTGTGCCAGGCTGGCATGGCCATGTCCTGGTGGGCACACAGGGTAAGGCACCACACAGAGGCTGTGCCAGGCTGGCATGGCCACGTCCTGTCCTGGTCCCTGTGCTGATGGGCACGTAGGGTAAGGCACTGCATGGAGACTGTGCCACGCTGGCGTGGCACATCCTGTCCTGGCCTCTGTGCTGCAGGGCGTTTGCTGTGAGCTGGGACACATCCTGGCTGCACTCTGGGGCTCCAGCAGGGATGGGAGAGGGGCTGTGGGTCAGACATGTGACAGAAATTCCTCCCTCTGAGGGTTGTCAGGCCCTGGCAGAGTGCCCAGAGAAACTGTGGCTGCATTCTGGCTGTCTTCCTCTTTGGTCTGGTTGTGTGGAGGCTTTTTGCTGCCTTCTCAGCTGATTTTTTTGCCAGCCATGTGGTGAGGGGCAGGTTGCCTTGCCCTGCCTGCCATGGAGCCCTGGCAGCTGGGAAGGAGGAATCACAGTCCAGCTGTGGGGATGAGGAAAAGTGAAAAGGGAAGTGGGCACACAAAAAGCCTTAGGATGGCAGAACCCCCACCCAAAAGCAGAAAGGAGCTGCTTTGAAGGCTGTGCTGTTGGCCTGAAACTGGAGTTGAAGGGGGTGAAGGGGAAACATTTCTCTGAGCTGTCTTTCTTCATGCCCTGCTGACTCTTTGGGGAATGGTTTTCCAGCTCCTTCCTGTTATTACGGGAAAGGAAATAGGTTTTTTTGCAAAGTTTTCTGTTGCAGCACTGATGCAAAGGGGATTTTTTTTAAAATATGGCTGAAGATGGAAATACTGCTAATTCTGGGAGCAAGCATCAGGAAAAAATACAGCTTTTTGGCTGTATTTGACAGTCAAGCAGTGCAGTGAAATGAAATGTATGAAATACATAGATATAACTGTTAAAAATATATTTGAAATATACCTGTTTGGTATCACAGAGTTACAGAATGGTTTGGGTTGGAGGAGATCCTAAACGTGGTCTAATTCCACCCCTGCCTTGGGCAGGGACCCCTTCCACTAGAGCAGGTTGCTCAGAGCCCTGTCCAGCCTGGACTGTTTGGTTTTGACTGCTATTCTTGAAGTAAGACGTGAAATGAAATCTCTCCCAAAATGCTGGCACTTGGCTGATGCTTCCAGTTGTTCTTCTGTGTGTTTAAAGCCACTCAGTGCCACAGCCTGACCCAGAACAAGGCAGAGCTTTCCAAGCCATGCTGTTCTTACCGGTTCCTTTCGGGTTAAAGGTTGTCAGCGCCCTCTGCTGATGAAAAAAGGGACTGCTGCTTTTCCAAATTACGCCTGTATTTTTGTTAATGAGACCTGAGGAGAAGGTGATGATAACTAACGCCGGCTGAGGTGCTGCCCTGTCGTCCCCGGCGCTGAGCCTCACACACCCTTCAACAGGCACCGACTTCGTGCTTGGGGCAGAGTTTTAGCACAGCTTTCTGGGCAGCTGTAAGTGCTGCAGTTGGTGCCTGTCATAGAATCCCAGAGTGGTTTGGCTTGGAAAGACCTGAGACAATCCAGTCCCAGCCCTGCCGTGGGCAGGGACACCTCCCACCAGCCCAGGTTGCTCCAAGCCCTGTCCAGCCTGGCCTTGGACAGTCCCAGGGATGGGGCAACTTCAGTAGATATATCTGTTTTAATACACCAATATGTTTTTAATTGCCTCTCCTGAAAATGTTCTATTTCTTAAAAGCACATCATGTTTTGTGCTTCACTCTCACTGCTTGTAAGGAACTGATACTGACAGGAGGCCTGACAATTATTTGACATGTTTGTAGAAATCACCCACTTGTTTTGCTAAGTATGTTTTACGTCTTATCTTGTGTTATTTATTGTGACTGTGTATTGTTTTGCTACTGTTGACCTAAATATATATTTAAGGTAAGCAAAAAGCAAAGGAGGTTTTCCCCCTGGTTTTTACAAATCAGTGTGTTGGTGATTTTAGTAAGGAGGTGTAAAATTAGTGATGTACATCCCTGTTGTTTCTAAAAATTCTGCAAGTCTCATGGTTTGTACTTAACATTCATTGCTTGGGTTCTGCACCATTATAAGAGGAAACAGCCCCAGGTTGTGCCTGGGGAGGTTTAGGGTAGACATTAGGGGGAGGTTTCTTCATGGAAAGGGTTGTAAGGCATTGGAAGGGGCTGCCCAGAGCAATGGTGGAGTCCCCATCCCTGGGAGCGTTCAAAGAATGTGGCTGTGGCACTTGGGGCCGTGGTTTGGTGGTGACCGTGGTGGTGCTGGTCGGGCTGGATGAACTGAGAGGTCCTTTCCAACCTGAGCGGTTGTGTGACTGTCAGTCACAAGGTGATGCTTTGCAGTGACATTTGCTCTGTGTTTCCCCTGCTGCTGCAGATGCCATCAGCTCCAGCAACCCCAGGGTGATTGACGATGCCAGGGCCAGGAAACTGTCCAACGACCTCAAGAGATGCACCTACTACGAGACCTGTGCCACGTATGGGCTCAACGTCGAGAGAGTCTTCCATGACGGTACTCAAAGCCTTTCTCATCCAGTGTGTCCCTCAGTGCTCAGCTGCTTTTAAACAACCACCTGTGCCTCGTGGCTTTGCTGCTCCCCTGCTTTCCAAGCAGTCCTTAGTGTTTAGTTCAAGAAAGGGCTTGCTTTTTTCTGTTAGATTAGGTGGAGTGGAAGGCTCCTTATGCTGAGCAGGCACATGAACACCCCTACCAGCACCTTTAATGTTAAGCATCTGTTTTTAGTTAATTTTCAGGATTGTTTTGTGTTTGCTTTATTTTAACAAAGTTTTCTTTGATTTGATTTAGTGCTCATGGAGAAGCTGTTGGTGCAGAGTAGTTGAAAATTAAATTGTACTTTTGAGTTTCATGGTATCCATGGAATGCTGGAAGCTGAGAGGTGGATAATTGGCTTTGACATAACGGAGGGTAGGTGGGATATTGGAAGGAATCCTTCCCTGTGAGGGTGGGCAGGCCCTGGCACAGGTTGAGCAGAGAAGCTGTGGCTGCCCCATCCCTGGGAGTGTCCCAGGCCAGATTGGACAGGGCTTGGAGCACCCTGGGCTGGTGGGAGGTGTCCCTGCCCATGGCAGGCGTGGCACTGGATGGGCTTTGAGGTCCCTTCCCACCCAGATTCCATAAGAGCCTCGTGCAGGGGTTCTGTGGTGCCTGCTCCCTCCCAGCCAGGGTTATTCCCTGATTCCCTGCCCCTGGAGCCAGGGCTGGATGCGGTGGGTGCTGTGCCCCCTCTAGTGGAATCGCAGCCACATCCAGGGCTTTGCTGCTTTTCTCCTTCCTGTGCCTGGCGGTGCCTGGGGGGTCAGCCCCTCATCACAGCAGTTTGTGGTGCCTGAAAACCTTCCTAACTTGAGTTCAGATATTTCTCGGAGCTCCTCAGCCCCGTGGGTTGATTTGGTGTGGGTTTTTGTGGTTGAGTCCTGTGCTGTCTGTGGGTGTGTGAGGCACTGTCACCTCAGCATCTGTCACAGGGGTGTACAAAGGCATGGCACATTAAAAAATAAAAGCCAAAGCTTCCCATTTTTACATGGATTAAAAAGGCAAACTATTCTAATGTTTCCACAGGGAGGCAAAAAAGCAGCACATCCTGCACTGCAGTAATTTCCTTCCAAATAAGGGAAGGAAAGCTTGTGCTGTTGGTCAGATCTCACAGAAAAGCATTTGAAGCTGCATCTTTGTGCTTTGCTCCCTGTTTTCTCTAGAACTAGTTGCAAAAATTACTGTTTTCACTGCCTAGATTTTCTGTATTGATTAGGAATTTCCAAGAGCCGTTAGGGGTTTTTGTTAGCACATTTATTTTTGAGTGCCAGCTATAGTTAAGTTTTTAATTACATATTTGGAGTTGTGGTGTTTGTGGTTCTTCCTACAGTCTGCTCCTCTTTTTTCCCTTTCTCAGGGACCTTTTGAGAGAAGTCTCTTGGCACAAAGCTGGTGGGATAAACTTGTAAGCTTCCAGGAGGCTTATTTGTCTCTGCTAAATTTAGTAGGAAGTAGAAAGAATTGACAGAGCTCATGTGTCGAAGAAATCCAAGGTTTTGTTTTACCTACATGGCAGCCAACCAAGTCTGTAATATTTGCCAACTAATAGGATTAGAAATGCTTCTGTGTGAATGGGTTATACTTGCCAGACACATCTGGGCCCAAATCCAACTGCTGAGAATTTTTGCTGTTTATTTCAGCAGGAAACAAAGCAACTTCTTAACCCCACTAAATGAGGGGGTGTGAATGAGCAGTGTAAGCTGTTAATAGGAAGCACTTGATGAAATGACACTTGGTTTGTGGGACTTGAGAGGGTTGAGCAGCTTGGGGTAGTGGAAGGTGTCCCTGCCCATGGCAGGGGGTGGAATTAGACCATTTGTGGGATCCCGTCCAACCCAAACCATTCTGTAACTCTGTGATACCAAACAAGTGTATTTCAAATGTGTTTTTAACAGGTATATGTATGTGTTTCGTACATTTCATTTCACTGCACTGCCTGTCAAATACAGCCAAAAAACTTTTTCAGCAAGCTTGGGAGGGGTACAGACAATTACTGCATTTAATTAAAAGCTGAATGGGTAAGACAGGTGGGATTTTTATTTTGTAACTCAGGAAAAAGAGATGTTGACAAGTTATAGCTTTATGCAGCTGTAGCTGCTATACCTACAAAGACATTTTCTATGTATTTATGTTTAGAGTTTGCTCCCAGCTGGATAGGATTTAGGCATAGGATTGAAGCAGAATTTATTTATGTTCCAGGGTAGGGAATGCCTGGTGGTTGTACCCCCAGGTGTTTGCTTTGAGTAGGTCTGTGAGGGGGTTTCAGTGCTGACCAAGGTCCCTCAGCTTTTGCTGGGTTGTGTAACTTTGAACACTTCAGTGCCTTTACGTTTTTAGAGTAGAGATACAATTGGCGGGTTGGGTTTGGTTTAGCCACGTTCCCTTTAGTGCTCTTATTTTGTACTCAGCGTTTCCCATTTCATGTTGTTAAATCCAGCTGAACACTGTGCAGTGTTTTCCATCACCTGTGATTTACCATGGAATTTCTGTTCCCAGAAACCTCCCTGTTCTGTTCTCGTGATCCCTCCATGAGCTGCCAGGGAGCTGGGAAATCTGAGATGGGCAGTGAACTGGCATTGTCCAACCCCTGTCAGCAGCCCAGGGGCTTTTCTTGGCACACAGCTGGGGCATTGTGACACCAGTTCCCAGTTCAGGCTGGTTTACAAACATTTTTAAAATCTAGTTTCGTTTCTTGTTTGTGCAGTTCCTTGCTGTGATGGAGACCTTCCTTTCAGAGGAACAAATTGGAAATGGCATTGAAGGGCCTTTCACTCCTTCATTGCACACACCTTAGAAATTAAAATACTAATTTTTCCCTTGCAGGCAGCCCCTGAACTATTTGTGGTCGTCTGTGACCATTCTTGTCTTGGTAACTTGTTTCTCATTTTCCCCACAGCTGAGTGGTGAAATAGTTTAACTTGAATGATTATTGTTATTATGAAAATGCTGCTTTATTCTTGAGTTAGATCCAAATAAATCGTTTCCAACACTTCATTACAGCTGATAACCTCGGTATTGATTGAAACAGAGACAGCAGCACAGAGTCACTGGGGCTGGCAAAGACCTCCAGGATCCCAGTCAGTAAATGCTGCTCAGTGAAACAGGACTGACCTTTCCAGAGGGCACTTCTTCCCCTTCAGCCTCGTCCCGCTTGGCTCTGACCTCAGATACTGTTTGTCAGGTGGAGCTGCATGAGCAGGCCCTGAACTTCATGCTGAAATGAGAAAGGAAAATTCCACATTGCAAGGGATTAGGTTAGTAACGTGCCCAGTGATGGAAGTGAATAAATTCCTATTTAGTTTCTGGTATTTGGAGTTGTTGAACAAGGAAAACTGTTCAGGGTTAGGGTTAGGTTATTTCTCCGTTTTAAAAAGAAGAGAAATGCCAGTAAGATCCATTTTTGTTCAGATTTCCCAATTAAGAATTAGTGGATTTTTTTTTCCCGCTGCTTATCAGAACAGATTTTATCAATGGCATTGGAAATGATTATTTTAACATTTCTTGTCAGCACAGTATTGTAATGACTGTGTACTGCCCCAGGATGCCTTTTTAATGATTTTAGACTTCTTGAATTAGCTTGATGTACCATTAATGCATGAGAATTGCTTTTATTTCTGTTCATTGTGTATCCATAATTGCACCTCTTTCCCTGCTCTACCTTTGGTTTTCTCTGCCCCGTTTCTGGGTGCCATCGCAGAGAGCAAAGGTTTGGGTGTTGAGAGGATGAAATGTTACCGTCAGTGAGTGGGGTGTGAAACAGCAGAGGGTTTGGGTCTGACTTTGATCAGGGCTGGGTCCAGCCAGGGAGGCTTTGCTGAGTGCGGGTGGGGGTGGCTGAAACACACAGAGTTCTAAATGGCAGTGACCCCCTGAATGCTGGGCAGCGGCTGCGGTGGCCCCGTGAGGGGGCTGTGGTGGCACTGCCTCAGCCCAGGCCCAGAGCTCTGGGGCTGTGCCACTCCCGCTGGTTTTGGATGCTTTAATCTGCAAATTGAGTGTTCCAAGGAATATGTCTGCTCTGTGTAAAAGACTTTATTTACCCAGCAGTGTTTTATTTCCCAGTGCAGACAGTGTTTCTCGTGTGGTGCTGGACAGGGCTGTCTCGGGGGAGGCTCCAGGTGCCCGTTCTGCATCAGGGGAGGGAGGTGACAAGTGGCTTCAGCCACAGTGTGGGAAGGGCTGGCACTGCCCTCAGCCTTCATGGATGGGTTTGCATTGGGGAATGTTCATCAGCCTAATGGGAAGTGGATCAGTCTGGGGCCTGTCCTGGCAGCTCTTTGGGGAGGAGGTGCCCTTCTCTGGGGCACTGGATGTGGCCTGAGGGATTCTGGGCAGGGCAGAGCTGGGGACAAGCCCCTTCTGCCCTGGAAATTCCTGGGGTTTGGGGTTGGCGCTGCTGGGACCTCACAGTGTTCCAGGGAGGGTCCTGTGTTAGTTGGTAGGAGAAATTACTCAGTATCTGAAATTTATGTAATACAGAAAGGCATGAAATGAGCTCCACAAACTGAGCACTGCCTGGATAAAGAGGAGTGTAGAGAAGCCTTCATCCCTGGCCTGCAGGATGAATCCACATAATTGGATTTCTGACTGACTGAATTTCACTCTTCACACATCGGTGTTTAAGATGCTTTTCTGTTGTCCCTGATGACTTCAGAGGTCTCTCTGTGTTTTCCCTGGTGCTTGGCAGCTGTTTGATGTTAAAGCCGTGCTATTTGGTGGGACTCACACAGACTTCACCTTTTTGCTGATTTTTGTGAAAATTGCAGCAGCTTTGGGGACTTCCAGACTTTGACTGCTCCATCAGGGTTTTTCAGCCCCACACCCAGAGAAAGAAGCATATGGAAGAAAGAAAAGAGAAAGATATGACAATGACACTTCTGCCTCTGTTTTTCTCTTAGTTTTGAGGGGAAGAACCAAAATGTTTACCCACAAATGGGGGAGGGGGTTCCTCTACAATAATCACGTCACTCTTTATGAAATTTAAGAAAAGGAACTTTAATCAGGAAAAAATGGATATCAGAAGGATAACTGTTCTTAACTGACATATATATATATGTAGGTAATAGATATAACTGTAAACAGACCAGAGCAAGCTGCTTCCCCAACACCACAAGAAAAAAACAAAACAACAACAACCCCCAAAACCAGCAGGTTTCCTCCTGGAGAGAAGTTATACTTATGGACAGGGTGTCACAGCCCAGCTGGCTGTAGGGTGAGCTCCCAGTTCCTCTCCAGCGAGACAGACGAATGGTGAGCACTCAGATGAATTCTGTCTCTCCCTCCGTGTCCCTTGTCCCAAACGAAGAAGGAAAACTGGAAGCAGAGAACCGCCGCGTGTCCTGGAAAGCAGCTGCGACTTCGCTCTCCCGGGTCGCTGTCCCAGCCAGGGCGGGCAGGCCGTGACCCTGCAAGTGGCGGTGAGACTGGAGCAGAGACCGGGACCCCAAATGCAGGAACCAGGAGAACAGCCGTGGCAAGGAGAAAGGAACCAACTCACCAAAAAGCAGCAGCAGCAGCCACAAGGAGCAGGAGAAATGGCTTCTGCTCCACAGCAGCACACACCACCACAACTGCCGAGTTCAGCCTGAGCTAAAATGGAAAAATCTCGAAAAACAAAGGAGACAGCCTGCACCCCACCCAAGTGATCAAGAAGAAGACGGTAGCGGTTAACTATTCTTTGGTTAACTAATGGCATGGGCAGTTAGTGGCAGGGGAGAGAATTTACATAATTCCAAAGTACCACACCATTATTATAGCATTATATCAGACCACTAAATGGAAAAAGGAAATGCTGCTTTACAACCAAAATAACTGATAACCAGTACAGCTACATCTCTTTTGAGGCTGAAAAAATCAGAATCTAATGCCCAGTTGCTTTGGCTGGAATATGGTACCACACAAAATCCTCCCAGATTCTGGGGTTTCTGAGATAATCTCCCTAATGGGACTCTGAGGCAGGAGCAAAGGGATAGTATTAGAGGTACCACCTGTCACTAACCACCTGCCGTGATTTCTGCTACTCAGGGAAAGAGGAAAAATACTTCTCTGTAGTGAGCAGGATGATAAAGACTCATGGTATGCTAGACTAAAAAAAAGATACAGACTATTGTCATCTCCTCGTGGTCAGAAGATGCCAGTCTCCTACAGCATTTCCTCATTGACATCCTAGTGCCTAATGAAGTAGAAACCATGAATAGCCTCAGTGGGGTAAGCATAGACCCTCCCTTGTAGGGACTGCTTGCAAGCAGATTCCTGAGGTCTATATGGCTGCATCACCAGTAGTCAACACCACCCCCATCCCCCCTAAAGGCTCCTTAAGGGATTAAACACATATTCTTTAAAAGCAGCCTAGAAGGACTTGTCGAAGAAAGGCTTGTTAGAAACAACTAACTACACAGTGCACATCTCTGCTGCTACCTGCATCTGCAGTGGTGTCTCCTCTCACCTGGGCAGCACTGCCACTTGATTAAAGTACTCCTATAGAACTGCATCTGACTGATGCAGGCTTCTCTTTCCTCCAAAACCTGTAATTCTAGCATTTTCTCACTGCACCTTCTCTCTCTTTGGATTGTCTCAATCAGTCTCTCAGTCTCAGCAGAAAGCACAAGGGCTACCCCAAAACCTATGGGTCAAACACACCCAGTCACTCTCTCTGAAGAACATCCCAGTCATTGCTCTCTGGATGCACTGGGAGAAACACACTGTGCTGCATATCAGGATTTCTGTGCAGTTTGAAGGCGATTACTTTGTACTGTGGGGCGGTCCCGTGGTGTAATGGAGAGCACTCCGGACTCCGAAACCCAAGGTCGTGAGTTCGAGTCTCAGTGGAACTGTCCCGGGCAGTTAAATGCCTCCCTGCCATCCAATCCCGTCAGATCTTGGATGCTGAGCAGGGTCAGCCCCGGTTAGTACCGGGTGCTGTGACAGTCCCGAGGACTTCACT
>JAOXXN010000102.1:807919-827873 GCA_026770055.1 Myrmophylax atrothorax
GTGTGCGCCCCCCCGTGTGCGTTCCCCGTGTGTGCGCCCCGTGCCCTGCTCCCCAGGTGTGCTGTGCCTTACCTGCCTGGTGTTCTGTTTCCCTGTAGTTGCTCAGAAGATCGTTTCAACCAAGAAGAAGCAGCAGCTCTCGATTGGTCCCTGCAAGTCCCTGCCCAACTCCCCGAGCCACTCGTCGGTGTGTTCTGCGCCGGTGTCTGCCGTGCACATCAGTCAGGTACAGACTGGGACGGGGGCTTGGGAGAGGAGCTGCTCACCTGCTTTTCAGCTCATGTGTTTAATGCCATTTCAAGTGCTCTTTTTGCTGCCTGGGAGGTAGTTGCCTTTTTTTAATGCATAGTTTGAAGCAATATTTTGTTTCTTTTTTTAAACTGGCTGGACTTTGTTTCGAGAACCAAAAGATGAAACCAAACTAGTTTGGCTTTCAGGCCATGTTTGATTGCGCAGGTGGTGCCAGCAGCCTGCAGGGCTGAGCAGACCCGATGGTGCAGTAGCACATTTGCTGTGCTGTGTTTGAGCATCCCCTCCTGTGTTCCCGGTGGTTGCTCTCCCTCAGCTTGTGCTGAGATGGGATGTCCCAGTGGGAAGTGTGCTGGAACTGTCCAGGTGTGATGGCACCTTGGTGGCACTGTCACAAACCTGGCTAAGCCCAGTATTTTCTGACTTGCACAGTGTTTACCCCCGTGTGTTGCACTGCCCATGTTCCCCATAGGATTCGCTCCTTAGTGTCTTTGTTCTTTGGTGTCAAGGAATGATCTCTGTGCACATCCCACAGCTGGGGTGGATGTAAACTGAATGGTGCAGGTACCCCCAGCCCTCCTGCTGTGGTTCTCAGTCTGAACCCAGTAAATCCCAGTGTCTCCCAAGGTTCTGGTGCAGCCTCAGCCGCACACAAGGGGTTTTGTTTTGCCTGTGGCCCTTTCTGCCCCCCTAAGGGAGCTTTTTGTCAAAGAGCAGTAACTTTGCCACTGGGCTGTGGCCCTGAGGATGCAGCTGCAGTTTGTTCTGAGAGCTGCTTGCTGTGAGTTCCTCTGCCCCAGGCTGGTACCAAGCTCAGACTGGGGCTGGCTTTTGCTGGTGAGCCAAAAGAGAATGCTGGAGTTCAGAGTCCCCTCTCTGAAGCAGGTGCTGAGGCTCTCCAGAAGAAGCCTGGCACCTTCTGGAGAAGTGTAGGTTCCCATAAGAGGGAGAGAGTCTGCTTTCTTGCCATGTGTGATGCTGGCCAGGTGTCCTCAGCTGCTGTCTCTGACCACTTCATGGCTACAAGGGCCTGGGACTCACCTTCTGTAATGAATGCTTTTCTTGTAAATGAAGCCTTTTTGGATGAAGAACAGGGAATATCCAGTGCTCACTAGTTTCCTGCCCAAGTATAGTTTGAAAGTCAGCACCAAACACCAAGTTCTAGATGAGAGCTTCACCTGCACAGCAAACTGCTTGGCCAGGGATAAGGACTGGGAAAACCAAGGCAAGGTTGCCTTTGTGATATGGTTCCCTAAGTTCTGTTTCAGTGAAAATGGAGTAAAGTTCTTTACTGCTGTCATAATTACCTAACAGGGTAATTGCATCACCAGGCAAAGAAGTCTGTCTTCTGAGGCTGATGTCATGCCTAAAAGTAGAGGCCACAAATCTGTTTCATGTCTTCTCTCCTTTGTGCTACACTTAAAGGCAGTATGACCTTGTTTAAGGAAAGGAAGCTGATTCCTTGTCCTAGGCTTAAAAGAACTTTGCAGGTGCAATTCCAAGTTTCAGATGATCTGGGGCAAGATTTGCCATCTCTGATCTTGTCTGGAAGACCGGCTGGTGTCTTGCCCTTTAGAACATCTCTTTTGGTGCAATGCTGCCCCTCTGAAGGCTTCTCCATGGATCAAACCTGTTCCTGTTGCAGTGCCCTGCACTTGGGTTCTCCTGGGGCGAGGGCCTTCACAGCCCCTCAGATGGAGGCAGAGACTGTTTCCCTCTCTGGTTGGATCATCCTGGGCATCCAACTCCTGCACTCAAAGGCTTAGGCTTTAGAGAAAGGAAAAAAAAGAAATACCAAGTGTCACCTTACCCAGGCTAGTCCTTAGCACACCTTGGGGAAAATACTAAGGCTTGATACCAACCAGGGCTTTTCCACCCAGTAGTTTGCCAGGTCGGACTGGACTCAGAGCAACCCGCGCTGGTGGAAGGTGTCCCTGCCTGTGGTAGGGGGTGGAATGGGGTGACCTTTAAGGTCCTTCCAACCCAAACCATTCTGTGACTCTATGGAAGACTCATTTGTGTATTTGGATGCACCTCTGTGGTGAACACCTGAGCCACATCCCCCTCCAGGAAATGCTCTCAGGTGTGTCTACACAGACATATTTCCAGGCACCTGTTTCACAGAATAAGATGCTTCCTATTCCAAAGGCACAATCCACTTGCCGTTGTAGTAGATGCTGCTTGCTTTTCCTTCTGACCTTTGTTTCTGACACATAGGTGTCAGTCAGGGTGAGGGTTTTATTGGAAACCCTTGATGCCAGGGACAGCAGCCCTTGGGGTACCTGCCTCAGGCACCTCTGTTGGCTTTCAGGGCAGCACAGAATGTCTGCAAACAGTTCTGGTCTCAAATCCAGGGATTGTCATTCCTGATGGAGAGAACTGTTGTGTACTCTGTCAACGAGAGGATCATTTACAGATCATTTACAAACATCAATTACATCCTGCTGGGAAACAGTGGATCTGTCTGATGCAGTAAGTGCTGCAGTCACAGCTCACCAGCTGGCCTCTTGGAACACTTCAGCAGGTAGACTGAGTTTTTTGGAGAGGAACAAGTGTTTAGTGGATCGAAGGCCTTTTATTGGCCTCAGGGCATCTTGGGGAAGGTCTTAAACTTACTTTTTGCACTCTGAGGTAGCACAAACCACTCATGTGTGTACCTGTGTGCCCCCATCTCTGCCCCATCTTTCAGTGCCCACACCTGCTGCCTCCTGCCAGTTCTTCTAGACATGATACGCTTGTAGACCATGATGAACCTTATTTCAGAGGAGCAGGAGTTCCCTTTCCCATCACAAATCCCCACAGGCATTCCTTTTCCCTAGCTCAGCCAGGCACTGGGGGAATTGTCCTTCACACCGGATGTATGGGGAAGGCATTTTTAACATACTAAATTATAAGAGTAGTGTCAATATCCCAGAGTTCCACAGGGCTCTTTTCCCTGCCCAGCCCCTGGAAGCTGCTCAGGGGGGCACCACCTTTGGTCCTCAGTGCCTGGATAACATGGTGGAGTTACAGGAGCTGGGCCTGGGTTTGAGTTTATGCTGTTCTAAAACACGTGGGAAATCCCTTGGCATGACACCAGTAGTTGCTGTTTGTGTGAAAGATCCCAGGCCCCTCTCCAGACAAATTGAAGCTGTGGAGATTCCAGTGAGGAACCCCCAGCAGTGTGAGGTTACTTGAGAACTACAGTTTTGAAGGTAAAAATGGAAAGATTATTCACCAGTGGAAATAATTCCTTGAAATGTGCAGTCTGCTTGTGTTTTCACACTTGTTGGCTTTCCTGGAGCTCAGTTCTGCTGTGAGAGGAGATGCAGAGCCAGAAGATGCCCCCTGAGCCTCCTTTTCTCCAGCTGAGCCCCTCTCCAGCTCCCTCAGCTGCTCCAGCCCCTTCCCAGCTCCGTTCCCTGCCCTGCACTCACTCCAGCCCCTCAATGTCCATGCATGTGGATTGCAGTGTCAGGAATTATGTTTCTCTCCCAGGAGATTTGCATTTATTTTGTCACTCTCCAGGAGATTTGCATCATTCCTGGGAGGGATGTGGAGCTTCATCTGCTCTGCACTGAGCTGAGCCCAGGTGTGGTTTGCTCTCTCCCTGCTACCTCTGGCAGAGCTGTGGAGGTGCTTTATTGATGCTTGCACTCTGCCTCCATCGCGTTTTTACTGCAGCATGATTGTCTCAATATGTAAATTAAAGTACCAAAAGCAAAGTGCAGTCGGCTTGATCATCCATTGTTTTATTGTACACGAGACCTGATTATGGGTAAGCACAAAATAGTAGGGTACAATTATCTTATTTATAGCAGGGGCCATTTGGGATGAAATGTTCTGTTGCAATGTTTTGGGCACTGACTAGAGAAGAGACTGCATAGTTTAATTAGCTGGTACTTCTGCCTTTTCGTGGAGCTGCAAATAGAAAACTAAAAGAGGAATGTTAATGTCTTTAACAGCATTGCCACATACATCACAATCCTCTTGGACTTACAGGGGTATTTATAAGTAATTCAATATTTATTTAAAACAAGCTTTCTTAAAACAAGTTCTCTATCAGGGAAATAGGCACTTAGAGTAGAAATATATTAATTTTAGTCTAAAACATTAGACTTCTGTATCACCCTTCTCATCTCCAGCATGTCCAGTGGTTTGAGAACAAGGGAAGGCAAATATGGGATAATTCAGGTCCCTTGTTCCCAGGTTGTCCTGCTGGTCTGTCCAGCATTACCATTCTCTGTTAGGACACTAAAATGATCACTCCAGCTGTTTCATCTGCTTTGTTTTGTGCACTTGGGCCATCTCCAAATTCTGTTGCTACTTTCTCTGGCACTTGAGAATGTTGTAGAAAATCTCTCTGCAGACCCTCTGTTGCTTTCAGTGCCCTCCCCTGTGGCTCCCTGACAGCCACACTTTTCCAGTGCAGTCAGAATGAGGGGAAATGAAAATTTAATGTCCTTCACCATGTGTATATATATTGATTTAAAGTGGGGAAAGGAGAACTTGGTCCATTTTCCATCGAAAAGCCATTTGCAGTATTGTCAGTCTGATTTTGTCACACAGAGATGAGCTGAGGAACGTGTTACTTCAGAGAAACAGTGACTTCCAGAAGGTGTTCCTGCATTTCCATCTGCTCTGGTTGGCCCTTTAACCCAAACATGAGCTGCTTGTCTTGTGCCTCTTCCTCCTTATTGTTTGCTCCTTGAATCTAAAAAGGGCAGTTTGGAAAGCTGGAAGAACCAGAAGAGGATCTGAGACGTTAAAGGAGACTCCAGCTGAGTGGTGTAAGGGATTGTGTCTACCTGGCTCTGCTGCAGAGGTACCACCTGGACTGCTTGGAATTCCAGATCCCGGTCTATGCACTGACCCCCAGGGAGTGTGGGAGAATTCCCATCAGCATCCATCTCCTCAGCCCCTTGGAAATAGTCCCTCACTGTCTTTCCTCACTTCTTGTGGGAGCCTTGGCTGCTCTGAAGATGTTCTTTCCCATTCGTGTGCCTCCCAGACCTTTATTTCCCCCCAAAAGTACATGTTGTGCAGCCCCTTCAGCCACTGCTGCTCCTCCCCTGGGCAGAATTACCCTCCCTGCCCTGCACCAGCCCCCCCTCAGCACATCCAGTGTGTCCTCAGGGGGCGTGACAGGATCTGAGAGGGAAAACTGGCCCTTTGTCCTTCCTAACTGCTTCCACTTTTAGTATTCATGTTATGTGTAATAATCTTTTTGTTTTTAACTTCAGACTTTGTTCTGAATCACCCTTTGGTCCTTCCCATTCTGTCCAGTTTCCTCACCATGCTGCTTTTAGTAATTTCTTACCTCGATTCATTAATTGTTTTATAGGCTCCGTGCTTTGTTTCAGGACTGTGATGTAACATTGCATTTTCTGCTGGTTTGCATAAATTGGAACATCTTCCTTTTGAAGTTTTGTATCTCTTTCCCAGTGACTTCAGCAAATCCTGTGGAGTTGGACTCCATGATCCGTGTGGGTCCCTTCCAGCCCGGCAGATCCTGTGATTCTTTGCATGTGTTGGGAACTGCCTAACCCCATAATAGCCATTTTATAGTGCTGAATTATTTTCTTTTTCTGGGTGAACTCTCTGATGTCCCCAGACTAGGATTAACTCCAGTTATGCAGCTCCATGGCACTGGGTATTTTCTCTTAGGTTAGAGTCAGAATTCAGTTTAGTAATTTTGAAGTAGAAAACCAGATTTTCCAGATGTTCCCCAATCTTTTGCCTACTCGTACACTGGAAAACAAATGAACCAGTGAAGGTTATACTGGGTAGAATGAAAATGTGCTGCTGTATTAACAGAGCCATCTAAGTACTCAAAAAGTAAGGGCAGGGAAAGTACTGAAAGGCTTGGGATACAAATGTGTGTAGGGATTTGTGGACAAGAGGCAGCAGGTCAGCCCTGGCTGCTCCTGTGTAAATCAGGAGTAAATAAACTACTGCTGTGGATTGTAATCTCTTGAGAGCAGCGTGTCACTGTTTAAAACTCCCTTTAATCCTTGCAGACCAGTAATGGAGGAGGGAGTTTAAGTGATTATTCCTCCTCTGTCCCATCAACTCCAAGCACCAGCCAGAAGGAGCTGCGGATCGATGTCCCTCCCACTGCCAACACTCCAACTCCAGTGCGCAAACAGTCCAAGCGCCGATCCAACCTCTTCACGGTGAGTGAGCCAGGGGAGGCACTGCCGGGCCCTGCCTGCTCTGAACCCTGCCTGCTGCTGGGCCCTGCCTGCTGCTGTGGAGGGTGGCCTGAGCCTCAGCCCTCTGAGCTGGG
Organism: Myrmophylax atrothorax; assembly: GCA_026770055.1. Lineage (NCBI taxonomy): Eukaryota > Metazoa > Chordata > Aves > Passeriformes > Thamnophilidae > Myrmophylax > Myrmophylax atrothorax. The sequence continues at coordinate 814,437 of JAOXXN010000102.1, forward strand.
CTGGGCTGACCCCCCTGGAGTGCTGAGATGGATGTGTGGGCTTGGAAATGAAACCGTTCTGCTGTTATCCTTGGGTGGTTCTGCTGGAGGCTTGGACAGGAATTCAGTACAGGGAATACACAGGAACACCTTTCCTGGGAAGGTGGGCTGGGAGAGCTCAACCTGGAGAAGAGAAGGCTCCAGGGAAACCTCAGAGCCCCTTCCAGGGCCTGAAGGGGCTCCAGGAGAGCTGGAGAGGGACTTGGGACAAGGGATGGAGGGACAGGACACAATGAATGGCTTCCCACTGCCAGAGGGCAGGGGTAGGTGGGGATATGGGGAAGGAATTCTTCCCTCTGAGGCTGGTAAGCCCCTGGCACAGGTTGGACAGAGAAGCTGTGGCTGCCCCATCCTTGGGACTGTCCAAGGCCAGGCTGGAGCACCCTGGGCTGGTGGGAGGTGTCCCTGCCATGGCAGGGTGTGGAATGAGATGATATTTAAGTATCTCCCCAACCCAACCCATTCTACAGCTACCCCGTGCTACTTTTATTACTGTACAGAATCAACTCACTTTCCTAGGATTAAAAAAGATGGAGATTAAAATAACTTTTTTTTCTTTCCCAAACTACCTGATTTTTGCTTCCTTGAGGCAAAAAAAAAGTACCAAACAAATGTCTGGTGTGCAGCATGAGAGGTCTTTGTTATGCAGAAGTATGTTGTGAGATGATAACGAAGCCTTGAGTGGTGATTCCCTTAGTTTAGCACTCCTGCTGAAAGCTCTGGGACTGTGCTGAGTGTGTGATTGTGGTCTGTAAGAAGTTCTTTGGCAGTGAATGTGCTTTGTGGCAAACTCAGAGGCCCAGGGGGTCACAGCTTAGGCCCTTGGGGATTGGAGCTACACATTAGTTGAGCTTAGAAAGCCACAGCTTCCCTGTCATCACAGAGAGTTGCTGTGCTTTGTTCCAAAGGTGGTGCCATGTTCCCTTCCCACATAGAAAAAGGGTAAAACCATTTCCTCACACTCTAAACAAACTCTTGAGCTCTTGGCCTTTAGCGAGTAGAAGGTTTGGTGGCTGTTGTGAAGTGACAGCACAGAGCCCCAGACCTGGGGCCATCCCAGAGGGCTGCTTTGGTTTAAAATGGGATTTTCAGCTCCCACTGAGCAGAGAAAGTCGAGCACTTGTGTTTGGGTGCAAATGTGCAGGTGCAGAACACAAAATGAGTGGTTTGTGAGAACATACGGGGTTTGATTGCAGTCCTGGGGATTTCTTCTGTGGCTGGGAATACTGTGGAGCTCCCAACCCCACTAGGTGTCAGTGTGAGCCCAGGAACCAGCGGCAGGCAGGGCTGGAGCCACCACATCCGCCACGGTGTCCGCGAAGGAGGGACCTCACTCTGGAACGGCTCTCTGGGTGCTGGTGGCACTTGGGAATTTGGGGGTGTTTGAATTCGGAGCAAGTGCAAATTCGAGGGGGCAAGAAAAAATTAGACCCATCTAGGATCACAGAAAAGGGTTGAGAAGAGTGTTGAGTCAGCCATACAAAAATAGACTGAGGCTCTGGTCTGTGATAATTAATAGCACAGTGAGAGCCAAATTCACTGACACGAGAGGGTGTTGGGAGTTGTCCTGATGTCTGATAACTGGGGGAAAACTGGAGGGAAGACAAGTCTCATGGAAAAGTAATAAATTGGCTTTTCAGAATTAGTTCTGACTTTTAAATCTGGGCACATTGAAGGCTGTGTAGTGAGTTGTAATCTGTCTCCTGCAGTATGGAACACCCACCCTGCTGTAACCAGGTTTTGTGCACTCTCAGCCAGGTTATGACCTGGAATTGTTTAGTTGAATAAATAGGTGACTGGGATTTTCTGTGTAGCTATGAACAGAGTGCATAATTAAAGTATTTAGCTATGGATTTCTTGCTTGCTTCTCTTCCCAGCCTGGAACTTGGTTATGCCTTTATCGCTCAAAGAATCAAATGTATTTCTGTTTAATAATTGCAAGTGACCCCTTGTTATCGAGATAGCACAGCTGATCTGTTTAGTGACCTACAGATCTTTCAGTGTTGGAAGAAAATTGTGTTAAGTAGATAATGGATATTATTTCTCTTAATGACAGTTTTTGAGCTGGAACAGGGTTGAGTTCTAAGCACGTTACATGCACTAAATGCAGCATCTGATGGTTTTGGCTTTGAGTATTAATGTTTGTTGTAAAGCTGTTGTTGCAGCAGCTGATTTTCCACTTAGGTGATAAAACAGATGAAATACTAGCAGAAGCGTTAATGCCCTTGGGTTCGGGCAGTGTGATAACAGGAACCACTAAATAATAGTGTGTTGGACAGTGGGGATTTAAACTGCACCTGGGGGGTCCCCTTCAGCAAGGACCTGACTGTAACTGTGTCTGATCCCATGTGAGATGAGGGAGTTTCCAGGACAATCAGGTGCGTTGCCTTCCCCATATTCAGTATTACCTGTCTTATGTATTTGCAGAATTGCAAGAGTATTTTCAGACTTGAACTCTCTCAGTATCTACTGTTAGAGGTCAGAATTCTTCCTTTTGGGGTGATTTGGATCTGGTTGGGCCCAAACTCAGACACCCCATCCCTCTGGATCTAAACCTCACTGTACGGCCTGTACTTGGGTCAGGTTTAATACTGATTAAGTCTGTGTATGACATCCAGTGCAAGGGGGAGATCAGTCCAATGATACTCATGCAGGTGGTTTAATTTTTCCAGACTTCTTCTGCTTTGCTGGCACAGAGTTTTAAAAAGAACTGCTTAGTGTGGTCGATGTGCCATCAGAAAAAGCCCTAACAAGTGTTGATCCAGTGTGGTTTAAACTCTTACTTTTTTTTGTGCTGTAGGATGTGAGATGCATTGTGTGTGTCATAGGTACAAAAGCATAGAAGATCAGACCAGATCTCGGTTTCACTGCGTGATTTGTCTGTACAAATAGCAGAGCCTGCTAAGATTCTCCCCTAGAAAATGTGATTACAAGCAGCTGGAATGGGATTTGCCTGACAGAAATCCCTGTGTTTGTATCCTTTTGGCACTGAACAGTGTTTTGCACGTAGATATTTCCCTTCCACGTGCTGTGTGTTATTTCCAGATGCAGTTACTGGTACGGAGGGAAGATGTGGTGATTTAAAACCAAAAGTGAAAACCAGCATGTAGATATTCAGCTTGCATTTCAGAGGCAGGATCCTTTCTTTAAAAAAAACCTGGGATAAAAAGGAAACATTCAAGCTGACAATTCCTCTCCCAAGGATTTGGGCACCTTCACTGAGTTTCTTTGCAATGTCACTTACGGGTTCTTTGCCCCATTGAAGCTTTGTTTTGCCTCGTATTCTCTGGAAGTGGCACTTTCAGAGTCAGAAATCTGTCCTGAAGGACGGGGAACAATAGTTCTCCTGCACATTGGATTTCATCCCTCCCACTTGTTTTGCTTTCTCCCCTTTATTCTTTGTTTAATTCTGCGGCTCGCCATTCCATTGCCCCGATCCATAGTAACTGGCGGCGGCGCGTTCGGCGGCAGCGCGGCATCCCCGCCGGGAATGTGCTGCTGGGAATGCTGCTGGGAATGCTGCTCCTCCGGGCCTGCTCTGGGGGCTCCCCTCCCTGCCTCCCTCCCTCCTCTCAGGCCCCAGGGCAGCTGCTCCGGGGGAGTTTGTTCTTCCTCCCACCCCTCTGTGGAATATGGAAAACGGGTATTAGCGACGCACTGTCCGTATTGTCCTCCTAATTCCAGTGTTTCCAACATCTCTTTCTGCTGGAAATGAGCAGCGTCCCCTGGTTTTCATTAACTCCCCATTGTGGCGCTGGACATCACAAATGGGCTCCTTTCATGTATCATCTCCCGAGTTGAAAAGCACATGAAAATGTTTTCCCATTTTCAATATTGTGTGAGTAATGTTCCCATTGGAAAGTAATGGAGTGAAGTTGTCACTTGTCAGTTCAGTTATTAAGGAGGATGACTCTCAGGTCTTCTTTTTGTAATAAAATAAATCTGTCAAAATCATTATGCTCATGCGTTCTTTGGCAATAACGGGCTGCAATCTGAATATCTGCTTAAAATTCCTGCAGAACTCACTGAAGTCAGGAGGTGAGCACTGTGACCTTACTCCTGGGGCAGCTCCAGCCTTACAGAATGCCAGGATAAAGCGATTCCTGTTTAAACATCGATTAAATTCACCTCATGCTGATTTTTTCCCACATTGCATTCAGATAACTTTTCTCAGCATCAATCCCCAGCTTTTCTTGCAGTTCCAACTTTCTAACCATCCCAGAGCAGAAAAAAACTAGTAAGTTAAAGTCCATGTGATCAAAACCAGCATCCTTAAATCTTGTTTCTAAATGTTGGTAACATTTCTAAGAACCACACAGGTGTGAGTTAAATGTATGCATGGATACCTTATATTTTTAATGAGGAGCTGGAACCTTCATTCCTGTTCGAATCTACTGTTGGAAACTTCAGAAACGTGTCCTCTGATCTGCTGGGTCTTCAGTGAAAGTGTAACTCTAAACCCAAATACATCTCAAAGCAGTGGATGGTGGAAGTTTATGGGTGGTGTTTATTCAGATCCTTGGATGGTTGTGTACTTGTGTGGATTCATCTCACAGCTTTTGAGTCTGTATTTATGTGTCAAATTATTTTTTAATTGCTTGGAGAGAAAGGAAAACGAAGGCATCGTGCGTGTGAACCTGCTGCATTTAATGGAGTCCCAACTTTCTTTTTGCTCTGCAGTCTCGGAAAGGGAGTGACCCAGACAAAGAGAAGAAGGTGCTGGAGAGCAGAACAGACAGCATCGGCAGCGGCCGCGCAATCCCAATTAAGCAGGTAATGCGGAGCGGGGCTCTCTGTGCTGGTGCCGGCGCCGCGGCCGCTCCTGGGGCTCCTGCTCCGGCCGCTCTGATGTGCGCCGGGAGCGCGCCCGGCACTCACTTGACATCAATTAGGAGAGGGCCCTGTGTGTATTAAAATGGGATCATTAGAATGAGAAGAGGGAAAATGTGACAACAGGCCTAATGAAGTGCAGTCTGCCGGCCCGCATACGGAGCGGCTGTGCGGGCTGGGCTGGCTTCAAAGCGCCTTTGTAGCGGCTGTGCCGGGCTGTGCCGAGCCGAGCCCGTGCCGGGGCCGCCAGTGCCGGGCCAGGCTGGCCCCGGAGCCAGGCAATTAGCGCCGCTAATCACGGCCCTGTGTCAGCTGCGCGGTCCTGCTTGTAATTTGCTAATGAAGGAATTGTAACTTTGATTAGGTTCAGTTTCATTTAGACCTTATTATATAAGGGAACGTTTACAGCTGTAATGGGTGGCCTTAATTAAACTTTCTCATTACACAACAGGGCTTGGATCCGAGGGTTGGTTTGGGTCTGTGTTACTGGCCCAGGCACACTTCCATTAGCCCAGAATGGGAAATGGGAGCTGGGAACGCTCCTCCGGAAGGCAAAAGCAGTGCCAGTGTTGGACAGCGAGTATTTGGGGAGTGGGGTGATTTGCTTTCTCAAATGAAATGGCACCGAATCCGTGTGGTTGGTATTTGCCTCCCAAATAGTTTCTCTGTCAGTGTGTACAGGTATTGGCTTCCAGGGGGGTCACCTGATGGAGGTAAGTGCTGAGGGAAGGGAGCTTCTGTGCCACCCATGTGCTCGTCCCCAGCTGTTGTGGTGCCTGTCCTGCCCTCCAGAGGCTCACTTGCCTTTCCTGATCTCCTCAGTCCCTGCCACGTAGCCTGTGTCTCCTGGGTGAAGGTGGCTTTACATATTTTGGGGTGTTCTGTGTTTTTCCACTTCATTTTTGGGTGTGAGGGGCAGACGATTTTGTACCCTGAACTATCAGCGGAGATTCTTCTTCATACAGTCATTTGAAAAGACCTTTTGGGACCATCAGGCAGCAAAAGTGCTGTGGTGTGTGAATCTGTAGCACGCAGATTTTAATCAAGCACACTGCAATCCAGAAGAGCAGTTTGAAAGCAGAGGAGCTCAGGCTTTGGCTCTGCATTCAGGGGAGGAGATTCCAGGCATTTAAAACAAGCTCCAATTTTATTTTCCTACAGTGTTTGTGTGGTACAGGATGGGTTAGACCGGCTGGAATCCTTTTGGGGAATGCTAATTAAACAGAAGTGCAGCTGAGAGTGACAAACTGAGGACTGTATGTGCCAACATCCCAGGCATACAGACTGCTCTTCTCTGAAATGCTGTTGTGTGGAATGAGTTTGATTAAAAATGAACTTGTAGGAAGAGCAGTGTAAGATAAACATTACAGGTGTGATTGCACTACACCATGTTGGAATCAAATATCCCCTCCAGCCTCCTGGATTTCTGTTTGGAAAAGCTGTTCCTGCAACCCTGCCTGTATCCTAAATGTGAGCAATCTTTTGGCAGTGTGTCCTTGTTATTAATCCCAATTATGGCAATTCTGTTTTGTCACATACCAGCAATTCTCAGCAAACACAGGGGGTGTGTTGGCAGCAGACCCACCCTGTTCCAGGACTTGGGGAGTTCGGGTGTGTGCAGTGCTGGGGGGTGGCTGTGCCCTCTGGGGTTTCACATCTCACTTGGGGATCAAGAGGAGGGGTTTGGGAGGCCTTGTCGGTGGAATTTCCAGGCTGGAAACTCATCACAGGCTCAGTTGCTGATGAGGCTGTTCCTGCTGGGCTCTACAGGTGCTCTTTCTCTGGGGCAGGAGAAACTCCTGCTGGAAAAGGTGGTATCTCTTTTCTTTCATGCCTTAACTGTGGGTAAGGTGGTGGGATGGGAAAGGCAACTTCTTGACCTAGAAGTTTTTTAGTATGTTGTGCTTTTCAGGATGGGAAATCCCTTCCATCGTGAGACATCTTCTCTGAGAAATGGTCAGGGAATTACAGAATCATTGCAGTTGGAAAAGCCCCCTAAGATCAGAGTCCAGCTGTCCCCCAGAACTGCTAAGGCCACCCCTGTCCCCAAGTGCCCCATCCAGAGGGCTGTTAAACCCCTCCAGGGGTGGGCACTCCACTGTTCCCTGGGCAGTTCCACTGCCTGACCTCCCTTTTGGCATGAAGACATTTTCCCCAGTATCCAATCTGAGCCTCCCTGGCACAACTGGAGGCCATTTCATCATCTTATTTCTTGTTAGTTTGGAATAAAGGGAAATGGGGTCTCAGGAAGCTGTATACAGACTGGCATTCCCAGAAGAACCATCTCATTGCATTGCTGAGGGGCCTGTCCTGCTAATGCTTCATCACCAAGTTTTCCAGTGTTTGTCCTCCTGTTGGCCTGAAAAAAAGGAAGTTATGGTTGAAACTCATATAAATTCTATTTTGTGTTCTCAGTTCACTGCTACTTGAAGGAACTGTAATTACAAAAGAAAAAAGTGAATAGAAAAAAAAGTCTTATTATTCAGCCATTGAAATCAATGGCTTGATTGTTGGTTATCCCCTGTATTTTGTGGTGCCTCTGGATTGTTCTTACCTACCCAGGGTCTTCCGAAAACAAGAAATAATATTTCCCAAATAAAACTAAACATTAAAAAACCCACCAAAATTATCCACAGAACGAAACCCAACCAACTAAAGAAAACAACCAAACAAAAATCAAAACAAAAGAATAAAACAAAAAACCAACAACCCAAAACACACTCAAACAAAAATACCCAAACAAAATCAAATAAACTGACAAAAGCAAGTCCCGTGGAGACTGGAAATGTTCTGGTTTTGAGGAAAGAAATGAAGTCTCTCCCAGCACTAGAGAGAGTCAGGAAGAGAGGGAGGAAGAGCTGGTCTTGGCCAAGTGTTTTTGTGTGTGATGGGGAGAGCACAGAACAAATGTAGGGAAAGATGAGCTCTCTGGGGGGTGCAGTAAATGTGATTATAAGAAGTCTGTTGTTCATCTCAGCTATGTTTTTTTTCATAGACCCAAACCATTTCAGGGTTCTGTGGAACAGGTCAAACTGTGAATGGCACATATCCTTCCATGGAAACACCCTGTTCCTTCAGGGCTTTATCCTTCAGTCAGAGCAGTCTGGCCCAAAAGAGTTAATGTTCTTATTCTCTGTCCTTTCCACACATTAAAACTGACTTTTCACTGCAGTGCTAAATGTGGTTTTATGGGGCTGAGCCCTATAAAACTGCCCTGAGGAGCCTTCCTGCTCCCAGCAAACCCCAAACTGTTGGCACTGAGAACAGGCATGGTTTAAGATGTGTCTGCTCATTCCTTCCAGAACTCTCTGCCTTATGCTTGCACAGGCCTGAAATCCTGGGCTTCAGCAGCTGCTGAGAATGGCAGAATTCTTCCAAAAGCACAAAAATGTCTGACTTGTGTGCTACTTAAATAACCGGAACAAATCAAATGGAGTCAGAAAGCGTCTGGAAAAACATTAACTCAACATTAAAATCCATAGACAGTTCTGTGCTTCTGAGAAATAAAAAAATATTTAAGTTACTTTTTTTTGTAGCATTGCTGATAATGCTCTTAAAGTGAGTGGTTTGCTGTGGTTGGAGACTCCTCCCTTCAAATCCATTTGTTCTGGAAATGAAGACTTGTTCCTGGGAGCCCGAGTGAATATTTTGCAGAATATTTTGAAGCACACATTGTTAGCCTGTGCAGTTTAGGGGACCAGACTTCCCAGAATGGGGGGGGGGGGGGAGAGGGAGAGTTTCAGAAAAAGAACTTCATTTTTTGTGGGTTTGGGAAGTCTTTATCAGGAGGGCATATTCAAATTTAAAAAAAAAAAAGGCACAACAAGAAAAATAAAAGCAAGAAGCTCAGCTCAGTGGTGAGGGGGCTTGTCATGTATTAATTTTTCATTGCTGTGGAGAATTGTACATACATAATCACTTGATTGCAGTGGGAGTTAGCGAGCTCCTATGGTGTCATTTGCATAAATCTTGTTAAGTCAATGGCAGTTAATGAAGTACAAATGAGCCTGGAGAAGGTGACATGCAAATCGTGGGTGGCAGATGGGAGGTCTGGTTTTGGGATGGCAGCTGTGTACTCGCTCTTTCTTTTTTTTAATGTTTTTTTTTCTCTCCTGCCCCATCCCCCAGATTGGAGTGGAAATAAATACCTAAGAGCTGGCCTTGACTTTCTGCTTCCAGCCCTTCTTCTCGTTGCCCTCTGCACTTGATCACAGATGCTCAAATCATTATCTACTCCAAATATATAACCTTGGCTGTGCTTTTACCAAAAACTGCTCAAAGCAGATGTTTGGCAGGTTGGCGCAGCCCTGGGCTCAGCCAGGGAGGGGCTGCACCTCCTGAGCCCCCCAATTCCTGTGTCATTCAGGGATAACAAACTTGAAGCATGGATTAGAAATAAATGTTCTGGTGGTTAATGTTACATTGATGACACAGTGAAAAATTTGCCATCCATGACTTGCAAAGGTGAACGTCAGAATCCATTCCCTTCCCTCCATTTGCAAATGGCTGGATTAATGGAGAAAGGGGAATATCTTATTCAGGCTTTACTTTTAGGTGATACTTCAAGTGACCTTCTTTGCATGCCAGCTTGGCATATTTAAGTACATTAGAGTAATCTTAATGAAATTAGGTGGTTTTTTCTTTTACTGTGAAATAAAAATGGCAGATAATTTTAGGTCAGGGCATGGGGGTGGCATCACTGATCTGCTTTTCATGAAGAAGGGCTTGATTCTGGGTACACAAGCTGCAGTTTTTCCTTAAGGTGGGCATAAGTAAAACTGGAACTTCTCAATGTACATCTGAATTTGGTAAAAAAATACCATTAAACTTGGCAAAGATAACTATTTGAAAATGCTTTCAGCAGAAGTCAAACTTGGCCTAAAGCCTTGTCCCCTCTCAGTTCCCTGCGGGTGTAGGACAGTCCTTTCTCTGCCTCACTGGAGCTTCCCTGACCCCCTTTCTGGTCCTTGGAGCTCTGGTTGGGTGTTCACAGCCCCAGGAACACCATTCCTGTGTGGAATAACACCCAGTGCTGTGTTCCCTCAGCCCTTCCCACTGAGCCAGAGAGAACATCCTACCTGCAATGTATTTTCCCTTAAAATCCCCAGAGCTGTCTGTGCAGCTGTGGGAGTGTTTCAGCAGACAAGGCAGTGTCCTGGCAGTGGGTTTTGGAAAAGGGATCACCTGCCATGTCTGCTCAGTGAGAGTGATGTCCTTCCTCATCCTCAGCACCAGGAGAGCCCTGCAATGCCCCGGGCAAGTGTCGCATCCGAGACTCCTTGTCCCCATGAACAGTCCGTGCTCTTTGCAGCAGCTTTCCTGGCTGCAAATGTTTACTTGGAGCCTACCAAAAGAGAGAAAAAACAAGCAGTGATCTTAGCAGCTCTTCTGGCTGAATTCATTTGACTTGACAGGGTGAAAAAACCGATCTGGAAGAGCATGGTGGGCAGATGCTGCCACAGCCAGTAGTGCCAGGGCTCATCTCATGGCTTCCCTTTCCTGTCTGCATTCAAAATCAAGTTGTGTTTTGAAATAAAAATGCCTGATGCAGGTAAAGGCCAGAAGCATTTCAGAAGAAGGATGGCAGCAAACATCTGGAGGGCAGCCAGAGCCCAGGGTTTAATTGCTTTCACTATACCTGTGTCTTGCTGCACAGAACCCTCTGTTTCACTGGCAGAGCCAGCACACTGTGCTGCTGCTTCTGCTCCAAAACAGAGTCCCAGAGTAGTTTGGGTGGGAAAGAACTTTGAAGACCATCTTGTTCCTTCCCCTATCCCAGGGTGTGCTCCCAGCCCTGTCCAACCTGGCCTTGGACATTCCCAGGGCTGGGGCAGCCACAGCTTCGCTGGGCACCCTGTGCCAGGGCCTGCCCACCCTCCCAGCCAGGAATTCCTTCCCAGTATCCCTCCTAACCCTGCCCTCTGGCAGCTGAAAATCATTCCCACTTGTGCTGCCTCTCCAGGCACTCGTGAAAAATCCTTCTCCATCTTCCTTGTCGGCTCCTTCGTGTTCTGGAAGGGGCATCCACCACAAGCACTTCAGCTTTGTTTGTTTGCTCCCTGACACTCAGGTTTGTGGATGGTTGTTTGCAAGCACTGGTGTCTCCAGAGAGTGGCTTTCCCAAACTCGGAGGTGATGTGATTTACCAGGAACTGGCAGATGACATGGTTTGATTTATTTATCTCCAGCGTGAGGTGTAATTTCCTCTGTCACACGTCTGTCTAATCACAGTAATCAGTCTCCAGATCAGCTTGTGCAAACACCAGGCTATGGTTTGGAGCCAAATACTCTTAGTGCTGAAATCTTCTGTGTAATTCCTCTGCAGTTGTTTATAATCAGAACATACACATTTTGCTGTGCTTTTTTTAATTAGCTGATTACTAGTTATAAAATGTTTTGTACTCGCCATGGTTCTGTAAATTGTTAACTGGTCGCTACCAGTATAATTAAATATTTCAGAGCACTTGGCTGTGGTTGCATTGAACTGTGAAGAAATAATGTTATATAGCCAATCAAAAAGAGATACTTGTAAACTCATTTAAAGCGTCAGAGTGTGTTAGGACTATCATGGTGATGCTTATTGCAGGAGAAATTAAAGATACAGTTTTGTGCTAAGAGGCAATACAGAAATTAGTTCCTGAATTAGTTGTTAATTGATTTGGTAATTCCCTGGGGTCTGCATGCTCTTTTTTTCCTTTTTCATTGTTGCATTCAGTTAACAGTGACTATTCCCAGTGCACTTGAAATATTTTTTCCAATTAGATCAAATGTGCCCCTACATCAGAGGCACAGCCCCAGCTCCTGTACCTGCCTGGAATAATGTGGGATGTGACTGCCAGAGTGGGACTTTTTCCTGTGCTGGGTTTCAGAGACCATCCCAGGGAAAGCTGTGATCCTGAGATTTTGGAATAAAGCAGCATCAGGAGCTCCCTTGGACATCTGGAGCATTAACCCTTCCCTTGCCCTTGGATAAAGGTGTGCAGGGCAAGGGCACAGCCCCTCCTGGCACAGCAGGCAGGGCTGGGCACAACCTCAGCCCCTCTGACGGGGCAATTCTTCTTCTGGAATTCCTTCACTTCCTCTTCCTCCACTGGATCCTCCCATCTGCTCCCTCCTCTCTGGAGTCTGGTGGTTTCCATTCCTGAGATACCTGAGGATTGCAGGAGAAAGATGAAATTTGGGCCTCTTGCTCGTAAGGATCAAGTTTCTAATACATAGTTTTATATATATATAGTCTAATATATATTACAACTGGTCTCCTCATATTGTCAGAGTCCCTAAAATACGAGTTTTCTGTTTCACATCCTATAAAATGTCCTTATTTTACCTCTAAATACCTGAGACTGTCACACAGTGATAATCCCAGGCGTGCCAAGGCGAAGGTGAGCAGCCTCCAGCTGCTCCAGAGGTGCATGTAAAGATCCATAAATGATATTAATAACCTTTTCAGAGAAATGAACTTTCTATCACTTTTTGCCTTCCCATGCCTGGGACTTGGAGCCAACAGTTGCCTCTGGTCCTTGTTGTAGAAGGAAGCTGGTGGAGGTTTTTGGAGGAATTAACTGGATTCATTTGAGGGGGATTTGCTTCAAAGCTCTTCTCAGCTGGAAAATTTGCCTTTGTGGTACATTTCATATCATAGCAAGCACTCTGTTCTACTTCTTACTGAATTTTATTTAAGAATAAGTAAATGAAGTGTATTGAATTGGTTATTAGTGTTGTTTTTGGCAGGGGTCACAGTTTCAAAAATCATGTTCCATTTATTTGTGTGGCAGCCTTCAAAGTGGACAAAGGAGAGCAGTGCCTTGTAGGGCAGTGATGGAAGGTCATGGGGGCAAACAAAGATTAAATAAATAGGAAAATTTTCTGTTTCCTTATTGTTTTATATCCACATTAATGCCATAGGAGCTCACAGATGAGCTGAGATCCACCAAAACCTGCCCTGAGTAGCCTGTTCAGTGCCCACCACCCTCTGGGGCAAGAACCTTGTCCTGAGATCCAACCTGACCCTCTATGAGCTCCCAGAACTCCCTGCAGTCCATGGGGTGGGCAGTGGCTCAGACTGGCACAGGGGCAGATCTCCAGATCAGCTGGTGGGCAGGTCTGGGCGAGCAATACATGGCTTTCCCTCGTTTTGGTGAATGAGGTCTGGAATCACAGAATAGTTTGGCCTGGAAGGGGCTTTTGAGGCTCATGCAGACCAACCCTGTGGGTAAACAGGGACACCTTCCCCAGGCCAGGCTGCCCCCAGCCCTGCCCGGCTGGAGGGGCAGCTCGGTCAGGGGCAGGACAGTCCATGCCCATTCAGGGGCACAGCAGGGCAGTCCCTGGCGTGGCAGGGCAGTCCGAGCCCATTCAGGGGCACAGCAGGGCAGTCCCTGCCTGTTCAGGGGCACATCAGGACAGTCTGTGCCTGCTCAGGGGCACAGCAGGGCAGTCGCTGCCTGTTCAGGGGCACAGCAGGGCAGTCCCTGCCTGTTCAGGGGCACACCAGGACAGTCTGTGCCTGCTCAGGGGCACAGCAGGGCAGTCGCTGCCTGTTCAGGGGCACAGCAGGGCAGTCCCTGC
>JAOXXN010000102.1:869568-883015 GCA_026770055.1 Myrmophylax atrothorax
GGAGGAAGAGATAAGGGCATAAAGCCCTGGCAGAGAAGAGATGAGTAAATGTGCTCGTGAGGGAACTCAGCTTTGTGAGCTCTGTTTGGGACCTTCCTGCTGGTGAACTCCTCCATGTGGCTCAAACCAGACTCCAAACTGGTAGCAGAAAGCTCCAGACTTTGGGGATTAGTTGCAGTGGTGAGTGTAGAAGGGATTATCAAGCACATGGAAGGAAGGGAAAACCCTACGGTGGGTGCTCTCAGCAGGTGCAGGGCCAAAGTCTCATGAAAGCAGGTTAATAGTTCTGGTGTTTGTGGCACTCCCTGTCTGATGTTGGGTTTGGGTCTGTCTCCCCCTGCCAGGACTACATGCAGAACATTCACGGGAAGGAGATCGACCTGCTGAGAACCACTGTGAAGGTCCCTGGGAAGAGGCCGCCCCGGGCCACCTCTGCCTGTGCCCCCATTGCCAGCCCCAAAACCAATGGCCTCGCCAAGGACATGAGCAGCCTGCACATCGCGCCAAATTCAGGTGAGAGACACCTGGCTGGGGAAACCCACTCCCAGTGTCTGTGGGCAACTGTCACATGCAGCTGGGATGGGTGGTGTCTGTGATAACTGGGAGTGTCCCAGGCCAGCTGAGACAGGACTTGGAGCAATCTGGTCTAGTGAAAGGGGTCCCTGCCCATGGCAGGGCAGTTGGAACTGGGTGGTCTTTGAGGTCTCTTACAATCCAGTCTATTCTGTGATTCAGAAATCCACTCATGTGAGCCCTGTCTGCTGGTCTGTCCTCCACCAGAGATTCTGAGTCACCCTCAATGCCTCTCTTTGTGTATTTGTTACCTTATACTTGCCCAAGCCCTACATATGTGCTTGGAAATTAACAGACAGCAAGAACTGATCATCCATGAAGGGTAGTACTTAAAAAAACTGTATGATTTGAAAGGGCTCTTTATGGCTTCCTGGTGGGGTCCACAGCCCTTGTTTCTGCTTTTAGAAGGATTCATAATCTTGGACTTTTTAAGAGCAAGAGTCTTCTATAGAAAGCTGTTTTAATTTGTTTATGGAACTAGTTTATGGCTCCTTGAGAGCTCTAAACAAGGAAGTTTATTGTTCCCTGAAGTACTTGTCCATACAGCTGAGTGGATTTTAAAAAATTACATTAAGAGAAAATATTTGAGACAATTTATCTTGTGAAATGCACAGCTTACACAAAACTCATAATGGTCTAGTGGAAGTTCTGTTAGCATGTTTGGGATGGTGTCCATAAAGTGCCAAGTGCCTTTTGCATTTCTGATTCACACAGAGCCCTCCAGCAGCCCCTGCACACCCACTGCTGTCCCTGGGCAGCATCTGGGGCAGGAGCAGCCACGGGAAGGGGCTCAGTCACCTGGAAATCAGGAATCCTCCCTTGGGGGTGATGGTTATCTAAAGCTTCACAGGATCCCAGAGTGGTTTGGGTTGGAAGGGACCTTAGAGGTCATCTTGTTCCAGCCCCCAGTGCTTCAGGTAAAGGTGTAATTCCCTGTGTTTCTGCACCTGTATTAGGAGACGATTGTTTTATTCCTTCCAACTGGGAATGCTGCTGGTTGAGATGGATTTCTAAGGTGGTGCCACTGAGCAGACACCTCTGGAGGTTGCTATTTGATTTAGGTGGTGCAGAGAGTGCCTTTGTTTCTCACCATATTTCATAGTTTAGGGATGAAAAGTGCTGGACTGAGTCAATAACCCAGGGGTGAGATGTGTCAGTTGGAGATTTCTGCTTTGAAGCCACTTGAACACAGGTGGAAATTACTTGATTGCTCCAGAGAAGTATGTTTTTGAAAACATACTCAGAGATATGTGACAGAGTTTACAGCATGGAATGTTGCTGGTTTTGCACATGCTTGGATTGCCAGTGCAGAGCAGAGAGCCCTCCCTGGCAGTGCTGGGAGGGAGAACTGTCTGTGTGTCCTCCCAGCCTGAGGGCTGAGCGCACTGAGGGAGGGTCATCATTCCAGAAAGTGGGACTGCTGGAAAACAGCTCTGCTTTTACATAGTGCATTTCAGGGAACACTCTGGGAGTACCTGGAGCTTCTGTCCTGTCCTCTCTCTTGGCTTCTTCATGTTGCTAAGGAATACTGAAAGGCTTTGCTGCTGTTGGTGTCTGGTCAGTGTCTGCTGCTTGTTAGTGGATTAAAAGCAAACATTAAAAGGAACTATTCACCAGTAAAGTATATTGCTTTTAAAAGCAAAGAAATGACAATGACATTAAGAACTGTGGGACAGACTGAATGTGGGAAGTCCCTGCCAGCAGCTCAGCTCTGCACCAGGCCAGGTGTGCCTCCCAAAGCTCTCGTGGTCAGGTGAGAGTCAAGAGCTGCATTGCAGGGAGGGGTTTTACAATGTTAGGGGAGTATTAATATTGGAAGAAAAAGAGACTGTTCCAAGCTGTGCCTGGCTGGTTAATCTGAACCTTGCTGTGGTCAGATGTGTTTGTCACAGCTTCTATTGGATGGGACACCTGCAGGTGCTCAGTGCTCGGTTCTGGGGTGCCAGGAGAGTGTCTGATGTGGCTGCAGTTACCTGGTGTGCAGCTGAAACACCTGCAAATTATCCTTGCAGGCTGTGCTGCTGTCTCAGAGCTTTTCCTCAGTTGTTAGTCCTGGGAAAATGTCTTCAGCTTGCTTAAGGCTTTAAAACCGATCACAGGGCTGAACTTGTTACAGGTTTTTCATCAATCTGTGTAAGGGTGAGGTTTGGACAACACTGAAAGAATCAGCACTTGCTGTTTATTTTTTTTAGGCCTGTGAGTTCACAACATTGTCAGTGCTCCATGTTCCCTCTTCCCCAAAGCAGTCAAATAGTGCTTATATTAAATGATGTCTTCATTTAAAGACATGGACAGTCAGTTAAACAGTGTTTGCAGCTGCCCCTTAAGGATGGATTTCAGTGCCAACGTGGCCAGGAGATCTATGGATTAGATGCCTATTGGGTTGCCTAGAACTGACATGTTGTAAATTAATTTTTCACAAGTGCTCAGCAGATGGTTTCCTCTGGCTCTTAGTGGAATTTCTTGTAATTCAGTGTATCTCTTCCTTCTTCTCGTCCCCTTTCCTCTCTCAGGCCTCCTGGACCTCAGAGATCATTTGCATCAAACATGTTCTGGTTTTTCTTCCATGTGGTGAGGTTCTTTCCCAAGGTGCTTCCCATCATTCCTGTGGGCACAGTAGAAGGAATTGGGCTCATCAGGGGGATGTTGTGAATTCAGGAGGGGCAAACCCAGTTATTTGGCAATGCAAGTTGTAGCAGCTGAGCAGGAACTGCCAGGTTTGCTGTCAGGTTTAACTGACACGGAAGGAAAAGTTTAAAAGCCTGTCATTCCTAGCACATGGAATTTTGGTGTGCTTTGTGGCATTTCTGGTCTGAACACGATTGTTTTTCAGGTTTTAAAGACTTTGACAAACAGACATACAATAACCATCTGTCAGTGATGGCTGTCCCTGTCCATAAATGTTTCTACCCCAAACAAAGCAGGTGCGACTGGGAAATAATCATCTTCCCATCAAAAGCCAAGTTCCAGTCCTTGAGAATTTTCATTTCAGATATGTAAAACAATAAAGACCTTTCTGATAATCTATGAAGAAAAAAGTCTCAAGATCTTTACTCTTTCCTGCTGGGTTTCCCCTGGCACAAGGACTGGAAGAATCCTTCTCCCTTGGCATCAGGCCATAGTGGTGGAAGGCACACATGGACACAGTCATGGCAGGACAGTGACCAGGCTGGGAGAGAAACAGCAGGAGGAAAAAGGAGTTCTGTGCTCTGTCAGAAAGCAGAGAAATGACTGGAAGCTGAGGCTGCTCCTGCAGCTGCAGAGCCAGACACTGCTGGGAAAAGGTTCACTTTCAGTAGGAAATTGAGCTCTGGGCCTTCTTGGAGCTGCAGTCTGGGGTTTGTCCTGAAAGAGCTGGGATTCTGTGTGGCAGCTTCTCCCAGCAAGTACAGAGGGACAGGGAGTTGGTTTAGTTCTGTTACCTGTGTTATACATAGGCTTTAAATAACAGGTAGTTAACTGTGGCTTTAGGAAAGGTCCCTGTTCTTGTAAGCCAACCTTGTGGGGATCTGAGTTGGGGGAAATAGATGTTTATTCCCTTTAATCTAAGTTTGTGTTACTTTTCTGGTATCTTAAATCGAAGTTGACAAATGATGCTGAAGTAACTGAAATTTAAATTAAATTTCCATGACACTGAGCATCATTCTATTGATGCAGCTCAGTTGGAAGTCCTTCAGAAAAGGAGAACTCTTGGACTTGCTCAGTTCCAGCTCTCTACAGTAGCTGGGAGGGTAATGCAGCAGGGCCAGAGTCCTGTCTGTGCCTCTGGCCAGTCCCTTTCAGAACCTGACTCAGCCCTTGCTGACTTTGGAGCAGAAGTGGGTCCAGGTTTCATTTGCTCTGGAATTGGGTTGGATTTGACTTGGCTGACCTGAAGGTGAATCTGTTCCCGACATCCCTCCCAGGAGTCATTTCTTTCCTGTCCTCCCCCAGCAACCCAAAGCCTGAGCTGCAGCAAGAGCCACTGATGTAGAAAGTTCACATCTAAAAATAGCTTATGGTGTAGGGATAAATTGTTTCCTGATTAACACTTCATTTAAATAATTTGGTGCCATTAAATTTACTTACAGTAGTGACTGTACAGTATGTGAAGTATCCCAAAATGTGTGAGTTCCACAGCCCTCGTTAAGGGTGCTGGGGGTTGTTTTCTGCTAACTCTGTGTGACAGACACCTCAGATGCCACAGGAGCAGCAGTGTGAGTTTCTGCCTGTTGTTAATTGTGATCCTCTATCAAATCATTGGTGGGTTCTGTAGATCCACAATGACTTTTTTTTGTATTGGAGGACACTGTGAGGATTCAGATGTTACAGTCAGGCTGATGCTGAGTGAAAATGTTTATCCAGCCAAGAGCTCCAGTGCTAGACTGAGTCCTGAATTCCTGATCTGCTCTGCATTCTTTACTTGTGGGTGACTGAGGTTGTGTCCTGGGCAGTGTGGACTCCACAGAGCTGGATCTGGTGTGGTTCCCACAGCCTGGTGGCTGTTGGAGGTTGTTTGTCACTCATTTCAGTCTGATGAGGTGAGTGAGGTGATTGTACTTAACACGAAACATTTTCCGCACTTGGACTCGACTGTGGGTTTGATGGATTTGCCACAGACCACAAATGCAAGTTTGTGGCTTACTTTTGCCATTAATCACAGGAGTCAATTTTCCATTTGGTTGGGTTTGCTGTTGGTTCAGTGATATACAGCTGCTGCAAATGGAAGGAGAAGTTGTCAGTTTGCTCGTTTCTGAGGAAAAAAAAGCCCAATTTGAAGTGCATCCGAGATTTCCCTTTCATCCCACTAGAGGGGGATCCCTCAAGGTCATCCTCTCCCGTTCCTGTGGACTGGGCTTTGCCCTTTCCAGAACTAGAGCGCAATCAACTTTCACTGCAAGTGCCTTATATTCCTCAGTAATGTGGGGAAAGGAGCAGGGCATGTATTAGACTTAATAAAATAAATATTGGATAAAATAACTGCATTTGTTAAATATTGGAAATAAAAATGAGTTAGCTTAGATTTTCTTTTCAGGGAAAGAAGGGAAAAAGGAACTGTGTGAGGATCCTGTCCTGAGGTGGGCACGCAGTGCCCGTCCCCAGTGATGGGTGGGTGGGTGAAGGGTAGGAATGTGTCGTGGAGCTTTGGGAAGGTGCTTCTGGTTGGATGTGCAGACCTTTGCAGGGTTGCTCATTCTGCTCCCCCCAGAGATTTGCAGATATTAAAGCCATCGGGAGGGTTGGAGCTGATTTACCAAACGGGGAAAAAAATTCACAAATGTGTTTGGAGTACTGAACTGCCGTTGACATCGAAAGTCCCAACCATGCTGTTTTCCTCCACACTCCAGCAATCAGGACATCCAGCAAACCCATAAAAAACCAAACTAATAGCATGAATATTCAGTGACCTAGAATACTAATTATTGTCATGAATATTAATGTGATCGGACTTGCTTTTTCCTCTTCTCTTTCTCTCTGGCTCTCTTTCCTCCCCCCCTCTATTTTTTTTTTTTCCACTCAGCCGGCTCTAAAGATGGACCATAATGAGAGCATTTAAGAGAGAGAGCGCTCTCCGCCGTGACAGGGACCGGGGTAATAAGGAGAGCTTGATTAACGTGGTGCACTTGGGGGAGAGATGAGAAGATTCACGTGTGCCTGTTGTGGGGGAGGCAATGAGGCACCGGCGGCTGTGTTGCTGCTCCCTCAGATTAATGAGGCCTAAGAGTGCATTAGGAACAGTGACAAAGGTTTGATCTAATGGGCTCAGTCATTTTTCCTTTGAGTGACAGACGCACAGAAGTAATTGGCTGTGCAGAATGGCAGCTCATTGGCAGTACTTAAGGATACATTATCCCCGTTGTGTGGCCCGCAGAGGCTGTTTATCAAAACTGCTCACACTGCAGACATGCATTCACTTAGCTGCTGTTACAGTGGCAATAGCTATAAAAGGGAAAAAAGTCATCTCACATTCGGAGCTATTGTCTCTTCTGCGAAAATAAAGTTTCTTTGTTCCGTTTTCTAAGAGGCAGGAGGATACAGAGGATGCAGGGATGCCGAGGCAGTGGGATACAGGGATGCCAAGGCAGGAGGATGCAGGGATGCTGAGGCAGTGGGATACAGGGATACAGGGATGCCGAGGCAATGGGATACAGGGATGCCAAGGGGAGGAGACAGGGATGCTGAGGCAGGAGGATACAGGGATGCCGAGGCAGTGGGATACAGGGATGCCGAGGGGAGGATACAGGGATGCCAAGGCAGGAGGATACAGGGATGCTGAGGCAGTGGGATACAGGGATGCCGAGGGGAGGATACAGGGATGCCAAGGCAGTGGGATACAGGGATGCTGAGGCAGTGGTCCCTCCCCATCCTGGAGAGACTCTGGATGCAGCTCAGGGGAAGCTCCCAGAGTTGAGTCAGTTAATGCTGACAGTGCAGGTGAGACCCACCACTCCCTCTCCAGTTCCATGATGAGCAACTTCCACAGGCAGTCCAAGAGATTAGGAGGTGTTTTACATCCCTTGCCTAAGGACCCCACACGTGGGAGCAGCAGCAGCATGCCTGGGAAGGGTCTCATTCTGTGCTGTAATCTTTTGCCAAGTTCAGTTCCTAGTTCTCAACAGGAATCACATCCAAATAAGAGCAATACAAAGTAGACCATTTGCCCCTGTGAAACCCCCTCACCTCTGGGTCTTAAAGCAGGTAACCTCAGTCAGGACTTGCCCAGAAAGCCAAGCAAACCTTATTTATTACTGTTATTTGTTAAAACTACTGAAAAAGTGTAATATGCCTGCTAGGAAAGGAAAACACACTTTGATCCCAGCAGAACAAATAGTCGGGGATCTTGGGCAGGAGCCCGTGGTGAAGATCTTGGGCTTAACTTTCTTTTAGAAGAGATGTCTCCTCTGATGACTTAATTTTCCTCCACACTTGCTGCGTGGCTTTGGCATGCTCTGAGAATAATAGCTTTCCTCGTTATGTTCCCAGCACCACGTCCTTCACTGCCAGGATGTTTCTTGGCACTGCCTTGTTTGTTCATTAGTGCTGACCCCGCTTGGTTTGTGCGCTGCTAATCGAGCCCAGTTAGTGGGGATGGAGATGGAAGGGCTTCCTCTGTGAATAGCTGTTTATCCTCAGGAATTGTGTTCAGTAAATAGATGCTTCTGAAAAAAAAAATCTTACAAATCAGTAAAGCCCACAAGCAAGTTGTCTGCTGCAGTATTGAAAGTGATTGTCAGCTTGTGGAAGGAGAGTTTTAACACTGGAACCAGTGTGGTTTGGAAAGATTGAGGATCACAGAATGGTTTGGGTTGGAGGGGCCCTGAAGGATCACCTAGTTCCACCCCTCCCTCTCCCTCTTTCTTGTTCCATGTACAAGTTCAAGTCAGTTTAAATCCCTGATAAACACAGGGCAGGAAGCTGTGCTGCTTCCACACTGCCATCAGATTGAGGCAGAATCCATGGCAGTACCTCAGGGAATTCACCCACTCACAAACCTGGCTGTGGGAGCTGGGGCTCTCCAGCCCTGGTCCCACAGCTGCTGGTCTGAGAGCGTGGCCAGACAGTGCTCCTGAGCTGGGCACTGCCTCCCTTCCCATGGCCTGACCCTCCTCAGCTGCAGAGGAAAGCAGTGGGAAGGAGCTGCTCTCTGAGATTCCAGCTCAGCATGGAACTCCAGAGTGGGTGAGGAAAGGAGGATCCATCTGCAAAAGATGGATGCTGAGACAGCAAACTGATGGAACCCAGAAGAGCCATCCCCAGGTTTTCCTGCTCCCAAGGTTCATTCCTGTCAGTGAAGCAGAGGCAGAAGGTGCAGCTTGGGTGGTCAGACACTTGCAGGAAGGGTTTGTCCACTGGAAAGATTTCTGCACAACTCTGGGAATTAATTCCTGAGTGGGATGCAGAACTGAGGGCAGAGGAAGGGAATGCTTCCCATCTTTTTGCAGCCGGCAATGGAGCTCTTCCTTTCCCTTGCCACCCTCCTGCCTGAGGAGAGCTGTGGGAGCAGTGCTGGGTGTGGGCTGGGAACAGGCATCCCACAGCCAGGCTAACCTACTTGACAGAGCCTTTGCTGAATTAGAGGGCATTTCAAGAATAGGCACAATTCCTGCAACACAGATTGACCCAACATGATTTGAAACAATTAACCCTCTGATATCAAGAGTCAGGATTTCCTGACCCACAACTCTAATGTATTTTTCATTAGTTCTAACAGCTGGTGAGCACAGCCCTCTGGCCTTAAGAGGTTTATTTCCTTCTTTTTTTTTTTTTTTTTGAATTAAAACTCGTGAACATGAAGAGCTTGGCACAAATAAAGCATGGCCATGGCAATGGGGTGCAGTTTGTCTGATTCAGCCTCTGTGAAGCCTCTCTGCAGTTCTTGCATGCTGCTGCCTCATGGAAAAATACAGTTCTGCTTCACGACTCTCGTGGTGTCTGCTTGTCTCATAAATCTACGAGTGTGGTAGTTGCACTCAGGAGTAGAACTTCTGTAGCTGATTTGTTTGGGAGAAGCCACAGATGTTTCTGGAGCAGGATGCAAAGATCATTTTTCTGTTGAAGTCACTTGTATCTCCCTTCTTGGGGTCTGGTTGTGAATTATGTCTGTTCTGCATGTGTGGTTAGTGGGTGGTGGAGTTGGTGAAGGCTGGAAGTGCTAAGTGTTAAAGTAACCCATGCTGCCTAGTGTTGATTCACTGTATTATGAGGTTAAAAAGCAGCAAAAGAGGGATTGCTGACATGCTCCCACAGTGCTGTTCCCGTGCAGGGGCAGGGTGACTAAATCCCTGAGTGGTTTCTGTTTGTTGGGCAGTTACTGCGTGTGTGTAAAGGGCACATTTATATCAACCTCAATTGTATGTTACATTCCATTTTTTGTCACAGAGCTTTTGTCTTTTGGCTTTCACTGACCAGATCCACCCTTATCATCCTGTACTCTGTGTTGGTATAAATTTATGTTATTTTCATAACTACTCTAAGTATTGTCATCTGACCTTGCATTTTTGGTCTGTTGTTTTGGGAATCTGAAACAACTGTGTAGGAGGTGGCTGCCTTGTTTTTGGGGATGGAGACACTTCTGCCCCAGGCTGTGTGTTCTCTCAGCCTCTCATTCATTACCTCCGGACTCACTCAATTCCTCTTGTGCCCACTCCTCTTGTGCTTGCTCTGTGCAGTGATTTATACTGAACAAAGGGGGATACAAATTGGATTGTGCCTGAGCACACTCACTTCTCGTGGAGGCTCTTCTGCCGAGCGTTGGCCAATCCTGGAAATTACCTTGAGTCTTAATTTGGAAGGGTTTTGTAGAACTTAATTGTCTGAACGTTTTGTAAGCGTGATCATAACGGGGTGTTTTATAACATCAGAAAAGATAGTTTTAATAAAGCTGTCTAGAGCTAGAAAGAGGAACTCTTCCTTTGATGCTCCTTTGGTAGATGAAAACATTTTTGTTCAATAGGAGACCAGCATCTTTTTTTTTTTTCTCATTTGAGACAAGTTCTGGCAACATACTGATATTCATTCAAATATAAATGCCATATTCCCTTTGAAATGCAAATTGTTTAAAGAAAAATAGCATATGGTAGAGGTAAGTACCTTTTCAAATCAGCTCCCACACTTTAGGGATGTGAGTACAGCTAAAATTATTCTTTGGAAAGAATCTGGGGCCTTTGACACATTGAAGCTTGAACTAATCAAGGCTTCCCAGTAAGCATATACACATATCCATATCAAGGAAACAGTGCTGAGAATACATGGATTAGCATAGTAATTTAACTGCCCCCTGCTAATCAACTTAAGCAACCAGCTGATGCATTTAGGATGTGTCTGAAGAGGCAACTCTCAAAGCTCCAGAGTGGGCCAGGTAGCTGGCCAGGGGATGGGGTTAACGTGAAGGGGGGGTGTCTGTCTGTCTGTCTGTGGAGCATCTGATGTGTCATGAAAATACCCATCTCCCAGCACCTGGACAAGGTGGCATTTAATCCTGAGCCAGTGTTGCTGTGAGGGTAGCAGCAGGAGGGGCAGAGCTGAGCTGGGTGGCATCTCTGATAGTGAAGTGTTACATGATGGCAATTGGCACCTATTTGTGCTCACAGCCCACATCCTTGAGGAGGGTGAAGTGAAAGGAAAAATCTTCTTCGTTTGGCAGAATAAGTCACTTCTCGACAGGTTCGTGTCATAACGTGTGGTTGGAGTTTCATCAGATGGGGATTAAGGGGAAAGCAAAGCTTCTGGTGCTGACTCGGTGATGTGGAAGGCTTGATATTCTCCTTCTAAGGTTTTGCTTTTGCATCGTGGTTAGAAAGTGGAGATTGTTCAAAAGCTTTGTGGGCTGTGTGGAGGATGTCAGCACAGAAATATTGCTGCTCATGTTGTCTCTAAGCTGGACTAAATCTCAGGTTTCAGAGTCCATTTGGTCTCAAGCTCTGGCATTCACATCAGCCACTCCCTTCAATTTGGTGGATCATCAGAATAATTTATTAGTATTCATACTTTTTCTGGATTGTGAAAATCAGAGGAAAAAGTTATTTCAAAGTGACCATCAGCAGCATCGTGGAGGTTGATTTGGAAGGAGGTGTTTCTTTTAGGAGACCCCAAAATATGGGGACTATCAGCTCATGTTTCCATTTTCTGTTGTGGTTTTAAGATGCTGAGCTGTCATTAGATCCTCTGCTCTGGACTCTCATGCCTTGGGAGGTCCCAGCTTGGTTCCAAAATTTACCTTAGACTTTACATAATTAAACAAATTGGTTTTTCTGTCTGTATTTCTTGTCAGCACAGTAGAGATGTCACAGAGAAGTTCATGAGGCTAAGTAAGTCCATTGAAGGCACAGATACTGAGATGGATCCATGCTAAGGACTAAGGATGATGAGATTTAGTCTTGGGAAAGGGGAGGAGAGAAAGGGACAATTATGCCAACTCTAATAAACACAAAGTAGTTCACTAAGCTCTGCTGTCTTCCCAAAGGCTGCTCTGGGAACAGACATAATGATAGAACTGGGAGTCAGGAGATCTGGGTTTTATTTTCAAGTCTGCCACAATCTTCTTTTGTGGCCCTGGGTCATTTAACCTCTGAAAAATGGGGGAAATGATAGCAGATAATTAACAACCTCACAGGAGCATTGAAAATTAATTCATTAATTTTTCTGAACTCATCAGTAGAAGGTGCAATGGAAATGCAAAGTGTGAGGGTATGTTATAAAATTGTGTCTGTTCCTTTCCCTCTCCATGTTTTTTTTTTTTAAGAGTATTTTTCAATCCACAGAAGACCTGTGGGGCACCTTTTGGGAGCCTGCCACGAGGAAGGAACGAGCACTGTAAATTTTTTGTAGCCTTTTATAGTATGCAAGACTTGTGCTGGGAATGGAGTAAAGTGTGCTCAGAACCCAAAACTGAAGAGCAGACTTTGGCCAATAGCAAGCTGTGAGCAAGACCATCAGGAACCTGAGTTTTAATTGTTTCTGCTTTAAAATTTATTGAACCAGATCACTCTCATCCTGGTTGATGGTGAAAAACCTGACCCTGTCACTCCCCCTCACACACACCTCCTTGCATTTAATGTCCTGCACCTCAGTGATGGTGAAAACACGGAATTATATCCAGCATTTCATGGGCAAAGGCTGTTCTTTGTGTCTCCCTTTTGTGTCACTTTCAGGTGGAGCTGTGATGGGTGAGTTGCTGTGGGACAGACACAGGAACAAGACCTGCAGTCAGTCCAGTGTGTGCTTGGGGTCACAATACTGTTTTAGGATGGAAAGCCCAAATAAGTTTGTGCTTGGTCTCACAATACTGGGGCTCATTTTCTCCCCATCACTGTGTTCTTGGCTTTGTGTGCGGACAGATTTGTGTGGGAAATCATTTAGAGGTAGCTTCTTTTAAACTCTGAGTTGGCTTAGTTGTCCCACCTCAGTTGCTTGTATGAAAAGAGGTTTTCAGGAATAAACTGAATTTCTGTGCACGGTCTCTTTTTCCAACACATGGAGAAGCTCTGCAGAATATGCCTGGTGGCAGGGTGGTGGAAGATGGTGAGTTCAGTGCACAGCAGGAGGTGAAATGGTGAAAATGTAGGCCCTTGAGAGGCTCTCAGGTGGATCTGAGCTGCTGAGCTTTGTGGTGCCCCAAAGCTCTCAGGTGGATCTGAGCTGCTGAGCTCTGTGGTGCCCCAAAGCTCTCAGGTGGATCTGAGCTGCTGAGCTCTGTGGTGCCCCAAAGCTGTGCCCACGGGTGATGTGGTGGTGCCTCAGGGAGGGGTTTGTGCCGGTGGCAGAGGGAGCCTCTGTGCTGATCCTGCCCCCATCCTCATGCCAAGTCGGTGCTGTGCTCTCTATTGACACGCTTTGTTTTCCGTTTGTGCCCAGGGAACGTGACTGCTAGCACCTCTGTGTCTCAGATGGCCAGTGGCATCAGTCTGGTGTCCTTCAACAGCCGCCCCGACGGGTTGCACCAGCGCTCCTACTCGGTCTCCAGTGCCGATCAGTGGAGCGAGGCCACGGTCATTGCCAACTCGGGCATTAGCAGTGGTAAGAACCTGGAGCTGGGGGGTGTGTGCTGTGGGGTAAAGGGGGAGCTGGTGCTTGGCTTTGTTTCCAGAGGGAACAATGAAACTGCAGCCTGGGGCTGGTCCTGATGCGCTGCTGGGTGTCAGACTTGGAGCACGTGAGGGAGGAAGAGACATGAGATAAAAGAGAATGGATCGATACAACACTTTTCTTTTTTTTTTTTTAACAAGGCCATGGAGTTACAGGGCAAGGGGGGAAAGCTTTAAGCTGCCAGAAGGCAGGATTAGATGGGATATTGGGAAGGAATCCTTCCTTGTGAGGGGGGGCAGGCCCTGGCACAGGTTGGGCAGAGCAGCTGTGGCTGCCCCATCCCTGGGAGTGTCCCAGGCCAGGTTGGACA
>JAOXXN010000102.1:891894-906721 GCA_026770055.1 Myrmophylax atrothorax
CTGACTGTGGGGGGACACCTGGAGCTCAGAGTGACCCCAACCTGCTGACTGTGGGGGGACACCTGGAGCTCAGAGCCTGACCTGCTGACTGTGGGGGGACACCTGGAGCTCAGAGCCCTGACCTGCTGACTGTGGGGGGACACCTGGAGCTCAGAGCCCAACCTGCTGACTGTGGGGGGACACCTGGAGCTCAGAGTGACCCCAACCTGCTGACTGTGGGGGGACACCTGGAGCTCAGAGCCCAACCTGGCCCAGGGGGAGCTGCAGCTCCTTTGGGTCTGGGTCCCAGCTCAGCTCCTGCTCCCTCCAGCCTGGCTGTGCCACCCATGGCCCAGGGCATCCCACAAGGGGCTGTTCTGCTGCTGGGTTTGGGAGAGCAAAACAAGCCCTGGTTTGGGTTGTGTAACCCCTCAGAAGGGCTGGCAGCAGCCAGAGAGGGCTTGATTAAATTGGGAAATTAAAGAAAAAGTTTGGCAATGGTAGTTGTGCCACCTGACACCCACAAAGGGCACCAAAGACAGAGCTTTATGTTTTAAGAGCTTTACTTTTCAGCTTTAGATTTCTGCAATAGGAAAATGTTTGATACTGCCTTTGATTAAGAGTGTTCTTGGTGTTGCTTCCCTTACTTCTTTTCCTTCCTGACACTGGTGCTTGTGGCATGCATTACCAGGAAAGCCTTAGCTTTTTCCTGCCTAGCATGGTGCAATTAGCAGCCAATTTGCTATACAGCAATTATTCAGCCTTAATTGGAAAATGTTAATAGTAAAGTCTCTTGGTTTTTTTGGGTTGTTTTTTTACTCCAAAACACTGATGTTCAGGCTTTTTGCTGCAGTCTCGTGGACTGACAGTGGAGAGTTTCCTAACCTCTTCTCAATTACTGAGTGGGTTTGATGCTTGAAGTTATCCACAGGTTACACAGACTGAAGGTTAAAGTACAGGAGTAGAGACAAGACGTCTCTCTGGCTCTGAGCATCGCTTTGAAGAGAGTCAGTTCTTCCTCTCTGTCTTACTTTGCCTATCTTGAAACACAAGGTAAATATTTTAGTAGGAAGTGATTCAGTAAGCCGTGGGGTCATTATTTTCCGAGTGCCTCGAGACCTCAAGGCTCTATTTCAAAGCAAAATGTCGTTAAATGAGGATTTTTTAATGCAATTAGAAGGCAATGCTGAGGGTTAGCTGAGGGCGGAGCTCTGCCCTCTCTGTGTAATTGAGGTGAATTTATTATGCACACTGTTTTGTCCAGGGATATAAATAGGATTTGTCACACACTGTTGTGTGCACTTGACTGTGGTGCAGCTTGTTCACCCCAGGTGTGCCCCCAGTGTCTGCTTTGCTCACACCCACTGGTGGCAGTGCAGGGGACACCAGAACAGTCACAGCCCCCAATGTCTGCTTGGCTCACACCCACGGGTGGCAGTGCAGGGAACACCAGAACAGTCACAGCCCCCAGTGTCTGCCTGCTCACACCCACGGGTGGCAGTGCAGGGGACACCAGAACAGTCACAGCCCCCAGTGTCTGCCTGCTCACACCCACCAGTGGCAGTGCAGGGGACACCAGAACAGTCACAGCCTCTCCACAGAGCTGCTGCTGCCCAGTGGGAATGTTCTGACAGGAGGGTTAGGGGTGTCCCTTGTGCATCCAGGCTGCTCATCTGCTCAGCAGGAGCCATGGAGTTCAGTTTGCCCTGGGACCTGGTGGCATCTTGCAGCATCCCAGGCTTGCATCTCCTCCTGGTTTGTTGTCCTTAGTGTCCAAACAGGTTGTCAGGTTTGAGCTTTCCCCAGGGCAGGTTCACATGCAGCACAAAGGACACAAAGGTGCGTCTGTGGAACAGGGAACAAGATAAATTAGCGAACTGTGTTCACTCAGGGAGTGGTTTATGTCATCTCTGCCCCGACCCAAACCTGCTGTACGCAAGATGTGCAGAGGGGGAATGAACATCTCGTTCCCAGTTCCTGTTCTGAGGGTGCAGGTCCTCTGAAATACAGTCTTTGCTTTGCTTGTCACCACCTTGGCAACAACAGGAGGGTTACTGAGGAGTAGATGTGCTGTCCTCTGCCTATGTCAGCTGGTACATTCCTCCTGGATACAGGGAGCCTGCTTGAGAAGGGGGCTGTGCAAGGGAGTTAGCAGGGCATGGTTGTTTTTTTCTTGCCAGTAATCCTTCGAGTTCCACAGAGCAGGATGCTGCTTTTCCAGTGCTGTGATGTGTTGCTTCTTAGGAGGGAAAATGTACTTTTGTGGGGGTTTTTTAAACACTATATTGCATTTTTGCTTTGACACTTCCTTTGTGATTCCCAAACATTACCTGTGGATAGGGAATGAGCTGGAGGTAACTTTGTGTTTCCTTTAGATAAGGGGGATTGTAACGAGGATCTTACTGTCTACAAAATTATGGAAGCCTTCCCATATCTGTGCCTGACCATCATGAGACCGAGTTTCTGTCCCCAGCCTGTGGCTGCTGTCCCTCCCTTGTCACACAGTGATGAGGCTGCAGGGTGGGAGCGATGCTGTCAGCCCAGACAGCCTCGAAGTGCAGTGCCAGACCCCCAAAAGCAGGGAGATCCCTTTTTTTTTTCCCTTTTTTAGGCAGGAAGAAAGCTTTGTTTTTCTTATTTAATTGAAATTGCTCTGAGAGGGAAGGAGGCAGCGACTGGGGCGCTCATTGGGGCTGTCTGTGGAGGACAGGGCAGCTCTGTGATTTACAGGCTCAGGGCTGGAAGGATGGTGGATGCTGTGGAAGGGAGCGCTCCCGAGGCTCTTTGCTCTCCATCCCCCAGTCCTGCTCAGAGCTCCCTTTAATTTGGTCAGTGCAGCAGGTTCATTTGCAGCCGTCACCAGCCTGAGTGTCCGAGCTGAGTCAGCGACGACCGGATGTGCCCAGTTCCTGCTGGTGGTGTGAGCTCTGTGTGCCTGACAAATACCTGCCTCTCTTGTTCTGTCCTGGAGGCTGGAATCCCCTGCCACCCCCTCTGCCCCACTCCAGAGTGGCTGTTACATCCTGAGAGTTGTGCCAAGCTGCAGTTGTGATGGGGTTTTAATGCCAGTCCTGTGCCTGACTCCAGCCCTCCGCAGTCATTGTGCCACTGCAGCATGCCTTTAACTTGGGGCTGAGGCAGAGGAGGAAGATAAAGAACTTGATAGAACATTTATGGTAATAGCTGTAAAGGGAAGCTGGAGAGCAGTGGATTTCACAGCCAGAAAAATCTCAGCTCGGGGAAATGGGTCTGAAATACAACTACAGATGGTTTTAGTCTCTTGCTTCCCCTGTTTAAATAAAAGGATTGCTTTTCTCACCTTTATTTAAAACACATGTGTGGAAGATGAAAGTGTCCAGCTATTTTTTTATTATTCAGTCCACCAGCTACCGACATCTTTGCCTTATTTCATTTCAACACTAATGGCATAGTGAAAGTTCTGAAACACCCTCTTTGGATCCAGCCTTCCTTGGGTTGCAGCAAAGATTCCTGCTGCAGGCAGAGCTGTTGCTGTTGTTTTCGTCATCAGCACTTTCTTTCTCCTCTTGAACCTGGTGCTATTAATTGTGTTGCTGCTTCTGCTCTTTAATTGATCCCATTCACCGCTCCCGCTTTTGTAATGTCTGACTTCGTGTCACTTCGGCAAATCAAAACCCCAAATTAATCAATCTCCAGCCACTTGAGAATAAGGCCATGTTGGGGAGCTGGGCTTGACAAAAAAGTCTAATTTCACTTTGAAAGCCTGTTGGAAAATTTTAACAAGAAGATGCAAGAAAAATGTAAACCAGATCAAGCTCGACTTTGGTCTGTGCAGAATAGCGTCACCTGTTGAGTTTGTTTCAAGTTTTTGTAAATAGGTGATTTGACAAAAATATGAAATAAATCAAAAGACACAAAGATAGAAGGGGTCAGAATATGCTTGGTTCCGCTGCAGATGGTTACACAGGAGAGAGGGTTGTGTCTGTGTGAGAGAGAATAGGAACCGTGGGCCAGTGACGATGCTCCGCTCTGGGACTTTTGTGTCCAGCCTTTGTGCTGTGCTATTCCCGGACCTTGCATGTTGTCTCTTTTCCTGCTTTTTGCACCCCCAGCTTCTTTCCCCTGGCCTGGGGTGCTCATACTGGTTTGTTACCCCTCCTTTCTTTGGCCTCCTTGGTTCTGTGTTGGCATCCTCTGCAGCTCTGCTGGGCAAATGGGAAGGAGAAATGGCTTCAAATCTCATCTCGAATGGGCTTGGAGCAGATGCTTGGGAATTTGGGATGTGAGTTAGTTGTCACTCTGTGCCAGGGCACTGAGGAAGCACAAGCTGGGTTTGCATTGGGTTTGAGGTAGGTGAGGGTTGGGGTTGTTCAGCCTGGAGAGGAGAAGGCTCCGGGGAGACCTTAGAACACCATGCAGTGCCTAAGGAGGATCCAGGAGAGCCAGAGGGGGACTTTGGGCAAGAGTCTGCAGTGACAGGACAAGGGGGAATAGGTTCTCACTGCCAGAGGGCAGGGTTAGATGGGATATTGGGAAGGAATCCTTCCCTGTGAGGGGGGGCAGGCCCTGGCCACAGGTTGGGCAGAGCAGCTGTGGCTGCCCCATCCCTGGGAGTGTCCAAGGCCAGGCTGGATGGGGCTTGGAGCAGCCTGGGCTGGCGGGAGGTGTCCCTGCCCATGGCAGGGATGGGATGAGATGAGCATTAAGGTCCCTTCCAACCCAACCCAGTCCATTCTGGGATTGTGTGACATGGCCTATGTCAGCTCTCCCTTGCAGCTGAAGGAGTTATAACAGTGCTGGAGAGGGCAGGGAGGGGAGGAAGGCTCCCTGGCTGCTGGGAGGGAGAGGGCATGGGCCTCTCTAGCTCGCTCCTGCAGGTCACAGACAGCAGCAGGCGTGGGCTGGAACAGGAGGATGCTCCGTTTGGAGGAGAAGACGTATTTTAGGCAGGTGTTGTCACTTTGAAATGTGGCCCAGCAGTTGCAGAGCTGAGGATGTGCCGGTCAGGACAACCCCAGCTCCATGGCAAGGGGAGAGTTTTGTCCTTAATGTCACATAATAGAGCTCTGCACCCTGCAAATTATGACCATCATCAAGGGAAGCTGTGCCCGTACAGTCCATCAAAAGCCTCAGAGCTAATGATGGGCTGGGCAGATAATCGGGGGAGAGTTAATTGTAAGGTTCGATATGGCATCTTGTCAGCAGAGATAAGTTGTCACGTTTTCCACTTGAGCTGAAACTAAATGATTGTAAAATAAGTTATGAGTGTCCTTGGGCCTGTCTGCCAGAATGATGGCTAAGAATACATTCCTGGCCCATCAGTCTCAAGCAGCCCGCTTGATATTTATGCGAGCTGAATGTTATTTTATTCCCCCTCTAGTCATGCTTGTCAGCTTCCCGAGTGAAAAGTGAAACTGCTGCTTTGACTCATACTTCAAGTATTGAAGCTCGGAGAGGCTGCAGATTGTTATTATTATTACTAGTATTATATATTTTTTTGGGTGTGTGTTGAACATTGATGCCCGATTGGGAAGAACTAATGGCTGACATTGAGCGTGCGGGATGGCTGGAAAACAGCCCATCCCAGCCCAGTGGAATGTGGCTTATGAGTTCCAGTGCCTCTGTCAAAGCTGGTTGAGATGGGGAGTAATGAGGCGCTTGCTTTTTTAATTTGCCGTGCCTTTTCCTTGCCTTTTTTTTTTCCCCTTCTTTTCCCCCCCTGTATTTTATAGTGGCGGCAGTGGCCGTCTGTTCTCAGGCGTGGTAATTGATACCAAATAAAATGCATTATTTGTATTCAGTCAGGAGGATGGAATTGCATTCAGTGGGCTGAAGCCTGAACTCATTTACAGTTTCCCCAAGCCCGGGCTTTCAGAAGCCCTCTTTTCAATTTGAAGAATACCTTGTCAGGCAAGAGAAGGAGTGGGAAATGGGAGAGCTCAGCGTGGCAGCCCAGCAACTTGTGATTGCTCATATTTTAACCCAGGGGGATGCTAAATAACTCCCATCTCCCAGGGTGGTGGTGGAACGTGGGGATCGGGCAGGGATGCACTGCGGGGACAGGGCAGGGATGCAGCAGCACTGTGGGGACTAGGTAGGGATGCAGTGGCACTGTGAGGACTGGGCAGGGATGCAGGCAGGGATGCAGCAGCACTGTGGGCACCAGGCAGGGATGCAGGCAGGGATGCAGCAGCACTGTGGGCTGGACACTGTTGACAAGCACCTGGTGTGTCCCTCCTGGTTGAGGAGGAGGCAGAGCTCCAGGCTCTCACTGCTGGTGGAGGGGGGGCAGAGCTCCAGGCTCTCACTGCTGGTGGAGGGGGGACAGAGCTCCAGGCTCTCACAGCAGCACTGTCTGACCCAAGGACAGAGGGTTATTACCTGGCAGGGGCTGTGCTGAAGAGGAGGCACCAGAGCAGGTTAATCCCGCAGCTCTCAGCGCCAGCCATCAGACCGCCCGGCCCTCGTTTGTCAGAGCTCACGAGCAGGGTTTGTTGGGGGAATTTATAGCCCAAGGATGAGCCAGAGGCACAGGCAGCACATGGAGCTGCTGAACGCTGTTGGACAGGATGGATTCCGTGGGGTTGCATCAGGGTTGTGGTTTCCTCACTGTTTCAGGGGTCCGGGGCATCGTGGTTGGTGCTGCAGCTGCTTGAGGTGATGGACACAGATGGGCTTAATTCTTTCTAAAGTGGAAGATGAGATTTGAACCATGGAATCACAACATGGTTTGGGCTGGAGGGGACGTTAAAGCTCATCTCCTTCCACCCCCCTGCCATGGGCAGGGACACCTCCCACTATCCCAGGGTGCTCCAAGCCCTGTCCAACGTGGCCTGGGACACTCCTGGGGATGGGGCAGCCACAGCTGCTCTGCCCAACCTGTGCCAGGGCCTCAGCACTGATGAAGATATGGATTAGCCCTGGTCCCAGTGTGGGTGCCCGAGGGACACTACTCATCACTGACAGCCATCAGGACTCTGAGAAACTGTGTTAGATGTGAGCAAACTTTCCTGGCTGGTGTGCTCTGGTATCTGTCCTTGGTATGTAGGAGTTTTCTGGACTTTCACAAGCAGATGGAATCAATGAGATGCCTTTTGGTGCCCCATGGCAGACCTTGGTGCCACAGCCAGGTCCCTTCCTCAGGATCTTGGCTCAACAGATTTTCACATCATTGCTGCAAAGAAAAGTGTTTTGTGGTTTGGGGTTTTTTTTCCCCTTCTTTTTAATATCAGTGTAGGAAATCTTCAGAGTCAAACTGGGGGTCAGTATTTAGGACTGGCAGTAACCCCATTGCATCCATACTTGTCTGGCATCCTCTTGCATCCCCTCTCCTTTCTGTATCAAGGAGACAGTGGGATCTGTCCCCCCTTGGCCAAGAGCATATGGAGCTCTGTCCTGGATTCTCATCAGGGTTTGCATTGTCATGGGGACAGCAAACACTCCAGGAGAGCCCCTGTCACCATTTATGGGCCAAATCCTTAAAATCTGCTATACAGATATACAATAAACACATTCCCATGATTCCCTAATACCTGAGGACTGGCTGCAATTTAGTGGACATAGGGAAAAGAGTAACTATAAGGATTAATGTTTGATTAGGTCTCTGTTGCCAGGCAATTAGCTGCATAATTTATCTCCCACTAATAACTTACAGCACAACTGTGCTTAGGGGGTAATTAGTAAATAAACTTTATTAGGAGAGAAAAAAATAAAACAAGAAAGGTTTTTTTGTCAAATAGGCAACTATGTGGGAATTTAACTGCACAAAAAGAAAGCTGCTTTTTAAATAATCTTTGTCTTGATACTTTTCTGACATACTAATTAATCTTAAGTGAAATGCTGATATGGCACATAAGCTTTTGATTAAGGATTTTTGTTCTTTTCCCTATGTCCATGATTCTGAAACCCGTCAACAAGTATTTAACCCCAAGGGCAAGTATGGGAATATATTTACTGAATATCTGTATAAATTTTAAGGATCTGACCCATAAATGCTTTCCTGGACTTGCACTAAAGTGAAATACAGTATTTAACCAAGATTCTGGAAATTACTTCACTATCCTTAATAACAAACACTTTCCTGGAAGTGTAGGGTTGATGTGAGGTTCTCTAATTAAAATCAAAACCAAACCAGTAATTAAACAAAAACCATATTACCAACCTTGGGTGGAAATCCTGGATTAAGTTTACTGGAGTATTTACTGTGTGAAGGGACCCATTTGGAGAATTGTCAAGTACATCTTCGTTTCCTGAACTTGTGTTAAACTTGGCTGTTTGATGTTTCTTGATTGAAAACAAAGAGAAGCTGTTTGTGTGTAACAACCATTCCACGGGCCAGGGAGGGGCCTGTGAGAGGGAGGTGTCACCTGCCTCTAACTCTGATTTCGTTGAGTGAATGAGTGAACAAATGGCTGGGAGAGGGGAGGAAATTACTCTGATTAGTTCTTAAAAATTGTTGGATGTTTGGCTACCAGAGCTGAAACAGCAGGAAAGTGAACCTGCTGAGCATGGGGTTGTTTCCTTTCACTGAGAGCAGGGAGGGAGTGACCCATTGTCACAGTCACCACCTGTGCCAGGTGTGCCTTGGGCAGTGTTTGCCCACGCTCTCTGCCATCAGCTCCTTTCTGGTGTGTCTGATATTAGAATCATAGAATCAGTTGGGTTGGAAGAGACCTCTGAGATCATCAAGTCCAACCCTTAATCCAACCTCACTTTGATTGCCAGATCATGGCACTGAGTGCCATATCCAGTCTTACCTTAAAAACCTCCAGGGATGGGGAATCCACCCCCTCTCTGGGCAGCCCATTCCAATGCCTGAGCACTCTCTCTGTAAAACTTAAGCAATGCTTTGATATCACTGGTCATACACGTTTATTCCAGTAAATTGTCAAGTATTTTAATTGTTAATTTCAAATCAGAATTTGATCTTAGCCTTCCATAACAGAGAGGACTGCCACAAAGAGAGATGAAGATTTTTAAATAATAGGTAAAGCACCACAAACCTCTGTTAGGTACAGCACTTGTGAGGCAGAAGGACCAAAGAACAGAGAATCCAGGGATGGACTAAGGCTGCTTTCCCCAAGCTTTGCATGATCTAAACAAATGGCTCTTAGTTTCTCAACTGTAGTGTTATCTGCAATAAAAACACAACTTGTAAGCATTTTGTAACAGAACCACTCCACAACAAGCCACCACTGCTTACAATAATAAATTTGAAAAATTTTACGTGCATCAGAACAGTTGCAAAAAGTTAGAGACAGAATCGGACTATGAAGTGTTCCACAATGGCTGTTACAGTCAAAAGTGATCCTGCCAAAGCAGTGCTACAAAATCACTTCAGAAATACAGAATTCAGAATTCTCCCATTTTCACTGCACTGTGGAAATGAACCCCAGTCTCAGCTGCAAACTGCAAGCTATGCAACCTGATATAGCAGACATGAAATAACTATTTGGGAGATCATTTCCAGTCCTAATTAGAATAACAGTTATGAATTACAGTATCAATAAATTACTAGACTATAGAAAGAACTCCCCTACCTTCATTTTTCTGTAACAGGTGAGAAATTATGATACAGGAGATTATAAGATTAAAAAAAGGATACAATCAGGTTTTACCTGGTGGCATGAGCTTCATAAGAACACGAGCTCCATCTCTAAGGGGTGGCATATTTAGGCTACTGCCCAAGTCTGCAACTTGCCAAAGAAAAGAGATGTATCGAGGATGCAGTGACATGATCTTAAAATAAGCAAATTTAAAAAAAAAAAAAATTAAAATTGGTAGTTAAAGACAAAGTGTAAGAAAAAAATTGTGTTTAAACTGCTAATTTCAGAATAAGCTTACCACTCCAGGCAAACAGCTTTCCACTTCTGGATTTGGACCATCGCTGTAGTGATTGCCATGGTTGCCCGGGGAACCAGTTGAAGAGTCAGAAGAACTATCTGGACTTGAGGGCATATTAGAATTTATCTGTGTGAGCTTAGCCGTAATTAGCTGGAAAACACAATCATAGTTTTAACACCATGCATAAATTAAGATTCTTTACTCAATAAGCCTCTGATATAATGTGAATGGCACAATATAAGGAGCAAGAACAGAACTATTTCCCAAGAAATGGTGAAATAAGTGATCCCACACATGGGACTTTTCAAGCATTTACAAAAGGGAAGCAACACCTGAACTGATGCAAATAATCAGCCTGCAACACTTACCGTCTTGTCTTTGAGGTTCAGCTGTCCAATTAGTTTTCTGTCATCTGCAGGGTCCACCAGCTCACCCCCAATGAACAGCTCCACTTTTGTGTGGGCACTGTTGGCTTTGATGCGGTTGAGGATGCAGCGCCGCACTTGGCCAATGGTGTCGTTTGTGTGAGACCAAATATCCAAATCCTCCACCTGTCGGCCTTGGTTTGGAAAACGAACTACCAGGGTGATATGTTTGCCACGGAAAGCTCTAAAAATAAACAAACCAGAAGAGTTACTTTTGCCCCCATGAAGTAAATTCTTTCCCTGCTGAATTTGTGTTGCAGGTATTTCAATACCAAATCTCCGTGTATGGTGACATTCTCCAGCAGGAGACTCTGTGAAGGCCCCAGCAAATGTAACCAACACACACAGGACCTTTCAAGGA
Organism: Myrmophylax atrothorax; assembly: GCA_026770055.1. NCBI lineage: Eukaryota > Metazoa > Chordata > Aves > Passeriformes > Thamnophilidae > Myrmophylax > Myrmophylax atrothorax. Next base: position 902,482 of record JAOXXN010000102.1, read on the forward strand.
GTCACACTCAGCACAAGTCTATTCATCATATGGTTGAACTTACAGTCAGGTTAAGGAACATCAGCAGAAATTTTAGAATTCTCTTAAGAAGTTTTACATCTTTTCTCTGACTTGTAACTTCCTGATCAAAATGTGCAAAGATCAGTCAGACTGGCAATGATGTTTTGCTCTTTTAGCAAAGCAACTCCACTTTAAATGCACCAAGATCAGAAAAAGCCTTCAGGTCACCAAGCCTTAATGCCTTCTGTCAAAAACTGTTACAAGTTTTACACTAGAATTCCAATTTTTAAAATCACAGCTCCTTTAAAAAAATTTAAAGGGGTCAAAAAAGGAAGAAACAGTTTCACATTAGCAGTGATCACACTTCCCACAATGGCAGAGAGCTCATTAGCAAAGATGTGCCCAGATAAGCCCAACAAACTAATCCCATGCAACAAAAGGAAGAAACTCCTCAAAAAGCTCGTTGCTAACAAGGCCTGTGAAAGATCAGTCTGATCAAACAAGCAGCTCATATGAAAAAAGATGCACCCACAACGAACAAGAGAACTTCGTTAGGACTAATCAATCAATCAACAAATACAATAAAAACCTGTAGCAACACTGCAAATTACTGACACATCATGAAGAAACAGCAAAGGGCATTTAAAATAAGGGATGACAAACCCCCACCATGACTAAAAATATTTTGGTTTTATCATAAATCCATAGCAATTGCAGTGTATTCCTGATGTACTTTTGAGGCCTCCTTCCCACAGAAAGCAACTATTAACAGTCGTATATTTAAATAGTTTTCTATTCTGCTTTTTTTTCACCTCTCAGGAAATAAAGTATTTTCTTTATGAAAACATCTACATAACATTGGATTTAAATATTGCTTTTTCTTTATACCAAAACAAAGCTAAGGAAGAAACAGGTAGGATTCAAGCTAAGTTTTCACTCAAGGACAAGTATAAAAAGAATGAAGGTATACAGAAGATAAATATACTTCAAAGTACTGTTCTTCCTTCTCTTAGGAGGAACATAAACACAGTATTTCACTTAGAGATAATACTAAATTTATACTTGCAAAGTAAGATTAAGATCTCTGTAAACAACTCTGGAAGATGAAAATATACATTAACAATAGGGCTATGGAAAGCAAAGCTTTAACCATGCTAATAACATATAGAATGGTAGGTATTGCTTTTAAGTAATTGTCTGAAAAAAAGAACTATATCCAAAACAATCAAGCCTCAAGGTACATTGTGCTGGTTACAGAAAACACCACCAGCATAGCAGCTTTATTTTCAGGTCTGCTGTCCCTTTCATATATACTTGTATTTGCCTGATCTTTCAAATAATTTTTTTTTAAATACAGTTTCATGTATTAGCAACGAAAACGGAATTCTGAAACTCTGCAAATACATTCCCTGAACAGAAACCCTTTAGAGTGAAAAAATCACAAAGCTCTTAGTAATGTTTTAGTTTAACAGGAACCAAAGTCACAATACTGCTTTGTCACACATACCTTGACATAGGCAGAATAGTTCTCTCTTCGTGGTAATCACTGTCACATTCATTTATATATTCTCTTAGAACAGTCAGCACTCTCACCATCCGTATGGCCTCTTGTCTGGCACAGTTGATACTGTCTTTATCTCCATCCAACACACATAAAGTATCATAGGAGGCTTTTAGACGATCGAAACAGGACTGAATGAAGTCTTCATGAATCACTACCTAATTACATTAAGAAATTGGTGCAATTACAAGAAATATTAAAATCCATCTTTTCAGAAGGATAATCCAATGGTAGAAGTAAAAAAAATCCCCAAAGCAAACCATTTAACTAAATCAACTCCCATTGATAAAGTAGCTCGAATTTACTGTGGCTTCAAAAACCTTGCACGTCACCAGCAGCTGTAACAGTGCAGTGCAAACATGTGTGTAAACAGAAAAAGTGACAATTTGGACAGAGAACACTAAACTGGACATTCATGTCATCATTTTCTGACTGTTAATGAATCTCTAGGTGACAATCCAGTTCAGGTTAACTTACTCAACAGTAAGACTGAACAGAGTGTTTGCAGACCCCCGGAACAACCATCCTGCCCCAGCCTCCAAAACCACACACCAAGTTCCAGATACACCAACTTCCTGCATTAACTCAGAAATGGATTTTGAGCTGGATTCAGTGCAGTGGCAGCTGTAGCAACTCTCCTCCTGGTATTGGAGGTGCTGTAAGGTCTCCCCAGAGCCTTCTCTTCTCCAGGCTGAACACTCCAGCTCTCTCAGCTCATCTTCACAGGAGAGACGCTCCAGGCCCCAAATCATCTTTGTGGCCTTCTCTGAACTCACTCCAACAGACCCGTGTCCTTCCTATGGTGGGGGCCCAAGAGCTGGATACAGCACTCCAGGTGGGGTCTCATGAGAGCAGTGCAGAGGGGCAGATCCCTCTCAGCCTTGCTGTTGACGCTGCTTTGGATGTGGCCCAGGACACGTTTAGCTTTCTGGGCAGTGAGTGCACATCAACATACTGAGCTTCTGTCCCCCAAGCCCTTCTCCTCAGAGCTGCTCTCAGTCATTCTCCTCCCAGCCTGTATTTATGCCTGGGATTGCTCCAACCCACATGCAATGCATGACCTTATGCTTGGCCTTATCCAGCTTCACAAGGTTCCCACGGGCCCACCTCAAGCCTGCCAAGGACCCTTGGATGACACCCCTTGTTGTAACCTCACAGAAACCCAGCACCTTTCTCTGCCCACTGAAACGCAGCTCCCAGCAAATATTAACACAGGGAGGTAATACTGGATTTTCTAGAACTCTGCTTGACCATTATATATGGAAACTCTGTGACCCTTTGTAAGGGACACGACAGAAAAAAGAGATTATACTGGCTTGTGACAACACTCCACAGACCCAGCCAGTGAACGTGCTGGTATAAATAAGTGCCACAATTGGAAGTTTCACAAAAGGCTTTCCTAAGTATATGACATTAACTGTTTTCTGAGTAGACAGATTAAATACAACAGACAAACTTATTAAAAAAAATTTATCAGAGTTCAGTCTGCAAATAGGAGAAAAAACTATTTAATTCTGCATCTGGCCAGGACCTGATGGCTGGACTCAGGAGTGCACTCTGCAAAACTTGAAAACTATTCTCTGTTTTCAAATCTTTCAACTACAAAAATATCACCAAACTGAATTTTATTACTGTTCTTCTATCGTATTTCAGACTTTTTGTTGCTTTGTTTTTACCTGATTAACTTGTAACCTTGGGCCAAGATTAGTATAGATCTCTTTAAGAAGGTCTATTGCTCTGTTGGCGATGTCATCATTTCCCTGAATCACAACCTAGCACAGTAATAAAAAAAAAACAACACATCAGGAATCTTAAAATCTTGCTGGTATAAAATTTAAAAACAAAACTACTTCATTGACACAGCAGTATGTGAAATTATTTTATGAGACCAAGGTGACTAAAATGCTTAGATACAAAAAATAACACAACTTACACTAAAGGCAATTATATAAAAGTCACAATTAAGAATTAACAAGTTTTAAAGAAGTTCAGAGCAAAAAAAAAAGGCAGATGTTTTATAAACAGAATAAAAGTAGCAATACATTCATCTTCACACAATATTCCCATTTTCTCTATTTCAGAGAATAAGACAACTATTTTTTCAGATGCTTGAACAGCCTGCATCAGCAAACAGAATTTTCAGGTATTTAAACGGCTGTGATCAGGTGGGAGGGGGACAGGCAAGTGAATTCTGCTTCTGACCTGATAATCTAAATTTTAATTACTAGTCACCAGGTCTGAAAGCAGGTTTTACAGACAACCCCTGCATGACACTGAGCTGAAGCTTTATGAGTTTTGTCACGCTGATCTGAGTATGTTGATTCCCAACACTAAAACATGCTATCACCACGTGGGCAATCTGTTCACAAACTCTGTGTGAATTTATCTGTATGACAACATGATCTACTTTGGTTTTAACTATTATCACCAGGATTACAATACCTAACCCCTTGAAAAGGCACAGCCAAATTACTGCAGGCTGCTGCTGCACATGTTTTACACAAACACAGCCATGACAGTCAGGCCACAGTGCACCACTGTGGGTTTTAATGCAGCTCTTGGGAACCAGAAACACTCTGAAAAAATTACCAAACAGATTAGATACCAATGTTTTACACCAATAGATCTGGCAAGCCTCAAAAAGTAACAACCTTTCTATTGAAAAGGAGGATTTCATAT
>JAOXXN010000102.1:906821-917827 GCA_026770055.1 Myrmophylax atrothorax
GGATCTCAGGAAAAGGCTCTTCCCCCAGAGGGTGGTGGGCACTGACCAGGCTCCCCAGGGCAGTGGGCACAGCCCCAGGGCTGCCAGAGCTCCAGGAGTGTTTGGATGATGCTCTGGGGCACAGGGAGTGACTCCTGGGGATGGGCCTGTGCAGGGCTGAGGGTTGGACTTGATGAGCCTTGTGGGTCTCTTCCAACTCAGTATATTCCGTGATTCTGTGATACTGGGTTAGAATCCAAAGATTGTCCTGCTTGGGGGATGTGTCTCACCGTGACCAAGCCCCAGGCACAGCAGTTTGGAGGTTGCAGTGTTTGACTTTGATTATTAGTGGCTTGTATTCAAAACACAAAATCCAGTTCCCACATCCAGTTAGCAGCAGATTTCTCCCAGCATTCCTGAGAGCACATTAGCTTTGTTGCTCTCACAAGCCTGCAACATGTATGCACAGGCATCGCTGCTTTTCTCCACCCACTGCCTTGGGAGAAATGTACATAAAACTAAAAATAGATCTTAACAGAATTCACAGATCATTTTTCAATTTGCTGAATCTGTTGTGTCTCAAAGCAGAGCACTAGAAAATCATACAGTGCATGTTCTCCCACAGGATCTTTTGAACACTATTGCACAAAGGAATTTATTGATGTTTTGGTTTAATCTGTTAGCTAAAACAAGAAAGCCACTGAGCAGTAGCAATTTGTATCACCAGCATTATGTAGCATGAAAATTATTTAATAGGGGTTAATATACTTGACCTTTTAAAACAATTTAGGAGGGCTCCAGTAGCAATTCATTGCTAAAAACAAGGAGATTCATCTTAAAATTAAGCAGTGTAAGTTTGAAAGAGCATCACATTTTGAATGTGATTTTTTTGTTGTTGTTGAAAAAGGTAGGAAAGAGCATGTAGGGCCATAAACTCTCAACATGAATGTAAATTCCAGTTTGGTGGGATAAGCTATATTGTGCAGTATTTCTGATTAAATAGGCATCCTGTAAGCCATGATTTGTAAATTGGCAGGTCAGTAAAGATTCAAAAGCCAGCAAAAAATAAAATCTGGATAAAAAAGCAGTGGCACTGGGGGTGGATGGGACTGTGCAGCTGCATGGCTGTCACTGGAGGCACAGGTGCTACACAGGGTGATGTTCACAATATACCAAATCATTTCCAGCAGGATAAAAACAAAACAAAGCCCAAACCAATAAGCAGCTGAAATGTCCTGCTTTTCCCTCTGCTGCTCATTGCACATTTAACAGCAAGGAGGCCCCTGTGAATCATAGGTGCTTATACAGGCAAACATGGTTAAGCAGCATAAATCAACACCCAAAAATAACTTGAAAGTTCAGCTGGAGGTGTGGGTAGAAAAGGCTGATTTTAAAAACACAGCCAAATAGGGAAATGTAGCACGCCACAGTCACTTTGAAAATCTAACAGAGTCTTACTAATCAAGACAATTAAAATTTCCCTTTCTACTGTGTTTCTCATGGAAGGCAAAATAAAATACTCACACGTTAGTCCTTAGCATCCATCATAAGGCAGCAGTTAACACAGAACTTTTGCAATAATAATTTAGGACTTTTAATAACTGCTCAGTATATGCAAATACAAGTTAAGTGAAGAGTCTTCATGTTACTTTGATGTGATTGTGTACAGTGTCAGTGCACTTCATTTTGGGCCTTGGCTTGTTTTCTTCTGCTGCAAAGGGAGTTGGCCTGGGAAATCTCCTTCGTGTTGCAACTGATTTTGTGGAGTAAATTCCTCAAAAGGCCAGGAGCCTGCTTTTGTTTCCAGCTGACAGGCAACATTACAGTGAGGTTTCTAGAGAGAGCAGTTGGAACGAGATGGTGGTTTCTGGAATGCCTTGGGATGATGCCCCATCCCACCAACCGCACCATCAGATGGCCACGTGGAGCCCTGGTGGTAGGACATAGAATCATAGAATCAGTTGGGTTGGAAGAGACCTCTGACATCATCAAGTCTAACCCTTAGTCCAACCCCACTTTGATTACCAGATCATGGCACTCAGTTGCCACGTCCAGTCTCACCTTAAAAACCTTCATGGTCAGAGAATCCACCCCCTCTCTGGGCAGCCCATTCCAATGCCTGAGCACTCTCTCTGTAAAGAACTTCTTCCTGATATCCAACATTAATTTAATTACATTAATTAATGACAGCAGATACATCCAGAGGATCTCGGGCTCTCTCTGGCCCGTTCTGCATGAACATGTCCAAGTGTTACAGGAGTTAATTTGAGCATCAGGAAGATCTTTGCAAGAAAGAGCAATTGGTAGGAATAAAGTGCTTTCCCATTGTTTTTGTGCCTTCCAGCTGGGCTTCTTCAAAGCCTGATACCCAAGTCCTGTTGATGTAACAGGACTTGAAGCAGCACTTCAGCCATGGTGCTTTTTTGTGCCTGTTTGAGCACACACTGGATGTTGTTGGGAAGTCCCCGAGCTCAGAGCTGCTGGTGCTCAGGAGGGGTGACACCGTGGGCTCTGGGTGTCCTGTGAGGAAGCTCTGCCCTGTGCTGATCCCTGTGTCCTCTCCCCCTGCAGACACTGGCCTGGGGGACTCGGTGTGCTCCAGCCCCAGCATCTCCAGCACCACCAGCCCCAAGCTGGACCCTCCACCCTCCCCACACGCCAACAGAAAGAAGCACCGCCGGAAGAAAAGCACAAGCAACTTCAAAGCTGACGGGCTCTCGGGCACAGCTGAGGGTAAGTGGGCAGGGCTGAGCTCTGAAAAGGCCACTGGTGCTGGTAACTCAGCCAGGGCTGGGCTGTGCTGAGGGTCAGTGGGCAGGGCTGGTAACCATTGGTGCTGGTTACTCAGCCAGGGCTGGGCTGTGCTGGTAACCATTGGTGCTGGTAGCAATTGGTGCAGGTAACCATTGGTGCTGGTAACTCAGCCAGGGCTGGGTTCTGCATCCAGAAGGGAAAGGGAGTTGTGCTGCAGTGGGGGAATTTAGTGATGGAGCTGAATCTGAGGCATCACAATGGTGAATTCAACTGCCTGAAATGTGTTTGGAGAGGGTTTTTTCAATACATAGGAGTCCCCAAGTTAATACAGAGCATCATTAGGTATAAAGGTAGGGAAGAGGCAAACTTGGAAGGTTAACAAGGAGGAAAAATTCCAGTTCACTCCACAGATCATGTTAGAACTTGTGATTTTTTCAGTATTATTAAATGTGGTGTTATCACATCTCCTTAGGCACATCCTGAGCTCTAGAATCACCAACACTTCTGATGCCTCTCATTGTTTGAATATTCAGCTGCTCGTGGAAAGCTTGTGTTACCTGAGGATGAAAGGGAAGAGGGGAGAGTTTAAATGTTTGGGTTCTTTTTTTTGAGAGCCAGAAAGCAAAAGGCAAAAAGAACTTCTTTCTTCCCTTAGTTTAGCTTACTGTTTCCAATGTGAACACTGCTCTAGCTGTTCAGTGCCCTTCTGAAGGGGTAACAATGTGTACAGGAGCCAGGTATGATATAAAACATGCTTGGAGCTTTAGAAAAGAAGAAAAGAAACATGCCAGGATTCAACCAAAAGAGCTCCAGAAAAAAAAAGATGAACTAGGGTGGTTGGAAGGCTCAGAAACTGGGGAGTCAACACATAAGGAGAGATGAAAAAGGGAGACAATGGAATAACATTGTGGGAAAAGGGGAGTGTTGAGTGAGAAAAAGATGTGGTTGTAAGCACGGGAGAGTAAAAAACAGCTAATTCAGTATCAAAGAGGGTTGGAACAAGTTCTGAAAAAAGGATGACAATTGCACACAGCTGAAGAGACATTAAAAATAGATGTGATAATAGTATACAACTGAGAAGGGGCATGTTAACTACTACTTAGTCATCCTTATTTTCCATTTATTTAATTTCTCAATTGCACTTCTCTCACATCCGGAATTTATTTCTCCAGCTATCTATACAAATCCTTTTTTAAAAAGCCATCAACCTTTTTCATAACAGCCCCTGTTGTGTTCTCTTTCCAGTCATTTAACTATCTTTGCTGTTAGTTTCCCCCTAGTTTGTGGCCTGAAGCCAAATTTTTTAGTTCAACCTATTTTGCCCACTTATTTTCATACCTCAATGGCAAGTTACAGAGGGGATTTTTCAGAGCACTCACCATTGGTCCAAGACTATTTTGTTGAAGTCAATGTGAATCAAGAGCAGCTGGATATCAAGAGCCTTTGAAAACCTCTTTCTAAGTAGTTAATAGGTGTATGTTTTCTTTCTCCTGGGGAGATTATTTCCACAAGTCGCTGGAGCTGGAGCCTGTGTGGGCCTGGGCTGTGGTTGTGCATCTTGTCCCTGATGTCCCTGTGCTGGGTGGAGTGGGGAGGACATCCCTCATCCTCCTCTGTCTTCCCTTCCTCTTCTCTTTTCCTCCAGCATCACACCACATTAGTCTGAAATCCTTTTGCAGCAACTCAGCAAAGTGGTCCCCTCTCACTTGAATGGGATAAAGGGGCTTCCAGAAGGGCTGACAAGCAGCAACTCAGTCATGCACAGGGAGCCTTGACAGCGGTAGATCCTTTAGGGTGGAAAAGCCCTCTGAGGTCATTGAGTCAAATCATTCCCTCAGCACTGCCAAGTTACTGATGTCACATCTACAGGCTGTGGCTGTGGATTGCCTTTGGGTATGTTCTGGCAAGGCTCACAGGCTGGGGGTTGCTCTTCCCAAGTCCTGGTGTGTGGGCACTCTCAGCCCTTATGTTTTCTGGCACTTGTGTTGGTACAGGCCAGAATCAGTCATTTGGGCTGGAGAAGCCCTCCAGGATCATCGATGCCACTGTTACCCCAGCGCTGCCGAGGGCACCACTAACCCTGGGAGGTACATTTGGTGTGGTTGTGGCTGTCCAGACACTGTTCCTGTCCCTGAGCTTGCTGTGATGCTGCCTGATGGGAATACCTGCAGTGCTGGCACCACCTGTGTCAGGAGCCAGGCTGCTCGTGTGGGGTGTGTCCCACAGGGTTAGGGCTCTTATGGGTTGGTCTCCAAGCAGCTGAGTGAAGCTGTGCCAGGGCAAGATTAGCTTGGATCTCAGGACCAGGTTCTTCCCCAGAGGGTGGTGGGCACTGACCAGGCTCCCCAGGGCAGTGGGCACAGCCCCAGGGCTGCCAGAGCTCCAGAAGGGTTTGGACAGGGACATGGTGGGATTGTTGGGGTGTCTGTGCAGGGCCAGGAGCTGCACTGGATGGTCCTTGTGGGTCCTTCCTTCCAGCTCAGGTTATTCCATGATTTTCACATCTGTGTTGTCTTGTACTTCAGAGCAGTTTTCAGTTCAATAGCTCAGCCTTTCCTCAGGAAAAGGCTTATTTATTTCCTCCTTCCCCAGTGCTTTGCTACAAATCTGTCCAGTGACCTAAAAGATTCCCTTTTGAATTTGTCTTCCCCACTCTTGCTGTGAGCGTAGATTTCAACCCTCAGAGGATTGCTGCAGTTTTGAGGAGCACAAACCCAAATTAGGCAGTCACAGGTGTTCAGGAGAGGCACGTTTTGCCTTGGTAACTTTGCTCAGTGTGTGAGATGCAGCAGGTGACGTGCTGGGAATGGACTGCAGGGCCTGTGGGGAGAGTGGTGGGAGAACCGTGTCCTGCTGCCTCCTGGAGCTGCTGAGCTGGGTGTGCAGGGCAGGAGGAGGAGGAGGATCCTCCTGCATCGCTGTTCTCAGGCAGGTACAATGGATCAGAGTCAGGGATGGGGGTAATTCTGGATTTTGTGTTGCCTTCCTTTGGCTCTGGGCACGTTTCAAGTGGCAACTTTCAAACAGGAATTCTGGGTTCCTTCATTTTTGTCTGTACCAAAGCTGAGGTGTTCAGTGAGGTTTAAATCTGGTCTTCAGCAAACTCGAGCACTTTTACTGCACTTTGCAGTCTTTTTTTCACCTCCTTGAACATGCCTGCTTTGATCATTGACCTCTGCCCAAGTATTCAGATATCACGATGATGGACACTGAGCTCAGGGTGATTCACCAATTCCAAGGACTGATGCTCATCCCTTTTATGCCCTTCCATAAAGGTCATGCTGATTCTTCTTTCTCCACACTATCTGTACATACACAGCCCTCTCTTTCTGGGATCGATTCTTTCATCTTACTTGGTTTATCTTTCTGCAGGTTTTCTGAGACAATGGTCAGAGCAACAAAAATACTAAAACAACTGTGCTGCACTTGGATAAAAATTAAAATCCAATTCCTATTTTGGAAAATTAGATCCTTGTGAAATTTTTTTCCAGCGCAGTGAAGCCCAGGGAGAAGTTTTTTAGTTCTCTGTACAGAACTTGTCCCTGAAAGAAGTCCCTGGGTGTTTTTGAGGGTAGCAGCAGGAATGCTTACATTAGGCAAGGTGCCAGCAACCAGCAGGGTTTTTTCCCACCATGTTGCCTAAACTGCTCGGAGCAGGATTAGACAGTGCTGTGTTTCAAAGAGGAGCAGCGCTCAGAGGCTGGTCTGGTTTGATACCCTTGTGCTGCTGCAGTTCCTGGAACAGCCAGTGATAATAGGAGATATTTTCAGCTTGAAAACAAGTAGAAAAATTAAAAAGCTTTCTTGGAAATACTCTTCCCAGAAAGACCTTTCTCGGTGTTTATTTTTCTCATTCTCATTGGTTTTCAAGGCTCATAGCTAAGCCAGCTTGAACCTGCCTTCCCTCCTCCCATCCCTGAGATTTCAGGAGCTCTGGGAAGCCCTGGGAATGTCTGTCTTGATGTTGGGATCATCATGCTCTGCAAGGCTTTCACTGACTAAGAGCTCTGGGCAGTGGGGCCAGCCTGGCCACATCCACAGGGATGGAACATCCTCCCCTTCCCTCAGGGGGATCACAGAATCCCAGGCTGGGTTGGCACCTGTGCCAGGGCCTGCCCATCCTCCCAGCGAAAGATTCCTGTCCCCTCTTGGCACCAGGGGCAGAACACCCTGAGCTCTGTTCTGGGCACACAGGTGGAGCAGGGACACAGGGCTTGATGACAGAGTAGCAAATGTGATCAGCAAGTTTCCAAACTCTGTGTTGTCTCTGAAATCGTGTTCTGTGTTCTTCTTCATCACTTGTTTCTAAAGAACTTTTGAAGGACAAAGAAGGACCTTTGATGTTTCTTTTTAGAACTTTTTTCTTAACACAAAAGTGTTTTTCTCTGCCCCTTGTGAAGTAATTGCCTTTCCTGGTGCTTTGCTGCTCTGTGCAGTCTCTCTCCAGCTCCAGGTTTACACTTTTTCAGCTAAGGATGAACCCCAGTTTACTGAGAAATCCTATTTTTTTTTCCTGGGGGAAACTGGTGAAGGTTTTTAAGAGACTCCTGTTCTCCACACGTGTTTTGTAACCTGGAGTCGTTCTGCTGTTCCCAGTCTCAGGGAGTGTTGAAGATGAGCTCTAGTTAAGTGTGAAATTAAAATATGTTTGTTGTCTGTGGATGGAGGAACAGGCTTTAGTCAGAATTGTCATTTTAGCAATAAGCAAAACCATCCCTGCTTTCATCTGGTTTGTCACTGTGTCCCTCACAGCCGTCCCAAACCAGAAGGACAATGTGAATTAGTGCAGTTCTCTGTATAACAACTGAATTGGGCTCTTTTAGAGGGTTGGGTCAGAAGCATGAAAAGCCTGTGTGCATTTCCCTGCAGCCTCTGCCCTCAGCTATCTCGAGCATCCTGGGGATCTGCCTGCTGGCATTGCACCCTGAAGGGATTGAAACATTCCTGGCTCTGTGCATGGTCTGCTCCACACCGTTTTAACATACATGTCCTTGGGTGCAGTTCAGTAAGTGCTGAGGCCAGACTGAGCTAAAAAAAAAAATGCCATTTTTCGAAAATTGTATTAAAAAAAGGGTTAATTCAGATGTTTGGAAATTTAGTGGAAACACTTCAAGGTGCACAAGTGTTGTGGGAGAGTAGATTTTTCCTTTGACAGATAAACTTGACATTGTTAATGTTAATACTTATTTATAATATGCTGAATCGAGCATTGCAATGAAGGAGGGTATTTTTACTTGCCAGTCATAATATTTTTGGTGGGCTTTTCCTGGCTTTCTGTGATGCGGCAGACACCTCCTGACACTGTCAGAGGACAGCATGTTCACAAACCTTTGCAGCACAGAGTGTCCCAGTGTCATCACTCCCTTTGGTCTGCAAGGAACATGCAAAATGTTCTGTCGTGACCTGCAGTGAGGACAAGTCTACTGAGCTGGTGAAGAGTTTGGAACCTTTGGAGTCCAACCTGTTGGGTATCAGGATCCTCTTATGGGTTGTGCTGCTTGAAGTCCTGCCCAGAGCCAAACTGCCCCCAGAGCTTCCTCGGGGAGGAGCTGCTTCAGTGCCAGGGAGGGCAGTGAAGGGTCTGGCTGTGGTGGCACAGAACTGGCTGTGGTGGCACAGGCCAACAGGTGTGCCCACCCACAGGAATTAGTTATCCTGGTGGTCCTGCCATCCTGGGTGTTTTAGCTGGTCCCTGTGAGTCAGCCAGCCCTGGTTACAGCCTGCCATGAGTGGTGTTGGGTACAGCAGGAGCGCAAACTCTGGGGATGGATCAGGAGGGGAGACCAGTCATTCCTTAATTATTTCCCTGCGCATCTGGTTTGCAGTTATCCTCTGCTTAAATTGATGAGAGATATCTTAAGCCTTTCCCCTCTAAAAGAATTAAATACATACATAAAATTAAAACCCCCAAATGCAGCCCCATGTCATGCAGAAGAGGAGCATACACCTGTATTTTTGTGCATGTTGGGGCGGACAGGTTAGTGGCAGCAGGTTTTGCTTCTGGTCTCTTTTAGTACCTGAATTTGTACAAAGTGAATGTTCCATAGTTTTAAAAAATACTCAGTGTTTCAAATGAGATTGATACTAATGTGGCATTTCGACTGCAATGTTGAATGAAGAAAAGAAGGCTTTATTTGGAGCTGAATAAGCAGATTACTTGAGGTTGGGGGTTTTTAAATAGGTTTGTGATTCATGCAGAGTTATTGCTGAGTTTTCTGCACATACATTTGGTCAGTCATGAAATACATTTTGCTGAATTTCACACTGGACACAAAACAGCCTTAACTTACTAGACCTGGAGTTTAACAAGCTTGCTTTTAATGAGATTTTAGAAGTGTGTTTTGATAAGTACATCCTGATTTTGTGAATTATCTCAGAAGAATCATAAACCTTCCCTAAACAAACTGTAGCTGCCTTGTGGCTAAAAATTGCTTTTTAAAAAGGCAAAACAAAGCAGGTGTTAGGGTTTAGTTGGCGTTAAAAATGAACAAAATACCTTGCTGCATTTTTTTCTTTCTGCAAGATAATTTAAAAAATAACCAACCAACCACCAGCACATGCTTGTGTTTGTTGTGTGTGATACCAGATGTTTGTTTCAGGGAGTTGTCACCTGTCCCTGTCACAACAGGCTTGGCTGTGACTGTGCTGATTATCCATCTCCACTGGCTGCCTCGCAGGAGCCTCAGTTCTGGCCCAGCTCTGTGAGTGAGGCACGGGAGGGCACAAATTAATAAAATGCAGCCCAATCTTCAGAGCCTGACTTTGAACCGAGCACAAAGGTCACTGGTTGGGAGTCCTTGAGCCTCGGCCGGCACAGCCTGCCCGACATGAAAGGCTTGGGCTGAAAGACACTTTATGGTGATGCTGAGGAGTGAAAGACAAGGGAGGTGAAGCTCATCTATTGTTTTAACCCCCTTCATTGCAGGCTAAACAGGTTGAAAGGTCCCTTCTTCTCTCAGAGTGTGTGGCTCAGGGGCGGCACAGGCAGCGGGTCCGCCCCGGCGCTTGCAGGGGGCAAAGGGGCAGGGGCAGGGTGGGCAAGGGGTTCTGAGGACAGTCCTGGCACTGCACACACCGCCACAGCTGGGGAGGGGACTCTGGGGACAGTCCTGGCACTGCGCACACTGTCACAGCTGGGCAGGGGCAGGGTGGGCACTGGGCAGGGGGCTCTGGGGACAGTCCTGGCACTGCGCACACTGTCACAGCTGGGCAGGGGTTCTTCTGCTCCCATTTAATGCTGGTGGGATTATTTTGCAGCTCTCTTTAGGATTTAATAACAATCCATAGATCAAGAAATACTTTTGCTGTTTTTGTTCTGAGTCTTTGTCAGAATGTTTGTGATGCCTTTTAAAAAGCAGTTCCAACAAAACTGAGGAGGGTAATGATATATATGAGCAATTTCACTAAATATGTTGCTGAATCTGCATATACTGGCTGTAAACTGAAAGAGTAAGTGTAGGTGGGATATTGGGAAGGATGGGAAGGTGAGAGGGCCCTGGCACAGGTTGGGCAGAGAAGCTGTGGCTGCCCCATCCCTGGGAGTGTCCAAGGCCAGGCTGGACAGGGCTTGGAGCAACCTGGGCTATGGGAGGTGTCCGTGCCCATGGCAGGGAGTGGAATGGGATGATCTTTAAGGTCCCTTCCAACCCCAGCCATTATGATTCTGGGTCACCACTTGTGCCCAAGGGTACTTGGGAATCTCCACATAATACGTTGGTTTGGTTGAATGAGGATGGACATCTTCATCCCCAGTCTCTCTGCCCTGTCCCATCCATGCTTTCTTTGCAGCTGCCTGGTCATTTTGTGGTTCAACAGCACATTTGCCTGGCTTGCACACAGCTTAAAGGTTTCTGTTTCAGACCTGCAGGGTTTCTGTGGTCACAGTGTGACCTTCCACTCTGCCAGTGAAATAACAGACTGTGTCTGCTCCTGCAGCCTTGGACATGCAGGGATGTACTGATGGGGGGAGAGGGGAAGGGGGAGCCTATGTTTATTTTACTTATGATGCTTATGATGCTTATTTTGTTTATGCTTATTCTACTTCTGCTCATTTGTTTATGCCTATGTTACTTTACCTAAGACTAATGATAATACTTATTTTCTTATTTTACTTATGTTTTTATGCTTATCATGGAATTTGCTCAGCTCACTGTGTAACATGTAGCAAAACTCACTCACTGTCCTTGAAGGTGTCACACCAAGAGGCCCCAGAGCCTCTTGGACCAATTAAAACAGCCAGGATGCCCCATGATAAATCAGAAAACATGTCAAAA
>JAOXXN010000102.1:929148-945594 GCA_026770055.1 Myrmophylax atrothorax
TTTTTTGATATTTTTC
This sequence comes from Myrmophylax atrothorax, assembly GCA_026770055.1. NCBI lineage: Eukaryota > Metazoa > Chordata > Aves > Passeriformes > Thamnophilidae > Myrmophylax > Myrmophylax atrothorax. The sequence goes on from JAOXXN010000102.1 coordinate 929,165, forward strand.
TTAGCAGGGGAAGGGAGGGAGGGGGGAATATTTGCTGCTCTCCTTGTGGTTATCACATCCTTCAAATTACTAAAAGAGGCTGGGATAATAGGTCTGGTGATTATATATAGGCACCATCTGCTCTGTGGCTGCTTCCTATCAAAGTGCAGTTAGAGGAGTGCAAGGAGGATATTTTCTCTCCAGCTATATTAAGACTCTTATTTCCATCTCGGCTCCAGAGCAAAGCTCTCTGCATGCAAATGGATCAAACACTCTGGAATCAATGGCTCTGTTTTGGCAGCCTTGAAGCTGATTTTTTTTTTAATTTTTTTTTTTTAATTTTGTTTTATTTTCCCCTCAAGTTTGCTGTTGCCATCGGTTATGCAATTTTATTTGAGGCTGGTTGTTGTGCATTCCGTGCTTCCCTGTGAGCACAGAGCCCCTGTTTGCTGAGCAATGCGCTCTTGTGTTCGCTGGCGCAGGGATCTGTGTCAGAACTCCAGTGCCAGGCACTATCTGAGCAATCAGGAATGTTTTGGAGGATGATGAAGGCAGATTTTTAGGATGCATCTGCTGTCGGAATGTAGAGGAGGTGGAAAGCTGAGCTGAGTTCGTTTGGAGCAGTAATGGGAAAGAATTAATACATGTTTTGTGATACCAGCCGTGGCTGTCCTGTTGCTGCTGGGGGTGGCTGGGGAGCAGTGCAGGGCTCAGGGCTTGGGAATCATAGATTTATAGATTCCAGAGTGGTCTGGATTGGAAGGAACCTTAAAGACCATCCATTCCCACCCCCTGCCATGGGCAGGGACACCTCCCACCAGCCCAGGTTGCTCCAAGCCCTGTCCAACCTGGCCTGGGACAGTCCCAGGGCTGGGGCAGCCACAGCTGCTCTGGGCACCCTGTGCCAGAGCCTGCCCACCCTCATGAGCAGCACAAACACTGGGATTGTGTGACCTCTGACAGTGCTGTGGAGGCTCTGGTGGTGGTGGTGGTGGTAATTTCCAAAAATCCATGAGAGAACATGCCCACTTACACTAGAATTAAAAACTCCCTTGTGCTTTAGGTTCCATGTCATCACAGCCTCAGAGTTTTGGCTCATTTCCCATCCCAGCCACCCCTTCCCACTCTAAAAGGAAAGGCAAAACAAACAACAGCGGCAGCATTTTAGGCATCTCCTGTTGGTAATAACTTCCAAATGGGAGTCAGTGGCAGCTGGTTCTTCCCACTTTAACCCTTCCTCTGCTGCCCTTCCAGCAAATAATTGATGACTGATTGGCCCATTAACCTTTTTTTTAAAAAGTTTGACAGTCTGGACTTGTGTAATGAGGAGGGATTCCTGGTGAAATCAGGCTGATGGCTGAGTTGGTTGCCCCTGAGGAGGCAGAATTAGCCCCGGGGGGCCTCGTCTGCATAGAAACTGGACACAATTAGTGTAATATCCAGTGTTATTAATGTAGTTTGGAGTAATTGGGCAGGTTGATTTCGACAGGTTGATGGTGCTAAAATACTATTATAGTGGACCTTTCCATGAATAGCAGTTAAACATGGAAAACTGTTTAATAAAATTTTGTGATTGGGCTCACAGGGATTTAAATAGCACAACCTGTAATTTGGCTGCAGAGTGGAACTGGCAATTCCTGTTGCTCTGGATGCAGCTGTCCTGTGTGCAGGGGCTGAGGATGGGCAGGGGCCGAGGATGGGCAGGGGCTGAGGATGGGCAGGGGCTGAGGATGGGCAGGGACCAAGGATAGGCAGGGGCTGAGGATGGGCAGGGGCTGAGGATGGGCAGGGTGGCTCCCTGGCCTTGATGGGCATTTCCCTGGAGTGGCATGGAGCAGGCACCACTGCTTTGTTTCACAGGGGAGCTGAGGAGAAACAAATGGGTGTGTTTAAGCAGAGAAGGCATTAGAGAGGGTGTCTTCAACTGGCACAGCTTTTCAGGGGTCATGGAGTCCAACCATGAACACAGAACCACCACACTCACCACTGATCTCTGTTTCCAGTGCCACTCTCATGTGCACTTCAAACACCTCCAGGGCTGGGCACTCCAAACCTCCCTGGGCAGCCCCTGCCAGTGCCTGACCACCCTTTCCATGCAGCAATCCCTCCTGCTGTGCCCCCTGCCCCTGCCCTGGCCCAGCCTGAGGCCGTGCCCTCTCCTTCTGTCCCTGTGCCCTGGAGCAGAGCCCGACCCCCTGTCCCAGCTCCCCCCTCCCGGCAGGGATTGCAGAGCCAGAAGGTCCACCCTGAGCCTCCTTTTTTCCAGCTGAGCCCCCCCAGCTCCCTCAGCCCCTCCTGCTGCTCCAGCCCCTTCCCAGCTCCGTTCCCTGCCCTGGGCACACTCCAGGACCAGGATCTCTCCTGGGCAAAGCAGCTCCCAGTGTGTGATCACCATGAGGAAATGGGAGATCAGGGGATTCAGTGATGCTGCAGCTTTTGGCTGTACATAATTCCTTCAAGGCCTGGAATCCTAATGCTGGGAAGTCACCTTGTGCTTAGAAGCAGGGCTGGGCTGGTGCAGAGACACCCTCCAATATCCACCCTGTATGTTGCTGGGTGTTGGTTCCATGCCCTGTGTTCAGGGTGTTGCTCTGTGGGAGCTCAGCCCTGACAGGTGCACCAGTGAAGTCCCTCTCATTGTCTTCTCCTGTGTCTCTGCAGCTCTGCAAGGTCTTGTCCCTGCTTAAGAAGGAGGAAACGTGGGGAAGTTTTACCTTGAGGTAGCAAAATGACCATTTTCTGTATCAGGCAGCTCATCCCAGACCTTTGGCTTACATGGGAGTGGTGTGGTGGGTGAGGAGGTGGAGGAGACCTTACCTGTGTCACCCTGCAGGGGACAGGGCACAGGACAGGGCAGAATTCCATTTATTGTGGAGTAGTTCCTCTTACATCTTCCTCAGGAACTCCTGAGAGCTCTAAAATAAACAAGGCTTTTCCCCATGATTTATTCATAGCATTTTGGGCAGTGATTCTACCTGGGTTTTTGGAACACAGTGTTGCTAAAATAGAAACTTTGCTGTAGCTGTACAGTTGTTCATCTTTGACCCAAGGGAATGACACAGAGCTTTGTCAGGGCAGGTTTTGGTGGATCTCGGGGAAAGGTTCTTCCTCCTGGACAGGAGCTGCACTGGATGGTCCTTGTGAGCCCCTTCCAGCTCAAGATATTGTGTGGTGTTCTACTACTTCTTTTCCCACTTATTCCACACACTATTTTTTTAATAAAACTGCTACTTCAGGTGCTTTCCTGCATCTGAAAAGAAGCTTCAGCTCCATGTTTATTCCCCCCTCAAGGTGCCAAGTGACCTTGTGCTGAGGTGGAGTTTGTCCAGGCTGTCCCCCAGGTTGGGAGGGTGCCTAGCAGTGGCAGCAGTGCTGCCTTTAGTGCCTCTAGGTTTGTCCCTGCCCTGTGCCTGCCTGGGGATGGCGAGGGCACAGGGTGGGTCGTGGCTCTGAGTGTGTGATGGTCATTACCAGACACGATGCTCTTTCCAAAGCTCGTTAGGGCTGATGTTCACCAGAGTTTCGTGCTCTGTTGCTCTTCCCTTTCATGCTTCGTGCCAGCCCTTCCCAATTCCACTTGTTCTGTTTTCAGCTTCCCAGAGTTTTTTAGTTTGCCACTGGTGTCCCATGTGTAGGTGAGTGTGTGTCCATTTATTGCAGTTCTGCTGGTATTTTCCTGTGCTGCTCGTCTGGCCTGAATACTTGTCCTTTCCCTCAGTAGCCCTCAGGATATTCCACTGACCCTCTGCTGCCTGCTCAGATCATTTTCTCATCTCTCATGTTAAATGTGAATGTTGAATAGGTTGAACTGGTTTTAATCCTGTGTTATATCCCAGTGATCATTATTATTATCCCAGTATTTATGCTGTAGAGGAGAGAGTGTACACATCTGCTTTAATGTGTCTGTGCATATAAAAACTGTCAGCTTTCTAATCCATTCATTTTTTATTTTGTGGCACCCTTTGATTTTTACATTATGTAGCTCTTAGCACCTCAGCTTTAAATCTAAATAGTTCTTGTTGGCCACTTCATGTTTGAGGAAGGTCCAGACTGGACACTGAACTCACAGGTAGTGAATATTTGCCCAGACCAGTGCTTTATCTGCATAACATTTGGAGAGGAAAAGCAGAGGATGCACATGTGGGTTCCTGGTGCCCTGTGCAGGGATCCAGGCTGAGACCTCAGACCTGCATTTACTTGTTACAGGATCCTGGATGGGTTGTGTTAGAAGGACCTTAAAGCTCATCCCATCCCACCCCTGCCGTGGGCAGGGACACCTTCCAGTGGGCTAGGTTGCTCTGAGCCCTGGCCTTGGACACCTCCAGTGATGGGGCAGCCACAGCTTCTCTGGGCACCTGTGCGAGGGCTTGCCCGCCCTGCCAGCCAGGAATTCCTTCCCAATAGCCCATCTAGCCCTGCCCTCCTTAAGCTTAAAGTCACCATGTTATGTTGCAGGGATTCTCATCAGCCAAGATCACTGGGGTTAACTGTTGATATTCTTATCTGAATCTTTTCTGCCTCTTGCCATTCCTTTGTTCAGAACAAGAAGAGAACTTTGAGTTTATCATCGTGTCCCTGACGGGCCAGACGTGGCACTTCGAGGCCACCACGTATGAGGAGAGGGATGCGTGGGTGCAAGCCATTGAGAGCCAGATCCTGGCCAGCCTGCAGTCCTGTGAGAGCAGCAAGAACAAGGTATGGCACACAAAGAACACCAACAATGAGTGGGGGATTGGCTGAACATTCAGGGCAAAGCCAAATCAAGAACTCTGAATTTCCAGCCTGTACTGCTGGGGAAATGTGTGTTACACCCACAGCAGGGTTGGGGCTTTCTGAGGGAAATGTGGCCTAAGAGGAGCAGCTTTCCACCTTGAAATGCTTTTGTATGGTGGCAGAAGGAATTTGTTCTCCTCACCTGGCAAAATAAGTGTTTAAAATCTGAGATCTCTTCAGCCAGTGCTCATTTTTGGAAAGGCAGGAGAACTCCTGCACCTCAAGTCAGTGTGTAAATGTTTCCTAGCCAGAGAGGAAGGTGCTGAGTGGTGGCTGAGGGAGGGAAACAGGCAGTCATTGTTCAGACCTGTATAATCGTTTAGTATTACCCACCTAACAGTTGTCTTTCATTATTCTACATTGCAAGGAAGAGACTCATATGTTGAATTTAATGCCTGCCTTCCTTGCCCTGATGTACCAGAGCAGAGCAAACACCAGTTACTACCATCATCATAATACAGTCTACGTCCCATTTGTTTAAAAAAATGTAATTATTTCCCCTATGCATTTCTGAGGTGGAGGAAGATCCCAGCTTACATTTTTCCTTGCCCTTTGTGGATTCACACATTCTGATGTGTGTTAAGGGTCCACAGAAGGGACAGTTTGTACATAACACCTACCTAAAAATATTAATCAAAAAGAGGATAGAGTGGCTGGTAAGTGGTTCAGGGAGGTTCTCAAAACATGCCAGAACTGGCTGGAACAGGTGGTTGGACAGGTTTGGGAGGTGTCCCAGTGAGGAGGCATCTCCATCTGCAAGACCTGGTCCTCGTCCTGCTTGAATCCCTTCACCTCCAAGAGTCCCCCCCTTGGTGCAGGTCCCAGTTGGCTTCTCAGAGAGCCCTCCAGACACTTCAGTGGGGTGGAACTGAACGGCTTGTGTGTCGTGACAGTGTCCCCAGGGCCAGGTGGAGGTCACTGGCAGGTCACCATGGAGAAAATCCAAATGGGAGCCGTTGGATGAAATTTCGACCTTTTCATGATAAAAAGGTTTCAGCTGCTTTTGCAAACCATCCCTTAGTCTTCATTAGCAAAAGCATGTGCATCAATACCAGGAATTGATCCTAGGAAATACTGTCCTTATCTCATTTATCTCCAGAAGCAAACCTGCACTGTGCCTGCTGTTCTTGTCAGGGGGGTCAGTTCCTGTCTGGGTGGTCTCCCCACTGGTTGGAGTCCAGGCTGGAGCCCGCAGAAGTCTTGGAGGTGCCAAAAGATCATTGTTTCTTGATAGGCAACTCAAGACCTGAGGTTCCTTGCTCGTGCTCATTCCACCTTGGTCTGAGCTGTGGTTGGCATCCAGCTGTGGCAGCTGTGCCATCTCCCCTTGCTGGGTCCCCCCTTGGTGCTGATGGTTGTTTCCCAGCTGTGGTTGGCATCCAGCTGTGGCAGCTGTGCCATGTCCTGGGTCCCCCCTTGTCCCTGATGGCTGTTCCATCTCCACAGTCCCGCCTGACCAGCCAGAACGAGGCCATGGCCCTGCAGTCCATCAGGAACATCCGAGGCAACTCCCACTGCGTGGACTGCGAGGCACAGAGTGAGTAGAGCCCTGAGTGGGGCACCCCGAGCCCTTCTCCTTGGCCAGGACTGGGTGAACCCCCGCCAGGGGCCTGGTCCTGTCTGCTGGCACACCCTGACACTGTTGGCACGTTCTTCTTCACTCTGCAGTTTGCTTAATGACACTTCTTTGATGTTAATTTATACTTATGCATCCTGATTTTTTCCCCTTGTTGTTTCATGTGCCACTTCAAATGTCAGCATTTCTGTACTTTCCTTAGAGGAAAAGGAAGAGGAAAAGTTTGCTTTTTGACATCAGTTAGTTCCATGTTCCCCCTTTGGGGGCACATGTGCCATGGTAATACTTTCAAAGAGGCAGAACTTGATTGGTCTTTCTTTGGTTTCGTTTTCTAGAGTTACTTGTCAGAAGAAACCAAAGTCATTGCTCATTATATCTGGATACTAGAAAACTGATTTGGGATTTTTTTTTTCTTCCCCTTTGTGTTTCTTTCCCTTTTTTTTATTTTTTTAAAACGTATACTTAATGTTCAGAAGAGTGTTCTCAAGGATACTTTGAGCTGTGGTTCACCTCACTAACCCCAGCTCAGGTCATTATTCTGGTGCTCTTCAGTTCCAGGGGTTTGTAACAAAGCCACAAAAAGGAAGTTCTCTTGCTCCAAAGCAATTAGTTGTGGCAGCTGAAGGACTGAGGACTTGTGCATTTTTATTTCTTTGATATTTGGAAGCCAGAACTTTTCTCGCGATTTTACACATTTAAAATGGAAAAATATTCATTTATTTGGGTATGTACCTATGTATTATTTTCAGATTTGCTGTTCAGGATTTTGACTGGTGGTCTAAGCCATTCTCACATCCCAGTTTAAAATGGACATTTGTGCAGGAGTGCTTTTGCACAGTTTGGTCTGTTCCACCCACGGGTGATAAACAAGGGTCAGTGTGGGCTTGGCTGGTGGCCCAAAGCCGCTCTCCTTTATTAGAGCTCTTTCACACTGACCTGGTGTCACTGGGATGTTCCCAGGGCTGTGCTGGTGCAGGTGCCAGGCAGGTGGGGTGGTGGTGCTGTGAGGAGAGGGCTGGGCCCTGGCAGGGCCCTGCCTGTGCTGGTGGCTTGTTTGGCGCTGCCAGCTGAGCTGCCTGTGGGCAGGGCAGGGGCACAGCTGCCCAGTCCTGCTCCGGTCTCAACAGGCAGACTGTCTGCCCCTTCAGCTTCGGGTGGCGTTTTCCTAGACCCTGCTGACTAGATATATGTTTTATATTTATGTGTTTTATAAATTCTATAACTATATCTGGGGGGTTATAATTTAGATCTATAAGGTGCAGTCCCTTCACTGCAGACACCTTCCCACACCCACACAGCTCCTCCTGATGCCTCTGGGATCCACCCCAGCTCTGCCCAGAGTGCAGCCATGCCCAGCCATGCACACAGCCCAGCATTGATACAGCCAGACTGGTGTTTAATCAGGGAAATGACTGGGCAAGAAAGCAGCCCTTTTTGGATTCATTTTTATTTTTGCCCCCCTTGCAGGCAGGTTGGTTCCCTGCCAGGTTCCCCTCGGGTCAGGCTGGCCACCCGTGCCTGGTGCCAGCAGGAGGGACATGCCAGGAACAGGTTGCTGGGAGAGGGCAGGGTGGCACAGCCCATTTTGGCAACGCTCTGTGGTGCAGCTTTTGGAGGGGGATGACTTAGGAATCCCAGCTGGGACTGTTTGTAGTCTTAGAGTTGATTTACACCCTCTTTGACTCGTCTTGCCATTTGACCTTCCTAATTTTAAGGCCACCATAATTCCTTTGGAAAAATGAGAGATATTTCCAAAGTGGTGTATTTTAAAATGTAAGCACAGCCCAGAGGAGGTGAACCTCAGCCTGCTGCTTTCCCTGCAGGGCTTTGCTCTATCCCTGCTCCCCTCCTGCCCTGCTTGGCATGTCCTCACCCCACATGCGCAGCTGTCCTGTAGTTTGCATCTCCACAGAGCCAGATATTTGGGAGCAGAGCAGTAGGAGATGTTGCCATCCCTCAGCTCTGTTCAAGAGCCATCAATCTTCCACTTGAGAAACTCTTGTTCTTCCTCTTTCCAGAGCTCTTTACCCTTTTAGCACTTTAGCAGCACTTTGTTTCCCTGGGGAATTCCTGCCTTGCTGGATGCAGTTCCAGCAGCAGCTGTGCTGCCACCACCCCAACCCCTTGGCAACCTCCAGCTAAAGTCAGGCACAGTTCTTATTTCTAACAGTCCCATCCCACAGCAAGAGCAGAGGCAAAGTGCTCTTCAGGTGCTGGAGTTCTTGCCCAGTATCTGATTCCAGAAGGAATCGGTGGGGTGTTTTCCCAGAGCGCACTGTCTGTCTGGAGAAGCCACTGAAGGGAATTAAATTGCTTAGGCACACCCAGCTAAATTTCTGGATTTTAGCTCTTCCAGTCTGACACAGATGAGAGAATAAATATGAATCACTCTTTCAAGGTGTCTAAAAAACACGGAATATCAGGTCTTTGCTGCTGTAGAAGAAAATAAGGGCTTCAAAACAAGAATCTTATCATGAGTTTTCCAGTTCAGGAATCTCATCACTTACTCTGGGGTGTTTTAGATTTGGGAGGCAAACACTGAAGCAGTGATTTGGGCACTCCTGTCCTAACCCTCACGAGACACAGCTTTTTATGCAGGAGAATAAAATCTCAAATAACAGCAAAGTTGCAGCCTTTCCTCTCTCTGCTGTGGCTCAGATGCCTTTGCCCCTTCTGATGCCTTTGCTCTGCTCCTCCTGCAGGGGTTGCCTCTGCCCAGCCCACCCACAGCTGCTGATCCCAGGTCAGGGTGGCACAGCCTTCTCCAGCCTCCTGGCACCCAGAGGGGCGAAGGGGCCCCTGGGGAGAGGGAGGTTCTGGTCCTAAACATGATCAGTCTGACTGAGGGGCAGGGCAGGGTGGGGAGGAGCCTGCCAGGGAAGGAGAGAGCCAAACGTCCTGGAGAACATGGACAGCTAAAAATTGTAATCTGGATATATTCAGTGATGCTAAAAAGCTCATATTGACAAGTTGTAAATTAGTAGAAGAGGGGCAAGTAGCTTTACAGCACCTCTGACTGCAGCAAGAGGGCTTTTTCTTCCTTTTGCCATCAAACCTGGATGTCCACTCTGGAGCAGAGCCTGCCATATGCTCCTAAGTGTTGTGAGCATCCTCCAGCACAGAATTGCTCTTGGCATCAGCAGGAAGAGGGAGCTGGGTTTGTATCACCTCCTTAAAAGAAGGAAAAACCACATTGAATAGTTGGGGCTTGTTAACCACATGTGGTTCTTTTGGGATGAATTGGTGAGAACAATTTTCACTTCTGTAACAAGTTCAGCTCTTGCCTTTCCTCATCTGCCACCTTCACACCCAGCTCTGTGTTCTCACATTTAAAGGAATGCCTGGGCAGAATGTCCTGGTTGTGGTTGTGGTGGCTCCCTCAGTGCTGCCAGCTGGGAGGGCCCTTCCAGCCCAAACCCTTCTGTGATGCCCTGAAGTAGAGCAATATTTAAAGAATTTATTCAGTGCAAAGTACACTGGATATACTTCAAGCAGATGGGTCTTTGGGAGGGAGGTCAGGTCCTTAACATCAGTTCTGTCAGAACAATTGGAGTAATATAAGTCACTATTTTATTCTCTTGCTTCATTCTGAGCTCTTAGAGCTCATTGCACTTCTGATTTTTGTGAGGATAACCCTGGCCTTTGCAGGTCAGGGATTTCATTCTGAGTCACAGGTTGCAAATTTTCAATTATCATCTGCTGTGTTTAAGTTTATACCAACAAATTGCTGTTTTGGGGGGTTTGTGTGTGTTTCAGATCCACCACTGGCAAAACAGCACTGGAGGTGATCTGGAGAAGTGTGCAGAAATGGTTTTGTCTTGGTTGTCATACCAAACACTTGGAAAGCATGGCAGGAATTTGGTCTCACCTTATTATTGGAGATCTGAAATGCTATATATGTGTAATATAGATATTATCTATAGTGTGAGACTTGCTATGGACAGAAACTTTTAAACAGAAGATGTGGTTTTCTGCTCAAGTGGAACAATATGGGGAGTTTTTTTTGTTGGGGACATTTTTAGATTGCTAAGGACTGACTGAAAAATGTCAATCAATGGCTCAAAGCTCCACAATGAAATGTGGGACTTTGCAGTTAAAATTACCTGCTTTCCTTTCCTGTTTTTTGTCCAAACACAACATGGTGAAGAACTGGTAAATGTTTTGTTGCCACATTGTTTGGCTGCCAAAAATAACTTTCAATTGTGAGTTACGCAGAGTTAAAACGAGTCTTTGGATGAAATTTTCCTGAGCAGACGATAACACTGGAAATTAATTTTCTATCAGCTCTAAATTTTATTTGGATAGGAATAAAAATTGCCTGCCCTCTTTGTTAATTGCCATTTTCCTGCTTGGCATTTGGGATAGTTCTTTGGGATGCACGGGGTGATGGGAAGAGCTGACAGCAGGGGGGACAAAAAACCAACAAACATTCCTCCCATGTGTCTTCAGGTGCATTTGTGAAGGTGAATGTTTGTTGGAGAGAGGGTGATTCATACAAATCTGGGTTTAAGTTCCACAAGGCAAAAGAGCTGAGCCCTGTTGGGAAATGGAATAAATTCCACAGGGCAGTGGCAAAAGAGCTGAGCCCTGCTGGGAAGTGGAATTTCCCCTCTTGTGTCAGGTTGGCCCCAGCCTTCCCGTTTGTGGGGTTATTTTGGGTGGGTGGAATCCTTCTGTCTCAAACACTGAAACTGGGGCTGTTCCAAGTGCCATGTTTGCATCCTGGAGTTGGAAACACCCCCTGGAGCGTGTCAGGTGTAGGAGCCACACGTAGCTGGAGGTGTGGGTGGGTATTGAGGCAGTTGGTGGAGTCAGCAAGGATAATTTTGTTGTTGGGTTTTTTATTTATTTATTGGTTGGTTAGTTTTGTTGTTCTTGTCCTTTTTCCTTTCCTCCTTTTCCCCTTGTACCTGGCTGTGAGCAGCTCTGGCTCCCCAGGCAGGGCCTTTCTCAGCTGCTGCATCACCCGCTGCCCATCACTGCAGTTCCATTTTCTTTGTTTCTCCTTTTCTCTGTAATTCATAGTTTTCTTTTGACTGGAGGTGGAATGATACATCCTTTGAGAGAGACATCCCAGTTCTCTTTTTTTTTTTTTAACTCCTTGAGGTTTTCTCGGGAGGGCTGGGATCTCCCCTGACCCCACTCCAGATCTCCCAACTGCGCTTCCGGACCAGACCCCCACGGAGCCAAGTTCCTTTATCCACGAGCATCACACAGGGGTTCTGTGGGGTGTTTGGCTGTGCTGACTGCTCTGTCCCCTCTCCTGCAGACCCTGACTGGGCCAGCCTGAACCTGGGAGCCCTGATCTGCATCGAGTGCTCGGGCATCCACCGCAACCTGGGCACGCACCTGTCGCGGGTGCGCTCGCTGGACCTGGATGACTGGCCCATGGAGCTGCTCAAGGTGCTGTTGGCCATTGGCAACGAGCTGGCCAACAGTGTGTGGGAGCAGGGCAGCCAGGGCCACGACAAGCCCTCAGCAGAGTCCTCCAGGTGGGTGTGCTCGTGGAGGGGGCTGTGACACTGCTGTGGTGGAAATGTCCCTTGTGTGACACTGCTGGGGGGGAACCATCCCTTCCATGGGCTGTGACACTGCTGTGGTGGAACCATCCCTTCCATGGGCTGTGACACTGCTGTGGTTGAACCATCCCTTCCATGGACTGTGTCTCTGCTGTGGTTGAACCATCCCTTCCATGGGCTGTGACACTGCTGTGGTGGAACCATCCCTTCCATGGGCTGTGTCACTGCTGTGGTTGAACCATCCCTTCCATGGGCTGTGTCACTGCTGTGGTTGAACCATCCCTTCCATGGGCTGTGACACTGCTGTGGTGGAACCGTCCCTTGCATGGGCTGTGACACTGCTGTGGGGGAACCAGCCCTTGCAGTGTGCCTTGTACAAATATCATTTATATCCTCACCACCTGCCCAGGCAGAGCCTGTGTCAGACTGGGGATAACAGAAGTGTAGTGACCCTGTTACTTTTCCCCTCTTGTGAAGGTTTCCTCAGCAGCTGCGCAATGGTTTTGGTCAGGTGCCTGGCCACAAAGCAGTGGGAGTTGGAACCCTCCTGCCTGGCTCTTCCTCAGGCTGAATTACCCTGTCCTGTGTGTCTTTGTCTCAGTCAGCCTCAAAGTTCCTGGCTCTTGGGCTGTCACTTTGTGATTAATAATCTGCCTTCGGAAGTTCAGGCTCTCTCAGGAGTTTGTTCCTGTCTCTCAGGTCCTTGGGTTCTCCTCACAGATGTTCAAAGTCCTGCTCACTATGGACTTAAATACTACTTTTTATGTGATGTATGTGAAGCATGAGCTGCTGGGGAGGTGTTTCCTGTGAGAACAGCATTCTGCCTACCTCTTGTAGCTCCAAACAGTGAAAATCTTTGTGGTACATTGTCCTACCAAAACCTAAAGGATTTTTTGCTTAGTTTATCTGCTCAGTGTCAAAGAAGGATGCTTGGAAAATACTTTGGTGACTTCACAGTAGATTTGCGGTGGCTGGTTATACCATACTGACCTGGGGGAAGCAGAGTGACCTCTGGCAGGGAATCCAGGCAGGAGAAAGACCTGCTGGACCAGCTGCACAGCTGGGCCAGGCTTTGGAGTTCCTTCAGAAGGTGTTGGGGGGTCTCAGGGGGAGCTCGGGGGCTCCATCCCGGCTTGGAGGTTCAGCCCTCAGTGTTGCCTCCTGCACACGAGGGAACTCAGGGGGAATTCTGTCCTGATTTTCTGCTGTGTGTCTCAGGATCCTACTCTTTGCAGGTGAAGTGCCAGGTGTGGCTGGGCCACCTCCTGAATGCAGAGGGAGGTTTGTGCTGTTGTGTGGGATCAAGTCAACTGTTTCTCGTGGCATTATTTCATTAGCCCTGAAAAATGAATTTGTGGTGCCACCTTTGGTTCATCTTCGAGAATGAAGCCACTGCATTAATGAGGCTACTTAGATGAATGAATGGCTGCATATGGGAGTGCTCAGGGAGACCTGAGGAGAGGGCCTGTTCTCACATAAAGGGATTTCTGCTATGGATGTGTGTTTTATTGGACAGGGAACAGAATGATTTCATCAGGCACAGTGAAGGGAACTTTCAGTCATTAGTATCACTGTAATCCAGAGGTCTCATATTCCTGCACCTGACAAATACATGTTGCTCCTCTGCTCAGGGGAGCTGGGGAGATGACTCAATTCTTAATATTTGGAAGGCAAGGAAAAGGCTTACACTCAATTGGTATTTTATTCTAAAAAAAGAAAAATCATATTATTTTAGTAGTCATATAATAAACATCATGAAAAATCTAAAATCCATGTGACTGTGATAAAAGGAGCACCATCCATTTGAATTAAATAATTCATTTGGGATTGAGTTTTACTTAGAGAAAATCAACTTTGTTCTCTTTTATTTTGTGCTCAGAGCTTATTTTAATTCTCCTGCTTTGTTTCTGTACATCTTCATGGTTACATTCAGCTGCTTCTGTCACTGACATCACTGCACTTCCCTTCCTGCATTGTAAAATTTTGGGACAAAAAGATTCATTTTATAAATAGGAATTTCCAGCTCTGTGTCCAAGTGCACACTTGTGTGATGGAAGAGATGCTAGAAAAAGTGGAATTAAGATGATGTGCAAATTTTCCCACAAAGCAATTGTAATCTTGCTTTGCTGCTCCCATCCTTCTGCTGTTTGCAGCAGGGACTGAAATGAGATTTTTCACATAAATACCACAAAGCTCTGCTTTTTCCAAGTGTGTGCCTCCTTTTATGCTTTCCTTTGGTCTCTACCAACATCACAATCCTTTTGTCCAAGCTGTGGCAGGAGATTAAGTTCAAGTTCTTCAGGTAGAAGTTGTGAGTGCCATTTTCTCAGTGCTGGTTGGAGTTTTGCATGAGGAGCAGCTCAAATGGACCCGAAAGGAGGGTTAAACAACCCCTCTTTTTTGGTGTTGGGGATTGGAGGGGATAGAGGGAACTGGGAGAGAGGCAAGAAAGTAAGGGAGAAGAAATAATGGGGAGCTGGGATTTGGAGTTCTGGTGAAGGGAGGGAGGGAGACCAAGGATGTTTGGAGATTAGGGAAGATGGAAGCATTTAGCAAACCCCTTCTGAAGGAGAAGAGAGCTGAGAGCTGGTGCTGGGAGGCTCCAGGAGAGCCACAGAGGGGCCTGGGACAAGGGCCTGGAGGGACAGGACACAGGGAATGGCTTCCCACTGCCACAGGGCAGGATGGGATACTGGGAAGGAATTCCTGGCTGGGAGGGTGGGCAGGCCCTGGCACAGGGTGCCCAGAGCAGCTGTGGCTGCCCCATCCCTGGGAGTGTCCAAGGCCAGGCTGGACAGGGCTTGGAGCAACCTGAGCTGGTGGAAGGTGTCCCTGCCCATGGAAGGGGGGTGGAATGAGACGGTCTTTGAATTCCCTTCCAAGCCAACCCATTCTGGGATTCTTTGTTTCTATGAATCCTTCTCCTCCTCTTCCTTTAGGTTTCCCATCAATTTTCACCCTCTCCTTTCCCTCTCCCACTGCCAGAGTGTCCCTTCAGAGCTGTGTCTTGCTCTGAGCACTCGCTGGTGTGGTCACTGTAGAGTCTGACATAAATCACGAGTCATAAAAATAAACTCACTCACTGAAATGCTTAATAATTATAATTATACATTCTAATACACACAAATATGGATGATTCTGGTAAAGTCAAGGCCTTGGCTGCAGTTCCAGGGGCAACCAAATTCCCAGCTGCTGTCACCCTGCTGGAGACAAGGCTGGTTTCTCCTGTGGCTCATTTGGCCCCAGGCATCCATCTTTCTGGGGAATTTTGGAAATCAGTTAAAAATCTTCCAAAATCTTCAACATCTTTTAAAAATTTGCACAGAAATGCAAAAGCTGGAAATAAAGGAGTGTTTCTAGAGGTCTGAAAAGGAGGGAAAGTAAGTTCTGCAAGATTTCAGCCATCAGAAACGAATTCCCCATTTGTGCTGTGAATCCTGGGGCAAACCCTTGCAGATGCAAGCGACAAGCAGGAAGGCAAAGCAGCTGAATGTGGGGGCTGAGTGGCTGCATTTTCAAATTCCTTGGTGTTCCCTGAGTGCTGTGGCAGCCTCGGGGCTGTGCAGAGCTTGGGAGCCCAAATCCAGGGAGGATTTCAGCAGCCTCGAACTTGGCTTCATTCCCAAGCGCAGCTGAACGAGAAGCCTTTGAAATTATCCACTGTGACAAGGACACATCCTTGGTTGTTCCCGTTTTGCTCAGTAGGAGCAGTGGTTTTTTGCTGGGGAGGGTGCAAGATTCCCTGTGTGCCCTCTCCTGGCTGTGGAAGGCTGGGCCAGGGGCACCTTGCTGGGGGAAGGTGCTGGAGGGGCAGAGAGAGAAAGAGATGGGGAGAGTCTGGAGGGTGAGACACTGAGGAGTCTCAAACAGCAGGAGGTTTGCCTGGGTCAGGGAGCAGATGTGATTGCCAGGTGTGACATTCCTGTAGGATTGGAACAGGCTTCCCAGGGCAGTGGGCACAGCCCCAAGGCTGCCAGAGCTCCAGGAGTGCTTGGACAATGCTCTGAGGGACAGGGTGGGATTGTTGGGGTGTCTGTGAAGCGCCAGGAGCTGGACTAGATGATCCCTGGGGGTCCCTTCCAGCTCAGTTCTCTGGCCCTGTGAGCCCAGCTAGCACTGGAAGTTGCTGGTTTGGGTGGTGAAACCATCACTCTGCAGACACACTGCTTGGGGAAGGAGGATTAGCTGTTGGCTTTTGAAATCTGAAGCATGACTTCCTTGAAGGTCTATTTTAAGCAGCAAAATGCATGCATTTGATGTTGAAATGAGGTATTTTGACACCTCTGAGGTTGGAATACATTCCCATGAGATCAGACAAGCATGAGAGGCTCTGGAGGAAGCATGAGGTCTGTGTAGCTGTGCAGCACCTGCCAGCAGGGCTCTGCCAGCTCTGGGCTGGGGAGGTCCTTATGCAGGGTCCTGCAGTCCCAGAGGAGGGAACATGTGGTGGGGCTTGTCCTGGGTGTCCTAGCTCAGCAAGTGGGACCAGTTTATCCCTGTGTGGGTGTGACCAAAGCTGTGCATTCTAAACCCTCTCTGCCATTGCCCAGCAACTGGGACCAATGGCCCATTGGCAGCAGCTG
>JAOXXN010000102.1:951943-964099 GCA_026770055.1 Myrmophylax atrothorax
AGTGGTCCTTGGGTTCCCTTCTCCCAGGTGGGATGTCCAGGAAGGTTGTGCTCATGGGCAGGGGTCCTTTGGTGGTTGTCCCCAGCCAGGTGGTCCTCGGGGCTGGGTTTGCCCCTCTCAGGGGCTGTTTGGATGGCAGGTGGGTTTATTTCTGCTCCTGGGCAGGACAGAGTGTGGCTGAAGCCTTGGGGGGGGGATGCTGACCAGGACTTTGGGAGCAGGCAGTGCCTTGCTATGCTGCTGGTGGCTTTGCTGGCCGGTGACACAGGCACAGAGGCAGCAGATCCCTCACTTTGGTGGTGGCTGCAGAGCCTGCAGGGCTCCCCCACAGTAACTGTGACAAACTTGCTTTTGTGCTTTTTTCCCTTTTTTCCCCCGCTTTGTTTGAGGCTGAGCTTTGTTTCTGGCTCTGCAGGAAGCTGGTGTAGCCTCTGGCAAGGGACTGGGGAGAGGAGACTTCAGTGAGAGAGCTAAATGAAAAGGGCAGCAGTGAAAAGATGGTGCTGGCTTTTGACTGGACTGAAACTTGAGATGGCAGGAGCCCAATGCAGGTTCCCCACAGCTCTGACATACCCTCAGTTCACAGAGAAAATGCTCTCACTGCTGCATCTTCCCCTGGCAGGGTGCTGGGGGGATGCTGGAAGTGACCAGGAGCAATCAGACATTCACACAATTAAGCAGCAGGTTAAGATGTGTCAAGGTGAGCACAGGTGAGGGATGGAGGCAGAATTGGAGGCAGATTAAATGTCCTGTCCCCCTCCTGTCCCTGGTAGCTGGGCTGTGCAGGCAGAGTCAGGTCCTGCTGCTGAGGCAGTTTGTGTGTGAATGTGGGAGAGGTTGGGGAGCTGAGGAACCATCCCCTGGTAATTGGGGAGCCTCAAAAGCTGCAGGTGGGACGGACTTCAAACAGCCTCATGCTGAACAGATGATTATGGCATGGCCTAGAAAGCTTCCAGCCAACTTTGCTTCTCCCCCAGAAGATTTACATTTTCGTGGTTTCATCCAGGTCAGAATTGCTTAATTAAGGGATGTTTTTGTGGTATTTTCACTTCTCTCCAGCACCAGCCAGGCCTGGGAAGCCGAGGTGCACACTCAGTTAAATCACAGCCCCATTAATGCTTTTGAGACTCCTCTGCAAGTGGAAAGAACAGGATTGTGTCACTGTGAGCTAAAACTGAAGGATATCTTATGAAAACCATATCCAGAAGTTGACTTTTTTCCTTTCTCATTTCAAGAAACCAAAATGTGCAGCTCTAATCCTTTGTTAATGACATGTGTGTGCTCCTGCCTGAGCCTCTCCTGACCAGATCTGCCTTGGCCCCTTGGGCAGCTCAGACCACTCATAAATAGACACCTGAGATTGCTGGATTCACCTATTTCAATCAGGCACAGAGGAGGAAAAGAGAAAAGCAGCTACAGAAATTAACTGGGGTTACTTGTTAGGACTTTCAGTCAAGGTGAAAAGTTAAAATATTATTATTATTTAAAACTGTACTATTATTTTAAGTAGTATTAAAAGTAAATGTTGTGATTTAAAATATTATTGCAATTTTGAGTGGTAGAACTGCAGTTTTGGTCGGTCTGGGTACTGTTAGCTGTGGTTTCTTTGTGGAGCCCCATGACTGTGGCACATCAGCCCCAAGACTGGCCCAGGAGAGTGGCGCTGCTCCTGCCTCCCCAAAATATATTGGGGGCTGGATAAACTCAGCAGCCAAAGGACACTTTGAAATGCAAAGTACTTGTTTTGTATGTTAAAAATCAACCACCAATGTTCTGAATGTTTTTTTAAGGACAGAGTGTGTTTTTCTAGGGAGTCTTGGGGTGTGAGGGGCAGACAAGGCTCAGGGATGGATGTGCAGGATGTGTGCAGGAATGCTCCAGGTGAAATGGGAGTGTCCAGAAAGTCACCCTTCTGGTAAAGTGTTGGGGCTCCTGAAGTGAGTGTATGGCCAAGTTTGGTGTTTTAGCTGGTGTTGGTTGTCACATTGTGGTTTTGGGGCATCAGACATCTCGTTGGATATCAGTGTACATGTTAAGGTGGGGAATAAGGGGGAGAGAACAAGAGATGTCATGGGGGATGTCTCAGTAGGACAAGGAAAATACCCTCCACCATCAAACATGGTATTTTATAAGAGGAAAGTGCATGTGACGTCCTGGGGGAAAAGGGTTTGGGTTCTATTTTTAACAGCCAGGAGGTGACAGACAAGTTTCACTGCCATAGTGGGGCATGCAGGAAACAGATATTTTCAAGCACATTTATCAAGAATCTATTCAAGCATATGTGTAATATCCTTGATAAATTCAAGATAATATATAAAATACACAAAATATGAAATATTTTATGTATATTTATATAATGCCTTTCACTACTAGTTCACTGTTCAGGAAAACTGGTTTCACAACTTTAAAAAAAGATAAGTATTTCCTGGAATATGCAGTTTTTATTGAGGAGTACATTGGGTAGCAGTTTGAGAGGCATGTAAATAAATCTTGGCTCATTTGTGGGTGTGAGGGGGCTGCATTTCAGGCCTCATTTAAAAATCTGAGCTTTCCTTGAGCCACAACTCCAACAGCAGTGAGAGTGAATTTCTCACAGTAACTCGGTGTGATGCAGGGATGAGGTGGGCACATCATTACCATAACTGGCCAAAATAGAAAGGCAGTTTGGGAGAAGAATGGTAGTATTTCAAGTCTTCAGTGAGGATCTTCAGAAGGAGATGCTTTAGGGGGGGTTAATGAAATTATAGTGGTTGGGTGTGGGGGGATGGAGGGATTTTCAGGCATTTGGAGGTGATCTCCTTGGAAAACTGGGTTCCTGTAGTTCCCAGGAGCAGGGAATGGACTGGGTGTTTGGAGTGGTCACTGGAAGCTGTGCAGTCTGTCCCAGGAGAGCAGAGACTCCACCCCAGGGCAGGGGTTCAGGGATCTGGTGGCCTTTGCTCTCCGGATTCCCTGACTCTCCCATCAGGAATCTCAGAGCATCCAGCAGCTCCCCCAGACTGTCACACACTCTCCTGGTGATCCTCCATCCTGCAGAAGGCTGCAGCCATCAGCTGAACTCCACTCTCATTCCAGGGCCCTGCCCTGCTCCTCCTGCATCCGCTGCTTGTCCATTTCTGGAAGTTTTCCCTTCAGAACAAACCTATCATTTTTCACCACAGGATATTTACAGCTTCAATCAGTGCCAAATTCAATTGGCTTCTGATCTCATAGCTGGAAGTTATAGATGCAGATATTATTTGCACTGTGGTTAATTATGGAGCAATCAAACTTTGGCTTTTCCACTGTAATTTCCTCTGCCAGCTAATTTAATTAATCACCCCCAGCTCAGCTCTTCCAGCTGCGACCGGCAGGGTCATTAATTAGACATGTGGTGGTAGCTCATAGACCAGTTCCTGTGTAGGGGCTACTGCCCACTCGAGCTCTGAGGGAGCAGGAGCTTTTTGCAGACAGGATTGGAGGTGACTGCCAGGTTAGTCTGTGCCTCACAAACCATTCCCACAGGCAAACAGGGCACTGCTGGCACTGCCAGTGCTCAGCTCGTGGGTTCAGCGAGGCAGGGCTGGGAGCAGGTGCCCACCAAGGTGCAATTTCGGGCCTGACCCAGCAGTTCTCAGTGGTCCATCCTTTCTGGTCTGATGCAGGAGCTAAAAAACAAATGCTCAGGATTGTGGTGGAGCTGCTTCTGACTGTTGGTGGGAGTTGCCTGCTGTTCATCACATGGAAAATATTTTAATTGCCAGGTCACAGCAAAAGTAGGAATGGTTGTTTCTTTCTCTGTACAAGCCATGCAAAATAACCAGGCAGGTCTGTCACACTGTTTGGATCTCAGAATAATCAATAATTTCTTTTTCTTCAAGGTGGTAGAAGCATTTAAAGTAGACAAAATGAGTTGATTGTTTACAGCTTAAGAATCTCATCCTAAGCATTATAAGCAGAAGGCAAGTAGTTTGGGCCATGTGATGGCCCAGCCTAATAGTCCTGGAAAATCCAAGCATTTTTCAGGGAAGGCAACAAATCCCGAGTCTTTACTCTTGCATGGTCTGTTTCAATAGCCTGGAATAACAAACCTTGCCATTAGATTCTATTCTGTATCTGAAACACAGGTTTGTAGAATCACTGAGGTTGGAACAGCCCTCCAAGACCATCATGTTAATCCGGCTCTGCCATGTCCACCACTGAACCATGTCCCTAAACACCCATTCCAAGCATCACAGTGTCCTCCACATCCACCGTGTCCTCAGAGTGCAGGTTGTAAGGATCCTTCATTTTATTACCAGGATCTTCTTTATCCTCCTTGGAGTGCCAGCAAAGCCACTGCTGTTCCCATCATGCTATGTGGTGAATCTTGGAGGAGCTAAGCTAGAAAACCTCATCATCAGATCCTTGTAGCTTTTGGGCAGCTTTCCCAACCTCACAGCTTGTTTTACTGCCCTTTGGTCTCAAACCTGTTGCAGAGTTGTCATTTCTAATCAATGCCTCGTCTGCCAGCAGTAGGGGCTGATAGATTGCTTGGAGTCTCCCCCACTCCTTTCCAGAATAGACAAACTCTGCTCAAGACAACTGTTGTAATCATCTTGGCTCACAAAGCCTCCTTTCAGCCTCTTCTGTCCAAAACATCCATCAACCCCACCCAGTAATAGTAAACTGAAAATAAAAATATCAGTTCTCTTCACTGCTTAACTGTAACTGCTTTTCTCATGGCAGAGCAGCACTGTGGGCTCAGAGCAGCTCCCTCTTCTGAAGGAGAAGGTGCTTCTGACACAACCCTCCCTTCAAGTGCATAATTTTCCTCCTTGTCTCTCTCAGAAGGCTCCCTGAGCTGTTTGGAAAGAGGCTTTCAATACAAAGCCCCTCCACAGTCAGGGGGAGCTCTGAGGATTTTCACAGACAGTTCTGTGACTCTGTCAGAGTGGAAGGGTCACAACTGCTCCTGCCATCACACCAAGTGTTGGTGCTGCTGCCACCAAAGCCCTGACTCAGAGGGACTGGTAATTGGTCAGAAAGCAGGTACTGCTAAATAATCTGCCACCCAAAACTAGAACCACTGCTGGTGTTAACTAGAAGATAATCGGCCATGAAGGCCTGAGTCTGGAACCATCCCATTCCTCACCAAAGAAAGGCAGCATCCAGAATTCCTAAAATAGCCAGCAGTGTTCTATAGGCAAGCTGGAAAATTAGTTTTTGCTCTGCAAAAATTGGAATTGCACTTGGTCCTGATCAGCAGATTGTAATCACTCGGTGGTGCTTCACCTGCTCGTGTCACTTGGTTTTGTTTTATTTGAGCAATAAATACCTTAAATCTCCTCAGAGCTATTGCATGTCTCCTGTAGAGACTCATGATGGTCCTGCCAGGCATTCATCAGAGTTCCCAATGAACCACCACATGAACTATTCCTCTGCTCCTTATCGATCAAAACAGTTTACTTAGAACTTTACTTTTTCCTCCTGAAGTAATCAAAATCTCATATTCCACAGATTGCAGAAAATTGTCACTGCTGTATTCTGTGCTAATCCATCACGTGAAAAAGGCATAATTTGGGCATCAGAAGAGCATTAAATGTTTAAATAAGCAGGAGAGCCCATTAGCAGCTCCAGATGACAGGGCAGAGGAGTGTTTGGATCACAGGTATGTTGGGAATCATGTGCAGAACTCACGGAGCAGTGGGGCAGCCCAGCCTGCAGCGGGCACCAGGCTTGCCCTGTTCCTCAGGAGATTGCTCAAATGGTCCAAAGAAATGCTTAAGCCAACAGAAGGAAATGAATTTTTTAAGCTTAGACTTCATTTAAGCTCTTTGTGAGAGATTATAAAGACAGTCCAGGAGATGGTTCAAGTATCCATTGCTTTCTTGTAGCTTTGTTTCTCTCTGTACAAGCTACCAAGAGCTTTCAGGAGTGGCTTGTCTGTTAATGGTGAGAGAGGGGGAAGTGCCTTTTTCATGCCATAGACTTGAGCAAAACATCCTCCTTTGTCACCTTCAGTTCTTGAATTAACTGCTGTGGTAGTAAATTTGGTGGGCAGCGCTGTGTGATGGGACTGGATGGTGTGGACGTGTGTGGCTGTTCCACAAAGCTCTGAGTAACCTGGGCTGGTGGAAGGTGAACCTGCCCATGGCAGGGGGCTGGAATGAGATGGGCTTGAAGGCCCCTTGGCACCCAAACCATTCTGTTATTCCTGAGAAGTGCTGGGGAACTTGAGTCCACCTTGAACTATGAAAGGTGGGGAGGAGATTTCTCACAGTCACTTCCCAGCCCAAGCAATGGCTGCTCTGTTCATGAAATTCCAGTGGACTGGGGAGGAAGTTCTCCAGAGAGAGGCAGTGGGTGTGGGATTTCTTGTGCCTGTATTCTATAGCAGGGAGCCAATCCAAAAGCTCCTTGCTGGAGGACTGATGTTTTTCTGGCAGGTGTTTTGGTCCCCTTGTGACTGGACATCAGCAAAGTAAATGCTGGGTGGCTCTGGATCACACATGTGGTTTGTGTGCTCACAGCCCCAGTTCCCCTGCCCTCTTCTCTCTGAATCAAGTTGTGTTTTAAGCCAGTTTGCCCTTCCAGTGGTTCTGTGTGCACCATTTCCCTCCGCTTGGCATTGTAAGGCAGCCTCTGGTTTGCAAGGGGAGTAGACACCATGTGTGATCAGTGGAGTTGGGGTGTCTTGCACCAATCCAGGGGCACCTCTCCCCTTCCAAACATCAAAGGACTATTGTAATCAGAGTGTGCGTGCTCCTTTAACAGGGTGAGTGGTGAGGGGAAGTCACCAGGGCTGGGGACAGTGATTATCAGCCACTGCAGAGAGAGGGCAGCTCCAGCTGTCTGTGCCATATCCTGCAGGAAGGTGCCCCAGGAGCTGGGATGGGACTGGAGTGGAGCCCCCTGAGCCAGGAGGGGCTGGAGTGGAGCCCCCTGAGCCGGGATGGGGCTGGAGTGGAGCCCCCTGAGCCGGGATGGGGCTGGAGTGGAGCCCCCTGAGCTGGGATGGGGCTGGAGTGGAGCCCCCTGAGCCAGGATGGGGCTGGAGTGGAGCCCCCTGAGCCGGGATGGGGCTGGAGTGGAGCCCCCTGAGCCAGAAGGGACTGGTTGGAGTTGCCAGAGCTCCTGCTGTGGCGAGCTCTCCTGCTGCAAACACAGCCCAGCCACCCTCGCCTCCAAAGGATCCTCCAACCTCCTTCTCTCCCTTCCAGCGTTTCAGAAACAGCGGCTGACAGTCCAAATGTTTGAAATAATTGGATTCTGCGTTCTAATTCATCTGTAAAGTATTCGTTGATTAAATTAGCCTAATAGATATTATTTCTTACATGACTGCATAATTTCATCCTGATTGGATCACTGGCACTAACGAGTCCCCCCATTTACCATTGGCTCGAGAATCACAGAAGGCTGGAGATAACTATC
The DNA here is from genome assembly GCA_026770055.1 of Myrmophylax atrothorax. Classification (NCBI taxonomy): domain Eukaryota; kingdom Metazoa; phylum Chordata; class Aves; order Passeriformes; family Thamnophilidae; genus Myrmophylax; species Myrmophylax atrothorax. The sequence continues at coordinate 959,336 of JAOXXN010000102.1, forward strand.
ATCTTGTTTCCATTTTTTTTTCCTTTTCCAGGCTAAAAGTTAAACTGATTTATACTGAAAAAGGCACACAGCCAATGCTCAGGTACATCTGTATTTTAGTCTTCGAGACCAGTGTTAGAATGGAAAAAAATGTTGGTTTATATAATCTTGAGCCCTCTTCTATTTACTCAGTGGTTTGTTCTGAAGCAGAAAGATTAACTGGCCATTTTAATTCCTTTGGAGGGGGGGAAATGGAGATATTTTTAAATAAAATACATTTTATTATCTCATCAAAACAGATAGGCACATTGCAAATGAACCTCATAAGGACTGCACACATTTGGGGAAATGAAAATACTCCTCTAAAGATAATGTTTCAGTGGAAGTGCTCTTAGGCGCTATTAGGAAGATCTTTCTTTGAGCTGCAATTTCAGTATAACCAAGAGGAAAACAAAATTGTGTTTATTTTCACGCTGAGTGAGAGCAGATATTTCCCTTGGAGCCTCGTTCCTCTGGCCCAGGGATGGGCTGGGGGGCTCCCCCCTCGGAGGGCTCTGCTGGGAAGGGAGAACAGCAGGAGGGGCTTCTCCCCCTGCCCAGCACTGCAAACAGCTGGGGCGTTTTGTGTTTTGCCGCTGAACTGAGCAGTGCAAAGCACTTTGGGCAAACACTCGGCCTGCCCAGGACAAGGAGAGGTGGGTCAGGCCAGGAAACCGTTTCCATGAGCCAAGGGGGCGAACAATGCCCACTCAGCAGGGCCAGAAGGGAGACCTGCTCCCAGTGAATAGCTCCCCAAAAACACCAGGGCAAGGCCCAGGTGCTCCCGGGAATCCAATAAATTGGGTCAGGAAGTGAAAGTCTGTCCAGGCTAATGGAGCCCTGATTGACAGGTGGTTCTCATTACAGCACCCATTGGGGGACAAAGTGAATTCCAATGTTATTTAAGAAGTTAAGTAGAAATAAGATGCAGATGACAGCCCAGGGCTGGAGGCGGCCGCTGCTCTGACTGTGTTTGTTGGGGGGGTTTGTGAGGAGCCTCCACAAAATTAAAATGAGTGGGGGGCAGGGGCAGTTTAGGAATTCATATTTGGTGCTGGTGTGGCTGCAGAGGAGCTTCCCTGGCTGGGGAACAGGGAGGTGTGGGCTGTTTTGGCAGTTCTGCATTAGAGAGTCCTGTTCCTGAAGTCCCTGTAATGTGGATGTTCCACCTGGGAAGGAGGAGCAGCGAGGGGAGTGCCAGCATGGACGGCCATATCCTGCTGCTCTTGGATATCCCAGTGCTGGGGGAGGACAACAAAGCACAGTGAAAGTTTACAGGTACTTGTTTTTCGTGGCACAAGCTCAGAAGATCCCACAACCTGCATCCAGAGCCCCCACAAGCACAACCCATAGCGCTCCGAGCCAAAACCACCTCAGCCACTGGGCATTTGTCTGCTACTTGTGCTTGTGCTGTGGCAGCTGACAAGCAAATCACAGAGTGTTGGGCTTAATTAGAACAAATTTGAAGTAATTTGGAAGTGAAATAAGCAGAAGCCACCTGGGGTTGGGTCAGGTTGGGTTGGTCATGGCCCCAAGGCTGCCAGAGCTCAGGGAGTGTTTGGACAACACTGAGGGACGGGGTGGGATTGTTGGAGTGTCTGGGCAGGGCCAGGAGCTGCACTGGGTGATCCTTGTGGGTCCCTTCCAGCTCAGGACATTCCATGGTTCTGTGATACATTTCTGGGTGCAGTTCTCCAAGGTCTGAACCTGCTTGAGAAGGAAGAGGAAAATGCATTCCTGGTGACTCAGGGTCCCTGGTGCTCCTGCCCAGGAGGCATCTCTGTGCTGCCACAGGTTCCAGAGCTGAACCTAAAGGCTGGTTCTGACCTTGTTCGGCAAAAAATGAAGGCCAAGAAGAACATCCAAAATACAATTTTGCTTGCATAGACTGCAAGCACCGAGGTGCAGTTTGAGCTGTGGCCGGAGGTTTAAAGTGGATCTGTACCTATGCTGGAGATGCTAATCCAGACTATTTATTTCTGTATTTTTCCTTTCTCTGAACACCCAGACAGGCAGCCCCAGCTGTCTCAGCACTGGTGGACGTGGTGGGGTGGGAAGCTGAGGGATCTGCTCTGATTCCTGGCACTGACAGGATCTGCCATGGTGCGTGGTCAGGTACAAGGATGTAATTTCACCGAGGGGTTGTGAATGACGGTGAAACTCCCAGGTACGACGTGTGTAATAAATCTGGCTGGGTGCAGAATTAATGTGATATTCACAGTGATTATTTGCCACTGGAAGCTCAGATGTGGCTGTGTGTAAGAAGCAAATAGCTCTGCACAAGGTGCCAGGGAAGGGCGCCCGGAGGGGAGGAGGGAATACCTGCTTGCATTGTTTCACAAGTGCATTCCTGGGTGATAGTAATGAAAATTGCACTTTAAATGCAGCATTGATTTGTGATGAGATCAGCCCTAAGGAGTGCATTTGTGGAATGATAACCTGATTGGTGGTGCTGCCTCTTGAAGGGCTGAAGGGGTCTAATTGGCATATAACGCACTATAAATTTATTAGCAGCTTCTGCTTCCCATTGGTGGCCCTCCTCCTGCTAAGCACCAGGAAATTACCAATTTTCAGGAGTTAGTCACTCAAGTCGTGCTGTGTCTGGGCTTTAGAAAGGAGCCTCTGCCGTAAATCCTGACAGTGGCTCGTCCTTCCAGGGGCTGCCAGGGGTCAGGTCACCCCTGGGCACCCACCCCATGTCTGTGCCCACCTGTGTCCCACCCCTGCCACAAACCCAAGGGGCACAAAGACCATTGGGGGGGACTAATCAGTTTGGCAGCCCTTGGGCTGCAGCTGCCACAGAGCAGAAATTACAGGTTTTTGGCAGTTCACGTTCAGGGCTTTGATGGTTCTTATGGAACACTCAGCCCCAGGGCAGCTCGGGCAGAGAGGACATTCCCAGTTCTCATTTGTCTTCAGGAGCACAATAGGAATATTGAGGAGCCGGTGGAGTTATTTCAGTGACTTTGCTTTTAAGATTGAGTCACAAATTAGAAAATAATATTCACATGTTTCTTCTAATTGGTAACAGATTAGGGATATTTTATCTTTTTTTAATAATTTCCAAATGTGGCTCAAAGAGGGATTTGCTGGGAGAGCAAAGGCACTTCCAGTGCTTGGGCAAGAGACTTTAATTCTTCAACTCTGGCTGTAATCCAGCTTTGAAATCCCTGCTCACCTCTCTCCGAGTTGCTGTCCAAGTGGAACTTGCTGTCACTTTTGGCAGCTGGCTCCAGTGTGGGTTTTCTTTGCTGTCAGGTTTTATGTGGGTTTCCAACTGTTAAGCACCAACCTTATGTCTTGTAAATCATAAAAGCCTAAAGGTTTGCAAGTGATTAATAGGCAGAGTTGTGCAATTAGAAATGCCTCAGCAGGACCTGAGCACTCCAGTGTCTTCTGAATATCTGTAATCCCACCTTTCAGGGCACATTTGGGCAACCCCAGTGTTGCTGAAAATTCGCAAACAAACAAAGTATTGGTATTTCATTTTTTAGGTACAGGGGAATCTCATGGATTTCTGTGGCTGTTCACTGCTGAGGATTTCTGAAGTCTTTCTTAGTTACTCAAGTTAATTTTTCATCCACTTTGCTTTTCAGAAACATGAGCAGTTCTACCAGCAGCCCTTTTTTTAACTAATTGTCATTTGTGGTTGGAGAAGGGCATCAAACACCTGCAGCCCAGTAGAACAGAGGTGCAGGGGAGTTCCACCACTGGCTGAACGGAGGGAATACCTCAGATCTCACTTGCCAAGAAAGGCATCGTTGTTACTAAACAAAAATAGCCATTAATAAATGCATGGAGGGGTCTGATGACATGAACTGTTTCTGTAGAGTCCTTGTCATCAGTGAGACGTAAGAGGCAGCCAAAGCAGCTGAAGAATTAATGGCTAGAGGTGGTGTAGTGGCACAGGCATGTCAGCCAAGAAGGGAAGGTGGGTTGGAGAGGAAGAGGAGGGTGTGGGATGAATATCCCCAGCAACGAGCCATAGAACCAGGGGAAGGGCCCCAGGTGGCACCAGGGGAGGTTAAGGTTGGATATTACAAAAAATTCCTGTACTGAAAGGGTGGTCAGGCACTGGAAGGGGCTGCCCGGGGGGTGGTGCAGTCCCCAGCCCTGGAGGGGTTGGGATAGGATGAAAGGGGCACTCAGTGCCTGGTTTGGTGGGCACAGGGGTGTTTGGTGCAAGTCTGGACTTGGTGGTCTCAGAGGTCTCCTCCAGCCTCAGCAATTCTGTGATTCCTGAATTGGGGATGAGGAGACACTGGAAGGTGAGAGGAGCAGAAGGGAAGATTCAGGTCACTTGGGAAGAGCTGGACAGTGCAGAGGTCCCTGCAGCAGCTGTAGAACATGGGTCCCAGAAATGCTCCTGGGCAGCCCTCAGAGCCCCCCTGCAAACCCTCCTGCCTCCCTCTGCTGACTTGTGCAGAGCAAGCACTTGTTTTATTTGCTTCTGCTCCAAATGTGTTTTTCTTCACAGCCTATTCTCAAGTACAATGTTTATTACTCTTATTTTCCCTTTTATGTCTTACATAAATTCAGTGTAATGTTGGAGAGTGTTTTTTCCCCAATACTCCAAAGAGTGTCATCTTGCTGCTTCTGCTGGAATTAAGGTAATATTAAAGCCCCCTGAAAGGGCTTCTGTTTTTCCTTGCAAACCAAACTGTAGGAGTTAGTGCTAACAAAGGATCACAGTTACCAAGTAGATTTCAGAAGGTCTTTATGTAGTGTTGGATTCCTCTTCCAGTT
>JAOXXN010000102.1:964648-979134 GCA_026770055.1 Myrmophylax atrothorax
TTTTGGTGCTTGGCTGGAGACTGGCCCCTTGTACTGTATAAGGGGATTTTCGCATTTTTTCCTTTAAAAAGAAAAAGGAAAAACATATGTAAAGATTTCCTGAGCTCTATTTAAAGTGCTACAGTGTTAAGTATAGCCTTCCTATAGGAGAAAATTAGTGTTAACAAATTGCAAATTAATGGAATCTTCTAACCTGAGTGACTGTGTATCAAATTGCAAATTGAAATTTCCAGTCTGTGTTTAGGTACTGGCACAATGCAATTTGATTTATACACTTAAGACATCAGGTTAAGTGTGGTTACACATGAATAATGAAATGCATTAGGTGCATGTTTCCAATTACTATTCGCTGCATATATGTATTTATTACTGAAAACAAGCAAGAAGCAAATATAGTCCTTGGTTTTAACATTTCTGTGGAACCGTTGGGGAGCAGCTTTTGGCCTTTTTTAGGTAATATTTGTGGTGTGCATAAGTGTGACCACCCAAGAAATGGGAGCATCCCACTTGTGTGTGTGGAACCACACAGTAATAACTAATTTATTAGCTTTTTTTATTTTTTTTGGTAGCTAACACAGTGATGTATTTTGGGTTAAATTTTACATGGCTGTTTGCCTAGATATGGATGTGCCAGCACCAGAGGGATCAGATCATGAGCTCAGTATTTTCCTGCTGCTGAGCAGAGCGTGGCTGTGAGGGAGTTGTTGTTCAGGGCAGGTAAGTTCCAGATTCTCTTGAGGTCCCTCTTTGCACACCTCAGCAGAACTGCAGCTTCCCCCACTCTTCATGGTGCTTTTTTAATTATTTGAACCAAGCTACATGTTTAGAATCAGAGAACAGTTTGGGTTGGGACCTCAAAGCCCATCCCATCCCACCCCTGCTATGGGCAGGGACACCTCCAACCAGCCCAGGTTGCTCCAAGCCCTGTCCAACCTGGCCTTGGGACACTCCAGGGATGGGACAGCCACAGTTGCTCTGCCCAACCTGTGCCAGGGCCTGCCCACCCTCCCAGCCAGAAATTCCTTCCCAGTATCCCGCCTATCCCTGCCCTGTGGCAGTGGGAAGCCATTCCCTGTGTCCTGTCCCTCCAGGCCCTTGTCCAAAGTCTCTCTCCATCTTTCTTGTAGCTCCTTCAGGCACTGGAAAGCCACAATTAAGTCACCCCTGGGCCTTCTCCTTTCCAGGCTGAACAATCCCAACTCTCCAGCCTTTCCTCATAGGAGAGGTGCTCCAGTCCTCTAATGATGGTTATGGTGTCCCCTGGACAACGGTGAGCTCTAAATCCTTAGGGTTTGCCATTGTTTGGGGTTTTCCTCTGAAATACTGCTGTTTAAAACCATTCTGGGGCATGTAGAGTTAGTGGGAAAGTGCAGTTCGTGGCATTGTTGAGGCTTTTTATGGAATCTCTGGGGACTGTTGTCATTTCAGAGTTACATGGAACTGAAACAAAGATTGGATTTATATTGAGAAAAGACTTAACCAGCTTAGGATCTTTATTCTCAGCTTAATAAGCCTTTTCTTAGTACCCACAGTATCCCCTGCCCTTATGTGTCACATAGTTTTTCCTTAACTTCATACGGAATAAACCTCAGGTGTGATATATTTTATCGAGGGTACCTTAAAAGTTACTAGATTGAGTGTCACGCAATGAAAACAGAAGTTGGCTGCAATTTTCTGTGATATATCAGAGCCCACAATTGCAGGATATTTATCTGAAAAGCCTGAAGTCAGTAAACCTTGATGTCTCAGCCAGGCTGGTCGTTAATGTTGGGCAGTAATAAATCCTGTGGTGCAGTAACACCTAAAGGAGACGTACTGGTTGTTCCCTGGTGTCACTGGAGGGGCAGAAATAGCAGCTGGTGTGGAGCCCTGTGTGGGGGATGCTGCCAGGAGAGAGGGGAGAGGGTGGAGAAGCTGCACTGAGTCTGGGTGAGGATGGTGCTGGTGAGTGTCAGCCAAGGTGTGATTGATTTGAGAAGCACATTGGGCTCTGCATGTGTGAGCAGTTTCTGTCCCTTCTGCAAGCAGGGCTTGATTTCCCTCAAACACACAGCTGGGGAAGGAAAACTGGAAAATGGAATAGCAGACCTAATGTGGAAAGGGTCCTGAGCTGTGGGCTCCAGAAAACAGGTTCCTGACAGTGAGAGGTGCTGCTGGTGGGAAACCACCTTTATTTTACAGAATTCCAGAATGGTTTGGGCTGGAAGGGACCTTAAAGCTCATCCCATCCCACCCCTGCCATGGGCAGGGACACTTCCCACCAGCCCAGGTTGCTCCAAGCCCTGTCCAGCCTGGCCTGGGACACTTCCAGGGATCAGGCATCCTGACAATTTGTGCCTTTTGGTGCTGTTGCTTTGCTGTGGTTTAGTTGAATGGGTCTGACAGTAGGAGCAGTAACCTGAATTTGGCATGTTTATGCAGCACTGAATTGTCTCTCTCTCCGTCTCTTGGACAAAAATGTGCAGGTTGAGGAGCAGGTTGGACGCAGTCCCCAGCCAGCTTTGCTGCCCATCAGACAGCAAATGGAACCATTTCGAGGCTGGGTCAGCACCTGCTCACTGGGGCCAGCGCTGGCCCAGAGTCCAAGGCAGGACGTGGGTTGGCTGATCTGAGCTTTCCTCTGGGGCTGGTCCTCGTCGGTCAGGGATGTTTAACTTGTAAGAAGTAATAAGCTTAATAGGTTGACTTTATTTAATTATTAATGATCCCTTCCTGTCCTTACAGCTCATAAAACACCCTGTAGGTTGGCCAAACACTCATAATATTGATCAGGAGCCAGAGAGATATTTATTTCCTCTTTGCCCCGGCGCGCATAAATCGTGGTGCTGCTCCTGGGCGGGTGGGACTGACAGTGCTCTGGGCCTCGGGAGCTTCTCTGTAATTAAGGAATAAACACCCATCGGTCTTTGTTTGCTGTCTGGAGCCCTCTTGTTTGGCAGGCCCTGCTGTCCCTGGTGCACCTTCCCCCTTCGCAACGTGGTGGGGCAGGGAAGGCATGCGAGCTGAACCACTCAACTGCTAAGCATGGCCTTTGCAATCCTCGAGTCTTCTCCTGCAGAGAGAGGAAGCCCCTGTGTTTTCTCAGCACATTGTTCCCAGCTCCTCTTCCATGCCTCTCCTCCCAGTTCCTGCTTTGCTCGGGGCAGGGAGGCACTTTGGAAATTCCTTGCTGCTAGCCCTTTCTTCTCGCCTTCGCTCCTTCTCCCCCTTTGCTGTTGCAATTAAAAACATCAGGAACCTTTTCCAATGTTTCAATCCCGTCCCCCCCTCCCCAGTGTTTTTCTTTTACCCATCCCAACGTTGCAGGCCCCTCAGGATCATCACAAAGGGGGTTGTTTGAACAGGAAGCCCCGGCACAACCAGCTGCCCAGCACTGGCCATTAGGCAATGGCTTCCTGCAAAGCTGCACCACGAATCTAATGACATGTTCTGGGGCTCTTCCAGGAGTTTGGGAGGTACAGGGGGTTAAATTCACTTCATTTTCTTGGAAGAGACACATTAACCTTGTCAGCTGGCCAGGAGGAGAGGATATTTGGCAGTGCTCGTGCTGAGCTGGCCAGGTTACCACAGCATTGAACGGTTGTACTTCAGTGAGCAACCAGAAATGGCACCACGCGGGCACAGCACCTGCACAGCCCCACTGCAGACACCACTGAGAGCCTCCTCTGGGGCAGAATTAGTTTCTTTAGCGAGAGAAGGAAAGATAAAAAAACTTCCAGAGCTTCTGAGTGTTCTCTGAGGTGTGGAGGATGAATTCAGAATGCCTGCATGAGCCTGTGCAGTATTTCTGGTGCTGGGAAATCAGGGCCCTGCCATGGGAGATACCTGCTGTCTGGTGTCTGTTTGATTCAACCTTCAAAATGTGGTCCAGCTTTTTAACAAATGGTGAATAATTCTGGGTAATGAGCAGCACAACACTTTTGTCACCCTTGTTCCCACTCTGGTGAGAGCAGGGCTGCTCTTGTGCTGGAGCTGTGGGGGTTTGGGGGCAGTTCTCAGGCTCCCTGTCCAGTGCTGTTGCCTGCACAGTCAGCTCTGGGGCTCTGCATGAACATAGCTTTTACTCCCACCCTGCACATCCCTTTGGGGTTTGCCTTTCATGCCTCTCCACCAAACATGTGAGGGACAAGGGGAGGTGAAGGCAGAGGGGAGTGGGAGGAGGAAGGATGGAGAGTGCACAGCAACAGCAAGAGGCTCCTGCTCAGATCTGTTGGGTGTAGAGCTCGGTGCATTCTGTGGGACTGAGGTGTGTGGGGTGTGAGCTCCTCCAGGAGCAGCTCCAGTGCAAACCCACAGGTGGGGAATGCAGTGCAGCTCCTGGAGCAGAGCTGTGCTCGAAGCAAATCTGCTTTTTCTCTCCTCTGGTGCTCCCTGGTTTGCCCTCCCCCTCCCAGTGCCCAGTATTTATGTTTCCAGATAATAATGATGTCATGTGGCTGGCAGAGTAATTTAAATAATTGGACATTATCTTGAGAAGCAAGCACCTAATTAGATCAAAATAAACTGAGAACTGAAGTTTTCATCTGTTTCTAATAACCCTTTACCTATGTACAGTGTTGCTGCCACGACAGAGTTCACGTTGTTCACAGCACTGTGTGTACCTGGGGCTCAGTGCTGGAGGCTCTTGGAGGAGCAGAGGGCTTCGTGGGGTTTGGTCAAGGCTCAGTGTCTCATTCCTGGTTCCACAGAGTATTTTGCAGTTGTCCCCTGTTGTGTTTGCCCGTTGTCAAACCATAGAGGTTTGGAGTTTGTATCAGTGGTCTGGGTTAGAACATGGAGATTTAGAGATGAAAGGCTCAGAGAAAGTCTGATCTTTGAACCGTGGTGTTAATTCCTCTAAGTGTATCTAGGAGGTTATAATTATTAATTTAAGTACATCTGAGGAAGAGGCAGCTCAGATGTTCTCCAGCATTTGGTATCACCAGGACCATCCGAGTGCATGGAGGTGTTTGCTCTGCAGCACAGCTTTCATTTAGTCATGAGAGGAGAACTCCACTGTTAAAAGTTCATTCCAAGAGTCTTGGTTTGGCTTTGGCAACTACAACTGAAAGTCTGATATTGAGAGGGTCATTTGGAGTTGCCAGGATTACAGCTAAGGGAAGAAAACAAGGGAAATGTTTACCAGGCTTTATTTTTAGGGATTGGTTTGGTGTCTTTCTCCTCATGAGTTGCTCTTCCTCCTACTCTTCCTCAGCTGATTTATTTAAAGGTATGTCAGTGCTGGCTGAAGGGAAACACTGTGCCTCCTCTTCCTGCTTATTGCTGACTGCTCCAATAATTCATTTTTTAGCTCATTAACTAAGAGGGGCTGTGAGCAGTGGTCCTCCAGGGACCTGCAGGGAGGTGAAGTGATCTACTGCTGACAACTCTGCTCTTGGACTGGCCTTCCTTGGGGTAAATGAAACCTCCACCAAGACAAGCTGTGGATCCCCAAAGTGAAATTGGGGCATCAGAGCAACAATTACAGTATTTGTGTCTTGTTGTCAGGATTTGGGAGGTGAATGTGAGCAGTGGAGCTGCATCTGTCTCCCAGGAAAGTCCCTTCCAAATTAAGTGGTGTGTGCCAGAGATGTAGGGAGGATGTTTGTGGGCATTGGCTTTCTAGGTGCTCATTGAAAAACAGCCCCTGTGTGTTTTGGCTCTCCATGAGGCCTGGGCAAGTGTGCTTTCCTCCTGCCTCTCCTAAAGTTCAGTTTTCTACCCTGCAGTCCCAGTGCTGTGTCCTCCTTGTGCCCAGTTTGTCCTCTTGACACGCTCTCACTCAGCAGCTGATGTCAGGAACGTGCTGCCCCAAATGTCTGAGGCTTTTGAAACACCTTTATTTTGATTTGCAGTATTTGCTGTGTTCCCACCACAACCCTTGATGTAACTCCAGAGGTGGAATTGTCCCTTAACAAATGGAGTCTGTTGGTGCCTTAAGGAAGGACCACTTAAATCCTCTCCATCCCCAGTGCTGGTGGCAGCATGTTCCCCTTTCTGTTCCAATTATTTTTAAAGGGTTTTCTGTTCTTTTCCCAGCCTTTTGAGACAGTAGGATAAACCTGAGCAGGACTGGAGCATCCCTGTCCCTCTTTCTTGCAGCCTTCCAAGAGCAGCAGGATTGCCCATGTGACCCCTGGCAAATGACACTCATGCTGGTGAATTTGTAAACCAGCAGCCTAAAGCCTGGAAAGCCTCTGCCCAAACTAAGCATTTATTCTCTGTGTTTTGGTGCATATCATAGCGCCACGATTACAGTTTAAGGTGAATTGTGATTGGAAATGGGAGACTTGTGTCAAACAGCTTGTTTCCTAACAAAAAAGGCCTTTTTTTGGAGCCACGGTGATCACAGCAACCAGTGCTGGAGCCAAAAGTTCCTTTCACTGAAAAGATGGTCTGGGGGAAAAGGGGATTTATTTGCAGACTCCTGACTAGACTAAAAAAATTTATTGAGGACCTGCTAAGGTACATTTTGCCTTTAGGATGTATGAACATCTGAGAAATGCCCAAAGCCCTGCTGTGTGTGAGCTGCTGCCGGTGAACAGCACGGGCTGAGTCACTTCAGTTTCCACGTGTCACCTTCTAAACATGCAGTGGATGTGTTGGTTGTACTGTCAGTACCTCTGTGTGTGTTTGAAAACCATATGAGATATTTGCTAAACATCCCTGGAGATGACCTGGATGGATGCTGGAAGTTGAACTGCTGCAAGAATGCCCATTTTATTGTAGATAATTGCATGCTACTTCATCCTTTTCATGGCACTAGTTCTGGTTTGTGTTTTTTCCTTAAAAAATACAAATAGAAAACCCCTGCATTAAAGATTCTGATAACAGAACTCCTCTTCTTCCTCCTCTCCCATCTGGAATACCTGCAATAATACTCTGGTTATCAGATCCTGCCATCAAAGTTTAATTTGCAACTTCCCAAATGGGTTGTGGGGTGTGGAGGTTTTTTCTGCTGTGTCTTTTAGCTTGTAGGAGTCGTTCAGAGGTTTGATGTAAAAGAAGCACTCTCTGTGTTAATTTTCTGTTTGCACTTTTGCTCTGAATAAAAGCCCTGGACCTGTTTGTGGGGTGAATTGTGGGCGGGGTAGGGAAGCACAAGCCCTGGGAGCTGTGCCTGAAAACATCCAGGCAGGTCACAGCAAGGTCACTCCACATGTCCCAGGAAATGATGCAAAACTAATCCAGATTTGCTGGTGGAAGGAGCTGTTTACATAAGTATTTAAAAACAGATTAGGGCTAACCTGACACTAGATTACCGGGAGCAGTGTAAACACGGCTGAAAGGCTAAACAGAGCTTGGCCTTTTGTGCTCCGGAGGAGAGAACCTGTCACCGGGACCGCTGCCTGGCTCAGGTGATGGGTTTGGCTTTCACAGGCTGAACAGATTACCTGAGGTACCTCTAAGTGGTGCTTGGTCTGGGGCTGGATCTCTCACATCCTATAATTGTATGGTAATTTTTTTAATGGCAGGTGGAGCGACTTGTTTGTAGTCCTTGTCCTGTAACCTGAGAGCACCCAGAAAGCTTTTGATAGTTCTTTGATATATCAGGGAGCAAAGGCACTTCAAAGTACTGGTTTGCTGGTTTGACTTTTGGGAAAACAAACAGAGGAGCCATCCCAATGGCTTTGGAAACATTACTCAGCTTGGAGAAGGACAAAGCACGCCTGTTTGGTTACTTTGCTCTGAGACAGAGAAATCGAGGGTGCTTTTTTGCAATGTGTTTTCCAACCCAGCCTTACAGTAGAACCAGGCTGCCTGTTGGGTCTTTGGTCTTTGTGAATCTTGGGGCTCTTCCCAGGCCTGGGGACGGCCCAGGGCTTTTTAAGACCTCCTGGCTGTTGAGATCTTGCAGCCCCATGGGCACAGCATCCATCCAAGAGGACCTTGGGCACTGCAGTGACACAGCCTAGTAACAGTAAGAAGGGCAACACAAATATTGCTGCAAACACCAGGTTTGGGTGAGCTGTTTCTGTGAGGGCTTTCTTGCCAAAAATTCCAAGGGGGAAATAGCTTTGTTGTTGGCCCAGCACTGTTTGCTGCAGGCCCAGGTGAGAGTGACCTGTCCCCTCTGGTTCTCCAGGGAAGAGAAGGAGCTCTGGATCCGTGCAAAGTACGAGCAGAAGCTGTTCCTGGCGCCGCTGCAGTGCCTGGAGCTCTCCCTGGGCCAGCACCTGCTGAGGGCCACGGCCGAGGAGGACCTGCGGGCGGTGATCCTGCTGCTGGCGCACGGCACGCGGGATGAGGTCAACGAGACCTGCGGCGATGGGGACGGACGCACGGCCCTGCACCTGGCCTGCCGCAAAGGAAACGTGGTGCTGGTGCAGCTGCTCATCTGGGTGAGTGCCCGTGGCCAGGGGAGGGCTGGGGGGGTGACCCCAGTGGGACATCCCTCACCTGCTCCTGCAGGGCTGTCGGAGAGGCTGTGCTGGCACAGGGAGTTCCTCACCGCTCGCTCCCCAAAGGCAGCAAAGTCTGTTTGTGCCTGTCTTCTCCGTAATGGAGAGGGAAGGAGAGCACAGGAAATGAGGAAGGGGAGATTCCCTTAGCTTGGAATATCTCTGGGATGGATTTAGTTCCGCACCTGACACTCCCTTCCCATAGAACCCTTTCTGTGTCTGGCTCGGTGCTGCTGTGCTCACGCTGTCAGGCTGGAACCCTGCCCTCTCCCTCTCATCCCTGTCCCCATCCTGCCTTAAATCCAAACCCATCCCTTTCCAAATCTGCTCCTTCCCATTCCAACGCCTTCAACAGCCGCTGTGTCCTCCCCGCAGTACGGCGTGGACGTGATGGCGCGCGACGCACACGGGAACACGGCGCTGGCCTACGCGCGCCAGGCCTGCAGCCAGGAGTGCATCGACGTGCTGCTGCAGTACGGCTGCCCCGATGAGCGCTTCGTGCTCATGGCCACCCCCAACCTGGCCAGGAAGAACAACAACCGCAACAACGGCGGCAGCAGGATGCCCGCCATCATCTGAGCCACGCTCCGCCGCCCACCGGAGTGACACTCGCACACCCTCCATCCCATCGCAGCCCGCTCGCTCTGTGAGTCCGGCACTCTCCTCTCCCTCTCCCTCCAGTACAGCCAGTCCCGTCCGGCACACGGGGGGACGTGGAGCAGCCCCGGGACTGCCAGGACGGCCATGGCCGGTGTTTCAGCCACAGCTCCGCATGGATGGCGATGAGCAGGTGCGGTTGAGCCGGACACGCCGCGTGGCACCGGGACCGTGGGAGCGTGGGGACATGCGGCCACCCAGCATGGGGACACGCAGCCACCCGGCACGGGGATACGCAGCTTCCCACAGGGAGGGAGGGAAGGAAGGAAGGGCGCAGGGAAGGCGAGCGGGAGCAGCAGGAAGAAGAGCCAAGCCGAGCCGAGCCGGTGACGTGCCGTGACTGACAGTTAAGCACATCAGTACATTTCACCTCTGCCGAGCGCCCGCCTGGATTCCATTCTCTTCTCTGAAGAGCTTGACGGCATAAATCAGAAGCAAGCACAGAGTTTGTCAGGTTTGAAGCTCCTATGATGGTATGTGTCAAATCAGTTGTAGCTAATCTGTCCGGGGAGAATACTGGCTTCATTACACTTGTATAGTTGAGTTCTTCCAGCATTACTGCTGTTTAATAGAACATGATTAGTCATCACGGAGAAAAAAGCATATTAGCTGAGGAGGTAGTTACATGGCACGCTTCGGTGATTGCTTGGATGTGATTGCAATATTCTTAGAAGCATCATATTATCTCAGACATGTTCTTTCAAGCCCTTGGAGCCCTCCTTTCTAAATTCACTGTCATAATTTAGTATCTGTTTAATTTTTCAGTCCAAAGAGGGGAAATGAGTTGCTGAGTGTTATTTGACTGCAGTCTCCTTGGTGTAAAAACAAAATGGAAAAAATAAATAAGAGTAACTCCGAAACACAAAAAGGAATAATGAATTGCGCTATGGAAAAAACATTTCAAGTACATTTAGTGAAATTAATAAGCGCATTAAAGGCTAATATTTTTTTTTCAGCCAGCAGAAATAGGTCTTGTCGTTTTGCCAAGGTAAATTGTGTTGAGTTTTTGGTCACTCCGGTGATGCATTGCCTAACTTATACAGATTTTTGTATTGTGTCTCTAGATTCTATGTATGTAAAATCTATTTGAATTAAAAAACCAGAAATATACATTGAATTTTTTTTTGTACAGAAAATGACATCTCTGTTAATTTATAAACTGTAATGGATGTGAACTAAATAATGTGCAACTAGTTAGGATCTGTGCATTACAGGTCATTGTACACTGATTATATTCCCAGCAGTGAACTCGTTTCCAGAGCCCATGAGGAACATACTGGGAGGAGATCAGGGCACGCTTGGCGTGGAAAAAAAAGAGCTGTGAGACCTTTTAGAAAGGAGAAAGAGGCTGTTTCTCAGCACTGTAAATACAGTGTAGTCCAGAAGTCAGGAAGCTTTCACAAGCCAAGACAAAAAGCCCGTTCTGGCTGGGGGAAGATCAGGTTTGATTAGGCTCAGAATTTATGGCCTTCAGCAGGGCTCGGCTCAGCTCCACTCCCAACTTGGCTGCTTTCAGCAGGAAAAATGGCTTGTGCAAGTGGCCTGGACAGTTCATTGGATTCCAGGGTTTGATACTTGATTTGCTTGGTTTGGTCTTATTGGGCAGATCCCAGCTCCTCCTGCTCTCCCAGCAGTGGGTTGTGGCACAGGAAATCAGCTTGCAAGGTTTGGGCAGGTGGGAAAGGGATTTTTCCTTTGAAGTGGCACATGGCAATGTGAGGATGGGGGAAGGGAATATCACGGAGAAAGTTAAAAACTCAACTGAATTGGATGGCAAAAGAGCAATTATGTGAAGGCAGTGATGTGCACACAGCATAGTAATTTGCAGATCTACCTGCTCGGATGTATCCCCAAGCCTTCAGTGCTGCTCTTCCTTGGGGCTCTGCAGTCACTCAGCACACAATGGGAGGAGTGTGGCAATTGCCAAATAAACTGTATGTGGACAAAATGCCAAGGAAAAAGCATGATCTGGTTGTCTTAAGGAAGAAAACAAAATCAGAAAATTACGGATTTCTTGTAAATTATTAAATTGTGGTAGAAAAACAAGCCTCAAGGTGGAAGCACAGGAATTTTGACCAGCTTTTCCTCTTTGCTGTTCCACTTTCCTCTTTCCGCTTTTCCTCTTTGGTGTTCCCCTTTTGTACTTCACAGACCTTGGACAACCTGGGGAGGGAATCTTCCTTTTTACCCAGCCTAGACTGGCTTCAGCAGAGCCAGGACACAGCTGAGTCCCTTCAGACTGGGATAATCTTAAATATTCTTTTTTTTTTTTAAATTAAGGGAAGGTGTCTGTGGTAATAGCTGTCTCTCCATCATTCCCATTCAGCTCCCCGATCTTTGGTACTCACGGGTGGTCCTTCAGTGATGGGACCACCCACCCAATGTGCAGCTGATGGGGGTGTCCTGGTGCTCATGAGCTTTACACCCCTCTGGGGGAACCCAGCAGGGATTTGGGAGTGTGATCCCAGAGGGGCTAGAGCTGCCTGCTGTTCCCCTGGGAGCATCCAGGGCATTTGCACCCAAAACTAAGCCCAGGCTTCAAACCCAGGGCAGGCAGATCTGCCGCCATTGAGTTCTCAGTTCCACTTCGGAGCTGGTTTTTCAAACTCAAGTTATTTTCTGTGCATAATTTAATGCTCTCTTTGGGCCACCTTCCTCTTCCAAAGCTGAGAGTGATGTTAGAGAAACAAGGGCGTGCAGATTTCGGGTGCATCAGTTACATGCTCCTCTCATAAAAATCTTCTGAGGGCCACCCTTGAAAAAACACAGAATATTTTTAAGAGGGGAAATTCCAGTGTATTACAGGGAAAATCAGGTATCCAGGCTAGCCAATTAATATTTTAGTTGAGCAGTAACAGAGCTGTTTTTAACCTGAGCGTGTTTTTCCCTGGCAGGTGTAACCGTGTTGAAGCAGAGTAGACCATGTGATGGGGGTCTGCAGGGAGGATTCCCAGCTGTGGATGTGGCAGCAGCAGGAAATCATAGAATACCCTGAGCTGGAAGGGACCCACTGGGTGAGATCACCCAGTGCCATCTGTGCAGGTCAGAGACACCTTTCCTGCCACCTCAGCTGGTGATGCTCCACCATGGGGGGACAGAGCAAGGGTGTGTTGGCACAGCATCCCCCGTCCAAACAGGTTTGAGTGGAGGGCTGGGAGGGGTGTTGTGGCACTCCTGGCAAGGGAGCTGGGCCAGCCCAGGCTCCATTCCCTTCCTGCACAGCAGGGAGAGGAGAGGAGGGGAAAGCCCTTCCCAGCGGAGCTGAGAGCTCTGCTTGGGGGGCTTGGCTTTGGGACCCCACGTGGTGTTCAAGGTTTGCACTTGGCAGAGGGTGTGCTTGGAGCTGTCCAGGGTGGAATCAGCCGCACTGTGAGGTCCTGCAGGGATTGTGGTTCCCCCTGTTTTCACCCTGTTAACACAGCTCTTTCTTGTGTTTAGCCTCTCTCATTGCTTTTGTGGAACCCCCTTCTCAGGCAGTTCACACCCTGTGACCGTGTTAGGGACAGATCCCACCCAAATTGCCACCCAGTCCATAAGAAATCCCAGCAGAAACCTGTCAGCTGGAGCTGTTTTCCCTGAGTCTGGGGCTGGTTTTCACTGCACCCCCATTAACTCTTCCCTTTAAATGCCCCTTCCTCTGCACTTTATCCACAAGGACTAGAACACTAGAGGTGAGTCCGCACCTTCCTTCTATTTTAGCTAATTGCTGTCAGACGGTGGGGATGGGTCTGTTGTGTCATACCTGGATCTGAACCTGGATATTGCTGAGGAGGGTTCACTCCTCCTCGCTCTTCATGAAAAAAATAAGATCCAACTTGGGAAAATTCAGGGTCCTGCCAGTACAGGGATTTGGCCAAGAGCTCTCATTACCGCTTTTCTGATTTTTTTGGAAAAAGGGGGAGAACAAAAAGCTATTTTGGGAGAACCTTGGTTATGAACTGGGTGCTGCTCAGAAAGCCAGGTGAGCTCCTGGAAGGTGAGAGAGGATGTTCAAGCATTTGGGCGTAGTGTATAATAACCATGTAAACATTAATATTGTTTAATTTACCGTCTTGTCCCCGTTTCCTTAAATTATGTGTGTTAGTGCAAAACAAAGAGAGCTTTAGCTGCACTTGGAGATCTCCCATGGCCAGAGGAAGTTCAGTGTTTTGGGAATTAAAACTGTTGACATTTTGGTCTGTGTTTTTGCCAATGCCACCTGTGAAAAGACAGAGTTCGCATAAACTAAAGTCACTTGGGTCTCTCCTATTCATTGACAGCCTTTGGAGGAGAGCTGAGGGGGAGAGCAAGGAGGAAGAAAGGGAGCAGAGGCTGGGACCTCTTTCTGGTGGGGGTGGTGGCCACACCTCCCCAGACAGACGTTTCCAGCAGGCTCAAAAAAAAGTGAGAGGGCTCATGCTCTTGGTGCTGGTGTTTTTTTCCCCAAAAAGACAGCAGGGATGCCAGCTGTATGCCAATGCCTGGAGGATGTAGCCCCTGCCTGGAGGGGAGTGTCCTGAGTTGGTAGGACAACCTTACGTGAGTAACTCTTTGCTGAGTGGGGTTCTTACGCAATTGCTTTAGTCTCCCTCCTTCTCTCCCTCCCTTCTCTTTGGGTTCCCACTCTTTTGTCACTCCTGTTAATAATGATACTGTTTTTCTGAACTCTCTACAGTGCTCAGCCTCACTTTTCCAGCAACTGTAGAACCCCCCCGTCACATTCAGTCAGGTCGGGAGAGGAGCAGAAGTGGGAATGCAGGTACGGGCTTGGGAATGATCTCTGGCACTGTAATGTAGTATAATTAGATTCTATGGGGTTGGAATAGCTGCATCTTTTATATTTGTATGGAGATCGGGAGAAATGAAGTACTTTGTAGTTTCTAGTGTAAAGTAGTAATAGTGGAGACAAGCACAGATTTCACAAGGGGGTCCCAGAGGGGCCCTTCCCAAACGTCTCGGGGAGCCGCCTTTGCACCTTAACAGGGATGGTTAGTGGGGTTTATTAGTTGGTGATTGGTGAAATAGTCACTTAATGGGTTGATTAAATGGTTGTTGTCGGTGGAGGGACTCCAGGGAAAGGAGGAGAGTGTTGGGGACCAAACCTGGGGCAGCCTGGCTGGGCTGGAGACAACCTGCCCATCCTTGTCTCATCCTCAAGCATCTTCCCTCCAGAGGCTGCTCCAGCAATTCTTAGGTGGGATCTCTGGCTGTTGGTCTTGGAGCTTCACTTCCACATCTTCCCTTCTTGGTGATTTGTGGGTAAAAAGTATTGCGTAGAAAACCCAGTTTTGGATGTTCTTATGTTTGCGTCATAGCAGGAAAATTAAAAATGCTCCAGATTAAAGTCCTTCTCAAGGCAGAAAAACACTAAATCACCCCAAATTAAGAGGTTTTGCAAAGAGTTTTGAGTTGTTAAATCCTAAGCTGCCAAAAAGAAGGTTGGTTTGAATGGTTTTATTAGAAAATAAT
>JAOXXN010000102.1:1004458-1016068 GCA_026770055.1 Myrmophylax atrothorax
ATGCCCCCTTTGATGTGCATTCCCACCCTCCCTCCCCAGCACCGGCTGTGCGGCGAGGCCGGGGATGTGGGATTTGGGACTGGGGAGGGATGCGGGCGCCTGGTGGGACTGTGTCTCCAATGCAAACGCGCCCGATACGGATGTAAAACGTGGCATTCTTCCCGCGCCGGGGACCACACAGAAGATGAAAGAGGCACCAAAGTTTTTAGATCGGGCCGGTTCAAACGCGTGAGGGCTCGGCCAGGATGGGGTTCTTTCCCTAAATCCCTTCAATTCCCACCCCCTGCTCCGGCCACAAAACAAACCATAAAGGCAAACGGCCACTAAAAGTCCCGAAGTCTGGAGGGGTCATGGAGATTTGCCGTGGGGCATTCCCATGACTGGGAAGACTGAGAACACGGGGTGGGCTTGGCAACGCAGTTGCCCATCCATATACAACTTAAAGGGCAAGGGACACTGTGGAAGCAGCAGGTGGAAGCTGGGAGAGGGACGAATTTCTTTTTCCTCCCCATTTCCATGCACCAGCTGCACAACCCACGCCAGCACTGGGTGCTGGTGCACAATCCAGCCAAACATGCAAAATGAATTATTTATATATATTTTTAAAAAACCCCAAACCGAGTGTAATTAAGCAGTGGAAGGATTTGGTGAGTGCTGTGAGAGCTGCCTGCATGAGCACAGCTGTTCCTCCAAGGGAAACACATGTGCACACGCTTTGGTTCAACGGGAATTAATTTGGGGAGGTTGAAAGTCTGGGCAAAAGAAATCCTCACGCCTCCTGGTGCCTTTCGCTGAGTGACTGTGGGAAACTAAAGCTCAAAGTCCTCCACTTCGGGGTGCCACTGTTTTTCCAGCCCTTTCGGTGCCAGTCTGGGAACAGGGCTAGGCGGGTATGGGAGGTGTTGGTGCATCCCCCCCTGGTTTGTGGGAAGCCAGAATACACAGGGAGCTGTGTCACCACCTCCCGTGTGGAATAACCAGCACTTTCTTGGTGCTTTCTACATAGAAAAATAGATTTTTTTTGTCTATATTAATGCCACTGATACTGCACTCTGCTGAGGGCTGCCACCTGCACCTCTGGTCCCAGTGCTGCATGTGCCACTTGGAGGAGAGCTCTGTCCAAGGGGATCTGAGGCCCACGTGGGCTGCTTGGAGTGACCTGCTGTGCGTACCTGCCTTTGCACACCTGAGAGCCCCCGCCTGGTAGGGATCCTCTATAACGAGCATTATTCATATCTGCAGCCGGCTCTCAACAGCTACTAATCATTTTATTACTCTTTATAATCTATTTAAAGCACAATTAGAAAAAAATCGATACAAAGTCACAGCCGAAAGCACATTTTAGCTCCATTATAAATCCCTGGAAAACAGCCATCTATCACGGGGAGCGGCTCCTCGGCTCGGTGACAGCAATGGATGTTCCAAGCTCCGTGCAGGGAGGCAGCGCTGCCCTCGGACGTGGCTCTGCTCCTTCAGAGCACCTCCCCTTGGGGCTCCAGCAGGAGGTAGTCCCGCAGAGCCCTGGGCACAGGCAGCGAGGGGATGAGGCAGTGGCACCTGCTGCCCAGGCGGTGTCGGATGCTGGAGCGACACAAGTGCTGCAGGCACCGCACGGCACCTGCCAGCCGGAACAGCGACTCGTAGAATGGCTGGTGCTGCTGCAGAGAGAGGGGCAACACGGGCAGCACCTGCGCTGGGGTTTCCTCCTGATTGCCAGACAAGCTGGAGATGTTCTAGGGTGAAGATCTAGGGGACAGCCGTAAGAAACCCAAGTGTAGCTGCGGGTTAAGGGGCCCATGCACTGACAGGGCTCTGCAAGAAGAGGCTGGGTGAGGAATTCCCCTGTGGAAACACGTGGAGAAAGCTGCTCCCACGGCCATCATCCCTGCAGAAAGCTCTTGGAGAAGAGACCCCAATTCTGAGACAGGGAAACGAAGCAGGATCGGGCTGTGTGGCCTCAGCCTTTCCTTAGAGTGGAGTAAACTCCTTCCTCCCGGTCTCTGGAGTGGCTGAAGGGCTGTGAGTGCATCCCAGAGCCATCCATCCCTTCACAGCCTCTGGGGCCAGGAGCCATTCCGGATCATTCCACAGCAGGATGGCTGTAACTGTTGCACATCTGAGAAGGAGCTTTTTCAGACCAAAATAAGCCTTGTGGTCTGCTGCTGGGCAGTGCTCTGGCTCCAGGGGCACTTCCAGATGCGGGGACTGGATTTTATTGGAGGCTGGGGCAGGGATGTGTTTGATGTCAGTGGAACTAAAGGGATGCAAACCTTTATGGATGAATCTGCTGTGCCATGGTGCTCTGGGGATTATTCCAATTATTTTTTCTCCACTCAAGGGAAGTTTGGGTCGGGAAACCCCCCTCTCTGTGGGTAAAAGCCCCTCCTTGGGACTCAGCCATCCCTGCCAAGGCCCAGCGGTGTCTCACCTGGAACACCTCCTCCGGCACGGCCTCGGCCCACTCCTGGGAGATGGGAATTTGTGAGTAGGAATTGAAGAGGACCTCGATGACCTCTGGCACAGCTGCACAGGACTTCAGCACCTACCCACGGGCACAGGGAGGGCTCAGACAGGCAGGCAGGGCCTGGGGGGGTGGAACATCCATCTGCTGCAGCTGAGCTGTGTCCCACCCCACCATGGTCCAGGCTGGGATAGCCCCCTGTTGGGATGAGGCGTGTGTAGGGTTTCTCCTGGCATGTTTTGGAGATCTTTCAGAATTTGTGAAGTGCTGAGGCACTTGTTCCTCTGGATGCAGCCCTCACTTCTTATTTACACTTTTGGCTGGTGTGTGACAAGCCAGGATAATATTTTCTTTATTGTTTGATGTAAAATCAATGAAATGCAGAGCCACAAGACAGCTGCACTGGGGGCTCATGTACCAAGCCTGTCTCTGGTATTTCCTGGGCAGGAGAATGTCCTCCTGAGAGCCATGATGGCTCCATCCTGCCCTTTGCCCTGCCCGCTCCACCCACTGCCACACCACACTGGGTTTGCATTTCCATCCTGCCCAGCAGCATCGCCAGCCCCCATGCCATGGTTCCCTCTCCCTGCCTGGACTGGGAGACCCTCCCAAACCCTCCCATAGCCCCATCCTTTTATTTTCCCAAAGCATCCTGACCCTGACTGCGAACCCCCATGAGCGTGGGGGCCATTGTGGGGCCGATACCTTGCGGAAGGCGCGGGGCCGTATCCTTTGGGCGCCGTGGTTGAGCAGCAGCTGCACGGTGAGGTGTGGGCGCCATTCCCGGTGGGATGCCACGCTCTGCAGGGCCAGGCCCAGTGGGGTCACACCGTCATAGTCCATGGCATTGACGTCGGCCCCGCGGAGCAGCAGGAACCGCGCCAGGCTGGCGTGGGCTGTGCTGCACGCCTTGTGCAGGGCGCTCCTCCGCGCCTCGTCCCGGGCGTCCACGTCGGCACCGTGGGCCACCAGCAGCCGGCACAGCTCCAGGGAGTCCTCATCAGGAGCTGCAGTCCCACAGAGGACACCGAGGGCCGTCTCGCCCCACGCGTCACATGCATCCACATGGGCACCGTGCCGCAGGTACAGCCAGGCGTGGACACCCACGCCGTGCCGCGCCGCCACGTGCAGAGCTGTGTGCCCGCACGCCTCGCTTGGCGCGTCCACAGCGGCCCCGTGTCGTAGCAGCAGCCTGGCACACCTGCACAGAGGGGTGGTGGGGGCAGACATGTGGGGTGAGGATGGAGGTCATACCGGAGCTGGGGTTGTGGCTCTCAAGCAGTTTGGGGGGAGCAGGGGAGGCTGGGGAGGGTGGCAATGTGTCCTGGTGGGTTTGGGCAGTGTGTCCCTCCTGCCCTTGACCAGCATCGTTCATGAATGGTCGTCCTTGACCACCTTTGCCCATCTCGACCACTTTGACTGTCTTTGACCACCTTGACCATTTTTGACAACCTTGACCATTTTTGACCACCTTGACCGTTATTGACCCACCCCAGTCCCACCTTCCCAGGCCAACTTACTTGGACATAAAAATGGATTCTCCTTCTCCCTTTAAGGGACCCAAACACCTGAGCTGGGCTTCTGCCCTAGAGGGGCCTGCAGGGTTGTGTTTCATGGAATCACAGAATATCCTGAGTTGGAAGGGACCCACAAGGATGAGGGAGTCCAAGACCTGGTCCTGGTTTTCTGCCTACCCTCAACAGCATCACCTTTGCAGGTGGTTTAAATCTGCATAAATTAGTTTTGCTGGCTTGTTTGTCACCCTTGATGATGGAACAGCAGCACCTGCAGTTCCCAGGAGGACTAATAAAGGCAATGTCCCTTCTCCTCCCTCTGCTATCGCTGTGCCTGGCTGCAAGGAGGGGTCGTGGCTGCTGCAAAGTGGGGACACCGGTTTCCATCAGAGCCTTCTGCCACTGGATGGGGGTTGCAGACGCCTAGTATGCCCTGGTGGGGGGGTTATTTTTTTTTTTTCCGGTGTGTGTGTGTGAGTAAACGGATGTGATGAGCCAGTCTGAATGAATCTGAGTGAGTGCTCCATCTCCCGCCGGGAGCCGCCGGGGCTGCTGCGGCTCAGTGACAACGCCCGGGCAGGGATGGCGGCAGCCGCGTCACCCGTGGGGCTCAGCTCCCTGCTGGGGCACAGAGGGGCCGATTTTCGGACGGGGGCAGACCCATGGGTCAGCTAAGCTGGACCTTGAATAAGTGGCGAGCTCGTGTTTCCCAAGAGATGCCGCCAGGGAGGTGGGGAGAGCCATCCCTTGGGAAGCCTCAGCAGTGGCTGACTGGAGTCCAGGGAGGAGCAGAAACATTAAAACCCTCCCTGTCTCTTTAATTTTCCTCTAATAAGCTTTTCTTTCAGCTCAGGTGTCACCAGAGCCTGAGTGAAGCTCTGGGCTGACACAGAAGCAAAACGAAGGCGAGCTGAGGGGGAGTGAAATCCCAGCCTGATCCTCCTGCAGCAGGGACGGGGAAGAAGGGGAGTCCCAGGGAGGAAGGACAGTGCCAGGACATTGCTTGTTTCTCCTGGTGCAGATGAATACTACCATATATATACGGGGACAATAACAACAATAAAATAATTGCATAATAATAATAATATGCTTGACTCTTTCTGGACCTGCAGTGTCACCTCCGCCAGGATTTGACAGGAGCTGGTGAGACATCCACTGTCCTTGGCAGTGCAGGGTCTACAAATACCTCCTCAGACTGACTTTTCTTGTGCTCCTCAAGCCTGAGTTTGCCAAGAAAAAGCTGCTGCAGGATCTGTGTGTGCAGGTGTAACACTTCCAAATGTGCCAGCCCTCACCAGAGGCATCTGCTCGGGTTGTGGTTGTGGCTGAGCTGATCAAGGTGAGGTTGTGCCAGCCCCCAAATCCCCAGATCTATATTTTACAATCCCCTTTTTACTCCAAAAGAGGCTGCATCCCTTTGCAAGCAATGGCTTGTCTCACTGAGGTTTTTTGGAGACCTGCTCTCTGCTGCTGGGAGGTACAACTTTGTCAGAGGAGATCTGTTATTGAAGTAATCACTCAGTCACTCCATCACATTGCCTGGTCTTGTCCATCCTTGTCAGCAGGGAATTTGTAGCCCTAATTATAATGATTCTCTCAGGACCCCTCCAGATTAGCTTAATCCCATTGTCACAGGTAGCTCTGGCACCCTAATAATGGCACCTAATGAAAATAATGTATTCAGGGAAAACCAAGGGATGGTTCTGCAGCGGAAAAATGGAAAAAAAATACATTTCTCACTTCAGTGCAAAATTGCAGCAGCCTGGTCCATGAGAAAAATCCCCTTTTGTTCTAATTTTTTTAATAGCTCACACTTAAAACATCCCTGTTCCTTCCCAGGCAAGGAGGAGGCTGTGCCCAGACACCTTGAGCAGAAACACCACCCCTGGTTTTGGACAGTGCCCAGGCTGAAATTTCCACCTGCACAGGTAAGACAGAGGGCATGAACGTTCCTCTGCCCTCCATTTCGAAGGGTGGTACAACATGAATTGCCCAGCAGAGCCAGGAGCTGCATCCAGTCAGTCCCTCCAGCCGAGCACCCTCCCTGTGCCTCAGGATTTTCCCTTACGGAGAATTCAATACAGGGAGATCAATTCTTCTGGACCTCCTGCCAGACATCCCAAATATCCTTCTGTGGAAATGCCATCCTTTCCAGGTGCTGTTTAACTGAAGGGTTATTCTTTTTGGTTATCAAGTTCAAAGTGCAACTTGTTGGAAGAAACTCAAGTCAGTTTATATTGAATTTCCCCCCTGAGTGCTCCTCCCTCAGCAAAGAGGGAATGTTAGTGAGGAACTATAAATGAGGGGATCTGTTCTGGTGCATGGAAAGGGTGGGGCCCTGTGAGGAGCACTTGCCTCCTTTTTGGATGTCTGGGCATCACCAGGGGCTGGGTAGATGCTCTTATTAACCTTTAAAATCTCTTTTCATGTGCTCTAACACTTCACCAGCATTTCTGGCTTCTTGTCGTTTGTTTTTTTGTTTTTTTTTTAATTGTCACCCTGTCATTTGCCATCAGATTAGAATAAAACCCCCTTAAACAAAGCTCAGTGATTGTTCACTGATTTTTTAGAGGGCTTCCCTCCAATTTTCTGGGAATATTGAAAGAATATACTTAGTTTAGTTTTAGGTTTAACTCAGCAGGAATTCAGAGGCACAGTGGAAAAGCAAATAAATCTGTTTTCCATCCAGCATGGTGTACCTACTTTTGACTAACTTAAACTCCCTCCCCAACCCTTCCCAGCTCATTTGCAGGTGATGGGTAACGCATCTCAATGTCTGCTTCCTTGGGCAAGTCACTTGGTAGGTTAAAGTGAATTTGTGGTGACGGGTGTTGGTGCTGCAGGTTTGCCTCGTGCTGGGCTCCTGGCTCAAAGACACGGGAGAAAACCATCTGGATTTGCTTTCCCTGCTTCCCCCATCCACCGAGCCAGGGCAAGATGTGCCCACTGCCAGGATGGATCCTGGCTCTCGCTCAGCTGGGATTGAAAATGCCCAGGCTGGGGAAGTGGGATTAACTTTAAGTGGGATGCAATGAGTAACCAGCAGGAGGAGCAGGAGGTTGGGGCAGCGGAGGCGGTAGCAACACTCCTGTCCCAAACCCCGCTCAGAGCCCCAGTTTTGTCAAGGAAAAAGCGTCCTGTTCGTGTTCCCCCTCCCTGGGGTCACAGCAAGGCTCACCTGGTGGAGCCGCCGTGGTGTCACAGCTCCAGGGACGGGCTCGGGCCTTGGGCTGTTCCCTCCCACTGCTTTGGGCTCCTTATCTTTTGGTCAGGACCCAGTCAGGAGGTGGTTTGCCCTGGTGAGAGGATGCCTTCCCAAAAGAATGGCTCCAGATGCTCCAAGCTGTGCATTTAGCAAGGCTGACCAGAGAGAAGATGAGGTTTAGCACTAGATGATGCTAAATGCTGGTTTTTCAGATCTCTGGGTTGTTCTTTTTTTTATTTGTAGTAATGCTTATTTCCTGCAGCTAAAAGGGCCAGTGGGTGCAGGATGATGCTGGAATAGCTGGAGGGTGCCGTGGGGCTGGGCCCACCATGTCTGTACCCACCTCCCTGGCATTTGGGAGCCTCACCTTGACCACATTCCCTTTTTGGGTACCTGCCTTCCTGCTTGGCTCCTGTTTCCTGCTAATTCCTGCCAGGATGAGCTTTCCTCATCCAACACTCCCCAAGCAAAACCCATCCTGTGTCTGGCAGCTCTTGTGCTCATTCCCTACCCCTTCAATCCTTGCATGGAGCCCCCTGGACACGGCCTGGCCTCCTGCATTGACTCATCCCACCATTATCCCCCATCCCTCAGTGCTGCAGGTTTGGAGCAGGAAGAGAACCCTGGTGTCAGCTCCCAGGGTGGAGTGAAAGCTTGAACAAGTGAAGGCTCAGCCATAAGCCTGAGTTGCCTGGAGGTCAGGGTGGCATCTTTTCCCATCCCTTGGCTTGACTTGGCCCTCTTCCCTCTGTGGAAGGCTGGAGAGGGGGAATTCTGTCCAGGTGGGCTCTCCCTGGTCGCATGGCAAACCTGGGATGTTCAGAGAGACTCACAGATCTGAAGGAGGACTCTACAGATGTGCTTGGCATCCCTTCCTCAGTGGGTACCGTGCTGGGAGGAGGCAGCCATGTCCTGCATCCCTGCCATGTGCCTTCCACCACCCCATGCCTGCTCTCCCCTCCCTGGCACTGCTGACACTCTTCCTCTCCCCCTCAATTATTTTTATTTTATTTTTTTTGGGGGTGCCAATAAAGGCAGACTCCTTTAATCATCCTAGCTTTAAGAGGGAAAAGGGAGAGCGCCAGGGAGAGAGTGCAGTGAATTTAGAGACTCATCTTACCCCACCATGTTAATTATCTCGGCTGTGAAAAAGAGGTCAAGGAGAGGAACTCTACTAAATAGGCCGACGTTGGCATGAACAGCTCCTAAAGTGAAGAAGGTAAGACTGAACTTTACTGGAACTTTTTTTTTTCCATCTCTTCAAAAAGCTCCTAGATTAAAGCACTGATATCCTTTTTGTTGAAATCTCATGGATTCTGAAGCTCAAATGGCTGGAAGGAAGCCCAGATAATTTTTTTTTATCCCAGTCACTGAGAGGCTCAAAGGTTTTAAGTCCTGCCCCCATGGTGAATTGCCGAGTATATGGGAATACAGAGGAACCTGGCACATAGGTGTTCTGGCCATTGTTATCGAGAGGGAGAAAAATAAAATAGCTCTCTATGTAGGTCAATGACCTGCTCTTTATTGTCAGTAAAAAATTAAGGATGACCTAAAATCTACTACTCAACGGAAAAAATAATAAAATAAAAAAAAGAAGGTGAGGTAAAGTAGTCTCCCCCTAATCAAAGAGGAAATGTTTGTGTTACCAAAAGCTTGACCTCCTCAGTCTCTAACTTTAGCAAAGTCTTTGCGATTGAAAAGCAGTGGTCGAAACCTCAAACCCTGTCTGAAATGTCTATTAATTTTTGATCTTCCGAGGGAGTTGGCTGAGTTATTGCAGAAGCCCCCGGAGTGCCGGGCGTAGTTAAGGGGCTCTCAGCACTTCCATCAGAAAGCCCCAATATTCAAGGGCTCTGTCACTCAGCTGTTCCCATGGTGGCTCTGTCTGATCCCCATGTGCTGCATCACCTGTCATCCCCCTCCAGCTTCCAGGGGAACAGAACATGCAAATCAGTGACAGGGACTCGTTTTTTATGGAGATACAGATTTTTTTCCCAAGCTCGGGATCAGCTGGGGAGAACCAGAACACCTGGACCTCTGTGGGCCATGGGGTCCTCCCCACACATCGGGCTGGTGTGGTTGCCCCATCTCTTTGGGGGAGAGCAGCCTGGTGAAGCCCAAAATCATGGAATCACAGGGAATTTATGATGGCTTGGGGTCTGGAGACTGAAGCTTTAAGGTCTAAAGGGAACTCAGGTGAGGAAATCCAGGCCTTATTAACAGTGAGGGCTGCTTGTAGCATCCTGCCTTACCCATCCTGCTCCTTCCAACCCCCATCACACCAAGGATGTGTTTGATTCATCCCTACGTTTTTGGCAGAACCAAAACTTGATCAATACTTGATTTTTGGCTGTCTTACAGGGACTCATTTATAAGCTGGGATTAAGATATTTACATCTGCAAATCTTTTTCTCTCTGGCTGCTTTCCTTCTTCAGAGCACTTTCCCTGAGACCTGATCCATGCTATGTTGGATCTGCAGTGGGAACTTTGCTTTCATCACCTGCTGGGAGAGGACTGAAGCCAGGGTGGCTTTTCATGGAGACTGGCAGGTGTGGAATTCACTATGGCCCTAAGCAGTTTCATCAGGATATCAAGTGGCTGAGCTCTTTATTATGCCTAAAAAAAAAGGAAAATATCCTGATTCTGTGTGTCTAATGATCCAAGCACTTAAAGTCCTACAGAGGAATACGTGTGTGTGTGAAATCCTGATTTTTCCACATAATTTTTATTTTCATCTGCATGATCTAGGGTGACGTGGATAAACGTGGATAAGCCTTAGTCCTGACTATAAACCAATACCTATGCAGCTTGTCTGGAGAGAAGAGAGGACTGCTCCACATCCCACAGACCCTGTTCCTTCATTCCTGGAGCTTGGATTTTAGGAGAAGCAACTGCCCTGGTCAGCACTGACATACCTTTGCAGGTGGGATTGGCACGGGTTGGGGAGCATCTCCTGGGAAAAGTGTGCTGTACCTGGAATGTGGAACATCCTGATTACAGGATAAATATTTGGGAAAGAGGAGGAGGGAAAAGTGTGTGGGACTGGGTTGCTCCTGTCTGTGGGCAGGACACTTGGGCTGTGCAACAAGCCTGGCACCAAAATGTCCCTTTTTTGCCTCTGCTGATGCAATCGTGAGATGTGGGAGCATGTGGGAAGCCTGGCCATGGATCGTGGCATATTTTTTACACCCCACTGGGATCTGGGAATGGGGTTCCAGAATGGTTTTGGGTTGGAAGGACTTTTCAAGATCATGTGGTTCCCAACCCCTGCCATGGCAGGGACACCTTCCACCATCCCAGGTTGCTCCCAGCCCCATCCCACCTAGCCTTGGGCATTTCCAGGGATGGCATGGGGAGCAGGGGATGCCGAGGGGGCCCGTCCTTACCCCAGGGAGTGGCGGGTGGTGCAGAGGTGCAGCGGGGCCAGCCCCTGCTCGCTGCGCAGGTTGGGGTCCGCCCCGTGCTTCAGCAGCAGCTCCGTGCAGTCCGTGTGCCCGGCCCGGCACTCCTCGTGCAGGGGTCCCTGTGCCCCCGGGGCCAGGTCGGGGTGGGCGCGGCGGCGGAGCAGGTGTCGCAGGACAGCGGTGTGGCCGTGCTGGGCAGCCAGGCACAGCGGAGAGCTGCGGTGCCAGCGCCGCTCCAGCGCCCACAGCCCTGCGGGGACACGGGGTGGGGTCACCTGCGGGCCGCCAGCCCTGCCACCCGCCCTGCGGGGACACGGACTGGGGTCACCAGCGGGCTGCCAGCCCTGCCACCCGCCCTGCGGGGACACGGAGAGGGGTCACCAGTGGGCTACCAGCCCTGCCACCCGCCCTGCGGGGACACAGACTGAGGTCACCTGCGGGCTGCCAGCCCTGCCACCCACCCTTCCACCAACCCTGCCGCCAGCCCTACGGGGACACAGAACGGTGTCACCTGCGGGCTGCCAGCTCTGCCACCCACCCTGCGCCGCGCACCGCTGTGCCCGCTCTTCTCCCCGCTCCCTGGCAGCTTCCCAAGGGCCTCGTTACACTCGGTGGCTGCTCCTACCATGGTTAGGAAGCAAAATTCCCTCGGTGTGTGTGTGTGTGGCCAGGAGCAGGATTTCATGTGGCACGAGCTGGGTAAGCCAATGCCCTGCCTGCAGCCAGCTGCCTGGGGCATCCTGGGTGGTAAAAGGCAGCTCACCGATTCCCCAGGGAGGGAAAATCTGTCTTTGCTGGGAATGAAGGCACCCAAGCCGGGTGGGAGCATGTTGGGAAGGTGATGCAGGGCTGGGCATGGGATGTGTTGAGTTTGGGCACAGCCTTGCATTTCCCAGCAGCTCCAGGACCGCTGGCAGCATCAGTAATCTACTGAGTGTGGTGCTCTGGGATGTTGAGCAGCATCCTGGTGGGAAGGCATCAGGGACCACCATCCTGGGAACATCTTACTCCTCCCAGGTAGGACC
>JAOXXN010000102.1:1028019-1039964 GCA_026770055.1 Myrmophylax atrothorax
GTTGGCCCAAGGGTTGGACTTGATGATCTCGGAGGTCTTTTCCAACCCAATCCATTCTATGATTCTATGATTCTATGGTGGCTCAGGGCAGGACCCTGCTTTAGGGGTCTGGGTGGGCCAGAAAGGACACTGTAAGGGTTGGGGGAGGTTTGGGGGCCGTGTGTGTCCACACCGTGATCCCCCAACCCACCCCAAAGCCAGATGAGGGGCTGTTCCTGCCGGGTGTTTTCAGGTTAACCTGGGTGTTGGGATGGGGGACACCATGCCAGCATGGCATTTCCATTGGGCTTGGAAAG
Source organism: Myrmophylax atrothorax (assembly GCA_026770055.1). Lineage (NCBI taxonomy): Eukaryota > Metazoa > Chordata > Aves > Passeriformes > Thamnophilidae > Myrmophylax > Myrmophylax atrothorax. The sequence goes on from JAOXXN010000102.1 coordinate 1,028,316, forward strand.
GGCAACACCAGGAACCCCACATTTCAGGATGGCCTGAAGCACTTCAGCATTTCTCCTGGCCCATCAACCCATCAGAGGCTTTTTGGGAGCTGAGGTGCAGCATTTAGAATGGAACCCTCTGAACGGACCATTAATTAGATCATGGGTGTAACGTCCCAAACATTGTGCTGAGTGGGACTAATGGCTTTGCTGGCCAAAGGCTCGTTCCCATGATTCCAGTCATTCCTGCTATTCTCCCAGCCTGTTCCCTACTCCAGTCAATCCTGAGGAGAGGACAGGATTGCACCCAGCCCTTAATTTTTCTTCAGGCTCTCACCAGGGCTTGTCCCATCTGTCCCCCATCCAGTCTCAATGGTGGATGCCCAGATTTTCATTGCTCTCCCAATTGTTTTTATTGGCCTTTTTTTCCTCTTGTTTCAGCCCATTCTCTTTCCATTTTTTTTGTTTTGTTTTGTGTGGTTTGTTTTGGTTTGTTTGTTTCTTTGGGTTTGTTTGCTTCTTTGTTTGTTTTCTCCCTGGAGTTTGATCTTGAGTTATTTTCACTTGAAAAGCCAAAGTCCCACTCCATTAAGGAGCCCTTGGGTGGGCCAATGTGGGGACTTTTCCTTATATGACTCAGAACACCAGGAGCTGGGACAAAAGTGATGTGCCCAGAATGGGAATGTCTGTCCTTGCCACATGCGGCAGCTCCACATCCTTGTTCATCCCGGGACCATTTCTGGGTGATCCCTGAGGGGGCAGCGGGTGATCGGAATTTGCCATCTTTGAGTGATTTGAGTGTGCCATTTGTGGGGAGTCCGAGTTTGCCATTTGTGGGTGATCTGAGTTACCCATTTGTGGGTGCTCTCTGAGGGGGCAACAGGTGATCTCTGAGGGGGCAGAGGGTGATCTGAGTTGGCCATTTTTGGGTGAATTCCTGAGGGAGCAGTGGGTGATTGGAGTGTATCATTTGTGGGTGATCTCTGAGGGGGCAGAGGGTGATCTGAGTTGGCCATTTTTGGGTGAATTCCTGAGGGAGCAGCAGGTGATCCGGGTGACCCATTTGTGGGTGATCTCTGAGGGGCCAGCAGGTGATCCGAGTTACCCATTTGTGGGTGACCCGAGTTTGCCATCCCTGGCTGCTCTGCTGAGGGGCAGCAGGTGATTGGAGTTCGCCCTTTGCAGGTGACCCGAGTTTGCCATCCCCGGGTGCCACCTCGGCCCGAGCCCCTCAGGGTTTGCTGCTCGGCTGGAGAGTTTAGTGGGCACTTTGGGTGCCCAGGAGCGAAGCTGCGCTGGCGATGCTCGTCCTCCCTGCTCGCCACGCACCGGACCAGCCCTGCAGACGCCGGGACCCCGTGGGGACACGCAGGTGAGTTCCTCGCGGTTGTTCTTCCGTGTTGCTGGTGCCTGGCTCTCCTCTGCAGGCTCTCCTCGGTGCGGTGTTTGCTGTTGAGTGCTTAGGGCTCTACTGTTGCAGTAGCCTGTGCCGTGAGCCCCCTCAGTCCTTCCGTGCGTGTCCCGATCCCTGCCCTGGTTGCCCCTTCCCGGCTGGGGCACCGCGGGGCGAGGGAGCTGCAGGAGGAGTTCGGAAATGCCTTTTGCCTTGCTGTGGGCTCCGAGCTGCCCTCCCGGGAGGGGAGCAGCCTTGTTTGGGGCTGCTCTCCCACTTGGCTTCTGCGTGTGTTTAGTTGTCTGGTTAGGAACGATCTTTTTGTTAGTTTAAGCAACTTAAAGCATGAAAATTTTTAAGGAGAGCAGACCCTGACCTGTAGGACAGTTTGCGGTTTTGGCTTTGTTTGAGGATGTGCAGTGGAGATTCAGGAGAGGATAAGTTGCTTTTCAGAGCACTAGGAAAGTGGGGAAGGGTGTGGAGTTCGCATTTCCCATCCTTTGGCTTTAAGGCTGCTGGGAGCGGAGCCTGGCAGTGCCCTGCCCTGGGATGGCACGTGGTTTTGGGGGTCTCGGAGTGGGGTGTGAGCCTGTCCCTGCTGTCATGCTGGCACATCCCCTCTTATTTTTCCTGCCGTGCCAAGAGTTGGGACTCCAACCGAGAGTTGTAACAACCGAGGCTGCGTTTGGTGCTTTTGTAGGAGGCGATGGCAGCCGAAAAGGGGCTGGTGCTGGTTTGCTCTGCGAAAGAAACAGCTCCTCTTCCAAAGTGTCCTCCCAGGGAAGCATTTTTTTGTCATGGAGCTTGGGAATTAGCCAAAGCCGTGTGGTGACTGTGCAGGTTGTGCTGGTTTTAGTGGTGGTCCCTAAAAAGCATGGACACTGCAAAGCTGAACAGGGAGCCCGAAATTATTTGGTGCTTTTATGCAGCTTGTTATCCTAGGTATAGGGTTTGTTAGTTTTTTTGGTATTTTTTTTTTTTTACATCCCAGCAAGAAATAATCCTCTTTTTCTGGTTGGAATAGAAATGGCTTGATGCCACGAGGTAAAAAATAAAAGGAAGCTCTACCTGGTGCTGTGATGATTTGCAAGGCTAGTGAGAGACTACAGAAGGCGTTTTCAAATGGACTCCAATATTTTCAGTGCCTGAAGAGGGCCCGACTACATGACACCTTTTTTGAAGCCCTGATTTACAATGGCCCCAGGCTGAGTGCATTATAATTTGCTGCTCGAAGTTCCAAAGTCGCAGTACTTTCAATAATGAGGAGAGAAACCCTAATACGATGAGGCTTTTCTCTTTTTTGGGGGGTATTGTGCTTAATGAAAAGCTAAAAATGTGCTAATTCGTAAGTCCTGTTGTGGTAGTGGCGTTGGAGGCTTTTGAAATGCGTTACTGACTTGGGGAGTATTAAGGAAAAATGACATTTTGCTACTAGCAGAAAAGTCAATTATAATGTTTCCACACTTTAGAAAACTGCTGATGCAGGATCGGAGTTAATAGAATAGTCAGCTTCGCTTTGTGTTACCGGATTTGGGGGGTTTTGCTGAGAAATGTCGGCTTGTTTTTTAATTCTAATGGCAACTTAAATAATAAGCTCTCACAGGTGCTGTGTGGTTTGGCCTCCTCTGTGAGCATGTGATGGAAGGAGATGTATTCCCTTAGTTGTTCCCCCCTGGAGCTGCTCTGCATGCCAGCCAGACTGCCCAGGAGCAGGGAAAATCAGCACAAATAAAGATTTAGCAGCATTTTGCAGTCAGGTTGATCTCTCTCTGATGCTGCAGGAGCACGTGCCAAAGTGCTGACCTCACTGCGATCTGTTCCCAGCACTTTGCAAAAGAGTCCTGTTAACTTATTAAAAACCATTTAAAGCAAGAAACAGGAGGGAATAACTGTCTTTGCCCACTGTGCTCTCAATGGAGCTTTTCCCCATCTCCTGAAGAAGAAAAGAGCAGTAAACTTTTCCTGAGCTCCTTGGGGAAAGAGGGTGGGAGCTCTGGGAGACCCGCTGCTGTTGCCAGAGAGTTTTAGTGCTGGTGGTAAAAATCCCAGTGCTGGAGGAGTTGGCTTTCAGGAAGGGAGGGGCACTCCCAATAATCCCATCTCTAAACTGGTACAGGCGAGGAGGCAGAATAGCTCATGAAGAGCTGGTAGGGATCTGCGCCAGGGGCTGGCACTGCTGTTCATGGGAGCTGCAGTGGCTGATTAAAGGGCTTTGGCACAAGGGGGCCTCATAATACCCGAGGCACGGTGTGGAGGCACTGCCTTCATGGCAGCTGCATCCCTGGGACCTCACTGCCACCCTCACAGGGAAGAATTCCTTCTCAATATCCTACCTATCCCTGCCCTCTGGCAGTGGGAAGCCATTCCTGCTCATCCTGTCCCTCCAGGCCCTTGTCCAAAGTCCCTCTTCCAGCTCTTCTGCAGCCCCTCTAGGCACGGAAAGGGGCTGCAACACCTCCCTGGAGCCTTCTCTGGGCTGAGCAACCCAAAGTCTCTAATGACTTGGCTCCACTTGCTTTGTTTCTTCCTCACCCTGTGATGGCAAATGGCGTGTGTTTCTCAGGCTTACTGGACAGGTTTCCATCTGCTGGCACATGTCACCTGAGTAGGGTGTGTCCACCAGACTCCTGAGATCCCCATCATGGCACTTTCTTGCCTTCTGGCACTGGTGCAGATGTATTGACTGCATATTGAGTCTCTTCTCTGGCTGCTTTGGCTGATGCCCAGTTGGTGGGATTTGGGGGTTACTGGTATTTTTGGGAGCCAAAGGTGACGTGAGGAACTTGCACCACAGGGAGGTGGCTGAGAATGGCTCCGGGTGGGTCCCCTGCCTGGGATGGGGGCTCAGTGCTGGGGCTGTGCTCCTTGCTTAGCACCCTGCAGAGCAGGCCCTGAATTCTGGAATCCTGCTCAGAGTGTGGCTTTGGGGATGTATTCAAAGCACCTTGAAATCTGCAGGGTGTGGTCCTGCCGGGGGCTTTATTGCTTTGGGGACAGCAAAAGCACCTTTGCTCCCTCTTCAGGTGTCTCAAAGGGGGTTCCTGCCTGGTGTGGTTAAAGCAGAAACATAGGGGCTGAGCATGAAGACTTTCAAAAAGTCATGTCATATGTAGTTCTCCTGGGTTTGGAGGAGGCAATTAAGCCAATTAATTTATTGGTAAATTATCATATGATGAAGTACAAAATAACTGCAATGAAATGCTGACATTCACATTAATACCAAATTAGTTACTGTATTATGACTGTTCTTACAATGAATGCCCAGTAATTTAATAGTAATGGGACATTTAAATAATTTAGCTGGTATTTCTCTAGATCACTTACATATATAAATGAGCATGACAGCTTCTTCTCTCAACTTTGCTGGTGCTGCTGAATTACCTCCCACCACTAGGCAAACCAGCCTGGCCCCCCTTCCTGCTGTCCCTCCAAACTCAGCTCTTGCTGGAAACCAGGTGGGGATCAGGATGTAGCCAAGGGTGTTTTCCTCCTCCATCAGATTTTGTGGTCACTGTGGCCAGAAAGTGGAGTGGAATTGCCCTGTGCTGGGCTTAGCAGAGCCACAGTCTTGTTTTCTAGCTCTTTCCATGGTGAGAGATCTGTGTGGGGATGCTGGAGGAGCATCTCCAGAGGTGTTCCTATGAGAGCACTGCTCAGCCTCACAGTGGGATGGGTGTTAGAGATCCACCCAGGGCCACTTAATCGAGTGGTTCAGCCACTGACACTGAAATTACTCTGCTTGATGCAGCTGCTTCATTTTTCAAGTAGCTGCACTGTCTGTAATAATAATTATAAATAGCATTAAAATTGCTTCTCATTCTTCCCTGCACGTCCTGGTGAGAGGGCTCTCCTTGGGAGAGGGAGGGCTTGGCACTACACAGGGCAGAGGTTTTCTGCTTTATGGAATCCTGGAATGGTCTGGGTTGGAAAGGACTTTGAAAAGCCCATCTTGTTTGTTCCATCTAGGTTGCCTCACCATCCTTTATTGCCAGTTTGTCCCCTCCTGCACCCACAGAGCTGTTTGTAGACCCCCAGCTGTGGCTTCCAGATCCCCATGGGAAAAAGAAATGCAGTTTATGCTGCAAGCACCAACCACTTCAGGCTACACCCACAGCACAAATCTCCCAGTGCCTTTTCCCACCTGCTGGGGAATAGTGGGGAAATCTGCAGGTCTGTGCCCTGTGAGCACCCCTGGGGTGGCAGCAGGTTCAGCATCCCCGCTGGACGGGCTTGGAGTGGTGCCCTGGAGGTGGATGGTGCCAGCCAGTGCATTGCTTTGCTATTGAGATTGCACTGAACCTGCTGAAATATGAGTTAATGGGCTTGCTTATGTCCCCCCTAAATGTGGTCGTTTCATCACATCACGTCCTGCTGTCAAACCTGTTGTGCAGAGGAGTGTTCCACTGTCGGCAAGATTGAGGACAGAATTATCCAAATTAGTTTCTCTGTGGATGAGAGCAGAGATGAGGCTGTGTAACAAGCCCTGCCACCTCTGTGGAGGGACTGGCTTTTCTCACCAGGGATGAAGTGAGAGGGACATGCTGCCAGATTTGGGGAGCCAGTGAAATCATGGGGAGTCCTGTACTAGAAAGCAAAATACAGACAGAGGAGCACAGAAGGCCAGGCTGGGGTGGCTTTGTCCTGTGTGCTGTGACAGCATGGCAGCCTGTTCTTCCCACGGGGAGAAAATTCCCTTTATTAACCAGACCCATCCAGTTCCCTCCACTGTGTGCAGTGATACTATTGCTTGAATTGTCCCAGGCCTATTTTCTCACACATTCCTGTTTCCAGGAGCATCTTTTTCCATTGGATTTCCTCTTAGGAGCAGGAGGGGCTCTCAATACCATCCCCTTACCAGCAGATTCCTACAGCAGTGCTGCCCTTCTGGTACCTCCTAGCCTGTCCTACAGGCACAGGGAGGTCCTTTGGCTCCCTGGGGGTGGGGGGCCTTGTGTGTCCTGGTAAATTGGTATTGCCAGTTACCTGTTATTGAGTCCATGCAGGAATGCTGTGGTCAGGGGTGAAACAGGGATTTGTGGCTCTTACTTATAAAAGGTGTGACTGTGATCCTGGCACGAGGGTGGTGCTGGCTCTGTCAGTGTCATGGAGGATTCCCCAGAGCTCTGGGCTGACCTGAGCACTGTTTATAAACAGTTTGCCCCTACCATTGCTGATACGTAAGCAAACAAGATAATTAGGCATTGCCTTCTGTGGCAAAACAAATTCTCAGGATATCCACCAAAATGAACTTTGCTTTTGTTCTGCTCATTCATGTTCTCTGGTAACACCCACAAATAGGAATTTGTCCATGATAAGGCATCAAAAGGTGGAAGTGCTGGTCCCTGTGAGCTGTGTAAATATTCAGCTTGTGGTAAATTGCATTAAGTGTCTCCTAATCCATCCCAATTAAAAAGCAGTCTTTATAGCTGCAATAGTTTTATTGAGAACCGTAACGCGCTAGACCTACAGACATATAAAGCAGTTAGTTTTATAAAGCATATAGGATATTAAAGTAATGAAAGACATTAACGTGACATCAATTTTTAAGGAAATTTCTGAAATAAATGAGTGTAGCCTAAAAGTTGATGGCATGTTACAGCCCTGAGTAATGAACCCTCCTGCCCCCTAAAATCTCTTAGAATAAATAATGCTTGAGCCAGTCAGTGGTCGTTAACTCTTTATCCTCTGAGAGCTACTTGTCACATTGATGTCTCATTGGGGTTTTTTTAAGCATTTTAAAATTGGTTCAGAAAGGGATTTTCTTTTCTGCAATATTTCTAGCTGGAGGTGCATTATTCTTCCATGCCTGGTTTCCTAATGTCTCCCCCTTTCCAGTGAAGCAGAGCTGTGACTGGTGTTGCAGAATTCTTGAGCAAGTTACTTCTTCCCTTTTCCTTTCTTTGCTTTTCCATCTTCTGCTTCCTTTGCTGCCAGTGCTGCGCTCCAGGCTCTCCCCAGCGGTGTCTTGGCATACCAATCCTGGAGAATCAAAAAGCATGTGAGTGTTTCAATAAAATAAAACAAAATAAAAACAAGGAAAGACCACTTAAATGTTTTACTGGTGTAATGGAGCATTTATTAAAACCCCCAAACCTCTTAAAATCCAAGCTGGCCTGTGAAGAAGCCGAAATTAAATCCTCAGATCTCTGGAGAACATAATTGTTCCAAGAAGTTCAGCAGTTGATGGAACTGAGTCTCATTAACGGCCATACTTAGCTGGGCCATTTGTGTTGCTGTAGTTATGGAAATGTAAGAACTTCCACCATCAACCCTCTTTCCAGGGAATACAGCTCTTGTCAAAACTCCCTCTGCTCTGAACTTGGCAACAGCCAAATCACACACTTCTCATGGCTCTGCAAATTGATGCAGACAGTTCTGATTTCAGTGAGGGAGCTTAAGAAGCAAAACAAACCCCCAACATTAAAAACCTGTTTATTGCTTTCAGATGCCTGTTCACAGGCCTGTGACTTGTAAATGGTTTTGGTAGAGTTGCTCTGCAGACTTGCAGAGCTCCTGGACTGCAACGTCAAGGAGGCAGCCCTGGGCCATGTGAAAATAATGTGAAGTGATGGAGAAGGTGATGCTTCAAAGTCAGCACTGGGCAGGAATTACTCTTTCCCTGTACAAGAACATTTCCAAGCAGAGTCCTGCCTACACCAGAGATTAAAATGCCACCAGGTGTTGACATGATTGACCTTCCTTCTTGACCACAAGCCACTATTCCTGCCACAACTGTGTCTCCTCTGCCCTTCACTTGGGCTCTTGCCATCTCCAACCTCCCTGCCAACATGGCATCCTGTACAGCTGCCTTTGGGATGTGAGTGACCAGAGTTAAAGTGTTACCTTGCTTGAGGGTCGATGTCCACAGTCTCTGGAGTGGGTTTTCTTAGGTATTTTGTGTAATATAAGCATTGTCCAGAGAAGCTGTGGCTGCCCATCCATGGGAGTGTCCAAGGCCAGGTTGGCCAAGGCTTGGAGCAACCTGAGATAGGGGAAGGTGTCCCTGCCCATGGCAGGGGATGGAATGAGATGAGCTTTAAGGTTCCTTCAACAAAAATCATTCAGTGATTTTGTTCCAGCCAGGCAGGACTAGTGTGGTAGCTGTCTTTGTCTCTCTAGGACTACAATTATTTCTGTGTAAAGGTTTGTATCAACCACCCTGGTGCACTAATTTATAATTTCAAAAAATGTGGGTGTATAATTGGGGCAGAAATTTGAGTAAATGGAATGAAGAAATCACATTAACACAAATTTTGCATTATTTATATTCATTTTGGAACACTGGCAGAATATAAATGTCCAACAGGGAGATTCATGCTTCCAGGGAAGGCAAATCCAAGATTCATCACAGGGCTAATCCCCACTTTGAATACAGTGTTTTAGCTGCCCCACTTCAACAACGCACAAAGCAAAGCAAGGGAAGAAGTCCAGAAATGCAGTGATTAGAAGCTTGGGAAGGGAGGCCTCTGAGAGAGGAGGGATGGAGACACTGGAGTTAATTCATGGCCATAATCCCCTTCCCCTGTGCCATCTTACAGGTGCTGGGCCAACCTTCCATGACATTGAAGAGAAACAAAAATCCAACAGAGAGAAGGAAATGCTTTCTTAAGGGCTCTAATTAGTGCAAGGGGATGATTGCCATGGGACACTGAGGACAGTCTTGCTTTAGCCGTGTTCAGAGTGAAGCACTGCCTGCACACTTTGTGCTGTACAAAATAGGCACATTTATAGTAAGTAGGATAATATTTTCAAGTTAAACTCACAGTAAATACTTGCTCTCATGTTTCAGGCTACAAATGGATTACTACTGGGAGCTGGGAATGATAGAGTACTTTTTTTCCTTTCCTGCACCACTGAACTGTTAGCCTTTCCCTGAGGAAAGACACTGGTTTAGATAGGAAGCATGAGAGGAAAAAAAAGAGTAGTTTGCCAAATACCACAATTGCTGCCTGTGTTGAGTGAGCCAAATGGCTCTGAATGGAAATTGGAAGGTATTCAGCAGGGCTGGGAGAAATATGCACTGTCATTAGGTCAGCAGTGGAAGGAGCCTGGGCCAAAGCTGGTAGCAAATGCCTCTTGTCTGTTGTGTGAGGTGCTGTGAGGATTCAAGGAGCAGGAAGACAGGGAAACCTTCCAGCCAGGAAAAGTGGAAGGCTTGGAAGCAGGTCTGGTTTGAAGTTATGGTGGGTGTGGGACTGAGGAGGCTCTTTTGGGGTCTCGTGGCTGCAAGGCAGAGCTCTGAAAGTCACCTCAAATGTTTCGTCCTCCTCTTTGTACACCGGGATGTGTCTGGCCAGAGAAGTCACAAACTCCACGGTCCTCAGTGGCTTCCTGGGCATCTGCAGCAGCCTCAGCTCACTCAGGACAGTCTGTACCACCTCCAGGATGTGTCCCTGGGTGAAGCCATCGGACAGCTGTGCCAGGCAGCTCAGGTTCTCCAGGCTGGAGAAGGCTCCGCCGTTCTGGAGGATGAAATGCTTCCATAGCACTGCTCAGCAGGCCATGGCAAAGAGAGAATGGCAAAGACAGGAAGTTAAGGAAAGCAGGAGTCACATGGTTTTGCATTTTCAAACTGAAACAGGAAAATAAGGGCCATCAGTCAGGAAAGCCAAGATTCAAACTGTTCTTGTTAGCTGTTTATTCCGTCTCTGGGTTTGTAGCACAGAGGCTTTTAGGCACGTGTGTTCTTAGCCATTGCTGATACATTTGTTGGCTACCAGGCAGTGCTTTTCAGAAAGCCATTAAAGGCACATAAAGTGAGGTGGATATGTGTGTAAAAACAGAACTACTTATAGGTGTGTACACACAGAACCTGCCCAGAGCGTTCCCATTTGGATGTGCAGAATTAAGTACCTTTATTAACAGCTTATTTTTGTTTCCCTGCCCCTGATCCCAGGTTACTCCTGCTGACCTGAAGGATGCTGTGGGGACTCCATGTCCCCTTGGGAAGCCAAAGACTCCCAGCTGTGCAGGCACATGTTGTGAGAGCCAGGTATAAATTTCTGACTTGGCTTGTTACTTACAAGGTTCACCTTTTAAGTATCTTTTAGCTGTGAACCTCTGTGACATGAAGATTTTGTGGCTGAGAGTTTGCTTCCAGAAAAATAGGAATGAATACCATCTTTTGGTTTATATTGTGTTAAGTAAGGGTCTGTTTCAGAGAAACTTATAACACTTTGATGCCATCTCCCCAGGCTTTCCTTTAAAGCACTGTATGAGAACATTTGGGAAAAAAAGAATGATTAGGAATGATAAGAATTAATTATTGGTAATTAAGAATATTGAATGCTTGAATACTCCTGTGCAGTGTGAAGATGCTGGGTGGGAGGTTGCTGGTGCTGTGTTGGGGCAGCTGTGTTGGAACAGATCTGCTTTATCCTCCCCTCGACTGCCGTGTCGATACCACGGGCTCGTGCCCATAACTATTGACAGCTTTGCTCTACATTCTTCACTCAAGCAAATTGTGGTCTTCCACTTGAATTACACTTGGGCTCAATAAATATTGGCTGAATCACTAACTCATAAAAGAGGAATTGATGCACACAACCCCAAGCCCTGCTTGTAGGCAGCCATGGATTGTGTGCTGCAGGTCGGGCCCCGTGCAGCACAAGGCACTGCCTCGCTACGTGATTAAGAGCAAGAAATCAGTGTAGGATGTGAATCTTCAGTGTAATGATTTTCATTGTGTGGTTGCTGTTTCCACTGAGCATGTATTGGAGTGGTCTGGCTGTAACAAGAGGGAGGGTTGTGGTGGCAGACAGGTAACTGTGCACTGTGGCTACGAGTATTTGTTATCTCATTATTTCTCTGTCAAAACAAGTTGCTTTACTTCTCAAATTGGATGTCAGGCACTGAAAATTGACAGAATTGGAAGGTGAGGATCATATTTCCATTGAACTTCAGGGAAGGTGGGAGCTAAAGAATAAGCCAGGCACTGTCTTAAATGGGACCATATCACAGAATTAAAGCTGCAAGTTTAATCTGCTTTAAAATGCCACAAGTTAACTTGCTGGTGGGGCATTCTCAAGTGTGGAGTTGGAATCCCTTCAGCTGGCTCTTTTTTTGACTCCAAGTTACTGATGGGACTCCCAGAATGTGACAGTTCAATCCCAGAAGTGGACACAGCTCTAAGTTCAGCTGCTATCACCTCCTTTCTCCAGGTTTATTCATGTCCCTTATCCATCAGCAATTTTTCAGAGCTGTATGGCCAGACTTCGCGAACGAAGATTTGGGAAGGGCTCTCCCCACGTGGGTGTGCCCTTCCAGCCTGCGCAGTG
>JAOXXN010000102.1:1040064-1051884 GCA_026770055.1 Myrmophylax atrothorax
AAGTACTAACCGGGGCTGACCCTGCTTAGCTTCCGAGATCTGACGGGATCGGGTGTCAGGGAGGCATTTAACTGCCTGTAACCCAACATTAAACACGTGTTCTCCTGCTTAGAGACCACTTCCCATCCACACTGGGAAAGTTAGTGAATAGGGAAGAGATTTACAGTGTGCTGGGCAACCAAAACCTGTCTTGAGCTTGCCCAAACGTGCATCACCTCAGTACCTTGGCTGGCTCTGAAATGCAGGGTGAGACTGGGCTGCACAGTGTGTCTGTAGGATTTTTGCACAATCTATTTGTATGATATTTATGATTTTTGTGCCTCTACCTTGTCTGCCTCTGTGAAATGCAAGGTGAGGCTGGGGTGTACATGTATTTGTAGGATTTTTGTGCAATCTGTTTGTATGATTTTGGTGCCTCAGTACCTTGGCTGCCTCTGTGAAATGCAGGGTGAGACTGAGACGCACAATTTATCTATAGGATTTTTGCACAATCTATTTGTATGATTTTGGTGCCTCTACCTTGGCTGCCTCTGTGAAATGCAAGGTGAGACTGGGCTGCACAATGGTTCTGTAGGATTTTTGTGCAATCTATTTGTATGATATGATTTTTGTGCCTCTGCCTTGGCTGGCTCTGTGAAATGCAGGGTGAGACTGGGCTGCACAATGGATCTGTAGGATTTTTGCAATTTATTTGTATGATTTTGGTGCCTCTGCCTTGGCTGCCTCTGTGAAAGGCAGGGTGAGACTGGGCTGCACAGTGTGTGTGTAGGATTTTTGCAATCTGTGTGGTCAGAGCAATGTTGTTTCAAGGTACAACCGTATAACAATGTCCCTTCACCAAGCATGTTTTCCTTTACTGTGTTTTCCTGTGGGATATGATCTGTCAGAGCAGTGGCAGGACGAGTGTTTTTCTACATGTGGGATACTCATATTAGAAAACACCATTGAGAGTCTTGAAGTTTTGTTGCCATCCTGAATAACCCCAAAGTTTTTATCCATATTCTCTTTAGACTAAACTTAACCTACCCTTCTGCTCCTAAGTCACCTCCTCCAGGCTCCTTAGTACCCAGAAAAGTGTATTAACCCACATGATATCAGTGATTAAACCACAGGAAAAAAAATGTATTTCTGGGAACAAAAGTCCTTCCACCAGTCGCTTGTGAAGGATGGGGACAAAATACCATTTCTGAAGTAGTAATTGATTCACATTATTAAGCTTAATTTGGAGCATTTCTTCCCAGTCAATACTGAGCTATGGCAGACTTGAAGGTGATTAAAATCTGAAAACAAACTTGGATTTCTAGAAGTTCTCCTTTTTCTTGCTGTGTAAATTGGTCTAAAAAAAAGCTACTGTTTTTCCTCCAAGCTTTGAGTCTCAGTGTATGGGGCAGTTAGTGAATCTGTCAGAATTTGGGAGGGCCTATCTGTCTGCAAACATTTGGTAGACCAGACACTGGGTTCCTCTGGAATTTCTCTCATGATTTGTAAGCACAAAACCCTGGAATTTGATAGTGACAAAACTTAGTCTTCCAGACATGGTTGTGTTCTGGAGAGGCACAGAAATCTGTTGTTTAGAGTATGGAAACTAGAAATTCAGAATTTCCAACTGGAATGCACAGACTGGAAACAGAAATTCAGAATTCCTGTTTTAAAAACAAAAGCTTAAAATAGAAAAATGTGTGCTGAAATAGGATCTTATCCTTCATACAGGGGGACAAACAGCTCAGGCTGAACTTGGTGCACTCTGAACTCATGGAAAAATGTTAATCACTGCTGAACAGGATTTTAAACTCTTCTCACAAGTTCCACTTCTAGTATTTGCTCTTTGGGGTAGCCTGAGTGGATTTAACCTAAATCTTCAGGAACTGAGATGCAGCAGGGCTGTGACTTGAGTTTAGGGTCTGTTCTGAGGGTAACCAGACAATAAAGACGGATTTTAAACAGCAGTGCCCACCAGGATGACTTGAGATACTTGCCAAATCTGGACAGGTAGTCAGGCCTGGGGATGAGGATGATTTTCTGGTAGACTTTGCAGAAGGGTCCGATGTTGGCCTCGAAGGGCCGGGCGCTGGTTCCCACCAGGAGCAGCCTGTCCTTGGCCCTCACAGCCTTCAGGAGCTGCGGCAGCATCTTCCCCAGGCGCTTAGAGTCCATCTGGGCAGGGACACACAGGGAGGAAAGGGCTGTCAGTGGCCATGGCAGTGCAGTTACACACTGCCCCAACAGGATTTGGGGGTTTTAGCAGTCCAGTTGCATTTGGTATCAGCAGACCAGATACCAACCTGAGCAGGAAAGTCCTGCCCGCTCCAAGGTAGCAAACACTTATTTCTGATGTGTTCTGGGTGTTGTGCTGCTGCAAGGCAGGAAGGAAACAACTCGTTCAAAGAAGGAAATCCTCATTTCCAGTCCAAGGAGAAACACTGCAGGGACCTGAACACCTGAGAAACCTCAACAGGTGGAAAAATTGTAACCTGGTCTGGAATCCTCCCAGCTCTTGGAGGAGATGGTTTCCTGACTTCCACCCATGGTGTAAATGTGGAAAACACTCCCTCAGCTGTGCAGTGATTCCTAACTTGTTCTTTCCAATAATTCACTACTTGACTTTCTACTGCTTACAGAACAGAGGAGTATTGAGCAGCAGCTGTTATTGGGTAGTTGTATTTGAGAATGTTCAAGTGAATATTGGTTAGAGAAGCCTAATCAAATAAAACTGTAAGTGAATAGCTGGGTGAGGACTGTGCAGCCAAGAAGCCCAAGGACTTGGAAGCCTCTTCAGAAATGATTGAGGCTTGATTGAGGCTTAACATCCAACTCACCAACACGCACTTGAGAACTTTACTCTCTAGATTACCTTATGATTTTTTCATTATATTTTTTAATATATTTGCTATTATAGTAGGCAGCTGCCTGAAAAACTAGAACTTCCCCATCAGATCAGTCTTCCTTATTATCAGTAAGGAAGAAACTGTCCTGCAAACCCTCTCACATGAGACAATAACTGACATTGCAAGTACAATCTTTGTGATTCAGGTTTTGTGTTGTCTGCACTAACAGCTGCAGAGAGGGGGAAAAAGCTCTGCTCTTTGGAGGGAAAGCTATGGAGGATGGAAAATGGGAACACCAACAAGAAATCCCACAAGTCTTGGGGTAGAGCTGCTGCAGCATATCTACCGTATCTGTCCCATTCAGGGTGACACTGTCACCCTTCCAAAATATGGGACCACCCCGCAGTCTAAATGTACAGGACTCACACTAAGAAAAAAGGTTCCATTTTTCATAGAGCTCTAAAAGCAAAATATTTAGCAGGCAAAATGCATCCAGTCAGGATTTTGGGTGATTCGGTCCCTGTTGTGGTGGTTTTGTTGCTGTGACTATTGGGCAGTGTTTTAATTTTCTTTCTAGAGAGGGAGGAATGAAAGCAAAGGCATCAGGACTCCTGGGAGCCAAAGGAAATAATCTTTAATGTAACTATTTAATACAGGCTCTTTGTTTTTGCAGTGGAAATTTATCCTTGTTACTTTATTGTTCACTGTGGCTCCATGCAATTTCTCAAATTAATAGAGCTGAGCAATTTAAGCTCCCCTTAACTTTTAGCTTCTTGCCTTGTATTTTGAAATTCTCCATTATTCTCTTTTACTTTTCAGTGCACTGATGAGCAGAGACTGGACTATTTTTAAATAAAGCAAGGATAGGTGCAGGAGAGAAATGTGACCTCTTGGGGATTCTTAAGAAGTCACAAGACTCTCTAAAAAGAGGGAAAAAAATGTTAGTGAGACAAGCTATTATCAAGCAAGCTTTGGCAGCTCTGGTCATAGCTGTCTGTGCTAGGCTAAGAAATTCCCTTGTCCCTTTGTGTGGGATGTAATGCACCAGGAGAAATTACCTGCTCTGAAATAAAGGAGCAACTCACCTCTTCCTCTCCTTTTGGTGGCGCTTTAGAAAACAGCTTTTCTGTGTCTCCAATCCACAAGACTGAGGGCTGCAAGTGCTTCCCCACCTGAGAGAAGGCAGGAAGTTGATTAGAATGGCCACAATTTCATACCTGGGAGCCCATCATTACGCTTTGCAATCCGTGTTGCAGCAGTTCAATTAGCCAGGTTTATTTTTTCCCAGGACTGCTCAGCACTCAGGGGTAGCACTGGCTCAGCTCAGCAGCCTTGGCAAACCAAACCATTCCTGGTGGGGAATCCACATTAAGGACCCACCCCAAAATGGAACTTTTTGCCTGCCATGCTGCTTTTTCATTTCTCAACCCCAATTCAGTTGCAGCTCCATGAAGGGAAGGCTGGATTTGGAGTTCAGTGGCAAAGGATGGTCCAGCAGCAGCTTTAGGCTGACTGGGATCCCACACTGGTTTTCCAAGGGTGCTGAGGATGGAGAGCCAGGCAAGGTGTGGCTGTAGCATGAGAGGTGAGGGAACTAATCTTTAAACAGAACAGGCTGGTATGCAATTGCCTGGTGTATATACCAGCATTGAACTTGCAGTTAGCCCGGGAATGAGCAGTTGCAGTTAGCCCGGGAGTTAACCAACCCCATGCTGTCCCTTTGCAGGGGGGGTCTGCCAGTGGGTCTGTGGCTCCAAGTCGGAGGCAGCATAGCCCTGGTTCACAGCAGGATGGCAGCAACGCTACAGGCTTGTGCACGTCCTGCACTCCTCCCATTGCCATAGAAACGTCCCTGGGCTCGAGTTCTGCTGCCAAATTTTAATCACTTCCCAGAGGCTCTCGGAGCCACCTTCGTTTGCTCAGCAACAAAAGTGATGGCTCGAGGAGTCAGTGGGTAACGAGAGAGAGCATTTTTCTATCCTGCCTTTTTTCATTCCCTCCAGTTGGAACTGCTGCTTCCAGGAAGGAAGTTGCCCAAATCGATGGCTGTGCACATCACACGCTGCTGTCTGACTGGCAGTGCAGGAAGGATTAGGTTGTGAACATCATTTTTCACAGCACCACAGTTCATTTTTATGGATGTGTTTCAAAAGCACCAAGTGTGTGTGTCTGTACAGTAAAAATGGATTTAACATAGGGAAAAAGAATAGTAGACCAGGCTGTTAAACTTGTTTGCTGTGCTGGTGATGGAGTCAAGTGGAAACAATGCCATCTTCAGCATGTGACACTTTATTTATGGTAACTTGTCGGTCCTAGAATATGTCAAGTGATACCTCCAGGCTCAGAACACTTGAATTACAAAATGGTTTGGGTTGGAGGGACCTTAAAGCTTATCCAGTGCCACCCTCTGCCATGATCAGGGACACCTCCCACCAGCCCAGGGTGCTCCAAGCCCTGTCCAATCTGGCCTTGGACACTTCCAGGGATGGGGCAGCCACAGCTTCTCTGGGCACCCCGTGTCAGGGCCTGCCCACCCTCACAGGGAAGAATTCCTTCCCAGTATCCCATCCTGCCCTGTGGCAGTGGGAAACCATTCCCTGTGTCCTGTCCCTCCAGGCCCTTGTCCAAAGTCTCTCTCCATCTTTCTTGTAGCTCCTTCAGGCACTGGAAGGCCACAATTAAGTCACTCTGGAGCTTGTCCTCTCCAGGCTGAGCAATCCCAATTCCCTCAGCCTTTCCTCAAAGGAGAGGTGGCTCCATCCCTCTGATCAACTTGGTGGCCTCCTCTGGACTCTGTTCAACAGGTCTCTCTCTTTCCTGTGCACTGAGGAAAATTCAGCTTTATCCCATGTTGGAAGGCAAGAATGCAAATGTTTTAGTGTTAATAATGAGGATTTAAGAAATAAAACCAGCATACCATAAAAGATAATATAAAGGTTTTGCAGGAATTGATGTGTGGACTAGGCAATTTGGTGAATGTTTTTAGGCATGTACAGCTTGAAGGGTCACTTCTCATTCGGGGAGTGCACTGAGCACACAAGCTGGAAATAAATGACAGATAAAGTCGTACAGCAGCAATAGCTGCCATTTTCAGGCCAGGTGCTATTCCATCTATCTCCTGTTTAGCTCTTTCGAGAGATATGTTTGGCACACTCCTCAGTCTCCACACATTGCTCTACACCTGCAGAGTGCAAGGTGTGTTTGAGAGGCTGAGCTTGTGGCTGTCCCTGAGCTGAGCTGGGCAGCAGCTTTGGGTGGGGGTCATCTGGTGGGTACACCTGTGGAAAACACAGTCCAGTCCTGCTGACCTGCACTGGCAGGTGGGTTCTGTGAGCCCTGGCTGTCTGTGAACAGGCTTGGTGGGGTGAGCAGAGAAATGTAATGTGGTGGCAGATCACATGGCAGAGTTGGGGTAAGTGATACTTTTGCTGGAATTAAGACTGGGAAAGAAAACTATGGGTGTAGTTTAAGCTGTGGAAAGAAACCTACATTTTCTTAAGGAAGTGCATTTGCATTTTGTGCATCAACTGTGAGGTGTGGGAGCTCTGACTCAGAGCCCTGTGCTGAACCCAGTTCTGCTAATGAAGGGATTATCAACTGGGGCTTTCTGATGTTCCTGATGGTGGCTTTTACCTTCTGAAACATGAGATAACAACCGTTCCTCGCTCTTGTTCTGTGTCTGCTTGGAGAGGATGACAGGAGGGAGATGAGGCAGTGGGAGACTGATCTCCTTGACTCCTGCCTTTGCCCTGGTGAGTGAGGTTTGAGCTGGGTGACTCCTGCCTTTGCCCTGGTGAGTGAGGTTTGAGCTGGGTGACTCCTGCCTGCTCAAGTTTACACACTGTATTGTTGCGGACCATCCAGAGAGGACACAATCACTAATGTAGTGAGTTCAGGCAAATCCCAACTTTACTTAAATTTGACAACATATATAACTTTGAGTTAACCCCTCCCTGGGCACAACAGGTCTGACCTCATAGGTTAAGGCTGCGAACAGGTACATATAAGGTAAAATTCAAGACCTTTTCCAGGGAGTAGTTCTGGCTTGTTGTTGTTTTCTCTCTAAGTTTGCTGCCACGTGGTTCCTCTAGGCCTACTGGAGTCGGTAGGCGGCAACACTGTATGCTCACTGCCAGCCCTGTTACTGGGGTGCTCTCTCCACACTTGGTGGTTTTGCCCCTGTTAGTGTCCTGCTGCTGACAAGGGTCACCTTTCTTGTACCTTTGCTTCCAAGGGGACACAGTCCCCTTCTGGTGTCTCTGCTTTGTGTGGGTGGTGCAGCTGGATCACACCTGGGGAACCACATAGCTGTTCTCATGGAATCAGGGAATATCCTGAGTGGGAAGGGACCCACAGGGACCATCCAGTGCAGCTCCTGGCCCTGCACAGACACCCCAACGATCCCACCCTGACCCTGTCCAAACCCTCCTGGAGCTTGGGGAGCCTGGTCAGTGCCTGTGTCTGATGCTGCAGTGGGAAGTGATGGGGACTAAGGGAGGGGAGGAAGGTACAGTCTATAAAAGCTGTTGGCAAAGGTTGAACTCTCCTTGTGTCCCTCAAAGGGCGCCACATTGCCCTTTGGTGGGGCCACCATGGGCAGGAAGGTGCAGATCCTCCTCGTTTGGCTCCCAGGCACTTTCTTGGCCAGCAGCCCTCAAATGCAGCCTGGCATTTTACAGCAGACTAGGCGTGCATTTTAACTTTTGTCACACCTGTCATCTTTTTTGCCCCCTTTGTTTTCCCACTAAGTGGAAATACACTGAATAACCTCAGACTCAGCTCTCAGAGAGAGAATTTCCTGTGTTTTCCATCTTGAAGCAAAGATCTAAATGTAGAAAGTGGCCTGCATGTATTTGTTGCCCAGAGAGCTGTGGCTACCCCATCCGGACAGGGCTTGGAGCACCCTGGGACAGTGGCAGGTGTCCCTGCCCATGGCAGGAGGTGGAACAAGGTGGTCCTTCCAACCCAAACCATTCTGGGATTCTGTGATTTTTCTGATGTGGATAGACATTAGCATGACCAAATTCAACACACTGTGTTTGGGCCTGGCTGTTTCTTCATTTAAAGACAGATCAGCCCCCCAGATCCATTGGCATCTCATTTAAATTGTTGGCAGATACATTGTGTATCCCCCTGTGAAAGGGCTTCATTTGAATCATCCGTGGACACGTTGAATCCATGGATAATTAAATGCACTGTACGTAATTAATTTGTAATTGGACTTTTATTGGCTTTGCTGCGATTCCACAATTTGTGGGAGCTGCCAGCAGATGGCTCCTTAACCCTTCTAATTCCACACTGAGATTTGCTCTTCAGGAAAATCGTTATGGATTGTAAAACCCCCTCTCGTCCTGCTGCCTGTCAACAGTCATCAGACATCAAACAGCACTCTTGAAAGGCTGGGGTTAAACTTTTCAAACTTGAGAGCCAGAGTTTAACAGTGAAATTGTTACACTTGAAAATGGAGAAATTTGATTCTTGCCCAGCACATGTGCACGAGGCTCCTCCAGACTTTAAGGATTTGATGGGATTTTCTTTAACAAGTCCAAGACTTTCTGGAAGCTCAAGTTATGGCTGAAAACTGCTCTATACTCTGTAGTTTATACTCCCAGAAGTGCTTCAGAGCAGCAAAATGCTGAAACATGTGATTAAATCTTACCAGTGGGAGCCTCCCCAGATAAATATTCCAGTGCTGCTGTGAGGATGCCACTGTATCCTGGTTTGTTAGGCAGAAAATGACTACAGATAATGTCTTCCAACAGGATGAATTTAATTTTTAACATTAGAAGAGCACAGTGTAAAGCTGCTTTCTCACCGAAATAACCTGGCTGTTTGAGCACTGGTGATATTTAACACTTCAAGGATCTAAGAATTCCAGCAGGCTGAGTGGCACCAAGAGAAAAGAATAGCTCTGGATGCCTGGAAGAAAGACTAATTGTTCCCAAATTTCAGCTGCAGTGGAAGAGTCTTGTGTGGCATGGGAATGCTGAACACACAGACTGGTGTCACTGCACCAGGGTAAGCTGTGCCCAGATCCTCAGACTGCCAGAAAAATGACCTGTCTGGAGGGGACAACACAGCAGTGGCTGTGAACAAAACAAATGATGCAGTGGGAAAAGCAATAATTCATGGCAGACTTAAATTGTGTTGCTTCCAAACACTGGGATTGTGTCATTTAATCTTAAATTAACTCCATCATATCCCTTTTTTGGTATAACACTTGAATAGTCCCCTCTGACTTGCTAACTAGCACACCCAAACAGCCTGACGAGTCCCCACACTGATGGTGTAGAGTGTTCCTGCAGTTTGCTGCTCTGTGGATGGAGCTCCTCGGGGGGCTGCACGACACCCCCTGGGCTGCTGAAACAACCCCCCAGCTTCCCTGCTGGCATTTCCTCTGGCCATCCCTTTCAACCTTTCACCCTGGGCAGCGTTGCACCAGTAACACTTTCCCACGTGTGGCTCAGGGCACAAAGTGATCTGCGTGCCCTGGTGGAGGGGACAGAGCCCCTCAGAGGGATGTTGTCCCTCTGCTAGTGATTAACCTGAGGCTGCCTTGTCGTTTTAATTGCCTTGCATTGAGGATCATGAACGACCTGCATTTTCACACTTTCATGTCGTGGTGCTGTGTGTTCCACCCTCTCTCCTTGATCCTTTCTGCGTCTGTTTTTGTGTCTGTGCATCCTTCACTGCCCTTCTGTGCATCTTTCCTGTGAACAGCACCTCAGTGGTGTTTTATTCCTTGATGGGAACACGGGAGAGCTGAGCCATTGGTTGGCCCAAGCTGGCAGAGAGCTCTGCTGAGTGCAGGCTGGGAAATGGGCCTTAATTGAAATATTGCAGCATGTTTGGGTCACGCTTGAAGAGTGAGTTTTGTTTTGGGATTGCTGGGAAGTGCCTCAGTGTTGGAGACAGATCCTCTCCTTTCACTGCAGAGCAGAGCTGACCTGGCAGGCCTTGCCGGGCCTTTATGGAGAACACAAGTACTCAGGCTTGGGATTTGCAGCTCCTTTCAATGGGTTTCCTATTCAATATCAATCTCCCTTACATCTCCTTTGAATAGGCAGATTGAAACATTGCTGTTTTCCTGTTCTCCTATGAGAAGTCATTTCCTCTGCCTAACACTGAAATGCCTGCCTGGAGGAGCACACAAACCTCTCCTGGAGCAGGGCTGATGTGTCTCTTTTGAGTCTCCTCCCCAAAATAAGGGAGGGGGGACAAAAAGAATTTGACTCTTGCATCTGAAACAAATTAAAGTTTCATTTTTTCCCGATGCTGTTCACTTGTTTAGGGCGTCTCCCACAAAATAGCGGCCAGCAGCCAACACTCAGTTATGGAAGGGAAGTTTCCTAATGGTCATTTCATGCTCTCCAGAGTTTCCTTTGATTGCAGAAACTCTTGTTTGCAGATATGACAGGTAATCAAAAGTGCAAGGTGCCTTCACCCTCATCCCAGAGCACCATTAATCCTTATTTACTAAATCCTGGTGTTTAACGGTGGTTACATGGATCATAAGATAACAGAGAGAGAACTGTCATGTTTCCTGTCATTCACTCGCAACTTTAAGTGGAAGGTCTGTGTTCTGCTTGGCTAACTCTCTGTAGAGGCAATTCTGGGAAGCTGGAGTAGAAAGCTGCCTTAACAGTCACAGTTGCTGTTTCCAGAGGGCCTGACCAGAAGTGTCAGTGCTGGTGAAATTTTGATGATGGTATGCATGCAGGGTGCTCTGACAAGGGGCACTGTGGTGTGTCAGGGGACAGGCTGAGAGCTGTGAACATTAAATACATGCCAGCTGCAAAGTGCCAGCTGCAAAGTACCAACTGCTGTGGCTTGTCTGTATAGTGTAGTCTTACAAAAATCCAAAGTTTACTCCAGACCTTTTGTGCCGTTGTGAAAAATTAACCTTTGGGGGGGCAAGTACCACAGTTCAGCTTTCTCTTGTCAAGGAATTTGTTTTCAGTGTGTGTTGCCCTTGTGTTTGTAAATTCCTCCAAATTGGGAATGTATCCTTCAATTTCTCCTAAAACGTTTTCTTTAACATACAAACAATTTTCATTGTTGGAACTCATGTCTGTTGGCTCTTGTCCTGTTGTGCACCTCTGGGGAAAGTCTGGCTCATCTCTGTGTGATCCCACAAAGCCCCTGGAAATGGCAGTCTCACTCCAGCCTTCTCTCAGCCTGAAACAACTGGATTTGTCCAGGTTGTCCCGTGCACTCAGCCCCTTTATCTCTCTGGACCTTCTTGTCAATGCCTGTCTTGTAACAGGGTAGCCCAATACTGAAAGTGGTGTCATAACTGCCAGATAAAGGGAATAATTAATTCCTTTAAGAGGTTGGTGATATTCTTGCTGATCCCTGCCAGTGTTTGGATGAGTTCCTGCTGCAGGGACACGCTGCTGACTTGTGTTCAGCTTGCTGTCCTGAAGGCCCCCCAGGTCTTTCCTGCAAAGCTGTTGTCTGGTTGGGAGGTACAGCCTGGTCCTCTTTGCTGTTGCATGGAATTTGTCCATTCCAGCTGCAGGAATATACCAGGCAGGAGCACTGGATGTTGGAATGAAGCAGGAACTGATGGCAGGACAAATGGAGGGGACGGTTGTGGCAGAGACTTGCGGTTGAGGCACATTTGGTATTGTTAAGAAAGAAAGAAGGTGGATTGTAACTTCAGAGAGTCTGTGGATGGAGAACTGTTTCCAGGCTGGCTCTGAGAGTCTCCAGAATCTGAGCTGAAATCAGCAGCAGACTGGACATATTGGTGACTCAGCCACGGGGACAGAAGGTGGAAGGGAGAGGACAAACAACCAAAGGAACTGGGAATTGAGATGGAATGCAGGTGATTTGAATCATGTTAAGATAGGCCAGTGCTGTGTCAAAGAAATATTGACTGGCTTGGGTGGGAAGGGACCTTAAAGCTCATTCCATTCCACCCCTGCCATGGGCAGGGACACCTCCCACCAGCCCAGGGTGCTCCAAGCCCTGTCCAGCCTGGCCTGGGACA
>JAOXXN010000102.1:1060918-1076405 GCA_026770055.1 Myrmophylax atrothorax
AAACCAGATGAGCTTTAAGGTCCCTCCCACCCAAACCGTTACAAGTTCTCCAGTGAAACAGCTTCTTCCTATCCCCATTAGTGGCTGGAAGTAGCTCGCAATAACTGAGGATTTAATACCCTTACATTGGTGTGTGTGTTTTTTTATTGGTATGGATGTTCTTTTGGAGTTCTAAGCATTCATTTCAGTGTTTCTGGCACTGCTGCAAGGATTGCATAAAATGACTAAGTCTGTTGGAAATTCTTGCTGTATTGTTAGTATAAACAATAGTGATTTCTATCTTGTTACGTCTTTCACTGGTTTTGTACACTTTCCCCCTTCTTTTTCCCTCAATATCTGAGCTAGTTTTTTGTCTTTTCATGAATCTTATTTGGGACATCCCAAATACTGCATGGCTACAATAAAAATATTTAATAGTGCCTCTCAGCTGGCTAATAAAACTACAGGTATAAGTTGAGGTCTGCAGCCTTTTTTCCATTTCAGCTGAGAAGTTTTATGCAGTGTTAGTGGCAGAGTTAATACAGGAGTAGTAATAAGCAAATCCAAAATGTAATGCACCTTCAACACCGTTGATTTTGCTGCTCTGACTCTTGCTTTTGTTCTCCATGGTTTAATATTGGGAATGCATCATCAAACAGGATGGGATAGCCTGGCAGTTCTGTTGGGAGCCTTCTGCTTTTCCTGCCTTGTTGTTTTTACTGTGCAAGTTTAATGGTGCATGTCCTGAGCTTCCCCCAAGTCAATGTGATGTGACCAGTCTTTGGCTCAACCTCCCTGTGCCAAAGCAGAGACCAACCTGAGCTTCTCCTGGTTATTCCTGAGATGCTCAGCAGGGAAGAGCAAAGCATGGAGCCGGAATGCCAGATAAACTCTGGTTCAAAGTCAGCTACTAGAAAGTTTACGGGTTTTAGCTGGCTGTGTGTTAAGTTTACACATAAAAAGCTGGTATGTGCAGGGGTAATTTTAAAAGTATGGCCTGCATGCACCCCTGTTGGACTTTGGCACTGCTCTGTAAGAGTCACAGCCCATGAGATGTGTATTTTCAAGCCTGGAGGGGTTTTTATTGGAGCTCACTGCCTGCACCCAGCTGATGGAGTGCGGGTCTCACTGAGTGTGTCTGGTGTGGACGGATGTGAGGGGTGACCCCCCCGTGCTCTCCTGCAGGGACTTGAGTGTGTTTGCCTTGGGTCTGTTCTCTGCTGGGTCTGTTCTCCCCAGGTCCCAGCAGTGAGAGCTGTGTGGGTGTCTGTGCTGTGTGTACAGGTGACAAACGGCTGGAGCATCAGTGACAGCAGCACAGCCTCATTGAAAGTGTCATGTCAAAAGAAGGAATCCTCCAAGTAAAATAAGGATGTTTAAAAGAGCAAGGGTACACAAGTAATGGCCAGGCCTGCCAGAACTCGTACTGCTAAATCAGACTGATTTATGACATGTACACTCTACCTCAGCTGTGAGGAGTGATTTAGAGAGGACAGGGGCCTGTCTGCAGCCTCCCTTAGCAGGTTTCAGCTGGGATGGAAAATCTGACAGTCCCCAAAACTGCCAGGAGCTTCTGCACCTGCAGAGAGGATGGGGAAGGGGCACACAGGGCAAGATCCTGCTTGAGTGTTCCTGTGCTCAGCTCTCCCCACCGGCACTAACCTGCCTGGAGCTGATGGGGGCTGCTCCTGGGGCTGAGTTGTTTGGATTTGAACTCCTGTGTGTTGCTGCAGGTGAGGGAAGCCCAGGCTGAGGCAAACCTGCTGCAGACAAGAGCTCTCCTTACCTGTCAGGAGTCAGGTCCCTCTCCAGCTCAGGTATCTTTTTCTTTGTGGACGTCTTGCCTGTCTGAGGACCACAAAGGCAGGCAGCAATTAGTGACAGAATTAGTGATAGAGAGACTTGAATGTCCTGAAGCAAAGGGAGGGCCAGACCAGCTGGTATTTGTGGTGGAATGTGGCCCTTGTCACTGAGGGAACACAAAGGGAAAAATCATGTTCTTTAAAGAGCATTTCCTCTCCTTCCAGTGGAGGCTGCAGAGGGAAGAATCCCAGGGCCATTTTACTCCAAGGGAAAAAAATCTCTCCTTCCTTTTGACTGGATATTAGACAAATTTTGTTCTCCTGGAAGGGCTGGAGTCCCCATTGCTGGAGGGATTTAAAAGCCTTGTGGATGTGACACTTGGGGACATGGATTAGTGGTGGCCTTGGCAGTGCTGGATTAAGGGTTGGACTCCATGGGCTTGGAGGGCTTTTCCAACACTAATGATTCCATGATCCTTTAAGGAGCACAGCTCTGTGGGTGAGGGGGTATGGCCCTTGCCCAAGAGGGAAGCAGGAAGGAACAGGGTGTGGGGTCCAAGTAGCTGCTCCTGGGAGTGTTTGTGTCTCTCTTTATATTGAACGGAAATATATAAGCAGCTTCCCTGAGGGGAAAGCCTCCTGAGATTCTGGTTCCCCTCCTACCATCAGACATCCTCCTGCCTCAGGGAAGGAGCTTGAAGAGCTCAGAAAAAACCCAACCTGCTCTTCTCGTATTTTCACCACGCTTTCACTACAGGAAGATTTTGCCTAGTGGGACTGGTTTCTATACATGTTGCAAAAAAACTCAAGGAAAACAAAAATAAGAAAGATGTGACTCAGGACTGCCAACCCCCCCATTAATTACAGCTCCCAAGACATAAATATGGTTAAGGATAATGAGTATTGAAGAGGGCACTGTTAATCCCTGTCAGTGCACACGTCTGGTGTCTGTGCCTGGTTCTGCACAGCCCTGCAGGACCATTTCAGTGCAACTATTTACACAGCACTGTTTGTGCACCACTGGTTCCTTCAGCAGCTTAAACTTAAGGATGTGCTTAAATGCTTAGTTGAACAAGACAGCTTATTCTTTCCCAAAGTTTATGTTCCCCTTCCTGGGAATACAGTCATTTATTTCATTATTTTTATAATGCTTAATGCTTCTGCAGAGCTCTGGAGGCTGCCTTGTTGAGGTAAAAAATCCTACCCAGTTATCTGGAAAATGCTGGGTTTTTTATGGATCAGCCATCATCAGAAATAGATCAATTCTAAGTTTTCAAGGATAGACACAGTGTAAATAACCTGTGGTTCCATCACCTGTCACTGTTTATGATGCCACAAAGATAATCCAGATGGGAGTGTAACCCAAACCCAGCACTGCATGGGTAAGCTAACTGGGAAAAGGGGATGTTTTCAAGTTTTGGGTTAGAATAATGCAAACTCCTCTCTATTTGCAGAGCTGTACCTTGGGGTTTTCTTCACATAAGTAAGTTTGGCAGCAAACACTTATCAGAATGTGTCAGTGAGATTTTGTTTTAAAGAAAAGGAATGGGAAGAAGGAATCATGTGCTGGCTATTTTAACAACTGAGGAGATATTGAGACTGTCATCAGTTTATTTTTGCTGTTCCTCCAGTTTTGTCTCTTTAGCCTTTCTTCCAAAAAACCAGAAATTGCATATCCTGGGGTCTGACTGGGATGAAAAGCTCGTTCCTACCTACGTAAAGACAACAAGCATATGTTGAATTTATTGGCCAACTGGTATTGTCCTCAAGGCAACCTCACCAGCGAAGTAACTCAAGAGCAACACAGATATGAACTGTGCAGGGGGAAAATGTATTTTTCTAATTAACATCAGCATTTGTGGGAAATTTGGCAAAAGCTGAGATGCAATAAAGGGAAATACGAATTGTAGATAATGGCCTGACTCCAAAATGTCTTACTGGGAATGGCTTTTATTTAGACAATGATAATGTTTAATGAATGAGAACATGCTTGTGGTTTATGATGGAATCTCCTGCTTTCTCTGTCTGCTGTGTCAGCCCAGCTCCTGTGTAGCCATCCTTTGACTGGGTTATTCTGGGCTTTGATCATTGCCATGGGGTGAACTGCACTGGCTGGGGGCTGGCAGGGGACAGAGGACAGTGCTCAGTGTGGTGTCTTGTCTCGCTCTGTGGGCTCAGGAAAACGTTTGGGGGAGCTCAGAGGTTGCTCTGAGCAAACCAGACCTGATAGCAGACTGGATTCCAGAGCAGTGTCTGCTGCTGGAATGGCAGCAGAAGAGAGAGTGTACCCCAAATGTCTCACTGAAGGAAACTGTCCCATATTGGACCTGCAGGATCTGTGTCACCTTCTGACTGTGGTCACACGTGCCCTGCTGCCGAGGAACAGAGAATCTTGGGATGGCCTGGTTTGGAAGGGGCCTCAAAGCTCATCCAGTGCCACCCCCTGCCATGGCAGGGACACATTCCACTATCCCATGTGGCTCCAAGCCCTGTCCAGCCTGGCCTGGGACACTCCCAGGGATGGGACAGCCACAGCTTCTCTGGGCACCTGTGCCAGGGCCTGCCCACCCTCCCAGGGAAGGAAGTTTTACTAATACCTCATCTAAACCTGCCCTCAGTTTGAAGCCATTTCTCCCTGTCCCTATGTTCTCTTGTTAATCCCTCTCCATGTTCCTTGTAGGCTCCCTCTTGGAAAAGCCAAAAGAGCAAAGTGCTCCCGTGGTTTAAGGGAATAAGCAGCAGCTTGTGTGGGTTTTAGTGGGTTCCTTGGGTCGTATGTGGTGCTTAGGTGGGCAGTGAGCAAGTGCAGATTTGCACTGTGCATGGGTTGGGAAGTCTTTTCTGGCAGTGCTGAGCTAACTCAAGCACCTTGGGACACTGAAAAAGTCCTTACACAAAGAGGTTCTCACTGATTAATAAGCTCTGCTCTGTAATCCCTGTTGGATTTAGTACAGCATCCTAAGGGGTGACAACCCCTCAGCTGGCTGAGAGCTCTGGGTGCTGATCAGAATCAGCTACAGAAAAGCCCCCAGGGGTTGGGAGTGACAGTGCACAAACCAGCCCTTCCTCAGGCCTGCCCCAGCCTCCTTCTCTGGGGCTTTGTTCTTGGCTTTACACTGATGACAATGGTTTTGTCACGGCCATTTTTGGTTTTTGTTTCTGCCCAGCTTCATCAAACAGGGACCTCCAAAGCTGCCTTGAGAGGCCAAGGCCTATTGAAGCAACAACTTTTAGGCACTCAGGTTCTTGTGTCCTCTCCTTCTGCTTTTTTTTTTTTCTGGTGTTCTTTTCTGAACTCTGGCCATACCTTTGTGTGGGTGTGTTCATTTCCAATGCATTGCTTTACTTGCAGTTGGATTGGAAACAAATCCCTGGGGGAGCAGAGCAGGAAAAGCAGCACAATAGACTTGATAAAAAGCGCTTTGATAAGCTCTTAAATGTAACTTCAGGTCAGTAAGTGCCACATTCCTCACTGGGAGGGAATCTCCCTTCAAGCCTTTGGCTCAGCCTGGCCTTGTACAGGTGCTGACAGTGCCAGCTGGGTGACCTGTGGCTGGGCAGACCAAAAGCTGCCAGTGGGCAGAGCAAAGGAAAATGTGATTTGCAGCAGAGCTGAACCCCACTGCTTTGTTTCTGTTGTGTCCTCATCCCCTCTCCTGTGACAGTCATTGGATCAGGAGCTACCTGGAAGAGTCAGAATCCAGCACAGTGTGTCTCTTAACAAGGAAAATATCTATATATACAAATATATGTGTTATATATACATAAATATGTGTTCTATCCTCTCTCAGTGCTGGGCTGTAAGGGTGGGACAGTCTGTGGGGTGGGAGCTTCCAGCATGGAAAGGGGCACAGGATCTGGGCTTGTGGCATCTTAGGTGCGATCTAATTACTTGTGGTATTTCCAGACCAGCCTCTTGGTCTTGGAGACCAATGAGACCCATGAGAGGAGCAATTTGCCTCTTCACCCAAGTTCACTCTTCCACAGAGGTGGGAAATGGGATTCTTATCTTCGGGAGCAACAAGGGCAGCTCTCAGTGCAGGGTTAAGTGTCAGCTTTTAGCAGTAAGTGGTATTTGAAGATTTGGGAGTCAGTGATGAAGTTCAGCGTGGAAAGTGCAGTACCTGGGAATAAAGGAGTGGCTGTGGCTATGCCTGGAGCTGGCAAATTCTGTTTATCTAAGGCTGAGATGTCTGAAACCCTGAGGACTGCCAGGGAGAAATTACCTTCCTGGTGCTTTCCCTTTAGAGCCCAACTCCAAAATGCCCTTCCTGAATTCCCCACAAAAGCAACTCTTTAAACAGGATTTCAAACTCAAATTATTTCCTGAGGGTCAGGCAGATTATTTTTAATATGGACTTGCCAGAACATTTCAGAGCTGTAAACTACTTATCCTGAGGTGTGCTTGAAAGGGGAGGGGACATCTCCCCTCATTCCCTGGTTCTACTGTGGTGTCTCCCTGCAAAGAAAATAGAAGAAATCCCTCCTTAAAACCGAGGGGATGGTCAAATGTGGCATCAGGAATTTGGAATGGCTGTGCCTGCACACAAAATTCCCCTGGTAAGAGTTCTCTTGAAGCCATTACCCTTTCAGTGCCCATTCCCCACTGGCAGAGTGCAGGAAAAGGTCTGATTTTTCTGAGTAATGTTGAATCCTCCTGAGAATGCTTTTCTGGGCAGAATATCCCTGGTATGGGGCAGAGATATGTTTTACTTCACAATCCAGACATGCTCATGGCTACAAGAAAAATTCACTATTATTTCATGTTGTGCATAGCTGGGGAGACATGTGGGGCCAAGGATGTGGTGACACATGCCTTGAAAAACCAGAGCTTTTCTGCGGAGTAATAGATTAATAAGCTGCTTCCAAAACCTTCCAGCTCATGTTATTCTCATCAGACAGAGCAGGTTGTGCTAAAGCAGGTCTGTGTGCACAGGTAGGTGGATTTGTCTCAGTTATTAATGCAAATACTAATTGGAAAAAGCCTTTGCCAATGCTGCCTGGCCATTGCAAACAGCTCTGCACAGGGAAGATATGTTTTGACTAACATTGGATCCTTCCTTCCATTCCCCACCCCTCAAACAGGACTGTTTTGGTTTGGGTGGGGTTTTTTAGATAAAATCCTTAAGGAATTTGTATTATCTAATTAGTACTTGTTTCTCCTCTTCCCCCTTCATTCTCTCAGGCTACTGGCACAACTTGGGAAAACAAAAGTTAAATAATCTCCTTCCACCCTAAAATCTATTACAATGTTATATGGAAGGAAAAGAAGCCCAACTCAGCCCCCGGCTCTCTAATTCCAGTGTGGTGTTTGAAGCAGGGCACTGACCAGCTGATCTGAATGTCTGCCCACCACAACTTTGGGAAGATTGTGGCAATGTTATATTTGTGTATTTTAAGCCTCCCTAATTTTGAACAGGTTTAGGGATCCAGTTGGGTTTGGTCTTCAGAGTGGCTCCAATCCTTTGGCTGTGGATTGTCCCTGCACAAGGTTTGTCAGGTGAAAAGGCATTTTTAAAGATGATTCGAGTAGAAGTCGAGCACCAGCAAGTATTTTCATGCTAAAAGGATTACAGAAATGAAATACAACAGGGAATTAGGGTTGGCTGTTTGCCCTGAGGATTTTAAGTGGATCTGCTGATTGAATGGTGGGTCTGTAAGCTCTGAGTTACTTTGCACTGACATGATGTATAGCTTAAAAAGCTGGGTAGGGAATTCAGGGAACTACGAGCTGTGCAATCCTGCAGGTGGTAATGCTGTGGGACTGGATGTGAACAGGACAAGTGCTGTGTTTCACTGGGTTTAATCTACTGATATACCTAAATAATTGGCTTAATTGCAAGTTTCCAAACCTTTCAGTTGTAGTTAGTAACATACTGTGTTGTACCTGTGATCTCTGTGGTGTGAGACACACAGGAAAGGTCACACCAAAACATTCAAAGGGATTATTTTTTGCTGCACAGTTTTGAAACACATTAACCAGTCCTTATTTGGAAGGAAAACAGCAGCCAGAAAATTTTCTGGCCTCCAGATACTTGTCTTCCTTGGAAAACTGTGCTAATCTGAACTGGTCACCTTAGACAGGATTTTTCTGTTTGACTGTATCAGGGGATTTCAAGAGGGTGAAAATCTGATCTATCTTGTAATGATTTACCTCTGAAATAGTTTAGCTTGTCCTAAGCCATATTTGTAAAAGTTAAAAAGTGAGAGCTAACGGAGAAGGCCTTGAAAATAGCCACAGGTGAATAGATTTTTTCAGTGTTTCTGACTGGAGATGCACTGAATGTTTAGGGTGGACACTTTGATGTTGGTGTCTGAGGGGTTTGCACTGAACACTGCAGAGAACGAGACTGACCCTGAGCTCCCCTGACTCGCTGCTCTTACCTTGTCAGGTTTTCCACCTTTCTTCTGACTGCCAATCTTCTCTCCATCCACATGCACTTTGAGGTTCCTCACTTTCTCTTCCATCAATCCATCAACCTGTCCAGACAAACACAGCTGAATCTTCCTCCATTCTCTGTTCTGCCACCTCACCCCAGACAAATGCTCAGCTAAACGAGTAATAAAGCAAAGAACAGGCAGAAGGACCCCGAAGGAGGGAAGGTCTGTGCCAGGGCCAGTTCTTGCAGCTGGAGAGAAACACAGGCAGGTAAAGCACCTGATTAGTGTCCTCTCCCTATTGTGGGCACACCTGCACTCTGATCTCCTCCTCCACTTCCTCACGCTGCCCTTCTTTGATCAGCTCCGGGTCGTGATCCTGGAGAAAATCCAATCCCTTGTCTCTGTTCTGCCAAAAGACTGTTCTCCAAAAGAAAGAAAAAAGGGGAAAAAGTTACAGAAGCCATTGCTTTCTCCAACTGCTTCTGGAGGCAAAAAATGGGCAGTTGGAGGCAGCTTTTAGGAAATTATTAGCTGTGTGAAAGTAGCAGCTCCAGGGCCCCGTACCAGGTTCAGAGCCCTGTTGTGTGGAAATCTTGAGGTTAAGGGGTTTTTTGCCTGAGGCTGCAAAATGGTATCAGATTTCAGGAGGATAATGGGATCCTGAGGTTGTCCTTTGGAGGCTGTGAAGCTGAATGCGTGGAGTGCTCTTGATCTTCAAGCACCATCTCAGCCAAACCATGCACGATGTTGGCATTATTTTCCTCTGTTTAACAGCACAGTGCTTAAATCTTTGCCAGGAAGAGGGCACAAAGATGAGCCCTGCCCTGAGGTTGTGCTCTCCATGAGTGTGTCTTGGCTGGGATGATGAGGGGCTTCTTGGGGACCAGAGGACGGGTCTGATGCAAACCACAAGGGTCCCTTGGTCTCCCTCTGCCCACTCATTCAATGCCAAGTTAAAGCTGCTGCAAACTTGTGAGTTGGCCTTTGTAGCACTTCACAGGAGGCTGAAATATGGGCCAGGGGGCACTGAACTGGTACAAACCCTGCTCTGGGCACAAGGAACGGGGACAGAGGGAGGGGACAGGGAGTGTGACAGTGCACCACCCTGGGTGTGACACACAGGGGTGCACAAGGAACCGGGACAGAGGGAGGGGACAGTGACAGGACACCACTGTGGGTGTGACACACAGGGGTGCATGAGGGAGGGGACAGTGAGTGTGACACGGCACCCTGGGTGTGACAGACAGGTGTGCTAAAGAATGGGTATAGAGGGAGGGGACAGTGACAGGGCACCCTGGGTGTGACCCGCAGGGGCTGCACGGCCACCAGAGGGTTCACTGTGGGCAGTTGTAAACTTGAGGCGGTAACTGAGAGGCCACAAAGTGCCTTCTAGAAGGAGGCGAGCCCTACCCGATGCAGCAGCTCTGTTTGAAGTGTTGTGCAAAGGAGAAGTACTGAGGAGACCCAACAGCCACCAAAGCAAGCCTGTGCAAACTGGGGATCAAAAATCCTATTTTTGATTAAGTGCCTAATGATCCTGAGGTGCAGCTCTTCGGTTTAGTTGGGGCAAACTGCAGTTTGCTTTTTGGAAAGAAAACTAAAGAAGTCTGAGGAGCTCAGTGAATGTCTGGGATTGTATTAGCAAAGTACCTTTTTAATGGAAACACCTCCTTTTTTCTACACTTCTTGTGCTAATTTGAAGGAGGACAATTTGTGTCTTGCATTTGGAGCCCTGATAGTATTTCCTAAATGACAGCCCATCTCCAGCAGTATGTGCCAATTGAGCTTCCAGCTGATTTAAGGTGGCACTTCTCACCCTGAGTCAGGGCTCCTCTGTGAATCTGTTCTGTGCCAGACACTCCTTCCTGTGCCCACTGCCATGCCCAGGAAGGTTTCACAGCACCCACAGGAGATTATTCAAGTGTTAGCCCAGTTAATACAAGACTTGCTGCTATTTCCATCCACTACAGAATTTCTAGAGCCCAATTATGTGCAGAGGATTTGTGGGTTTGCACACAGGGAATAGTTGTTGTAGGTGAGTGGTGTTAATTCCGTAACTAAAAATGGTGGAGATGGAGAAGGACAGTGGATATTTGGGTAGTGAAAGAAGCTCAGAAGTACAGACCTGAGTTCCTTTAAATTACTTGGGGGTCATCAGGTGTCATGACAGATGTCATGTAATATTTCAGGAGGAAAAGCTGGTTTGCCTTGGTTAAAAGGTACCTCCTCCAGCCTGGAATTCCAGCCCTGGGGAAAGGGGATGTTCCATAAGGAGTTATGTGAATTTTTAAACACTTTCCTGACTGGGTCAACAGGTTGCAAGTGCTATGTTTTCACAGGACTAGTAGGATTTAGGTATTTATTTTTCATAGTGGGATCTATAGATTTTTATTCTTTTTTTTTTCATAATTGCTTGTTGTCATTTTGTAAATTGATTAGTGGTTAATACCCCCTGCAGGCAAACCAGGCACAGTCCCCACAGCCCCTACCTGGCATTCTCAAGTGTTG
This sequence comes from Myrmophylax atrothorax, assembly GCA_026770055.1. Lineage (NCBI taxonomy): Eukaryota > Metazoa > Chordata > Aves > Passeriformes > Thamnophilidae > Myrmophylax > Myrmophylax atrothorax. The sequence goes on from JAOXXN010000102.1 coordinate 1,071,589, forward strand.
TATCAGACACTGGGTTAGAGGTGCCTAATTTTGGTAAAGACATCAATAACTCAGAGGTGTTACATGCTCTGTTATTCTTTTATAGTTCAGCAGAATGTTTCCAAGTTAATTTTGAAGGGAGGTCGGGAGGGTAAGGGTGTGTTTTCACTGACTGGTGTCCCTTTACATGCAGGTCCTGCAGCTCCAGGAGCTGTTCCTGTGCTTGTGTATGCACTGCAATTTATTCACCTCTTCTGTACTGGTGGGTGCTTACTTGGGATTATTTTAGGTGCGTAACTAGCTCAGCGCTCAAAAGGAACCCCCAGGCCACTATCGTGACTCCCAACATCAGCATCTCAGCTCTGCACATCAGGAGGGAATTCCAGTACCCCTGAATTGCAGAGAGCACCCTGTGACTAAATAATTGAAATATATTTATTTAAAGCATGAAGCTTTTCCTAAAGGGGCTCATTTCAAGCTCCTGGCCATAAGAGTTTGAATCTTTGGGTGCCTGGCTAAAAATGCATGATATTGCCACACCCCAAACGCTGGGCCGTGGAGAATTTGGGTGGAACTCAAATATTCTCTGTCTCAGTCATAAATATCCACTGGCCATCTGTAAAATGGGAAAAATAACACACTGCTGCCTCAGAGCACAGGGCACTGCAAAAATAAACCCTAAAGAGGCAGGTACTGGCTCAGACTGCTCCGTTTGCTCCACAGAAACTCCTGCTACTCCAGTGTGAAAGGACATGTCACACAAAGGGGCTGTTTCCAGTGACATTATTTAAAATAAGTGTATTAGAGATTGGCAAATGTAGTTTAGCAACTATAGAAACTGCCAAATACAGTTCTAGAAGAACAAAAGCCTCCCTGAACTCCAGTGAGGCTCAGCCAGCAGTTCTGGATTGGGAGAGGAAGGGAAAACATGGAGTGAAAGTTTATAATTGAAATGGTTACATTTTTGCAAAAGCTAAACTATCTATACATAAATATTTAGGTACCTAAGCATAAAGTGTCAGTTGCAAGGAATGGGAGGACTTCATTGTAAGTGTTGTGTGTGACAAAACAAAGATGTTTGTTGTTTGGTGAGCTATTGTTTAGGTAAATTGTTTAGGTAAACTTTGGACACCCTAATAAGGGACTTCAGTGATTCTGTTGTAGGCATCTGATACAAACCTTTCTTAATCAAGCTCCCTTTAATTATGTTTTCAAGGTTTATGCATTGATAAATCTGAACTGTGCAAATGCTGATAGTGACTTATTTCTACATAAGAATAGAAAAAGTTCCCAGTGTAGAAAGACCAAGTTCAAACTTACTTTTTCTGCATAGTGTTGTGACTGAAATGAAAGCAGGCTAAAATTAAAAATACCAGAAATTAAACTCTGGTCCGAGTCAGATGTTGTTGTAGATTTGGTTCTGGAGGTCCCACATCCCAAAGGCCCTGAGTTGTTATTACTCCAATAGTTGGGGGATCTGGGAGTCTCTATTGCTACTAAAGTGACCTGTTGGGCTCTGGGGCACTTGGATTACTCGCTGCTCTGTGTGAGTGCCCTGTGTTGAGGTCATACACACCCCACTTAAAATTAAGGAAGTTTTCCCGTCCCTTGCAACTGAGACTTTATGCTGAGGTACTTAAATATTTATGTATAGACAGCTTAGTTTTTGCAGAAATTACTTTCACTCCGTGTCAGACAAGTTTCCTACCATACAATGCCTCCTGCCTTCCCTTTGCTTCACCCAACACACAGAGGGCTCTGTGCTGCTCTTCCCCAGACCTGGGTGGGACTGCTGGGGAGGTGGGACCCCAGTGTTGGCAGGGCTGGGTTGGAGCTCAGGTGCCACTTCACCCTGAGTGCACAGGAAAGCACAGCTGATGGTCTTGGGCAGCCAAGGGATGAAGTGTGGATGAATTTGATCCTTGTCTCCAACTCCTGCTGACTCCAGTGGGGCTCTGAGGCAGCACTCAAGGCAGAGCCTGGGCTGCAGAGCTCCTTTTTGGCCATCAGGCTGCTTTATGATTTATAAGGTGTAAGAAACCCCTAATTGCTGCAAGTCAGAGGGCAGCAAAGCCGCTGCTGCAGGTTCAGCACGTGGCTGAGTGCTGTCTCCCCTCCAGCCCCAAGCAGGCTCAAAACCTGACTCTAGGGATTTGGCAGCAGGAGGGAATAAAGGGGACTTTTCGTGGGAGGAATTTTACCAAGGCAGTCGCTCTGCAGAGTGGAGAGCAGGAAAGAGACTTTCCCACACTGTGTTAGAACAGGAGCTGCATGAAATCCAGCAAAAATAAGCCTGTTTGCAGTTCAGACAAGTGCATGACTTCCATGCTGCCTTCCAGGCTGGCACAAGGGACTCTTGACTCACTTTTGGTGCACATTGTAAGAGACAGACAGAGTTATCAAGAGGAGAGGAGAGAAGAGATCTGGAAAAGAACAAATTCCCTGTCATGATTTTTTTCTGTTTTTATTGAGAAGTCCCTACTTTTGGATGCTCCCTCAAGGTGAAAAACCAGCTCTAAGTCTGGGCTTTGTTTGTTTCACACACTTAGCAAAAACCAACTATATTGCTAGTTTTGTAGCAGTTTTTAAGCCTCTGCCTGCAAAGATCCTTCTATTAATTGATCTGATGAAAATCAATTTCAGTAACTGGTGTAGGTGAAGGAATCCATGGACTCTTTCCATGAGTTCTTTCTCATGGAGGAGACAGGACAGACACTTGCAGGAGTATGAAAACCTTAATGCTGAAGCTTGATCTACAGGACTGTGCTTTTGAATTATTAGCTATTCAAATGTCATTTTTGTTGCCCTCAGAAAATCCCCAAATGCCGTTACATGTATATTGGAGCACTTTGCTTCCAGTTTGTTCACTTTGACCCACAGAAACATATACTTGTTAACTCAATGATTCTGTCAGATTCCCAAGAATTGTCTGGAAGATTCCCTTCCTAAACATAATTTTTTTAATCAAATGTCCTCATTTCTATAATGTTCTGTAGTTTGGGCAGCTGCCCACTTGACCTTATATGAATGACATTCAGATGAGTTGAGCATTCCAGCTGTAATTGTTATCTTTCTCTACTGACCTTTGTACTGAGTGCTTCCTTCCTCCAGGATGGAGAGGACATTACTGGGACCCATTTTCCAGCCTTCATCCTCTTGCTAGATTGGGGGGAAGGTGATAAGAAAAATTGGTGATGGCATTTTTCCATAGGATTATAGAATGGGTTGGGAGGAACCTGGGATTTCACTGAACTAGGACTTCTGATGGACAAAGTTGCCAGAGAACCATCCCGATTTTTAATGTTGTATCAGCCATAAGTCTGCTAATGTTAGTGAGGTAATAGTTGGTAATGGGAATTAGATCACTGTGTGGGGAAGAGGTGAATGTGGGTTTATCTGAGGCAGCACAAGGTGGGTCAGGCTTTGCTGATAGTCTGTAAACCACTTGTCATCAGCAAGATCTACAGGGCAGCTCCTGGGGTACCTGGATCCAAATACACCCAAATATGCCCCGTGATGAGGGGCACATCTGCTCCCTGCAGGTACAGTTGCAGCCCTGTCAAGGGAGTTATTAAATACCTGTTTTTAATTGAAGGATTATTGCCCTAATTACAGTTTGGGCCCAGAAGGACATGAAAAACCTAAATACATTTTTTGCTGCTACCCTAAGCTCTATAGATATGTTTCAAAGAGACCCAGGAGTTTCCTGACTGAACATCAAGCACTGTTTGGATCATGTATAAGCAAGGGTTTGAGAATTTCAGCTCAGCTCACCAGTTACTGTCGTGTATTCCCAGTTTTACAGGGTGGGGCATTTTGAGATTCATCCTTGGACCTTTTGCAATGGGCAGAATCTGTTCTTCTACCAGTTTTCCATGGTATTTTATAGGAAATGATTAAACCATGATGCTCTCAGAGGAAATACTGAAAGTTGTATTAAAAAACTTCCCAAACAAATTCTCCCCCAAACCAGCCTAAAAATGGGTTATTAACTTTTAGCCTTTTAACAGCATAGGCCACATTCCTGGTTTTTGTGTTGTTTGAATTGTTTTAGATATTTGCTGCAGTTATTTACATCTACACTGATGTGAATAATCCCATTGTGTCAGTGGGATTGATTGGATCCAAGCCCCCTGTTTAGTGTCTCAAGGACAGTTGCAGGACGCTGCTCTGACCTCCTCTTGCCTCAATTAACAGCCTAAGAGTCAATACAGTAACAAAACGTCTCCTTTGGAGCCAGGCCATGGATTTGGGGATGTTCAGTTGATTGATTCTGTGTTAAATGTGTTAAAGCACCTTGAACCAACAATGTATGTTTGAATCTGAGCAGAAACACAGAAATAAGAGTCTGAATGTGTTTCTGAGGCTTTCCAAGCCTGGTCCTCATGAGCTGGTTTTCAGCCAATGTCAGGAAAAAACCCAATTGACTCCACTGTGCACTTTTCCTAATGGGTTTCACTAAGGCAAAATGCATCTCCCTGCTGAGCATTTTCCATTTGGACATGAGGGATGCACAGCCTTGCCCATGGTCAGTGGGACAAACTGCAGCAGGTCCCTGGTAAGGCAGCCCAGGCTGGCTCTGCTGCTGAAAAGAGGGATTATGTGGGGATGGAGCTGGGGGTGGTTTGCCTTGAGTGCCTGATGGGAAATCAAATCAGCACCTTGCAGAGAAAAGAAAGTGAAGTTGCTTTGATACCAAATACTCTTTGTAAAGATTGCTATCAGGCTTTTCAGAAATACTTAAATTTCCTTCTGGGATCACACTTTTGTTTTCTTTAAGAGCTGGAGTTGGAGCAGAGCTGTTTCCCTGCCTACATCCCTATGACTTATAGCCTACA
>JAOXXN010000102.1:1076418-1088764 GCA_026770055.1 Myrmophylax atrothorax
AGAGTCCTGCTGTTAGAACTTTTCCCAAATACTTCTCAACCAGCCCGAGATACTATTTTTTTCCCCGCCAGTGCTATAACCTTGGAGAGAATGTTCCCTTTGTTCTTTCTCAATGAACCATAGAGAACCTGATATAATGGATCAGAATTTTACTTGACAGGACTTGATGGGTGATGAGATGAGAATGACACGAAGTTATAACCCCCCAGAGCTCTGTGCTGTTATTTCACCCCATTCCAAAACAGCCTTGCAGAGGCTGTGAGGGGACAGAGACAGTTTTGGTGGTGTTGGTTCTTACCTACTGAAATGTGCAAGACAAGGAGAAAACAGGTTTATCCTGTGCAAGTCAGGGTTTTAAGCAGATGAGCGAGTTGCCATCCACTTTCAGGTGCTTGGGTTGGGTTGGCCTTTTCAGTGTGCCTGAAATGCCTCACTTTGACTTAGACTGAAGTGTCTGGCACAGCCTTTTTCATCGCAGGGGTTTGAGTTGGGAAGGAGCAGGACAAGGGCAGAGCTGCAGAGCCATCAGAGCACCCTTGTGAATGCCTTCAAAGGGCCTGGGGCTGCCTGAGATGCTGCAGCCTCTGTTGCTGGCAATCACAATGCTCTTTCAAGCCTCTAATTTCCAAAGCTTTGCTAGGCTCTTGCCTTTGGTCTGCTCTTTCCCTCGAGTTGTGCGGTGCCTGTGCTGCTCTGAGGGGTTACAGGACAGAGGGGCCCTCAGAGCTGGGCTAGTGCCGGGGCAATAAACAGGGCAGTGCTGGGGTTTTGGGGTGGCCCTGCAGGCATTGCACCCCTGTCCCTGCTGTGGCTCCCACAGGTTGGTCTGCTCTGCCACTGAGAGAGGATGGAGTGGCAGCCACTGTCCCCTTCTGCCCTCAGTGATGCTGTGACAGTGTTCCCTGAGGACAAGGGACTGGAAACCAGAGCTTAAAGCATGTCCTGTTTGCAGAGAGCAGCCACTACCCCTCCCAGCCAGCAATGAGTATCAGGCTTTAAGAGTGCCAAAGCTTACTTATGTATGTGCTCCTTCAGCCTGATGTGCATTTTCATCTACAAAGTGCAAAAAAAAATCCCACCCCAAACCCCCAAATACTGTTTCATGTGACCCAAATAGTGTTTTCAACCAGCAAAGGCACTAAGTTACAAATTCAAAGTTCAGTATCTACCTCCCAATTAAGCTGCCTGATGCTTCCTCAGTTCATGGAATTTGGGCCCCTGGCTGGATGTTATGAGAGCTTTGGGCCAGATTAATGGATGTTGTCCAAGAAAAGCATCTTTTTTGATACATGTTTGTTCTAGGGTTAGGCCTTAAAATTAATTTGTGTAAAACCTGCAGTGAAGCTTTGCACTAGAAACTCACTCTTCTCCTCCACATATTCAGTGAGAGATTAATGATCCTTATTAAAATATATATATACATTGTTTCAACTTTTGTGTATACTAGAAAGTAAATGAAAAAAAGAAAACCTGCTGCTCCAGCAGAAGCCTTCAATTCTTGTTGCATAGCTTGCTTTTGAAGATGCCCCCTGGTCACGGCACAGCCTCACAGGTGTTACGCTCTGTGAAGCTGCCCTGGCATAATGTAGAAGTGTGTCTTCTGTGAAACCAGACCTTCACAGCAAAGATTTCAGGGAGAGTATTGTACACTAAGTGGTGTCCACTGTGAACTCAAGGAAAAATAGCTGAGAATGTGGACTGGAGATGTGTGACTTATTTACAGGCTTAGGAAATACTGGCGGCAGTAACAAAAAATGCTGCTGGTTAACACAGTTTAAAAATTAGTCTGAAACCCTCACAAGCTCTGAGAGGGAGTTTCTGAATGAGACTCAGGCTCTCATTACCTCATTCTGCAGGGGGTGGCAGAGCTGCCTTCCCTGTGCCCACACTGGGGGTGGCAGAGCTGCCTTCCCTGTGCCCACACTGGGGGTGGCAGTGCCTGGTTGGATACCGGGCCACCACCTTGGTGCCTGACTGGCTGTCTTGCCCATGATATCAAAGCCCTAAGGTGTATTTTTGCCCTTCCATTTGTCTCTGCACCAACATCAGCTCTTCCCCCTGAGCTCAGTCATGGCCATGGGTGTGATGTTTCCTCAGAGGCTGAGAGGGACTGGCCTCAGCCAATTTTTGTCCTGTGAACCCGAGCCTTACCCCTGGTGCCCAGTGAGCCCCCAGTTACCAGCCTGTGCCCACCCCAGGCTGCACAGGCTGCCCCTGTCTGTCCCCTCCCATCCTGCCTGTGCTGCAGGAGGCCTTACCTTCTTTCCAGGTTTCTCTGGCTTTTTTTCTTTTGACTTTTCCTTCTCTTCTTTTCCATTCTTCCCCTTTTGGTCTGTTTTCTCCTTCTGCTGTTTGGCAGCCAGGTCTTCAGTGACCTGCAAGGGACACCCCGGGCTGGGAATTGCTGGCTGGGGGCTCTCCTGGGTGAGGGGTGGGTGCCCTCCTGGGTGAGGAAACCACCACAGGTGCTGCCTATCCCAATAAATCATTAGGAAAGAGGGGATTTCTCTGTCCCAGACTATGAGGGCTTGCATGGAATAAGCCCAATTCCTGAAACCACCCAGAGCACAATATATAATGACATACAACCTGAAGTTCCCTCTGGGCTGGGACTCAGCTTATGAATTTGTGCTGGTGTTTCCAAGGCAGATTGATTTTTATAGAGATGGATTTTGAGAGGTTGCCCCAGGCATGTTTAATTTCAATATGTGGCTAAAGGCTGACATTGTGCTGGTGGGTGAGGGAGATTGGATATTGTGCCAAACTGTGACAGATTCACATGGATGTCTCAGCATCCTTATCCCTGCAAGCTCCTAGCACTGATAACTGGGTGCAGCTCCAGCAATTTCCATAACCTTAGTTCTTGGCCATTTATGCTTTATTACCTGAAAAAGGCAGAGGGGGGAAATTTGCTGTTTCTACCATTATCTTGTTTCCAGGCACTTTTCATTGTGCTCTCTTGTTCCTGAGAGGAATTCTAAGATCACTTACTGATGAGTGTAAATCAGAAAATATCTGGCTGTTGAGGTTTATTAATGGATCATTAATATTGGCAGTACCATGACAGAGTAGAAAATAAAGCATTTCCAATTGTAAGATGTTTCCTGTAACAGTAAAAATGTTTGTTTTCTAAAGGATGCCTTTTAGTACACTGAAGGCTGGACACTGGAAAGGGATGATGATGATGAGGGTTATGCTTTGCAGCCAGAGCAATTTCATTACTGGATCTCCCCAAGCAGTTCACTGTCTTACATTTAATTAAATATGGTAGTTTAAGCCCCGAGCACTGTTCAGTCGTATCTTGAGGTGATAAGCAGCGAAGCATTTCATTCCCTGGGATAGATTAACAGATTGACTGGAGTTCAAAATAGGCTTTTAGTGTCCCAGCAGGCCTGTTATATCCAAAAGCAACAGAGCTACTCTGGGTGTATCCTTTGCTTAGTGCTTATACCAGCCGGAACCCCAGCCCTGTCTCCTCCACCTCTGCCCTGCTGCAAAGGGAACCATTCCCAGCACCTTGGTGGGTTTATCCAGCAGCACACCTGCAAACACACAGCACTGGCAAAAGGTTGGCATTTTCAGCAGTGTTTTTGTGTTCTATGGGTGATATTTTCAGTGTGTCCAGACTCCAACTGGAATGATTTGCTCTCATGTTTTTATACAGATGAGTGGTGCTGGAAGGGGTTATGCAGAGTTCCTGTTCTCATGGACCTGCTGTGGTGGGACTGAGGAGCTGAACTGGCCTTTTCTTGGTGTCTTGCCTTGCTCAGTGTTGTTCTGCCTTGGTGTCAGTGCTCCAGCTGTGCTCTCACTCTGCTCCTGGCAGCTGTGGCATTCCAGAGGATTGGGAGCTGGGTGGAGCACTCGGGCTGTGCATCTCACCTCGAGCAGCTCCTGCCCCTTCATACAGAGCATTTCCCTTCCAGCTACAGGAAGGTGCCTGAAGAATCCAGCAGAGGAGGAGGAGGGAAGGGGAAGGGCCAGCAGAGGTTGGTTTGAGGCACTGAGCAATTCACCCACAGGATGGTCCCGTTGGATTCTTTCCCCTGAGGAAAGTGGCAATAGGAGCAGATGTGCCTGTAATTGTTTCAGACTGCCCTTTTTCTTTGCTTTCATCATTTTGAAACGATGCTGAGAGCAGTTAGCAAACTCTTATTGCTGAGGAGCGGGGTGTGTTTCAGTAGGAGCAGATGAACTTTAGCCTCTGTATTTTTTCCTGGTCTTTCCTGGGATTTCTGTTGTGTCAGTGAGGACTCTTCTTCAGCAATGTTTTCTGGCAAGGCTGAAAAGACATTTTCCTTTAAACTGATATCCCACAGCAGTTGAACTGCCTTTCCTATTCATACATCATCTCAGGTGTGTTTCCAGGCTCTTGCAGTGAGAATCCCCATTTTTGGGAAGGAGATGGGCACTAAAAGAGAGTGCAGCCTGTGGGTGGAACTGTCTGGGGCTGGTCCACAGGAGCCAAACACAAGGACACCTCCAGCTGCCAGCAGGACTCCTCTTGTTCTGCTTCTGTCAGCCACAGGAGGCTTAGTGTGAGCTCAGGGAAACTGGCACTGGAGGTGGATGTTCTCCAACAATAAGCCTCATTCCTTGAAAGAAGACCTTGCTTGAACTTCTTCCCTTTTAGTGTTGTGGGCATAAAGGCAAAGCAGGGATAGAGTGAGTTTGAAAAGCTGGACTCAGCTGTGGCAGGGGGAGAGCAGCCTCAGAACCTGCTCCAAACTGGTTTGAACAGAGATGCTTAACAGGCACAAAGCCTGATTTTCCTGCAGAGAGAGTTATTCTCTTGGAGTATTAACTCTACAGAAAGAAGGTGTTCTGGCATATCAGAAATGTTCCTCCTTTAAGAAATCAGGAGCAGATCTTAATTTCCATCATGGTAGGCCTGGGACTCTCCATCTAAGCCAGGCTGGTGGTCTGGATTTGTTCCCTCTTACAGGTAAACTCACTTGAGTAGCCTTTTCATAGAATCATTTAAATTGGAAAAATCCATTTCTGAGCATTGTTTACTTTGAGGTGTTCACCTACAAGCAAAGCCTAAGCTGCAGAAGCAACCCCAGTGATTTGTTTCTGGCAGGAAAGAATTCAAACTGTTGGGTGGAATTCAGCTTTATAGGACCTTGCAAAGCCTTCCAGCTTCAGTCCATCCCTTTCAGGCCATGATTGGTGCAGCTCCAGGGGTTTTCCCCCTGGCAGATGCTGCCCAAATATAGTTTCACTCCCCAGTTAAACTCCCTCATTCTCCTGGCTTGGTCTCTGGCAAGTACCTCAGAATGCTGCTCTCTGTTGAAGGTGTTTATGGAAACTCCAGAGTGTTTGCTTGGGGAGGGGTGGAGCTTTTTTAGGGAAGGTGGATTGGTGTGTAACAGAAATAGAGGTGAGCAGAGCTATAGGCATCTACCTCTTATACTAGAAAATATGCCTGGTGTAGCTGGTACCAGAATAAAAGCATATTTGCAAAATGCTGGGGACAAAAAGTGCAATTCCACTGAGATTTGAGTCCTTCTCTGACACTTTTTTTCCTGGTAGCTTATTTAATATTGGAAATCAAGGAGAGTTGGGACGGGGGGAAAATACCTGCTAAATGACAACTCTCGGCTTATTTTCATGGTAATGAGACTTAATGAACTACAGGAAAAGATTGTAATTTTGTTGGCGGCAGGATAAGGGCAAAGCTAAAAATTGTCACATCTGATGATTATCTGCAGAGCAAAACAGAAAAAACTATTGGGGTAGAAATCTGGAACAGATGCAGGGAGATTACACTGGTGTCCTGGAATCTTAAATTTCTCTTGAAGAGTGAGTCAAATAGGGAAAAGCTTCTTTCCAGCCAAGAGATAGCACTTGTTTTTGTGACCAAGTGCCTTTCCCTGGGATGTCCCTGGCATGTCTGTGGCAGGGTATTTGTGGAGTGTCAGGGCAGCAGCTCGTGCCCAAGGCAACTGCAGCACAAAGGCAGTGAGGGCAGAGCTGCCAGAGCACCAAGAAATATTGCATGTCTCATAATGCAGCAATGGCTCGTGAAGTGATTCATGTGTGTTTTATTCTCCCCAAAGTGTCTTTACCCAAGTCTTAGGAAATGCTCACTTTTTACATACAGTTCGGTCTGGGTTTGTCATAGAGTTTAACCTGGGAGTAACCAAGCCCTTCCTTCCTAGGAGCTGTGCTGTGCCAGAGGTGATCCCTTGTTTGTCTGCCTTGCAGTCAAGGACACAACTCCATCAGCTTCAGTGGGGCCAGCACTGCCCTTCCTATGTGGCCAAGTAGACCAGAGAGAACAAACCCAGTGGCCTCAGGGATTTTTAATGTGCAGTTGACTCAGTCGAACAAAAAATGTTTTACTTGTGTGACATTCAGGTAAAACCACAATTGCAGTGAACTTTCTTTTGCCAACTTCACTCTGCAGATCTGTCAACGTTCTGCTGGCTAAGAAGGGAATAAAAACAGGCCCCAAAAGTCATTGAAAATTAGATAATTGCTGGTGAAAATTTGTTGGGAAAATAGATGCAGGGTTTTTCTTCCAAGATGCAGGGAAAATAGGGAGCCAAACCATCTCTCCAGACTTTTAGCTTCTATTTCTTTATGCAAAGAAAAAGCAGATGCTCAGTAAAGACAGCAGAACAGCCAAAGGTGGGAACTCAAACTGGGAGCAGGACAGGAAGAGTGACTCTTTCTCCACAATCCACCTCCACACCCAGTGTTGCTCGGTGTAATTCCTTGTAGTGTGTTTCTTTCTGAGTGTTTTATCCTTGTTGATAGCAAGGCTGATGACCATCACATTCCCTAAGCCTCCTCCAGGAACAGACCCCCCTGGCTGGGTGGCTCCTGCCTGCCTGGAGCAGGCAGCAAAGCCTTCCTGGCTCTGGCATGAGTGTCTGCCCCAGAGCTGGGACCAGCAGAGCCTTCCTGGCTCTGGCATGAGTGTCTGGGAACTCAGCTGAGCTCTGGCTGAGCAGCAGTGACTCAGTGCTGGGGCAGGAGGACTGAGCTGGGCACACCCTGGGCTTGGCCAAACCCAGGAGTGTGCCCTGAGCCCGGTTTTAGGGGGGCACAGAGGGCTGTTGGGAGCACTTTGGCTGCATTTTGTGGTTAGTGCTGGCCCAGCCTGTGTTTGCATCCCCCCAGCCCACACACAGAGGGCTGGTGTGCCCCAGGCTCCTCCTTGTGACTGCAGGGAGGGCTGAACCCAAAATTTCCCTTCCCTGGAAATGGTCAAGGCCAGGCTGGACACAACCTGGGCTGGTGGTAGGTGTCCCTGCCTATGGCAGGGGGTGGAATGGGATGATCTTAAGGTCCCTTCCAACCCAACCCAACCCATTCTGGGATTGTATGAAAACACCCTTTTACTATACCTGTGTTAGATCACCACTTGCAGGCAGATGGTGCAACAGTCTGTCTCAGTAATGGAGCTTTAAGGACCACAGAGTTCAGTTTCAGACTGTTTGGTTTTCCTGTCCCACCAGAACCCCCAGACCTGGATCATGGAGGGGCCAAACCCTGTGCAGGGCTTCCTGCAACTGCCCTCTCCAGACTCCTCATCCTGCTGGATCCTTGGGGTGGGCTCTGAGTGCCAACCCCTGCCCCCAGCTGGGCTTGGGATGCTCCCAGGAACAGATCAGCAGCCCCCCCTGTCAGCCAGGGAAATGGGGAGAGGGAGTGCCAGGGCAAAAAAGCGTGTTGACTCCAAGAACACGTGAGAAAAACTAAGATAATTCCTTCACCTGGATGCTAAACCTGCTCAAAGAGCCTTGGCTTGGGTCTGTCTGCACAAGAAACTCTTCTCTGCTGAAAACTACCTAATTATTGCTGGGCTCTGCTGGTACTGGATGCAGACCCACTGGAACCAATTTCAGCCTCTGGGCAGCTTCGCTGACCTCCCTTACACCAAGGCTCTCTCACATAGTTCTCCTGGCAGCCAGGGCCAGTTTAGCCATGTGGATTTGGCAACAGAAGAGAAACTCCTGGTAGCTGAGCCCTCTCCTGCTCCTCCTGCCGCCTTGTCCATCCCCTGAGCACCTTCAGTCGTGCCTGAGTGGCTGTATATCCTCACATGGAACAGATGTTGGTGCCTGACTTTTGTGGTTTACCCTGGGAAAAACCCATCCATTCTCAGGTTCCTGGGGTTTTAGAGACATGGATCTGAAAATTTGCTTAAACAGACAGGTTTTGTGGCAATTCTTTCCCCAATCTTATTTATTTTTTACATTAAAAGAGGGACAGTACCTGCTCTGGAGTTTTGTCAGAAAAAATAGCCTTTGAACCTCCTGCCTTTTCAGTGGGATAATCAGGAAACCTGCCTGTGATGTGCCTGTGTGAGAAACAAGAGTGGAAAATAAATTAAAAGTCACAATCTTTGATCTGGTGGACAAATACATTACATAGTGGTGAAGCTTCTTATGGCAGTGCCTTTTTGTCCAGTTAATTCATCAGAGCTGTTACCAACAGGCCCAGGTCACACAGGGAGCTTCCAGAGCTTTAAGAACAAGGTTAAAAGATAGAGATAATAACTGTGCTCCAAAGGCCATTTATACTGATAAGACCCTTCAACTTCTTGCCTTTTTATCGCTCTTGGAATCTATCAGTAAGATTTTCTGTTTGTTTGGTAATATCAGGAAGGTTTTTCTGTTCCAAAGAAAATTCTGACACTGCAGAAAAATCCTGGTGCTGTTTCAAAGAGCGCGGTAATGTTTCCTCTAAATGAAATTAAATTTCCCTCGGGAAGGAAAGAGCTCAGAAAGGTCAATGTGATTCCTAAAAATTGCTTTCATTTGTTAAAAAGCAACTGGTATCTTAAGGGACTTTCTTAGTCTACTGTTAAGCATCTGTTCTGTTTCTGTAGGACCACGTGTAGGGTTTGGATCCTCACTGGAATTACAGTAACACCAATTACACAAATCAACAAACATTCATCAGTGTCTGTGAGCTCTGACTTGTATGTTCAACAATTGCTGGTTCTGTATGCAAGTTTTTGGTCACTGCATCAGCAATGGGATGTCAGTGTTAGTGTGGGGTTCCAGATATGCTAAACATGGCTTTGGCCCTCAAGAACCTGCACCATCTCTTTTATTTAACATTAGCTGCTGTTTCATTTCTCACAAACAGCCAGAAAATAGCTCAGTTTTGTGTTAATGCTGCTGCAAGTCTGGTTTGCAGCGAGCAGTTCCTCCAAACCTGGTATTAAAGCTGTTACTACTTTAGTGCCAGCTGGGGAGAAGGAAAGGCAGTATCCACTGGGGCTGAGGGGGCAGTTTGGGGTCTGCTGCCCACTGAGTGTGGCATCAGGGCCAGCTCTAAATAGTTATTAGTGTTACATTTGGGATTTGTACTCGCTTTTTCACTCCTAAATCATTTGCAGCTCCTGGAGATGGCAGGGGGGTGGAAACAAATGATCTGTAGGGTCCTTTCCAAGCCAACCATTGTGTGGTATTTCCCCTTTGGATATGAGGAGTGTGTGTCTGGGTGCTGTAGAAATTCTGCTATAGTCTGAAATTTGGAAGTGGGTTGTAGTTTACAGCCTGTGTTTGCTGTGTGGTGGTTCTGCTCCCACCTGGTGCAGCTGTCTGGGCTGCTGTGGCTCATCTCCCCTTTCTGTAGCAGGTGCTTATGCTGGTAAAAACCTGAGGTGAGGGGACAATGCCCATCTTCTCATACAAGTGGCAGAAGTGCCAGGCCTTTATTCACCAGTCAGGACTGACTGTGCTTTTGGTGAGGGCAGTGCAGGATGTCCCTTCCTGTGGGCATCAGTGCCCTGGAGCAGACAGCTCCTATGTGCTTTGATTCTGCTCATTCTCTATCTGCCTCTTGCTTGCAGTGCTTCAGCCTTTCCTCTGCTCTCCTGCTTGGCTTATTAGTCACTGTCTGATGGTCTGGGAGTGTTCTGAAACCTCATTTCCCTCTGCAGCCTCTCATGGGTTTTGCTTTTCCTCTTCTGGGCTGCAGTGGCTCTGACCTCACTCTTGTGGTGCCTGGGAACCACACACATGCCTGACCCTGCCAGGCACATTCCTCCCTTTGTGAAACCCCCGAGTTCAGAGGTTAAACCAGGCAGGCATTTGGCCTGTAACTCTGCCCAGGAAAATGCAGCCATTGATCTTCTTGCTCAAAAGTCCACTTTAAGCCTAATGAATCTCAATTTTCCTTCTGCCTTCCCTTTTTGGCAGCACTCTACCACAATGGGCTGTCTCATGCATCTGACATAAGATGCCAATGTGGATTCAACTGGACCTCAACTCTTTGTATCAGATTGTTTTAGAGTTGTAAACATCAGGGTAAAAGGAGCAGCCAGAGTGCACTCCATGAACAGCAGAGAAGCTGTGGCTGCCCCATCCCTGGGAGTGTCCAAGGTTGGACAGGGCTTAGAGCCACCTGGGACAGAGGGAGGTGTCCCTGCCATGCCAGGGCTGGCACTAGATGGGCTTTAAGGTCCCTTCCAACCCAAACCACTCTGGGTTTCTGTATTCCTGTATCTTTGTCTTGTGAGATAAACTGCACAGTGTCCATCTGTGGCTCCAGAGAGCCCCACCAGAAACATTGCATCTTGAACAGCTCTGAAATCAGGAGGGACTCCCCAACATTGTAGAATGATTTTGAGCTTGCTTTGCAATAATAATAGTTGAAATAATTTTAAACTGCCCTCCCCTTTTGAAACTTCCTAGAAACAGCAAAGTGGTCATGATTAGAAGCAATTATAGCATAAGAAAATTAGTCCAGATGATGTAAGAACTTGCTCCAACTGGAGCCCCAGCAGGCTGCCCTGTTTTGCTGGAAGTGTGGAGGAGACTTTCTGGTGGAAACTGTGGCACCAACAGGCTGCAAACCAAGACTTAGGGAAGGTGGAGCTGCAGAGCTTCCCACAGTCATCAAATATCTTGAAAATGGCACTGGGGGCAGAGGAGCATTACACCTGCACTGCTTGTGGAGTTGCAGCTCCAGCCCCTGTAAGGCTTTAGGGCCCTGGAATGTGCATTTCAGACCAGTGTTTGCTGGTCACACTGCTCTCCTGGTTGAGTGAAAACCCCAAAACTGCTTGGCCTGCATTTATTTTCAATGTTCACAGCACCTTGGCCCTCTCTTTGCCCAGCCCTCACTCTGTCCAGCTCACAGATTGCCCGGAGTTCTCCCACCTACTGCTTTCTCTGCATGCCCTGAGGAAGGAGCAGGGGCAGGAACCAAACTGGTGGGCAGGAGAGCCTGGAAGTCTTGTTGCACAGTGCTGGGGAGAGGGGAAGGGAAGAGGGGCATGTAAAAAGATTAAGCTCTCAATAACAGGAGTATTGGAGTGTTTAATAGCTTGGAGAGTCATGGTGCATGTCAGGAACACCCAGAGCCGAGGCCAGGCAGAACTCTGTGAGTCTGGAACTTATTATTGGCTCGGCATTTGTAGGGGGGGGAAATACCCAGTTGTACTTTGCCAGCTTCTCATAAAAATGTGTAAATGCCAGAACTGGAAGAAGCAACTCTTATTTTCACTGCGATTGCTTCAGTGGGAGTGCTGACAATGTGTTAAGGACTTCAAGCAAAAGCAGAAGCAAATGCTGTTGGATTTCATATGGAGGATGCAGGTAAAAACCCATTGCCTAAAGGAACAAATGCAATGTGTA
Source organism: Myrmophylax atrothorax (assembly GCA_026770055.1). Classification (NCBI taxonomy): domain Eukaryota; kingdom Metazoa; phylum Chordata; class Aves; order Passeriformes; family Thamnophilidae; genus Myrmophylax; species Myrmophylax atrothorax. The sequence continues at coordinate 1,088,025 of JAOXXN010000102.1, forward strand.
AAAACTGTGGCTGCTGGGAAGGGCTGGGCCTGGGTCTGCAGAGAGGAGATGGGAAGTGTGAGAAAAATCTCGGCTTTATAGAATTTTTGAGAGACGAGTTGAAGTAGCAAAGCAAAAAGGTTTAATGGCCAAGCTGCATGCACGCAGGGTGCCTCGCCACAGTGTTACCACAGGGGAGCACACAGAGGAGAGGGGGTCGCTACAATTTATAACCTGCCCCCTAACCCTTCCCTCCCCTCCGGGAGCCCAACCCTCCTTTGTCCTTTTCTGGCACCCGGCTCGCTGATTTGATGTTACTTGATGACTTAATCCCCCCTCTCCTTATATGGGCAATTTCTTACTGCGCCATTGATGTTGATTGGTGCAGCCAGCCGCCCTATCAGGCCCTGCCACCGGCCGTAGTCCCTGAACAGCCCCCTTGCTGAGACTGCTGCCTCACAGACTGCCCGACAGCTTTGCCTGTCTGACCTAAACCAAAAAAAAATCCTTTCCCAACAGTACTGAACAGTTAACACAGAACCTCTTATTAACTCATGCATCCATTAACTTTACCCTTCCACAACGAACCCTTCTCTATTATTTCTCACAGGAAGGGATGGCTAGGAAAGAAACCTCCTCCCGGAGAGCCAAAGCCCAGCTACAGCCTGGGGCAGCCTTTGGAGCCTCACGAGCCCAAACCCTGTGGGCAGGGAGCTGGGGATGGTTCCATGGGTGCCCTGCTCCTCCCTGGGGTGTGTTCC
>JAOXXN010000102.1:1088864-1109469 GCA_026770055.1 Myrmophylax atrothorax
GTGTGTTCCCAGCCCGAACAGGGAGCTGGGGATGGTTCCATGGGTGCCCTGCTCCTCCCTGGGGTGTGTTCCCAGCCACTGGGCAGCTCTGCCTCTGCTGCAAATCAGACTGAGGAGGGTCAGAGTTCACAGCAGACAAAATACCTCCCTTTGGGTCAGAGCCACTGCTTGATCAGAACTGCTGAAGGTGTTTGGGCTGTGGAGGGTGTTGGTGAAGAAGGGACCTTTAGAAACTGGTATGTGAGAAATCCATGACTTTTCTGGAACAGTGAATTCTGCCAGCAGAAGCAGAGCAGGGGTTTGGAAAAGAACTTTACAGAAACCCACCTAACTGGGATGAATGGGGGCCCTAAATCTGCCTCAGAGCAACTCAACCAGAAGAGGAAGGGGATGAACAAGGATGGGGGTGAAAAGAGATAATCTTCCACTCCAGATGAAAAAGACAAGGATGTGATGAGGTTTTCTGCTGTATCTGGAATTACATGATGTTCTCTGGTTCACTGTTGCTGCTCCAGACCTATTCCTCTTATAGTAACTCAGATGTGTCAAGAGTAATTGAAAAGGAATGATCTTTTATGGTCTGCAGTGCAAACCCTTTTATCTCTGATTGTGGAGCAAAGAGTTCTAGCTCTTCTGGGCTCAATCTTTGTGACTGCACAATCTGCGTAAGTGTCCAAGTTTTAACCATTTTCAAAGGGTTCTTTGATGTCTCCAAATCCCCACCAGGCTGGTATGAGCTGGTGTGATTGGCAGTCTCTGCTCAGCCCTGAGAGCTGTGGCACCTCCGTTCTGACCTATAAAATAAATTCCTTGTATGGGAGATGACCCTACATTGCACTTGTCTCATCTGCTGCTTCCCTCTCTCCTTCCTTCAGGAGCTTCGTAATTTTAAGTGTTTTCTCTCTATTGCTCAGGGATGGTTATAATTAAGGCTAAATATGGCTTTTGATTTATGAGAGTACACCATTGATTTAAACGTTTTGTCTGGTAATAGACTCAACAAGTTCCTACCTACTCTGTTCACTGGTGTGGTTTTACATGTTATTCTTTCTTTCTGGCCATGGCTTCTCAAGCTAATTGCATAAAAGGCCTTGTCAGGAAAAATGAATTGTTCTTTGGAGGAACAAGAGTGTCATGTGAAAGGGCCCTTTCACGTGACAAAGAGTGTTTAACTCTTTTCAGGGTTGGAAGGGATGTGTGCTGTGCAGAAGGAAGGACATGAAGGGTTGTGTGTGCTCCAAATGAGGGACAGCAAAGGGACAAAAGAGAAGAGAGAGGGAACTCTTTAAAGAAATAACCCCCCTGTTGTTTTGTAGTTCTTGCCTATTTCTGTAATCCCACCTGATATGGGTTCTCTCAGGCTATTTAAATAGCAGTCCTGGTTTATTTTATGTGTCTTTGCTGCTGCATTTTTTTATCCCTTTGTGTGTGTCCTTTCTTTGGCTCTTTGAAAATCACTTCCAGAAAAAAATAACCTAGGCAAATACAAAATTAATTATAAAGCAAGATTAATTTCCACATCATTCTTATCATCTTTAATGAGGTTGGACACAGATACATTACAAGTGATGCTTTATCTGAGGTCCTGATCCCCCCAGAGCTGGCCCGGGTGTGTGATTGTTATGCATGGAAGTGTTTCAGTGCAGGCACTTGCAGGGAGGTGCAGTTGGAGGATCAGAAACTTTATTGTTCTGGATAAATGTTCAGCTTTACAAATGTAAGCCAGGCCAACAATGTGCCAGGAGAAACATTCCCACAGAGGAGTGAGAGAGCAAGGTTTGTGGGGGGAAAGGTGATCTCCTTTCTTGTAGTAACTATCACAATTAGAAGGGCCTTTGGGGTTCCCAGTGCCTGCCTCAGATCTGAAATGGAGAAGGGAACTTCAAAGCCAAGTAAGAGTTGGGAACAGTCGTTGGAGGGGACAGACCTGAATGTGGAATGTGGTAATTCTCTCTGATAGTTTTATTACATGTATTATTACTGGCCAGGAAAGGTAGACCTTTGGCTGACCCATTGCTGTTTTCTTGAGCTTCTTGAGTTCTTATAGTGAAATAGTTTGTTCTGCTTTGTCACAAAGTTACTGCATTTTCCAGGATCCTTCTGCTCCTTTAGACACAGCAATAGGTAATCAGTGTACTGAAAAAATGGGAATCTCTGTTCCCCTTCACACAGACTCAGGCATGAGCCTTCTCTGCCAGGACTCCTGGTTAATCCAGTTGCTGCTGCAAACCATGAGGGAAAAACATTTTTGTGTTTTTTTTTTCTTTTGACCTATTGGTACCTTCAAAATTCTGACAAACGCATTCCAGGTTAAAAATAACAGTAGGTTTTTGCTCCTTGGAATAATTGGAGACATAGACAGTAGCACTGCAAATTACTCCTGAGTTTCTGAATGAAAATAAAAGGCGATATGGACACAAATAATGCCAAGGAGAAATGAAAAGATTTACCATTCCAATATTAGCTTCAATTAAAAGAAGCTCTGCAAAAATTAGAACAAAAAATTGGCAATATCAACACTCACAAAATGTCCTAGTGCTCTGATTTTTGTCCCTCCACATGCTCAAAAAAATATTGTCCAAAGTTTTCTTAGAGCCCAAATCCAAATTAACTGAGAGCTGGGAGAAATCACCTCCTGACAGACATAACTGCACTGCTGTGTAAGAGCTGCTACCAACCACGCTGTACTGAGAGCTTAGGCAAACCCAGAGGGCATTAACTGTACCCAGCATGGTATGGAAATGGGCAGGAGATGAAAGGGACTGGAAAGCAGAGCCCTGGAAGGTTATTTAGAGTTTCTTTGGCTTGACTCCTCCAGTGCAGGACAGCCTTGGGCAGCACTGCTGGTAAACCTGTGTGAGCTCAGCAGGAACACTGAGAGCATCTCCTGATGGAGCCAAGGACACCTGGATGTGCCATCCTCGCCCTTGGAGGGCAAACACACATCCAGCACTGCACCCACGTTTGGTTTGCTAGGTTTGAGGATCTCTGAGTGTGCTTCCTTCTCTTCTGGCCTTGCTCATCCTCCTGTGTTTACAGGAGCTGGGTGCCAGGCTGTGCTCCTGGGAGAACCACTCCTGGGGGCCGGGCTGTGCTCCTGGGGGCCGGGCTGTGCTCCTGGGAACTGCCCCTGGGTGCCGGGCTGTGCTCCTGGGAGAGCCGCCCCTGGGTGCCGGGCTGTGCTCCTGGGAGAGCCGCCCCTGGGTGCCGGGCTGTGCTCCTGGGAGAGCCGCCCATGGGTGCCGGGCTGTGCTCCTCAAGGGCTGTCTCCCAAGATGAAGGGCTGCTCCCCCTCGCCCACAGCCAGCCTGTGCCCAGGCTTCTCTCCAGTGTTGTTTCCTGTGCCTCTCTGTAGCCTTCCAGGAGTGCGATCCCATCGAGCCGGTGCAGGGCAGAGCGGGCTGAGCAACCTTCCTGCAGAGGAGCAACTGCCCTCAGGGACTGCAGCGGCTCTGGGGGCCTTGGCTGATGGATAATGAGCACTCTGGAGTCCACAACTCCCATTCAACTTTCAGCTGTTTGGATTTTCTTGTATCTTTAGAACAAGGTCAGAAATACAGAAGCTGGCTGGAAGAAACACCAGGTCACATTCCCCCTTCCTTTACTGAATTCCTTACCTTTGGTCAGCTTCTCCCGCTTTCACAGAGCACCCAGCCCTGACTCAAACTTGGCAATATTTCCAGTGCTTAGCATTAAACTTAAGAGACTGAAACAATTATGGGCAGTTTTAAGCAAGATTAGTTTAACTCAGACTAGAAGCTTTGCGAGAATAGTTTTCCTGCAGAGTCAGCCAGAGGGAATCAACAGAACTTTATTAACACAATATGAATCCTGTAAAGAGGAAAATAAAGCATGCCATTTTTTGTAGCAAGGCCAGCCAAAAGAAATAACTTGCCCTCCAACATCACAAGTTTCTTTGGGATTTGGACTGAAATGGACTATAGAGAGCATTTTGTCTGATGGGATTTGTTTATGAGAAATTTGAGCATTTGTTTTTGCTTCTTAGTAAGAAGTCAAGGTGTTAGTGGAACAAAATGCATCTCTAAGGGGGAGAAGGCTCTGCACTGGGCATGGCTGCTTCAAACTGCCTTGCCCTGAAGGTAGTGCTTTGGGGAGGGCTCAGAAATGGTGCCCTGGACAGGTCACCCACCTGGAAAAGTGCCCCTTTCACATCCACCCTTTCTGTCTGGCTGGAAAATTGGGGAATAAGGGCCTGAAACGAACAGAGCAGCTCTGCTTTGCTCTACCCTTATTTATACACTGGGATAAAGCCAGTACAGCATGGGGGATGAATATGGTAATTAAAATAACCCCTGTGCCAGTGGGGGTAAAGGATGTGAGTTTTAGTGGGTTTGTAACCCATTGCATCATTTCAGTGTGATGAAGATGGGTAGGTCTGAGCTGGCATTAAAGGTGGCATCAGACACATTTCAGTAGGTTATGTGTATCGTATCAGTGCAGAAATACAGTCCAGTCTGGCTTAACTTGTCCTATTTTTTGCCTTCCTGGATTGAGATGCTCTCCAGGAGCTTTGCCAGGGCTGTCCCACCCCTGGTGCCTGTGCCCTGAGCTGCTGCCTGCAGATTTGAGCAGCATTTCCAGGCCATGTCCCTGCCTGGCACAAGGCTCCAGGAGCCACTCAGGCTGCCACCACAGCTCCTGGCACTGCTGTAGCTGAGACTGTGCTGCCTTGGAAAGCACTTGTGATGAGAAGATAAAGTTCAGTGGGGAAGGAGAAGCTGAAAACCACAGGTAGGATGCTCCTAAGTTTGTAAGGATGTAACCAAACTCTGCTTTCTCTTTCACTGCTCAGAATGACAGAAGGGGACAGGCTGGAAGGGAGCACAGTGGGTCCCATCTGGTGCCACCTCCCTGCTCAAGCAGGGTTATCCCAGAGCACAGGGCACAGGATTGTGTTCAGGTGGTTCTGGAGCATTTCCAGTGGTCATGAACAAGCTTGGCCACCAGGACCCCCAGGTCCTTGTCCTCCTTGGAAGGTCTGGTTGTCTGTGGTTTGCATGAGTGTTTAAATGAACTATTTAATGTCAAATCTGAGGCAATTTCATGCACGTGAAACCAGTCACAGTGCTTGACTTTTCCATATTCATCCCAGTTGGCTTGTGCAGCCTTATTGGAATAAATAACCACCAGGTGTACACAGAGGGTAAACCCAGGGAAAAACTGAGTGTTGCAGAATCCACATATGTAATTAGAGGTGTTCATAGTCCTGGTCAGTGATAATAACCAAAGAGCTCACTAGCAAGAAAGGTAATTTAGAGTCTTTACTTTGGCAATTCAAAAGTGTGAGAGAAGAGAAGGGGAAGCATTCCAGATGAGCTCAGCTCTAAGCCAGGGATGGTAGTAAGAGCAGCCATTTATCAGCAGTGGTAGCTCAAAACTCCAGTCATCTCTGCAGTCCAAGAAACACACTGTAATGCCTTGAGAGATGCCAAGTTCCTTAGCTCTCACCTTTTTAGTGTTGGGAAAGCAAAGTTGGAGTGCTGTGTTCCTGTCCCTGTCTGGTGAGTCTCTGCTGCGTGATTTACAGCCTTCTGAACTGTGGGCACTGTTAAAGAATTGGGCACCTTGTGTAGGGCTCTGGCATTGCCCGTTCAAATGCCTCAGTTCTTCTGCAGTGTTACTTGGTGGAAGATACCCAGATTTAACAAATGACAAGCGCAAAATGCAGCTTTTTAAATTACTGTTAATTTAAATGATGGCCTAATAATGCGCTTTTAAATAATTTCTTTGGGAGATGGGGCCAGTGCTGCAGAGAGTTGCTGGTAATGTGGCAAAGAGGCTGGAGAACTGGGGATGGGGGATTTTCTCTGGGAACTTGGAAGAAGCAAAGAGCCCAAAGGTGGGTAATTCTCCAAAGTGGTGGGACAGGGAAGGTGGTGTGGGAAGTGAAGTTTGGAGGCTGAGACCTACAGGGCAGGTTTAGTTATCTGCTAAATCTTAGGGCTCTTTTGTATTATTTTTCAGGACTAGAGCTGTAAGTGTATTGCTTCACAGGCCTGTACAGAGCATCAGTTGTTTGGAATGGACTTGTTTTATAGGATAGCAGAGCTCCCCTGGGCAAGGAATGGAGAGATTAGGGATGGAATACAGGCACATGTGTGGGAAAAGCCCCAACCTGCTGCTCCCACCTCTGCTCCTGCTTGTTCGCAGGCCTGCCACAACTGCAAACCTTGCCATACAGAACAAATAAAGCCATGGTTTCCCAGGAGGATGAAGGTGAGAGGATGTTTTGGGCATAGTGTTCCCCCTGTGCAGCAGCTCTGGTGCTGAGCCAGTGACAGGGAGCACATGTTTGGGACAAGATAGATGGCACAGATCTGGCTCTGGAATTTGCTCCCTCAGAGCAATTGTCTTTGTCTTTGAATGCTTGGAGGGCTCCTGCAGCTGCGCAGACTGCAGCCTTTAATTTAGAGCCATACTTTAAACCAGCAGCTTCAGAATAACCAATTCTGGATTAGGTCCTTGCCAGAAAAATGTGCAGGAAAGAGCTGCTCCCCCTGTGTGATGGGGAACACAAAGCAGAAGAGGAAACTTGCTTTCCAACACCAAAGCATTACTGAGGTGCCCTGAGAAGAGAGAGGGGACTATTTGAACAGCTTTAAGAGTCATGCAGTTTCCTGCTATTACATAAATGCCTCAGTAAATATTGAACCAGGTCTTTTCTGGTTCTATGCTCTTTGCTCAAGTCACAGAATCACAGAATGATTTGAGTTGGAAGGGACCTCAAAGTTCATCTCGTTCCATACCATGGGCAGGGACACTTTCCACCAGGCCAAGTTGCTCAGGGCTCCATCCAGCCTGGCCTTGGACACTTCCAGGGATGAGGAAAGTCAAAGAGGATTGTATGTGGGACAGGATCTTACTGAGTTGGTACTACATTCATACAGTTGTCTTGTACAAGTAGAGCCTCAGAGGAAGCAGCAAACTCCTTTATATGCTCTTGAATATGTTTTCTTCAGCCTAGGATGGTCCTACACTTCCCTGAGGCAGCACACAAACTGTAATAGCTGGTGTGTTTAAAGAAGTTACTCTAAATAATGTGAGAAATTCTGGTGTCTCTGCACGGGACTGAAATGCAGCATGACTTAAAAGCCCTGGACTCTGACCTGGATAATAGAAACAACCTGCTTGATGGAGTCTGACTAATCCTCCCCCATGCTGAAATTCCCAGTAAAACTGAAACACATTGGAGGAATGGATAGGACTCAGGTTTCAGGAGGGTTCTCTCTCCCCACATAAATAGTGTCTTTAAACCTCTTCAGCCTTAAGCTGAGATTCAGTCCAAGTACAGGATTGGGATAGACCAACTTCAATGTGAATTTTGCACTGGGAAGAGTTTACCTCAATGCTCACCAAACCACACAGCTCACTGCCCACCTAACACAGGGGTATCCTGGTGCTGTCAAGGGAAATAATCACCTTAAACAGAAAAAAAAGCTTTGTCTTGATGTGTTTCCCAGCCTGGGATTGCAGTCAGTGTTGTGCTGTCACCTTATAGAGCCTGTCCCAGCTCTGGGATTGCACTCAGTGTTGTGCTGTCACCTTATAGAGCCTGTCCCAGCCCTGGGATTGCACTCAGTGTTGTGCTGTCACCCACAGCCAGTCTTCCCTGCAGACCCTGAGGCTAGGGGGATTACCTGCTCCTGTGGCCTGTGGCCTTCTCCCCCCTCAACTCCTCATCATTTCTGCTTACCACCCATTTTCAGTGCAAGCCTGGAATTTTCTGTGCCAGATGATGGAAGCCTCCTGGGTGTGGATGGAGTTCACTTGAAATTCAGCACTTAAGTAAGTTGCCAAGAGCATGTTAACTAATCCTGATGGCACACTGAAGCCACAGTGCCCTGAATCAGCCTCACATTCCATCAGACATTCTTCTGCTGTGGTCCCCAAAGTCTGAGAAACCCACTGCCAGTGAACCTGTATTTCAAAATTAAACTCTCCTCTTGTGAGAGAGAATAACAGGCTGTCATCCACAGCCATATTCCCAGCCATAACTTGCATGCCTTCACCTCCATAGATCAGTCTGCCCTCCTGACAATCAAGTATTTCTTCTGTATTCACCTGGCACAGACATTTGGGGACCTCTCTTTTATCTTTGCCTTGGAAACAGTTAATATTTTCTATCAGTCTTTGATTCTCACTGTCCCTGTTTTCAAACTGGTAATGCAAAGGGTTTTTTTCCCCTCACTTATATGGCTCTTTCATCCCTCCTCTTCTGATTCTGCCTCTCCAGCTCCTCATGACTGTTTCTGCTGTGCCTTTGCTCTGCTTATGTCAGACCATGCCATGGTTCTTTTTCACCCCACTTGCCTCCTTTCTTGTTTGCATTCTACAGAGCCAAGGCTGAAAATGTCTTTGCCACCCCCTCTTCTTGCTTCTCCAAAGAGATCCTTCTGTGGAGCAAGGGCTGTAGTTTGGGAGCCACTGCTCTGTGCTCCGTGTTCATTTTTATTCTCCTTACTTCTAAGCTATTGCTCAGTCTTTCTCTTCCCAGAATACCCATTAAACACCTCTCCTGTGCCAGCCACTGGCTCTTCAGTGCTACTCTGTCCTTCTACCAGGCACCAGTGGGACTCCTTACTCTTTTTAGTTTGCCTGTTTCTTGTTCGTGTATCCCAGCAGATCTTCATCTGCTTTGCTTGTTGGAAATGGGAGTGGGAAAATTGGTTCTCCCACCTGCTCTGTATGAACTTGCAGGAGGAGATACCTGTCCCTGGCACAGTGGAGTGAAATAATAGCTGGGCTGGGGCTCTTCCTCTTCCCCTTGGGATTCACTCCCTTCTTTCTTCCCTGATTGGGATTGTGCTGTGCTGGTTAAGCCAAGAATAGATCAGATGACAGAGTGGGCTCCCCTGGGCCAGCCCTAGTGGGTTTCTAGTTGGATTCCTAGAAGACAAACCAGCTCTGAGATGAAGCTCAGGCCGCAGTTATCAGTGTTAAACACCCCATGGGGCTGTTCTGCCTTCAGAAATGCTGTGTGCTGCATTTAGGACTCTGCTGCAGGGAGGAGTGGAGGAGCTCAGCAGCCTCACACAGCCAGCCCCTGAGCAGGGTACTAGCCACAGCTTTGCCCAGGAAGAGCCCAGTGCTGCCTTGGAACACAGAGAGCTGTGTTGTAGGCACTGCTGGCAGGGGTGAGGTGATGCTTATGTCTGTGGGAGCCCCTGTGCCAACAAATACACCCCATGCCTGGGGAGTGTCCCAGAGAGTGTCACCGGGGGGCTGTGCCATTAGGTCGGGAACACTCTGCATTCTCAGACTTTTAATTCCCAAGTATTGCAGGGATGGGTATGAACTACTTTAGGAAAATGAAATAATTAGTTACCAGATTTCTTTTCTTGTGTGCAAATAGGCCAGCTAGACTAATGCTATTTACTTTAGCTGATTCCAGACTTTTGGACGTACAGAGGAATGAATATTTTTAGGAGCTTTAATTCTAAGCAGGAGGCTTAGCCTCAAGGTCAGTGGACTGTGGGTATCTGTGGGTCACTTGCAGCCATTTGAAGAAGGCAGAAAAGGGAATCTAACCTCACTTTGTGGTAATGGTCAGTTTTGCTTCTGTAGTGCTCCAAATCAAGGAGGAGGAAGCAAATCAAGGCAGGAGTGACCCTGCAGAGCAGGGCTCAGGAGGCCATGGCTAAGAATGGAAGGCTGTGGGGCAGTGTAAAGTATCTGGAAAGCTTTGCACTAAAAATGGGGCTGGGAAAGCACATCCCTGGCAGAGCTGTGGGGAAAGGAGGTGCCAGACCTGCTTCCTCTCATCTCTCTGTGCCTTCTCTGGGGCCTGGGGAGGATGTGCCTTGTGTGTGCCCAGGCACCTGCCTGCTGTTGTCCCTCTGGAATCTCTGATGGGTCACCTCGTCTTGGAGCTGGTCCTGCCCCAACAGCGCCAAAACAGCTACACTGATTTTCTACTTCTGGTTTTAACACTTTGCTTGTGCCTCTGCCTGACACTGGCCTTTATAGAGCTCTGATTTTCACCTGATCGCAGGTTTGTCAAGCTCAGCCATTTGGACTGAAAGTTTAGGAGCTGACACTGGGTATATAGGTCTGAAAATACTGGCTCCATTGATTCAGGTTTTTCCAAGATGGAGGCTGGTTAAAGGCATAATTTTGGTGATGATAAATAAATGTAAAGGTCTAATTAGACCCATCTTTTTGCTCACAAGTTTTAGAACAAGGAGTTTCATCTTTCCTTTTGGTCAACTTGCCTTTTGGCACAGAAATATCTTTGCTGTCCCTGTGAAAGTCCTCCCTCCACAGACTGGCTGAGCTCAGTCAGCTTTGGACAATCTTGGCTTTGGTCTGCAGTCACCACCAGGGTGTTGAGAGCTTTGCAGATGAAAACTACAGAGACAGAAACTGGGGCAGAAATGGGGTGGGGAAAAGGTTGTCTTTTTGGGTAAAGTGATCTAGAAACAAGCAGGTTGAGGAGAAAAGTGGAGGAGAGCCGGGTCTGTAGAAGAGCCACACTTGTTATGGCTTTGTACTGAGTGGCTGTTGAGACCTGAATGAGCTTTTAATGTTGTTAATATATAATTTATATACAAATGTGGCAAGAGGTGTGCAGTGCAAATGGTGCCTGATGAAGAGATGGATGTGTGCCTGAAGTTCTGAGCATTCCTGCAAAAAATGCCCAGGAAAAGCCTCACCACAGGTAGAAAGCCCAAAGTGCCAAGGCACTGGAATAGTTTCTCCTGATTTCCCCCTGCTTGGGGAACAAGACCATGTGCTTCTGCCTGGCTGTAGCACCCTTGGAAAACCCTGAAATCAATGAGCTTGCTCAAAACCAACCATGTCTTACTCTGTGAATCCCCCTGGAAGTGGGTGGGAGCCTGCCTGGAATGAGGACTGGTGGATAAAGTCAGGACCTGACCCTGTGTTCAGTGACAAAGTCAGTAAGAAAAAACTCTCAGGGAAAGGAGAGATCAATCAGAGAAGATCCCTAATGACTTTGTGATTAATGATATCCAAATGTCTATCTGGAGGGGAACAGCAGTGCTTGAAAAGCTGGTGAAGATGTGCTTATGTGCAGCATTGGTGATTAAACAATAGCTCATGAGGAGACTTGTGATGTTGAAACCCCCCTGGGAAGCTTGATTTGCACCTGTGATGTTTTAAGAATCTTCGTTCCCCAAAAATTTCAGGCCTTTGATAGTTCAATGAGCAACATCAAGGATCAGCAGCGGAGCCCTTTGCATGTGTTTTTAATCACTGCACAGAGGTGGCAATCATAAATTGAAGTGTCAACTCAGGGAGCATTACAAAACTGGGAAGACAACAGATCTCAGAGTTTGTGGTGATTTAGAAGGCAGAACTAGTGATCTTATCGATGCCTCTCTGGAGGTGTGACACCAGGGTTCATCTGGGCCTGCTGTTTCAGATACCTGCCACCAAGATTTATGGGTGTTTCACCAAGTATGAGAAATGTATGAACTCGGGGGCTTCCTGCTGATCCCCCCCCAAGCCTTCCAGCCACCTCCATTAATGTCAGCACTCCCATAAATTTTTACTAGTAGGCAACTTCTGCCACTGCACAGAAGCTTCCAGAGGTGTCCCCTGCCTCCTGTAAATCCAGGAACACCCAATAAAGGAGATTAACTGCAGATGGACTTAATAACAGTTGTCCCTCCTTTGGAATTAGAGGGGTTCACACTTTTTAAGAGAGTGGTGTGGTGTTCCCATAGGCAAGAAAAGGCTGAAGGGTTTTTGTTGTTGTTTTGTTTTAAAAGGCTTTCAGGTTAGATGGTTGATTCCAGTCAATGGGAAACAGGTTGCAGAACTGCAGGCTCCACTCTTTGCTGTCATACAAACAACCCTCTTGTTTCTGGTAAGTTATTCTCTCTCTGTTCAGGGAGACCCAGTGGGTTGTTTGCTTTGGTGCACCCTCCAGGGAGCCAGAGGCATTTGTGTTCCATCCCTCCTCCTCCAGCCCTGAAGATGCCCGCCAGAATCAGTCAACAGAACGTGTTAGGAAAGGCTTGAACATTATCCATGAATGTTTACAGCTCCTAATTACATTAATTAATCAGTGTGAGAGCCCATGGGCAGGACTGCAGTTCCCACAGCTGTACTTCTATTTGCAGGGAGCAGCTCAGCACACTCTGCCTGCCAGAACGTTTGTGCAGGGCCTGGGCAGCTTTGCCTGTGTGTTCCTGGTGGAGTTTGGAATCAGCTCTGACTGTCTGCATGAGGTGCAGTCCAACATCTGGGGGCAGCTGAGGCGTGTTCAGGAGGATTGATGTTAAATGTGAGCTGTCCCTGTAGAGCAGCCTTTTGGCAGCAGAGAAAGGTACTCTGAGAGCACTTTGCACCAGCACTAATTGTTATGATACAGAGATTACTGCCTTGGCAGGGCCTGAAGTTGTTAGTCCTGTCAGAAAGAGGTGAAACTATTCATAGGAAAAAATCCCAAGATATTGCCTCTTCTATCATTGTTTTTGTTCTTTTGCAGGAACACCAAGTATTTGAGCACAGGACACCCAAGCCTGTGCCATCCTCTTTCAGAGCTCCATTCCCACAATTCAGAGCTTGCTTTCCCTCTCCTCAGGAAAATAAGAAGGTTTGGATGAGAGACACAACTCAGACTGGCTGCAGAGGGATTCAGAAGGAGAATCTATTTGTTTTGTGCTGTTTCCTACAGAATTTGGTGTGATTAAACTCCTGGTGCAAAGTACCACTTGGGAGAAGACATATTTTACTCCAGGTGAACAGGTAAGGACAGGAGGAAACTGTGGTGCAGATACAGACCTCTTTCCAATGTAGAAAGTATTAGAATTATCATTATTTCTAATTTTTTACAAATAGTTCAACTCATCCTCATCTGGTCTCATTAGCAGACAAGCACTTATTTAAACCCATATCCTGATTTTTATGGTGGGCTCACAGCTGCTGCTTCTGGATGGAAACTTCTGCTCCCAAGTGAAAGGTGACATACAAGTGGCCTGTGAGTGTGTGACAGTCCTTTGATGGTGACGGAGGAAACAAGCAATGACAGCATGGATTAGGTGAGAAGACAGCAGTTCATCCCCTGTCTGTAAGTGCCTCCCGTGGGCAGCAGCTCCTGTCTGTGCTGAATATCAAGTACCACGTGCCAGAGAGGCACTTCTTGGTAGATTCCTAAGCAGAAAAGCCCTTGAAGGAGTGGCAAAGAAGGGAATGCATTTCCCAGAGTAACAGGGAGGAGGAGTGTGATCAAGGGGCTGGTGATGTCTCGGGTGTGTGCCAGGGATCCCCAGGCTGGAGCTTGCTCTCTGAGAGCTGCCTGCTGCAGTAGCTTGTGGCACCAAAACTGGTCCTGAAGCAGTTTCCTCTCAGCTGCTCCGTGAGCTGTTGCCATTCTGTGGGGAGGCTGCAATCCAGGCTTCCTGGCTCTTGGAAAGCACTGCGGGCAGGTAGAGGGCACATGTGTGATGAGCCAGATGGGACTGAAAAACAACACCACGGCTCTGGCTGGACTCAGAGGAACGATCCCCTGGAACCAGAGTGGAGGGGGCATGGGAGGGGCTGCCTCTGCTTGTCACCACGAGGGTGTCATCCCTCTCTGTCCCCTTGGCAAGGCTCTGGCTGCTGATGGATTGCCATTAACTCCGTGAGGAGCAGAGTGTGAAATGGAAGCCAGGTAGTGCCTGACACAAATGAATCCCTTCCCTATTCCACAGAGTTTCAGTGCAAACCCTCTCTCTCCATTCATCTTCCTCCTGCCTCCTCCTTCCTCACCTTCTGCTGCCCCAGGAGTCCCGGAATGGATGGATTGGCAGTAAACTCAGCTCAACAAAACAGCCTCGTGAAAAAAGGGGAATATTACATCATCACTGCTTATTTCTTTCCCTTTTCCTCTGCATCAAAGGCCAGTCTGGCTGTCAGTGGCATTCAGAATGAATCAATAAAGCCCCTGTTGCAGGAGGAGTCTCATCCCCTCACCACGAAGCTTAGCTCTTTCCCTGACAGTCCCCGAGGAGCAGCAGAGCGAGGGGATCCTTCTGAGCCCTAATCATAAAGTGTAAACCTCTTAGGAGAGAACATTTACCCCTCACCACGTCCTTGCTCCAAAAAGCCATCCCCAATCCGTGGGAATAGCACCGAACATCCATGAGCTGCTGTTCCTGAGCTGCCCTGGCAGGAGGTCAGCAGTACCACTGATGAAATGCTCCCCAGAGCTCCGAGGAGCCCGAGAACCCTCCAGGAAATCCAGGGCGTCATTTGCTGCAGCTCCAGGGCATGAGGCTCCCCTGGGAGTCCAGGGGCTATCCTGCTCATAAAAACATCATCTTGATTCCTCATCCTTCGTATTGATTTCTGTCAGAGACGACTTGTCTTAGACAAAGATACTATTATGTTTCTCTGTATAAAAAAGGGAGCTTCTCCCCTGTCCTCCCCACCCTTTTAAAATTAATTTTAGGGATGACTCCAAGAAGACTTGTAACTTGGGAAGTGTTTTTATGCACAGTGGGTGAACAGTGGAAAAGACAATGGTTTTGCATATGCAGTGCAAAGTCCTAAATGTGAAATCAGAGAAAAATGGGTTGGGTTTGGAATGGCGCAGGAAATTGCAGCTAAACCCGCAGCTATGCCATAGTTATATCTTAATATGAAACTGTTATTAATGTAATGGATGGAATCTGGGAGTCAAGCAATTAAGATCCACACTCAGACATGTATAATCACAGCAACTGTTAATTCTGGAACGTTTCTACTCCTGCTCTATGAACCATAGCTTGAAAAATAATTTTAAAAAAGGAGGCCTGCAGGTATTTTACAGGATGCTTTTAAAAAAGGCTTTCAAAACAATTCTCTTTTCTTTCCTAGCATGATTGGACAAGGCCACATAGACACCTAGAAGGCTCTCTGTGAATAACTTGCAAGCCAAATAAGAGCAGAAGTCAACCCAGACAAAAGGAACGGTGGATGGTGAGGCTGCAAAATGCAGGGCTATATCCGAATTATTTTGCCTTCTCTACACTAGGATGGATATAAGCAACTGGAACAACTGCATTTAATCTATTCCTTTGGGGTTTGCTTTCTTTTGCTTTTTTTTGAACTTCTCTTTGTAAGAAGCTGGTTTGGGTCTTGAAATGACTGAAGCTGTTCCCTTGTGCAGAGAAAGTAGTAAATATTTACGATGGTTCTCACAGGTTGAGGTATTTAATATGTGCTCATTTCTTTTGTAATCTGAGAGTAACTGTGCTGAAAGACAATACCTGCTAATTGTATTTTCTATCACATCCTTTTCTGAGGGAAGCATAAAATACAGAAGTTTGGGGTTTTTAGTCCGCACAGCAAAATTCATTTAAAAGAATATTTGTTCCCCTTTACCTGTTTATTTAATAGAATAAGGAAAGTGGGAAAGTGTCAGAAAGCCTAGTTAAAGAATAATTTCTAAGCTACATTTGGTTGTTGGTCTTGCAGACTGGCCTGGGGGAGAGCCAAAATGGATGCTGGCAGGTAATAATGAGTGTACCCCTGGACACTTCAGACCTGCCCCATGCTCAGCAGGACTCGGTTCCTGCTGGTTGTGCAGCATCTCTGGTGTTTTCCTCATGGATGCCTTGGCTCTTCCCAACACACACACACTCCCCTTGGGTAGAAATGTGCTGGGGTTTTTTTTCTTCTTGTTACAACCTGTTTTGGATGCCAGTGAACATGTCTGTGGGGAGATATTCGGCCCCTGAGAGGCCCCCTGTGAGCAGCAGGATGGCAGGCAGCAAACTCTGACTGCTCTCAACTCCATAAATCACGGCATCACTCAGCCAGGCTGGAAGGAGCTGAAATATTGGGTGATGTCCAGCCCTGCTGAAGTGATGGCAGCTCTCCCACTGCCTTCACTGGGGGCAGAGTTTCATCTGCCACGCTGCTAAATCACCTGAATGGCTTTTATCAATGAGATCTGACTAGTCTTGCCTGGAACTGGCCCTTACTGATTTTCAGGGATTGTGCTGGGCAGTCAGTTTGAACAAAGAGAGTTAACAGGGAGAATGATGGCCTTGGAGCAACCTGGGCTAGTGGAAGGTGGTCCTGCCCGAGGCAGGGGTAGGAATGAGATGGTCTTTCAGGTCCCTTCCAACCCAAACCATGCTGTGATTCTGTGATCCAACACTGCAACAAGCCTGGCACTGCCCCTCTGCCATCAGTGATGGCCCAGCTCTCAGATGTGCCATACCAACTGCACATCTTTCCACATCTTCTATCAAAATGGTCTGATTAAAAGCTTAAAGCTGCTTTTTGGTTAATTTTTTTGATTATGAGTTTTTTTCAGATGGGTTACTGTCCAAGGTTGGAGGGAAGCTGTTTCTCAGCCTGTCCCAGCTGCAGCAGAACACTCAGGCTGAAGGCTTACCCACAAGCACTCTTATAGATATGTCCTATTTCATATCATCCCTTGCTCAGGAAAAACTTATCCATAAAGCCATCTAAGATCAGTTAATGTGGTGCTTATATTGAAACATCTGCTTTAATCTTTGTTAATTTTCAGAGCTAGATGGGATTCAGACTACTGAACCTAGACAACTCAAAGGTTAGCTAAAAAACGCCTTATAACTCTTATAATCACATATTTATATGCTGGGATATGCCTGTGCCTGCCTCTAGCCTTGACTTTCTCCTCCAGCTGGGCCCCCTGGGCACACCTGGGATAGAAGGGGGGGCCCCATTTCTCTTGCAAGGGCTGCTAAAAGACAGCTCAGCATTTACACCCCACCTTCCACCTTGCGAGCACTCTGCAGGAACAGGAGGCTGGGGACTCACATGGGGCTGCAGGGTTTGATGAACTGCTCTCTCAGCCCCCCTCTGCACATCCCTCTGCTAAGCGATGGCTTTGACTGCCTCCAAACGATCCTCTGGGTGGCTGAGGCTCTGGGCTGGCTCTGCTGTTGGGTGATTTAACTTTTAATAATGTCTCATAACTGTCGCTAAAGAGGTTTATGGCTCAGCCTTATTCTCTAATCTCCTACAGAAACACTGTTCTTGGTTCACATTATTTCAGTTAGTTCTCCTCAAGCTCTAGAGCCAAGTTAATTGGACACGACTGACCTATGTTAGGGGATGACTATTAGGTGAGTAATACTAAGTAAAGGGAATAAGATCTTTCTGTGCCTCAGAATGCGCTGGGAGCTGTGGGGAACAGCAGGAAATAGCAGCTCAGGAGGAGCAGGGTTGATTTAGGGAACAGGGAAGTGCTTTGCAATAATTGAGGTTTGTAAAACCAGCAGCCCTTTCTGAAGGAGAGTAAAAATTACACTGGAGCCTTGAGTGTCTGTGAGAGGCAAAAGTACAAGAAGAGGAGAAATAGACTGTGGCAGACCTGTGAGAGTGCTGTTTTTGATCACTCCTTATTTTAATCCAACTCTTCACTATAGCACAGCTATCCAAAGCTGATTATAGGACTCAAGGAATAAACAGAGCAGGATTTCATCAGAATGCGTTTGTGTTTCCACTTGGACACTGCTGAAGGCAAGTCCAGCACAGTGAAAAAACACTGAGTGATTAATGGATGTGACACTTGTCCACAAGACAAATATGAGCCCTGCAACATCACTGAGCAGCTCAAGGCACAAAGACACTTTGCAGAGCAGATGAAACCTTGCTGCTAAATCTTGGAAGTTTAAGGTGCTGCTTCCCAATTTACTTTTACATACTAATCCACCAGATGAAGTAAATTCTGGAAAAAATCCCCTATATTATAAAACCAGCCTAATATTCCTTAGTAAAAGACTTTACAGGGTGACCACATGAAAACTTGCAGTCTCAACTTTTGTTGGCTGAAGCCTGAGAGAACTGTAGATGTCAGCACTTGGTTTAAGAATGTGTAAGTATGTGCTTAGCTCTACTGAGACGTGAAGTTTGCCTGAGGTCAGCAGCACTGCTCAAGGAAAGGGACATTTGGAGGAGTGTCTCCAAGGTCGGGCCTCAAGTGCAAACCTACTTCAGATTCAGGGCGGCTGCTGGATAATGCCAGCAGCAGGCACTGAGGGCAGTGCCACTGACGTGAGGTGCTTTGCTATGGCAAGTAATTACACTTCTGTCTCATGGAAGAGTGAGTTCTCTCTCTTAAACCGTGTGTGTTCAGACAGGGAAGAAAGTGTGTGTTCCTAAAGTTTAGAGTGTGCTTCTAACAATGACAAAGACTAAGCCCAGGGTAATGTGCAAGCTGAAGTGTCCCCACTGGAATGTCTGTGGCCCTGAAGCACAGCCAGTGGTTCAGGGGGCCCCTCTGAGCCTGCCAGGAGGGATGTCCTGGGGTGATCTGCCCAGTCTGCCATCCTGCAGCTCAGGGTTGTGGCTGCTCAGCTGGGACTGGGATCACTGGGATCCTCCAAAGGGATTTTGCAGCTTGGAGGAACTGCACAACGAGGCTTTGGGGTAAATGGGCTTATTAGAGGGCAGGTGTTTGTGTCAGCTCACCGGCACTCAGTGAAGCACTGGCTGATCTGAGCCTGCAGTGTCTCCTCGATGTGGGGGCCCTCTGTTTCTCTCAGGATGTCCTTGAAGGAGACCTCGTCCTGTCTCTCCTGGACATCACCTGGCAGAGCCTCCACTGTTCCAGCATGTTTCTGAGAATCACTGGTTGCCTCCAAGTGAGGAGGGAGAGTCTGAAAACAGCAACAGGAGAAAATCAAAGGTATGAATTAAAACAAACTTCATATTTGCTAGAATGCCAGGCTGACAGTGAATCTGAGCTTAAGCCTTAATTTACTTGCAGGAAGCCAGGAAAAAGGTCCCTGTGCTCATGAGAAGTGGCTGCATGGACACAATACTTCATTGTTGGTGTTTCAGCAGTAATTACCAACACTGCGGTGTGCAAACTCAACCCTTCCAGTGTGGGATCCCGGGCTCTCAGTGAGACAGGTGAGAAAGCTGCTGCTCTGCAAATGCTAGCTTTGTCTGTGTCAGAAGGGTGCCAGAGAGGCTTTAATTGAATCTGCAAATGTTTGGACTTCCCAGTGGTACTTTTTAATTAGCCAGTATTGTTTTTAATTTGGTCACTGCAATTTTTATATGCACTGCTTGGTCAGTGGTTTCCTGCTATTTTGTTGCAGCTGGTCCTGCTCTTTTAGGAAATCCACTTCCCTTGAGGAACAATAACAACAACAAAGGAATAAACAACCCCCCAAACACTGTAATAAAAATCACAGCTCCCCAAGTTTCCCATGATTTGATAACCTTGGCAAGAAGGGCTTCTAAGCTGGTTTCAAGTCATAGAATAATTTCTGCCTTATGATTGATTTTACACCTGTAGTTTGTGGGAGAAAAATGAAAGTCTTTGTTATTCAAATACAGAAGCATGAAAAATACTATCTGTGTGGGTGGGCTGAAACTGCGTTTTTTGGCTTGCATAGGTTGATAAAGTTAAGATGTTCCCAGTGCTCTACAAGCTGTCACTACCTTGTAAGTGTAGGGAAAAATCCATTTCAGAAATTACCTTGTAAACTACCTTTGTGGTTTCTTTTTTTATTCTAGAACAAACTGTTCCGTGCATACTTGGGAATTACTAATCATATTGTCTGATGGTGTATGGCAAATTTAAGAACGGAAAGGAGGAGAAAATATGACAATTTGGTTTTGCAGTATGTTTTTTGACACCTCAAAGTCAGTGACTGATATATAGGTGGCAGCATACGTAGACATAAGCTCTGGTTTGCATGACCAAAAAAAAAGTACATAATTCTGCTGTGGCCTTTCAACTTCAGAGCAGACAGAAATTGTCCTCCATGTGCAAATCTCAGACTAATTTAGTAATGCATTCTCTTTGCTCTGGTGACGTGTTTTCTGGTGTGCTCGGAGTCCCAATTCCAGAGCTCTCTCCCACCAAGACAAAAAAGCTCTCTTGAAGGCTTGACCAGCTTATTTGTAAGATCTCTTTTTTTGGTGGTTTTCCATGCTTGGACCAGGTTCCAAAAATCACTAACCAGTGCCAAGCCAGTCTGGTTTGAGCAGGTGCCCCGTGGGACCCCACACTGTCCAAGGCAAACACAGAGCCCCTCCAGGACAGCAATTCACTGCCTTCCCTTCCCTGCATCCATGTGTGGGATTCACACTGTGCTCATGGAATGGGGCAAGGCCACTGCTGAGGGAATGTGCAGGGGGAAATAGGAGCAGCAGTGTGGCTTTCAGAGGTGTCTGCATGTGTTTTCTTCCTCAAGATGTGATCAAAAAATGTCACCTTTTTTTACCCTGCTCTATTCTCAGGCTCCATGGAGGTCGAGTGTGTCCAACCGTCACCCTCAGCAGCACCATTTATAAGTACAGCCCTAAGCATGAGCACTCCTTCTCTGTATTTCACCATTGTCTCCCTCCCTGGGACTAAACAAAGCCTAGGCTGTGATGCTGTTTTCTCAGGGCTCATCTGGAAACCAGAGAAGCACCCAGGAGGGCTCTTTTCCAGACTGAGATCCAGGAACAGGATCCCTTGTGTGTTTTCCTGCTCAGCTGTTTGTGTCCCTACAGCAATTCCCGAGGGACTGCCCTCCTGAGGAGTTCCCCTCAAGGGGCACAGGGGTGTCTCCAGCCTTAGGGAGGCTGATCCACAGCCCATGGAGAAGGGCAGACTCCTCTGCAGCACACACCTGAAGGTTTAGGGGTGAAATGT
>JAOXXN010000102.1:1123191-1133854 GCA_026770055.1 Myrmophylax atrothorax
GCATCTTAACTTCTAGGGATGTTTCTTCTCTGCTTCTCCGTGTCTTGGCATTTCCCAGCAATTCTACAGAAGCAGAAGCACATCATCTGGGTCTGGTTCATCCTGTCCATGGTTCCTGTTTTGTGTCTCAGGAACTCCTGAAGCAAGTGGTGTGCCCAGGGGAGGGCTGGGGGCTGCAGGCAGGAGACACCCTGTGGTGCTCCCCACGAGGACTGGCACAGTCAGGTGACACCACAGTGTGTCCCCAGGTCCATGTGGAGCCCAGCACAGGCACAGGACTGTCAGTGCTCCCTGTCTGGCCGCTGTGGGAACTGGTAGGCTCTGACCTGCCCAGGGAGTTCTTGGAGCTGATCCTTGCAGCCTCAGTGCCAGCTCTGGGGTGGACAGGGAGGAGGAGGAGAAAAGCACTACTGCCTTGACCCAGGCCCATGGTGAACATGCTGCTTGTGAGCCCTGAGGCCTTCCAGCCCCCAGAATGTGTGGGGAAGGCTTGGCCAAGGAGAACAGCCCCTGGGAACAGATTCACACCAACCCCTCAGCTGCAGGCTGTGCAGAACAGGACATCCCATAGCAAAGCCTCCAGACTGGACTGTGCTTATCCCTGAGGGTTTTATCAGTGCAGAGCTCTCATCTGCTCAAGTTTCTAAATACTTGTCTTGCTGAGCTCCCTGTTTGCACCTTCCAACACCCCTGATAGTCAATGGAAATCATTATACACTGTACTTTGAGTGCAAAGCACTATGGATGGAGTTACAAATCTGGGCATTTCAAGGTGTGAGAAGTCAAGGGGTTTGCCTGGAAACCCTCATGTAGGGCTGACAGCTATCTCTGATGTCTAATCTTTAATTACAAGTGATTCTGATTGTGACCTTTACTCACTGTAAAGATGAGATCAAAGCCTCAATACCAGGGTTGGAAGGAGCCTGCTTTTCTTATAGTCTCTCTTTGGGGCCCAGCATTGAAAAGTTAGACTTGGGATGTTTATCCTCCACTCACATTTGCAGCTTTTTAGGCACTCCTGGCTCCACATGGGATTTATGGATCCAAATATCTTCCCAGTTAGCCCAGGAAAGGGAGTTGACTGGATGTTGGAAGGCAACTGTACAAAAACATGAGGTACAGAACTAGAGAAATAGGAAGCTTTGGCCTCACAGTGACACAGTACAAAGTATGCAATATCATCACATGAGCTATAAAATGAGACCATTCTGTTGTGTTCTTTGCTACAGTTGTGCTGGATTTTAGCCCATGATAATACAGAGAAAGGGAGGACTAGACATACCCTTTCTGGGCAGATTCTTTGAGAAACAGGAGTTATTTGTCAAGTTAATTTGTCCATTACCAAGATTATGTGAATATTTGTAAAACCCATAAATCTGTATTCCTATCTACTGCATAAAATACTTTCTTTGAAAAAAACTGAAATCTCTACAGTGATTGATTTCTTTTGTAGTAGGTATGTTATGCCCTCTTGAAATTAAGGTGTGGTGCAGGAATTTGAATTTATGCTTGGTTTTAGTAGATGTCAGGCAAAGACTTTTCAGACTTGCCAACATTTTGCTGCAGGTGGAATTACTGCTAAGTCATGAAAACAGCAATGCCTAAGGATTTCAAAATATGATTTGAAGGATTAGTTTCCCCAGAGATGTGTTTATATTCTCATAGTTTAAAATAGTGATTAAAGTATAAGGTAAAAAGCTGGTGAAAGTTCAGGGTGATCCCTCTCCTTGTTGTGTGGGATGTTCTTGCTATGTTGTGTAGGGGCACACAGAAACATGTTTGCAGATCTCAGAATAACGCTGTAATGATTCCAGGCAATTCATCTCGGAGCAGGGAGTGTAGGAAAAGCAGGAATTGGGGCTGGTTGTACCAGAGCAGTGGTACCCGAACGCGACAATAGATGGAGCTCTCTGCGAGAGAAGGACCCCCTTGCCAGCTGATTTGTCCTGCAGCTCTTCCAGCACAGCTTCAACACTTTGCCCCATTGTCATGTTCATGTTCCCTGGGTTGTTGGGGCAGCTTTTCCATCAGGCACTCCTGACCTTGGGCACTGAATGTGCTCCCGGCTCCTGCCTCCTTTACAGTCAGAGATGTGTCTCAGGTGTGTTGTTTGAGTGGTTTGTTGTGCTCCAAACAAGCAGAGGTGTCTGTGCCCCCTCAGCCCCACCTGTGTCCTCTGGCAGAGCCCATGGCTGGGCTGGTTTCACCGAGACACAAAGGGCAGGCTGAGCTGGGCTGTACCTCACTTACCAGCTCCCATTTCCTATGGAATCCACACTGGAACCTGCCAGAGCTGAGTCACTGACACCAACAGTGAAGCTGTCAAAGTTGGTGCTGCCAGAGGGCAGGGTTACCTGGGATATTGGGAGGGAATTCCTGGCTGTGAGGGTGGGAACCCCTGGCACAGGGTGCCCAGAGCAGCTCTGGCAGTGCCCCTGGATCCCTGGCAGTGCTCAGGCCAGGAGGGAGGGAGCGTGGTGACCAGGATACCCACCGGCCGGCGCCTCAGCTCTGTCAGGATGTCCTCCAGGTCATGGCACTCGGAGTTGTCCAGCCTGACCAGCTCCCTCTTGAGCTCCAGGAGGCGGCCCATGACGCCGTCCAGCATGGGCCGGATCACTGCCCGCTTCTGCTCGTGCCTCAGGTGGGTGTGGGCGGCCTCCAGTCTGCGCAGGATCTCCAGGTACTGGATGTAGGTGGTGGCCAGCATCTTCCACACCTTCCCCATGTTCGGCTCTGGCACCAGGAACTCTGATCTCTCTCTCTGGAGGAGCATGTCCAGGTCTTTCTGGGCATCTACCCACATCTTGCAGTATGTGCTGGTTGAAAAGAGAGGACTGTGTTAGCCTGGCAGGAAAGCAGGAGTGGGCACACAACGAGGCCAGGGCTCTGTGTGTGTGGGCTTCTCAGAAAAACAAACCTGGGAGTGTGAGCTGTGACATGCTTAAAGAGATTTTAAGTACAAGGTATTTTAAAAACCATGAGCTAAAGTTTCTCTTTTTGCTAAAGAAGCTTTTCGACTTCATTCTTAACATACTTGAAGCATCCTTCACATGCTTGAAGTCACAACCCCCACCAGTGCCAGGAGTTCATTCTGTTGTGCTGAGAAGATAGTTTAATGGAAAGGGGGTCTCCCCCCAAAACCCTTTAATGGGGAAGGTCTTGTTGAGCCCTCTGCGTGTTTGGGATGAGGACCAATTCATGTTTCTAAAGCTTGTGCTGCTGTTCTGCCTTTCTGCAGTGGTGGTTGGAGTTACCTGCAGGGTGAGGGGTGGAGTTTGTGCCAAGGCTGGAGCAAAGCTGTGGGTGTTATTTCAAGTATGAAGTGAGCCAAATAATTTGATTTATTTCTATGGTAGCAACTGTTGCTCTCCAGGCAATTACTAAATATCTGGTCCAGTGGCTATGGGAGTAAGTGGCATGGAAGATGTCACCTGAGGCTGCCTTCATTTGCAGAGGCAATAATGCTGTTCACTTGGTAGTTTTGGTGGGAATGGGTGGAGCTCTTATGTGAGCATGGACTGGCTGTCAGTGGCTTTTTGTGCAAAAGGGAGATCAGTGCAGAATATCCTGGGAGATCAACCTAAAGGATCAAGGAATGGACTCTGGGCAATGAGGCTTCTATCCAGATAAGGGCTCAAACAGTAGGTTTGACATGGAAAGGTGCTGTCACCAGTGGAAGGGATGACACTTTTAGGTCTTGTTCTCCTTTATAACCTCTCTTTGCCAGGTGAAGACTCTTTGGAGTGAAAGGTCTTAAGAAACTTAACATCTTTGAAAATGCTTCTCTAGTAGCAGAGCTAAGAAATTCCTTCTGCACTGAGACTCAGTTGTGTTTGGAGAAAAGTAGATCAATCATGTTGGCAGGTTTGCAGGAGGAGGGGAAAACAGGAGATATGGAAACTGGGAAAGCTGAGTGTTGTGTGTCAGTCCTAGAAATAAAGGCCATTGGCTTCAGTGGTGCAATCCAGATCCATCCATGAGCTTAACCAAGTCACTGCTTGCTGTTCTACAGCTTCTCAGAGGAGGATGAGGACAGTAAAAGGCCCTGCCTTTATTTGGTGACCTTTCAGAGCAGACCTGGTGCTGCTCTGAGGGAGTGCTGGTGTATTAATGGTGCCCAGAAAGCTGCCCAGCTGTCCACATTGCTTGTGCTTGTTAATAAATGCTGAAGCTGGAGTTCTGTCAGCTGATCTTACCATTCCCAGCCTCAGAGCACAGAGTGGCCTGAGGCTTGTGTGGGATGGACAGGACAGACTCCAGCCCCCAGCGTGGGTGTGCTGCAGGTCCTGCGTTGGCAAAAACACCAACAGCCTGAGCCCTGCTATTGAATTTGCCCCGTGAACTTTGTGAAGTGTGTATTATCCTCCTCAGCTGACCTGGGTTCCTGCAGGATGCAGCTGCTCTAGCTTTCCTAGCACTTCTGCAGCCCACCCAGGTCTCTCCCCTTCCTTTTTCCCTCCTCCATGTACATCCCATTGCACCCCTGACATCACTCAAGTGCACCACTAACCCAGGTGCACGGGATCAGCAACTGAGCCCAGCAGAGAGGGCAGAGTGGTACAGGCAGGGCCAGCAGCAGGTGGGAGCCCTGCCGGGTGATCCATGGGAGTTTTCCACTCCCTCTGGAGCCGGGACACGGACGGGTGGAAGGATGTGCGTTGGCGTGACGGGTTTCCACACAGGAGGAAACTGCGCGGGGTTGTACGCACTTTGCTGTCACTTGTCCCCGCCGGTGGGGAGGTGACACAGCTCGGAGGAATCCCAGCCCCGTGGGCTGTCCCCACTTGTCCCAGCTGCCTGCTCAGCCCTGGGTCCCCTCGGGCTGGAGCGATTCCCAGGCAGGGAAGGTATTGCAGGGACCGACGGTCACGGCCCGTGACTGTCCGCTCCAATTTACAATCATCTCCCTTTCTGCCTCCCCTGACTGAGGAATGCCAAGTGGTTCCTCCTGCTGAGCCAGCTAATATCCAGTTTCTTTTCCTGCTCTGAATGACTGGTGAAGGGAGGAGGGGACGGAGCTGCAGCTCCCGGAGCGCGGCAACACAGGGCACTGCAGACAGCCCCTAATTGCTTCCATGGAGCATTGGTTCAGCAGATAAGCATTAGGATGATTGCAAGCACGTTGCTGTGGGTCAGATGTTAAGACTATGGATATTATGGTGTGATTGTAGCTTTTGCAGCAGTGATGTTTTGTGTAAATGAGGGCAAAAGGAAGGACAGGCCCACTGGAAAATGAAGTATCGAAGGAAAAAATGGATGTGGAAGGGCTAAATTCTCAGCTGGGATGTGCTGATAGTCCTTGTGTGCCTGTGGTGGTCAGGGTGACTGACACCAGGGGGACCTGGCCTTGGGGCTTCAGTTTGTAAGGCATTTGATGGGGACTTCAGACTTGTTAACAGGACAGGGCAAGCAGAAAAGTGACTTGAGTGCTTCATTGCTTCACCCTGACTAAAATCCTACAGGACATATGCACAGATATTGTTTCCCCTGCCTAAAGCAGGATTAAAACAGTTATTTCAGGTTTTACTGATGTCCAAACTGGAGCCCTTCTGGAACAGTTTGAAGGATGAGATTGTGTTTGTAGCCCTGTCTGAGGGACCTGACAGAGCTGTGATGAGGCAGAGGAGTCCTTCAGCTGTAGAGACAAAGATGTACAAGAGTAGTAACTTCAAGGTTATGCCTTAAAAGCAAAGGAGGGGCTGCTTTTCCTTGCCTGGGGGTCAGGCAGGATGCAGCCCCTAAGTCCCTACTTGAATTTTTACCTATTTGCTCAGTGTCCCTTTGCATTAAATTGTGAACTCCCTCTAAATTGTTTCCACACGCTGAAGGGGGAGGACAGCACAGCCTGGAGTGTGCTGACTCCTCATTTACTGTTACTGCTTCATCCTGTAGGCTCGTTCCTGGTCTGTGATGGGCAGTTTGTGAGCTGCATCCAGTGATGTTGTCCCTTAATTGGATTGGATTGGAGCATCTAACTCACCTACTAGTGCAGGTGACCATCAGGACTGACCTACCTTTCCTACTCAAGGCATAAGGTCATTAAATCCTGGAGAGGAAGTCCATCCCCAGATCTCTCCATGCATATAGCAGTGTAAGTAATGCTGGAAATTGTCATAGCAACTACAAAATAGGGGTGTTATGGGGGAAATAAGCACAGCTGTAATGGGATGAGGAAAAAACACATTAAGTGACTAAACTCTAGAGCCCCTGGAGTGCTTTGTGGCAGCTTACAGCTTGGAGGGAAGGTCAAAGCTTTAACTCCTCACTGATGTCCCTTCTCTTCATTCCCACAAAGTGGAAACAGAGCCTAAAGCACAGGTTAAGAAGTCTCTTTTGCCATAGCATTATTGTTAGTTTGAACGTCACTTTTATTGCTCAAAAAGTAAAGCTTCCTCATTTAGAGTGAAGTTTGGCAATGTTTTCTCTGCTCAAGTTATAGAGGTGTTTAAAATCCTGCCAAATTATATATTTCCTTGTTTTAATATTCCAGGGCCCTCTAACTCTGTGTATTTGCCTGGCCCATCTCTCCTTCCACTTGGACAAGCGTGCTGGTTCTGAGGGCAGCCAAGGTGAGCCTGCTTACTGCTGTTAAACTGGTCCTAAGGCTTAAAAATCTTAGAAAGATTTGTGCTGAGCTTGCAAACTGTCCCTCAGCCCTCCTGAGCCAGGAGTAGAATTGGCATCAATGGGGTCATCTTTGTGTGGCTTTTCTGAAGTGTTTTGTTGCTTTCCTTGGCTGCCGAAGGGAACAGTGTCCATGCTATTCCAGCCATGGCAGAGTTTGCACTCCAGTCTGTGTCTGTCCCTGCAGTTGTACATGGGCTGGCCCTGGCTGCTTTGGTGCCTGGTTTTCCTGGGCTGTGCTCTGAGGACAGGAGTATCTCCTGCTTTCACAGCCAGCCACGTTAATGCTGTAGCAGGTAGTGCTGTATGGGCCCTACTTCTTTTCTGAAAGAAGGGCATCTATAAAGAGATGGAAGGGAAAACATTTGACTTTGATTTAGCTCAGGTCTCTTCCTAATTTGGAAGCTCCTGTGTGATTAAATGAGCCCTGAATCTTGTGTGTTAAAAGCATTTATATTGCCACTGCAAAGCACCTATGCTGGTTCTTTCTCAGGAGGTGGGACTGGGCCATCAGCAGGCACTGGGAAAGCAGCACAGGGTTTGTGAGAGCAGGGGGTATGGAGCAGAGCTCAAGGAGCCCAGCACTGACCCACCACCACCAGGACAGAGCAGCAGAGGGGACCGGGAGGGGGGTCTGGTGACAAGGAAGTGTGTGCAGGGGCCAAGCCTCAGGGTCCCCTCCAGACACAGGTCAGTGATTGTGCTGAGCCCTGGGCAAACACTGGGGAGGGAAACCCTGCCCTGCAGCCTCTGTAAGATAAAGAAACAAGAGACAAAGGTTGGGAGGGGAAAGTGAGGCCCTGAGAGGAAAAGGGGTTTGTACAAATGCTGCTGCTGCTTTTCTTTTTCTTTCTCTCTTTCTAAAACTCACCAGAGTTAGGATGAATGCTGGCTGACTCAGGTCAGCAGGTACCTGTTCCCCACTGCAGCTGCTCAGGTATTGCAGGGGCTGCTGGGCTAAAGATACTACAGGAGTAGCCCTCTCTTTTCTCTTTTGTGTTATTATAGACAAACATTTCTGGGGGTGGAGAGGTACAGGCAGGAACAGAGATCAGTGTGGCCTTATGACCCAACCTGTGAATTCAAGAAATGTTTGGACAACGCTCTCAGGCTCATGGTGGCATTTCTGAGGTGTCCTGTGCAGGGCCAGGAGTTGGACCTGATGATCCTGATGGGTTCCTTCCAACTCAACACATTCTACAATTCTATGAACCAAATTGACTGAAATGTTGTCTGAATCAATTCCTGATTTAAAAGCCTTTAGTCTGCAGTCCAGAGCAGTGCAGGCTAGTGAGCCTGTTCAAGCCTGCCTTGCTCCTGAAATAAGATTAGTCTCACAATTATGCCAAACTTCTCAGCTGGTGGGGAATGTAACTCTTCCAGTGACTTTTTAAGCATGCTTGCTCTAGCCACGGTGTTTTACAGAGCTGGAAGCATTTGGGGAAAACAAAGGGAAAACCTCAGCAGGCTTTAGTTGTGACAGGGGAAGCAAACACACAGCCTGCTGGCATTGTTACCCTGAGCAGCTCTGTGCTTCTGTCAGCTCCAATTTCAGTCCTGGGTCCAATGACAGGAGGAGAATGAGGGATAAAAGCTTTGTGTGGTACAAGTGGAATGGGGAACGGCAGGGAAGGTGAGGGAGCAGCAGCAGCAGCACCACCTCACCTGGTAGGTCTGAGGCACCTGCTCAGCCAGACTGGCAGGGAACAGGGCTGTGTCCTTCCAGCAGGACGTGGCAAAGGGAATAAGGTGGGGCAGAGACTGTACTGGGCTGAGCTCTGAGCTCTGCTGCCTAGGGCTCCAAAGGCTGCCCTTCTGTCCCCTGGTGCTGGAGGTTGCCCTTCCCTCTGGGCTGAGCAGGACAGTCCTGGCCTCAGGTGAGGCCCCTCTTGCTGAGCTGCATCCAGCCCTGGGGCCCAGAGCAGGAAGGGCATGGACCTGTTGCAGTGAGTGCAGAGGAGGCACCAAGAGAATAGGGAATGCTCAGCCTGAAGCAGAGCAGGCTCTGGGGTGACCTGACTGCCCTTCCCAGCACCTGAAGGGACCTGACTGCAAAGGTGGAGAGAGACTGTTTACAGGGCCTGGAGTGACAGGACAAGGGGGAATGGCTTCAGACTGACAGAGAGGAGGTTTAGGTTGGATATTGGGCAGAAATTCTTCCCTGTGAGGTGGTGAGGCCCTGGCATAGGTTGCCCAGAGTTGTGGCTGACCCATCCCAAGCAGCATTTGCTTATAAATTTTTTTGTGTGTGACAATGAAGTTTATTTCAGTTTTAACCATCCAAGGTGTGTAATTTTCTTTTTTTTTCTTTTATTTTTTCCCTCCTCTCTTTCTTAGCAAAGAAAGAGCAGTCACCCATCCAGCTGCCCACAATTCCATGGCCAAAGGGCAGTGCTGTGGCTGGGTGCTGCTCTCCCCCTGCCAGGAGCAGAAGGCTTGGAGCTCTAAGTTAACACAATCTCCTCAGTCTCTTGGTAACTGTGGCATGTTCTCTCCTGTTTTCCAGCACAGGTGCTGCTGGGATATTTCCAATGCTTGTTCCAGAGGAGGCACCAAACAGTAATGCAGAGACCCTTCCCCACCTGCTCACTGGGATGAAGGTAGGCAGGGAGGGAGATGCAGCTTGGAGTCTCAACCAGGATCAGTTTGATCCAGTCTCTGCTTTCCTGCTTTATCATAAGCAAGACGATGTGCTAATGCTCACTAGGGGTGGAAAGAGGGGCAGAGATGAATCAGTGACTGCCTGGCAAATGTACTGAGAGAGAACACGCCAGGAATGCCCAGGAGGAAGCTCATAATCGTGGGGTTTGGATGGAATTTGAAGAATATGGCCTGGGGCCAGATGCTGAATGAGGGGATAAAAAGAAATATTGAACACCAGCCCAATGGCTGGCCCAGGCTGGGGCCCTGTGGGAAGAAAATAGGATGTGATCACAACACAAAGTGCATCGTGACAGCCAGGGAGGGTAGGGGAGAAGAGCTGACTGGAAGTTGCACTGACATTTGCTCACATTTTGGTCTTGCAACCATAATTCCTTTAACTGAGGGGCAAAACATAAAATACAGAGCTCTCCTTTGGTTGTCTCTGTCTGAAGCAGAAGGGGAGATGCTAAAGATCTTGTCTTAGATCAATATTTAACGAGTGAATTAATATAAATTCTATTTGTGACACGAGATTAAACTTTAAAGCGCTTTGATTGTTTAAAGCTCCTTGGTGGCAGCAGCAAATGTCTTGTAGCTGATTAAAACCTGCAGGGATGGTATCAGTGCCAAGACTGCTTTGAACCTGCCTGGACTGGGACTGTCAGGGCAAGGGAAGGAATTACTGGTCAAGATCCTACAGGTCAAGGGCATGGCAAACAAATTCATAAAAGAGAAAAAAGCACAGCAGGAAAACATAAATGCAAAAGCATCTATGTAAATGTCGTGTTCATTGTCTGGAACAGAAGGTACATCTGTATGCAAATGCTGAGTACTTTAGGAAGTGAGATACTCGACAGGCAGTGTCTGTGCTCTCCTGAGTTCTGTGACTGTCCCTAGAAAATGCCAAGCATGTCTGGACATGCTGCCTTCTCCCTTGGCTGGCTGCTGGGGTTACTGACCCAGAGAGAACGTGGCTGGGTGCTGTCTGAGCTCTGCCCTGGGACAAAGCTTACCAAGGCAGTGGAATTAAACCTTTGACAGGATCACAGGGCCATGAGGATGGTGAACATGCCTCAGAACTCCGGCTCCATAAAAGCTTTGTGCTGTGGAGCATTTGTATTTCTGAAGTACCAAAGTTCTTTCTCATAACCCCCTGGCATTATTAGCTCTTTGCTTCACTGCCTTCAGGTGAGGCAGACTGTTACAATTTTGTGACATGGCATTTCAAATTCTTTGGAAATGGCCTCAAGTGGTGCCAGGGAAGGTTTATGGAATCATAAAATGGTTTGGTTGGGAGGGACCTCAGAGCTCATCCCGTTCCACCCCCTGCCATGGGCAGGGACACCTTCCACTGTCCCAGGTTGCTCCAAGCCCTGTCCAGCCTGGCCTTGGA
>JAOXXN010000102.1:1148295-1170870 GCA_026770055.1 Myrmophylax atrothorax
GGACTGGAGTTGGCCCAAGGGTTGGACTTGATGATCTCGGAGGTCTTTTCCAACCCAATCCATTCTATGATTCTATGGGACAGGCTGAGGTGGCTGTGCCTCCCTCCTGGTGGGTGACAGTGCCTCCAGCTTAAGGGACTGTGGGTGTCCTGAGGGGCTCACACAGGGAGCAAACAGGTTTGGCTCCAAATGCAGAGGCTGGCAAAGAGCACGCAGTCCCTGAAAGGTGCAGTTGTATTGCAAACAGCCTGGAAACCTGGAGAGCAGCCTTTTCCTTTTGCTGGTGCCTGGCCTGAGGAGGAGCAGGAGTTAAGCACGTACTTAAATTTCAGCATGTGCTTAAGTGTGGTCCTGAATGGGGACTCTGTCCAGCTTTAGCTAAAGTGCTGTTCTGAACCAGGGCCAGCAGACTGTGAGTGCTGCTGTCTCCTGCTGCCTCTCCACTCCTGTGTGTGTGCTCATTGCAGCTCTCTGGCCATTTACTACAGGGAGAAAATCACTTTATTTAGTTGCAGCTTGTTCAGTAACTGAGAGCAGGCAGGTTGGGAGAGTCACACATGATCTGGGAGTGAGACATCTGACCTTGTCTCTTGTCTGTCTTGTTTCTATGATCCTAATTCTGCTCTAAATTAATTCTTTTGTTTAGCTGCTGGGGTTTTTTTTCCCTCCTTTTTGTTTCCACATGAATGCTTGTCTCTGTATTTAGGTCTGCCGGGGTGGGATGTTAGAAATAATTGTTGATTGATATTATTAAACACTAACACGCTTGGCTGTGTTGCACTAATGATGGGGCTTTGGGGATATGCAAATCAATTAATTGCGGTAATTGCTGTAATAGCGGTTTTGGAGGATGCTGCTGAACAGCCCTTGGGAGAGGGGACAAAGAGGAGACGTTGGAAGTGCGAAGGAGAAGGGCTGCTTGAGAGCCACTGCAGAGGGCTCCTTCAAGCTGCCAATTTGCAAAGTTGGGCTTGTTTTGCTCTCCAGAACCCACTCACTCCACATCCTCTCTTGCTTTGTTTCAGAGTTCCCTCAGTGTGGCTACTTCTGAACTTTTCCCAGGGCCTTTACTGCTGTGGTGGAGCTGAAGAAGCTCACAGATGAGACAGAGCCTTTTCCAGGTAATCTCTTGGCTTAGAAATCTGAGAGATCTCCCTGGAAAACACCCGAGGGGGAAAAAAATTATTACCAAGACTAACCCTGTGTGTCACCTCACAATGAACAGCTTTGGTTTGTCAGCAGATTCTCATTCATGTCAAAGCTTTTTTTCTCCTTCTGTGGCAACATCACGGGGCCTCACAGTGGGTACAGAAGGGACGTGAGAAGCCTCAGGAGCCACTGTGGGAAGGCTGTGAAGGGAATGGGATTTCTGGTATTGTGAAGATGGGGAGGAAAAAGTCTCTTCTGGCTTCTTCCCCATGCTATATGTACTCTGCCTGCCTTTGTGTATTATTGTATATTCTTTTGTTTGGCTTTCCATATGCAACATGCCTTGGTCTCCGTGCTCCAGGGCGAGTGTTCAATGTGGAGCACAGATGGTGCTCCCAGAAATCCTGTTATTTGCTAATGGGATTTTGTGCTAAGTGTTTCCACTGTGCTTTTCAGAAGTCTGTGTGTTTGTGTAAATATGCCCAGAGCCTCATCTTGCTGAGACACCCTCTCCCATGCAGCTGAGAACACGACTTTATTTTTTTATTTTCCTGGTTTTGTAAGCCCTGGGAAGGATGTCAGGCTGGCTTCTGTGGGAGGCAGGACCCAGGCACTGCTCAGCTCTCTGCCTACATGTTGCAGGAGGGTCACTGAATCCCAGAATTGTTGGGGTTGAAAGGGACCTCTG
Source organism: Myrmophylax atrothorax (assembly GCA_026770055.1). NCBI lineage: Eukaryota > Metazoa > Chordata > Aves > Passeriformes > Thamnophilidae > Myrmophylax > Myrmophylax atrothorax. Next base: position 1,150,133 of record JAOXXN010000102.1, read on the forward strand.
GAGATCATTCAGTCCAAGCCCTCTGCCCAGGCAGGGTCACCTGGAGCAGGTGACACAGGAACACATCCAGGTGGAGTTGGAATATCTCCAGAAAGGGAGACTCCACGCCCTCCCTGTACAGCTTGTCAGTCCCCACTGGCTCTGCCAGATGTCACAACCCTGCCAGGTGGCCTGGGCAGGCCGATTGGGGCCCTGCAATGTGCCCTTGTTACCTTGCTGGTGGTCCTGCCCTCACATTTTGTGCTGAGATACCCTTATCTATTCAGCAGCTTCCCCTGGGTCCTGCAGTTTCAGTAATGCAGCTCTCAGCTATTATGCAGCAATTCCCAGCTATTATGCAGCAATTCTCCTCTGTGCCCTCCATTCTTCAAGCAGTGCTCCAAATCATGATATAAATAGCAAAAGCCTTGAATATGTTGCTTTTATTACCAGAGGCCTTTCAGGTAGGTTAGATGTGTGCCTGACAGGGACAATGCAGCGCTGACTCTTCCAGCGGGGCACAGAGCTGGACTAGGTGACCTCCTGAGGTCTCTTCCAGCCCTTATTTTTCCATCCCTGCGTGACACTCGCTGCCAGTGGGTAAGTGCAGCTTTGTTTGGAGTCAGACTGGCTGGAGGGAGGTCATGGCCAGCAGACAGGCCAGGCTGTGTATCAGGAAGTTCCCTGTCTCTCTGCACACTGTGTGTGCCTCATCCTGCGAACTGCTCCTCTCCCTAGTGCTTCTCAGGCTCCTCTGCCATGGGAAGGTGAGTCACAGAGGGCAGAGGTTCTTCTTGAGCTGGCCAAGGACTCCAGGTGGTTCCTCTGGAGCTGAGTTTCACCAGGAAAACCCGATCACATGCCAGTTTCCAAAGTACAGGCAGCCCGAGGCGGGAAACCTGCCCAGGACTGTCCCTGTTATGGTGCAGTGTGACGAAGCTGGTGAATTTGGGAGCTGGAGCTGACCAGGCCAAGGAGAGCCAGCTGCAGGACACTGTTCTGTGCAGGTAGAGGGTTGACCCCACTGTGCTCCTCTGAGCACCCAGGGTTGTATTGTCCTCTAAAAGAGGATCTTGGACTTGGAAAACCCACCTCTCCAGCTGTGTGCCTGTGCCAGAGTCCCGCTCTGGGCTGGGGAGCTGTGCTAGCAAAGCAGGACTCGTGGTCACCTCCACAGCACCTGGATCTGTCTCCGTGTTTTGTCTGGACATCATTGCACCCATTATGCATCTGGCTGACAAGGTGTTAGTCCACCAGTAGTGAGTTTGTGACTGCTTTGCCCCAAATGCAGGAGCTGTGGGGGATTCTGGAGTAGAGCCCTCTGTGCCTCACAGCCCTTCCAGCAGCAGAGTTTGGGAAATAACATTTTTAAGATCTGTGAAAGACTCTTCAGTAGTGCTCCACTGTGACCATCTCATGTGTCTGTGGGGAAAACAGCTCTTCAGAGGTGTTGGCTTTCCATACCCATCATGAAATACCTCTTTGCCTTGTGTTTCTGCAGCCTCTCAGCTTTGCTGATTTTATCCCCCTTCTGATAAGGGCGATTAGATGTGATTTGTTTGAATTACAGCCTGGCTGCTTTGGGCTCTCACAGACACAACACGGCGCACGCTGTGCGTGGGGGAAAGAGGAGGGGAGAGCCTTCCTCCCCTGGGAATGGTTAGCAGATGTGATACCCCTGCCAGGCCAAGGGGCTGCAGTCCCCAACAGCAGGGACAATGCTGGGCTCTCATGGCTCATCCAAGCTGTGCATGGGAGGATGTGGCAGGGGCTGAGCCACCCTGTGCTCTGCAAGGTTGCACAGGCTGGGGGATGTTTCAGTAGTGCTGCACTGGTGGTGTGGCCCCAGGAGCTGCTCTTCAGGTTTGTAATACACCATGAGTGATTTCTTGTTAAAAACCAAGAGTGCCCATGGCTGGTTTTTGGCTTGGCAGCTGTGTGCAGTCAGTTTGTCAGTGTGTATTGCTTTGCTGGAGGTGTGATGCCCCATTTTTCCCCCCTTTTTAGAGACTCCTGGGCTACTAGAAAGGCTTATCTTCCCTCCAACCAGTTTTTGTATGAGGTTGGTGAGCTGCTGTGAGTCAGACCACAGTGCACACAATGTTAAAATGTGGCTTTCTGTGTTATTGGGGGCATTTTTTTTGCCTCAAGCCCTTGCAGTAGCTTTCCAGGGTAGTTCAAAAAATCTGGGGCAGGTCAGGCTGCAGACTATGGCTGTGCCCTTGTACCTTTGTCCTTTGAGCCAGTGGCTGAAAATGTGAAAGAGGACACGGTTCAACTGTGGCCTTGGTGCCCTTTTTGGGCTCTGGGAGGAGCCTGAGTTCTGCTGCAGGTGCATCTTTCCTGCAGGGCTGTGCCAGGGGCATCTCTGGGTCTTGCTCTCCTCACATCCCATGCCCTCCACCCTCCTGCTGCCAGGGGAAGCTGTGCTGGCACTCGAGAGCCAAACCCTCTGCCCAGCTGCTCTCTGAACACTTTGGCCAGGTTCTGTCTCCTTCCTCAGAGCTGCACCTTGGTGAATGAGCTCCAGATGGTTGGTTGGGAGCCCTGCCAAGCACGGGGGGCTGTCAGCACTGCTGGGGATGGCTGAGGCTTCCTGCTGGGAGTGGCGAGAGACCTGCTGGCTTCCTATTTTAGTCCCCTATAAGAACACTCTCAGAATTACTTTTGGCTTTCCTTTGAGCCTAATGAGTTCTCCCTTTTCCAAAATGTCTGGGGCCAGTCAGTCCTAAACTATCCACAGCATCTCTTAGTCTGATTCCCCCTTGTCTGGAAGTGTATCTGATGAGTGTGGTGGGGTGGAGGTGGGTTGGACTTGGGCCATCCTTTGGCTCCTGCCACAAGTGCATAAACTTTTATCTTTTCAATGTTACCATTAAAGGGAGGGGGAAAAAAAGGAAACTAACCCACAAACAACTGCATTAAAATAATAATCAGAGCCTCATGAAAGTGCACAAAACTCTAGTAAACTCTCAGTGCTTTGAAACTTGAATCTTATCTCCCCCTGTCAACGTTAATTGTTGCTGGGTTCAAATCATGGACAAGCTTTCATTAAGAGTGGAGCTGAGAGCCGTGGCTGGGCCAGGTTCGTCTCTGGGTGGTTTGGAGCAGGGTTGAATGTGGTCCAGCCCATTAAGGAGGGAGTTACATCTGCAACTACACATTTCATTACAGGAGTTGGATTTAAATCTGATCCTTAATGTTTCTGGAGTGTCTTCTCCCAGGGTCAGAATCTGTGGAGCTGCTTTAAAGGCATAATTTCCTTCCATGTAACTTTATTTCTTTCCACATCCAGTTGAAGACTAAAGTGATTTGGAGAGCTTAGGAACAACTGATAAAAGTTCCCCTGCATGAGAGACCCTTTCATGTGGTGGGGAGCAAGCAGTCTGTCCTGGGCAGCACACCCGCCTCATTTTTCGGTTAATTAACCTACCAAGAGCCAAAAACTGACTTTTGTTTTTGGACCACTCCAGAGCTGCTGTTGCAGCCCAACCTGTGTGTTGTGGCTGTTGCTCCTGCAGCTCATGTTCTTTTGAAGGGGTGCTTGGAGGAGATGGGCTTTGAAGAGCATTAACAATGAAAAAAACCCACTAAACCACATCACAGGATGAAAAAAATTCATTAATGAAAAGGGCATAATGAGTATTGGAAATAGTTTTATGCCTCCTTGAACTAGGAAATATAAATACACATATATTAAATGACAGTTCTCCCCTGCCTCCCACAGAGTTGTGTTTTGAACTGGCAAAATTAGTTGGGGAGGCAGCCTTTCACATGCAGATGTGTTGGGATTATGGTTCTGCTTGGGGACATCACTGAAACTGTTTGATGCCTGAGTTTGCTCAACCCTGAGAGGGTGTTGTTTCTGTTGTCTTCAGCTCTGCAGTGTCTCCTGGGATGCTCCAGCCCAAAAGGAGGCTGAGGAGATATTGGAAGAAAAGAAAATTAAAATATTTTCCCACTTTCAGCCCTTTTTATGAGGTGGGTAAAAGAGTTGCTTTTGTCAGTGCTGGAATCTTCCCTGGTGTTTGTGTTAGAATGAGCAAAGGGGAAAACAAGCTTGTTTTGGAAACAACAGTGGTGGATTGTTTTCCTGTTGTGTTTTTTTTCAGGAGTTTCCATGACTATTATCAGAACTTTTCAAGTTTTTAATACCGAACAAAATGCATTAATTCCACTCCAAACTCTTCTCCCAGCTGCACAGTCCCATTGGAGAGCACCTTTGGTGGTCTCTGGGTTCTCCTGGTGGAAAGCTGTGGAGCTGTGGGGTGTGGAGCCACTGGCTGCAATGCCCTGAGTGAGCCTGTGGCCCAAAGAGGAGTCCACAGTGCTGAGAATGGGCTTGCAGGATCCTCCCTTGGCTACAGAGCTGCTGTTTTGACACAGGGAGCCTCCAGCACAACTAAGGGATGTGGCCAGCTGTGACTTGACATGATTGCTCAGCATTCCATCCCCACCTTTCCCCCAGCCTGCTGCTTTCCCGGGCCTTGTTTTCATTTCCTTGCTAATTCAAGCATGTCTGATGCTGGCAGGAGGAATTTCTGTGTGGTGCAGAGGTCAGGGAGATCTGACTGAGGCTGCATTTACAGGTGATGCTCACAAGCAGAGGTGGAGGAGCAGAACAAGGGAAAGGTCGTGGAGATGGGAGCTGTGGGAAGTGCTGCTGTGGGCAGTGGGGAAGGCTGGGAAGGTTAAACACATGGAAATGGGTGCAATCCGTGGGGATTTGTACTCCTTCCTGCTGTCAGAGGCACAGGAGTGTCTGGTCTCTCTCTGTGGGCACCAGCCCCTGGCCCTGTGGGCCATCACGTGCCATCCTTGGCCAGCAGAGGTGCTGGTGATAAGCAGGGGTCCCTCTGGTGTGTGGAAAGAACCAGCTTGCCTTGAGAATGCTGTCCCCAAACCAGCCTCTGCCCTGCTGGGGCTCAGCCTGTTCCCTCTTGCTGTGACTGACAGAGAGCAGAGCCCTGGTGTGGATTATATCCACCAGCAAACAGCTGGTACTGGTACTGGGTATCAGCTGGGAAACCCATCAGGAAGCTTGGATTGTTCTTTTTGCTCTTTCACTTTTTAGATTTCCATCCCCTTTTCCAGCCTGCTCCTCACACTCTGCTTGGTCTGGCTGGTCCCCCCACTTGCACATTCCCCGTCAGTGGGGACTGGGAGCTCCCTTGGCACAGGAATCTGGCCCCCACTTCCACATTCCCGGGGAGTGGGAGCTCCCTTGGCACAGGGATCTGGCCCCCACTTCCACATTCCCGGGGAGTGGGAGCTCCCTTGGCACAGGGATCTGCTCAATGCCAACCTATGGGCACATCCCGGGTGTGTCACCCCTTGGGCAGTCTGAACTCGGCATCATTTCCATAAAACTACAGAAAAAGGCTGCACAACTCTGGAACACTTTTTTCCCAGTCCAGTGCATTTCCATGCCTTAAAATGGGTAGATGTGCAATTTATCAAAAACAACCCTTAGAAAGCTACGGGCTGTAGCTTTTAATTTTCTTGTGTGTTTATTTTTATAAAAAAAATAAGAATGCCATGTTTTCTCCATTAATGGATGGTATTTACTTTAGGTACAGCAGAAATCTGAAGCTGAGCTTCAAATTAAGTAAATCTCCATTTATTAAAACCCTTAAGTGCCTTGCTTTCCAGATTTTTTTATCACGGTACATTTGGGCTCCGTGCTGGAGACTGAGCAGCCTGAGCTTGGATCCAGCAGGAAGGGATCTGACAGTCAGTCTGACTTTCAGGCTGCAGTAAAGGCAGGTGCCATGGAGGGTGTGAAGAGCCTTTCATGTGGCCAGGGGAGGACCCTCCCGAGGCCAGCCTGGCTGGAGGGAAGTCCAGGAGCAGAGCAGGGATGGGAATCCATCCTATTGGAAGCACAAGATAAGGTTTCACTTCTGGGGGCTGGTTCCTTCTCTCTAAAGCAAATAAAGCCTCCAGTTTGACTTTGCTCATTTGGCTCTTCCTTTTCTAGAAATGTGGTGCTTTATCAAGCAGTGCTGGAAGCCTCCAAAAAACTTGGTTTGCAATAGGACACCTGAGCAATTTCTTCTCTTTTTGAAAGATTTCTGTGTGTTGGTTCTGGTCAGCTGAGGAGGGGCTGCCTGAACCCCCTCATAACCAGTGCCCCCAATTTGATAACAGTCTCTGAGTGATGAGGTCTCAAGGAGAGGTGGCTCTGCTGTGCTTTCCAAGCTTTGTTCCAGCTCAGTGTGACCACTTGCAGGCACCATCACTAGCAGATAATGGTCCCCTTCGGAAATCAGCTGAAGCCTTTGGACTTGCCCTTGATTTTTGGCAGTGTCATTAAATGAATACTGGAAGGCTCTCCCTGCTGTCCAGAGGGTCTTGGATCCCAAGGGTCTCAGGATGAGAGGGGTTAAAAGCAGCTGTGACAATCTGTCCCTCTGGCACTTGATGCTGTATTGAGTTGGATGCCTAATTTTTGGAAGAGAGGAAAGCAACTGCTCTCTACTTGCACAGGCAGTTTTGGCTCTGTCTTTTGCAATGTTCTAGTGCTGGTATTATATTAATTAGAACTGGAAATAATAAAGCCAAAAGTTAACCCAGCAAGGGATTAAAAAACACCTACTCCAACCAAGGTATTGGCATCTCCCTGCCCATCACAGTGTTCAAAATGTTCACAGAACTTCTGTGGGCTTTGGAAAATACATTAGCAAATGAGCAGTGTGCAAGGAATTAATTCATCCACTGCCGGGAGTGGTGTTGGTGAGGAGCTCTGCCCTCAGCTTCCTTTTCTCCAGCCATGAGGCCCATTCCTAAATGGAATTAAATATCACACCTTCTCCCCATCTTCTCTGCCAGACCAAACCACCCCACATTGATGGGCATTAGCAGGAGCAAAGCTAATTCACCACCTTATCTCCAGTGTGCCATATAATTGAGTTCATCCAATAAGATGTGTGTAACAAAGCTCTAGAAGGGAAGGCAGAGCTACAACTTCATTGTGATTCAGCCAGGAATCATTTTCTCATTGTCTCTGTTGTCAATCCCTGTGTGTTGGTGAGAGCCAGAAAGGAGGGACATTTTACAAGTGTTTCTGTCCTCTGTATCATTGGCATTTCAGATCCAGACTAAAAATGAAAGGAATTTTTGCAGGTTGGATCAGCCACAGTAAGGAAATGCCTGGGCCAAAATGTCCAGCGGTGAAGAGCTTTACTCTTGCATAAAACTACACATGAGTTTTATCTGTAAATTCTTATTTTAGCTCATCCTGTTATTTCCCCTGAATGCACAATTGGGAGAGAAAGGGATTAAAAGCAACTTATTCTATGGTGTCTTCATTTCAGAGATGCAATAAAAATGTAAAACACAATAAGAAGCTACAACTCAGCCCTGTTTTGCTGAGTGAAGATATTTAGGGATTGTTTTGGATCAAACCTCTGTAGTGAAACCCTGCAGCCATTCAAGCTAAAAGATACTCACCTTTGCTTTTAGTTTGGAGTCAGTGTCATATCCAGGCAGAAAAAGAAAGGCTTGGACCACATTTTCTGGGATGCCTGTGAAAATATATGTTGTAGGAGTCCAGCCCAGCCAAAGTGCAATATGTAGGGTTTTTTTCTCTAGATGGAACTTTTTCCCTTTTGGATGCTTTTTTTTTTTAAGAAATGGTTTGGATCTCCCCAGTGGGTGTGTCAGCTGCAACTTTTGAAAGCTTTAATTCTTCCCCATCTTTTAATTTGTCACTGCTTTTATTGAGCAGAGAAAATACAAGAGATGTTTTGGCCATGTAAGAAGCCTTTAGCTTTTCAGAGGAAGATGCTGAGGGGTGTGGGGAAGTGACAACTGCCGTCTCCTTTGCTTAGTCCTGTCAGCCTTGGGGTTTCACAATGGGTGGGGTAAGAGGTGGCTGCTGGAATTGGAGCACCCTCTGGAATCCCATGGCACATCCCTCTGGGGCACTGGCTCCTCTCCAAGGGGGTCTCACGTGCGTGGGTTCAGTAGGGATTATTTAAAGCAGTCACAGCATAGCAGGTTTTTTATTTTGGGGGTGCCCAAGATGAGAGATTGCAGAGACCGGGGAGGGTCAGGAATGAAAGGAGCAGGAAAAATGAGTGTGTTACTCAGAGCCTTGAATTGCCCTCATCCCCATCCCTGCTCATGTGCTGCAGAGCTGGGCTTCACCAGACACCTCTCCCTGCTTGCTTTGCTTACACAACTGGAGCTGCAGCTCTTGAAAAACATCCAGTCAGTGCCAATGTTATCCCTGTGCATCTTCCCCCTGTTATTTCTGCATGCAGGACCAGCAGCTCGCAGTGTGTACCTCGAGTCCCATGGGCTGCCACCCCAAGAAACTTCACCTTAGAACAAACCCTGCCCAGGCCAGCTATGGGGAAGCTGGAGATGGGGACTGGATGGTCCTTGGGATGGGCTGAGTTCAGCCAGGCAGTGGATCCTGAGAGGGGTTTGGTCTGGCTGCTTTTGTGCAGCTCATTATGCTCCCGTTGCTGATTCTAAATGGAGCCTGTCACTGAGACAGGCCAGGTTTGCTTGTACTAAAAACACAGAGGTGGGTTCTTTATTTTTCTTGTACCAAAGTATGTAACTTTAGATGGCCGTCTCTGTGCCTGGTCACCCCTGAGGGGTTTTTTTCCACTGACATTCACCTTGATGAGCTACAAAGAGATATAAACTACAGTGCCTTGCCACGTCTTGACTAGTGTCTTGCTTTGATATAAATCCTCAGGGTAAAAAAATCCCCTTGTGCAGCAAAAGCAAAGGCTGGAGCTGCTTTCATGAGGCAGGCTTAGTCCCCTGGAGCCCTGACATGCCCATTTTTGAGGCCTAATTGCATGAAGTCCCCAGTGATAATTCCTTACACAGCGATGAAAGGCACTGGGGCCAGCCTGTGGCGGGCAGGGGTCCGAGCCCAGAGGGTCAGGGCAGCGTCTCCAGAGGGCAACAAAGACATCCAGAGACTGGGACAACAGTGGTCTGTCAGAGGTGCTTAAAGCCTTGTTTCAGCCCTTGCAAACACAGATTCCTGGGGCTGATCAATATTAAAACACTTCACTTAAAGGTGCATTTCCTGGGCAACTTGTGGTGACATTCTGGTACTGAATGGATGCTCCTGCATTAGGTTGTTGCTGGCATTGAGTGGAGGCTCAAAATGCTTGTAGGAGTCTGACACTGGGCTGGTGATGTCAGCCTGGCCACACAGGGCCGTGGCAGTTGCCCACCAGCAGCATCTGTGGGATGATCAGCTGCATCTTGCCCAGAGGGACCACAGTCCAGGCTCCTGCAGCTCCCCTGCTCTCCCTGCCTGCAGGTTTGGTGTTCCTGGCTCCCCTCCTTCACTCACCATTTCAGGATCAGGCAAAGTGTTATCCTGTGCTGAGGGGGCGAGAGAACATCCCCACCCATGGGCTCAGCTCCCAGTGGTGTGTGGGGTGTTGATTTATCACCTTCAGAGGGTGCCTGGGCATGATGAGTTGGGCAGCTGCCAAGAGCTCCATGGCACGAGCCCCTGTGACTCTCCATGTGTTAAAGCTTTGCTGCTCCTCAGTAGTTCAGATGGCTTTGTGTCTGTCAGAGCAGGCACAATTTCTCAGGTTCTTGGGGTGTGCCTACATCTTCTGAACCCTTTTTGAAGCTATTTCTGCACTTGATTTGGCAGCTTAAAGCCCACAGAAGGGAAGGACGTGGCTGGTTTGCAGGCCTGCAACCCCCACGTTTAACTTGGACGTCATAGCCTGCTCATAAACCCATAACAGCAGTTCTGAAAGGCCTCTGCACTATTGATTTATAATTTTCTGCAGCATCAGCATCACTTTAAAGAATGAGGGATTTTGTAATGCAATTGTAAATTATTCCTATAAGTACCTTAAGTGCCTCATGGGAGTGCATGATCACTCAAAATGCTTCATAATTTATTTCTTCTTATGATTTTCAGCTGTGCAATAAAACATTTGTGGATATCCAGGAACGAGGTTCCTTACAGATGCCACTGACATGTACCAGGCTCACATGACAACCCCTGTATCATCTGCAGGCTGGAGGAAAGGAAGGTAGGACTGAGAGTTTTCTGAACCTATGTGACATGTTTGAAGCTCCTGAAAAGGTTATAAATATGGTAATTTTGCTTCTTGAATCCTCTTCCTGTGGTCCCCACTGGGGACTTTGTGGAATGGACTGTCTTTGCCAAGTACTGCTGGTGGTGGGACTCTCAGCTTGGGTTTATCATGCAAGACTCAGTGAACAATTCCTTTTCTCACTGTCATTCTCTGTGCATGCAATCAGTGGTATTTTAAACTACACAGTTTTACTGTTGGGTCTAAGAGTGGCTTTGTCCAGGTCTAACCTCAGATGTCTCAGCCAAACACAACTTACCTGATCTTCAGCAGAGCTACATTTTGACTCTCAGGACTGTTGTTTGACCCTCTCTCTGTCTAAGTACTTGATAGGCTGTTTGTTGAGCTGGTAGCATCAGGTCCTAAAGGGTTCCAAAGGAACTGTCCCAAAGTGTAAAGTTCCAAGTGTAACTTGGAGAAGACCTCAATGACCAAATGTATGCAAGGGGTGAAGAGCCTCAGCTGGCTCTTGGTGGTTGGAGCAGGGTTGTGTCACCCCAGATACTTTGTGAGTAAATAAATGGCTGGCCTGGGGGCAGATGCAGCTGGTCTGGGGCAGTGGGGCTGCCCTCAGCCCTGGCTCTGGGCAGTGCTCCAGGCATTCCCTTCCCTGCTGCTGGAGCCAGCTGTGGGTGTGCCATTATTACACTGCTGGCCTTGACATCAGCATCCCAACCCATCACTGCAGCTTGGCTGTAAAACCAAGGCTTATCTTTTCCTTCTTCGTGTCAAGAACATGATTAAGTCCTCCTGTTCCTGTGCAAGAGCCTGGAGCAGCTGTCTGTGTTCTCCTCTGGCTGGCCTGTGTTTCTCAGGATCCAGGAGGGTTGTGATGAAGCAATGCTTCTCCTGGGACAGGCCTGGAAGGATCGTGTTAATGGAGCTCCAGCAGAAAAGCTTCATCCGCAAAGGGTGGGGAGCAGCAGCTGATCTGGACCCAGTGATGACTTAACCTTGCCTGAAAATTAAGATGTCATTCCTTCAATTTTTGTCCTGCTGGGAAACTGAAATATTTCCATGAAATTCAGCATTTTTTTTTCCTCAGAAAACCTTTCTCTCCAAAGCCTGCCCATTGGAGCACTCCCCACCAGCTCTATTGGTGGGCTGGGGAATTTTCCAGGACTAGCTGAAGTTTCCATCAGGCATCACAAGGCGTTGTTTGGGGGTTTTTTGTTTGTTTATTTGTTTGCTTTTTAAGGCAGCCAAGCAAAACAACTGTTGGCAAGAACTTTAGTACCTGATTCATCCTTATAGAATTCTCTGCAAAGCAAGAAGGCATTTTCCAGAGCTATATGCAACTTGCTTTTAAAACTGAATTTTCTCTAAAACCCCAGGCAAGAGTTAATAAGTGGCTCAAGTGTTTGTTTCATTTTAGGTGCCTAATTGGTTCTCAATTTGTTTCAGATGAGGCATGTTAAATTTATCCCATGACCTTATAAATACAATCGGTCTTTCCATCCCTTAAGTAGCCACTCTGTCCTTTCAAACATTATTTTTGTTCACCTTCCTGGCATCCAGTTTCAAATAAATATTTTAAACTGAGAGGAGTGTGGTTCTCTGCTTCCCACTCTCCTGGTTACCTTCAGGACAGTAAAGTCTCCACCAATTTACACTGATAGACTTGAGATCAGCTCCACATTTCTTTCTGGCTTTTCATTTGAAAGCTATTTTGGTGGAGAACAACTTTTTGGCTATTTAGAGAATGGAAAGGAGATTCAGGGAATGTCCTTTTTCTCAGTGCCAGTAATACCATGATTGGAAACCAGCTCCTTTCGTTTTCTTTTGTGCCTTGGTGCAGCTGGAAGGTGCTGGAGCAGAACCTGACAAGGGAACGTCCTGCAGAGGGAGGAGAGGGTGGACCATCCTTCCTGCAAAGGGTGGGGTGGCCCCTTTGGCTCGCCAGCACATCATGTAACACCACCCATCACATCATGGGAATGACTTCAGAGTGGCCTGAGGATGGAACACCACCAAGGAATGACCTTTTACTTGGATTTTTAAAGTTCTAGCAGAGTCTCTGCCCTGGGTCTGGTTGGTAGCTGAGTTCATAACTTTGGCTTTCACTGCTTTGCTGAGGTTTATTTGTGTGCTTTGTAATGGGACTATCCATGAGGCAGTGCTGGGGCTTGTTCCACCCCTTCTTCTTAGTGATTCCCTTCCTTGCTGTTCTTGTCCTGCTTCAGGCTTCATTACACCAGCCAGGAGAAACAGAGCTGAAATAGCCACAACTTTTAAGTTGAACACTGTTTGCTGCATTGAAAGAACTGCTTAACTCCCTCTCCATCAAACTTATGATATTAAAATCAATGATTCTCCCTCTTCTCTAACTGGTTTTACTGGTTTGAGCTGCCACACTGTGCAGAGAGGGCTCAGGTGCTGCAATGATACCTGAGCAGAGAAGGGCAGGCAATGGATAAAAGTCTGTGCAGGTCTTTTCCTCTGGCACCTCTCCTGAGTGCTGGAACATCTCCAGGATTGTTTTCCCCCATGCTTTTGCCATTCTAGGTGGAACTGACTTTTGAAAAGGAGCATTAAGATGGTTCTGAAGATGCGTGTCTCAGGGAGGAGAGGGGCTGAGATGTTCAGCTCCCGTGGTAAGGGATGTTTGCTGTGATGGGCAGATGTGTCTGTTAAAAGTTCTTGTGCTTCCTTGTATGTATTCCATAGACTTGTCTTGGCAGGGCAAAGCCTTCCTGCCCTGCGGGTGAGATGAGAAATGATTCTTACAAGGGCCTGGAGTGACAGGACAGGTGGGAATGGCTTCCCACTGCCAGAGGGAAGATTCCTCCCTGTGAGGGTGGGCAGGCCCTGGCACAGGGTGCCCAGAGAAGCTGTGGCTGCCCCATCCCTGGGAGTGTCCCAGGCCAGGTTGTATGGGGCTTGGAGCAAACTGGGATAGAGGAAGGTGTCCCTGCCCATGGCAGGGAATGGAACAAGATGAGCTTTAAGGTCTCTCCAACCCAAACCATTCCATGATTGTCCCTGAGGTGAGCAGTGACTGGACAATTGCCACTGTGGGGAGACTGATCTGTGCCTTTCTTCTGTCCTGCCTGATCTGGAGGACAGACAGACATATAAAGATCTCCCCAGCACTAGAAAGTTGCTGTGAGATGATTGCTTGGCTGTAAATATTCACGTGCAACTTGTTTCTGGAGCAAAAGCCTTGAGCAGGGCTGTGGTGCTGCTAGTTGCAAGTGAAAGTGTTAATTTTCACACAGTTGTAAAAGAAATCCCAGTTTGTGAGGCTGTCACTTGGGTAGGGGTGAAGTTCCTGTCAGTTTGAAAGGGTGTGGATCTGAAATGCTGAGTTTGAATATTGAGACCCTCTTAAACACTTTATTTCATCTGAAAGATTCCCAGGGTCTCTCAGCGTGTCACTTTGTCAAACTCACCTTTTTTTCCCCTGAAAGAGGTTGGAGTCTGACTTATTATTCAACTTTCTATTGCAGCTTTGTTTAGTGGAGTTTATACATTCTTAGATCAAACATTATACAGTCTGACCAGGAATCGTGCAGTCACAGTGGGAGATGGGAAGAAACAGCATAATTTATTCTATAAACAAAGGCATCATCTACATTAAAGTACAAGTTGGTTAATAAAATGGGGTTTAATGCATTAGAAAAAATAAATATGCAGCTTTGCCTGAGCTGTGTTTAGAAATAATTGCACTCAAATGAGGAATGTGGCACTCGCGTTCCCACAGAGCTGCCTTCATCTCCTGAAAGCAGCTCCCCTGGCCCACCATGTCTGGGAAGATCAGAGGGATTTGCCCAGATCCTGTTTGGAAAATGGAGTGGGTAGTGAATGCCAGCAGAAGGACTAAACTGCAATTAATATTTACCCTGAGATGAACCAGCTGCTCAAGGTTGGGAACATGCTCAGGCTCTTGCTGAGGAGAGCTCTGAGGAGACTGAGCATGGACATAAAATGGTCTTGTCATCCCCAGATTGTTCTGGAGGATGGATGTGCCAGACCCTGGCAGAACAGCTCTGCTGGTAAAGTTGTAACCTCAGTAGAATTTCCAAATTGCTGTGTTTTGACTGCTGGGTGGGCAGAGGATCCTCCTGAGTGTTTGCTGGGCAACAGAAGCTGGAAAATTTCCTGTGTGTTATGGACAAAGGGCTGGTGAGTCAAGCTGCTGCTTCTGGATCTGGGAAGGAGGGGAGCTGGGGGGACTGTCCCCTTTTTTCCGAGGTTGTACTGCAGTGTGGGCAGGGAGCATCTCCCGGGCTCCTGCGCTGTGGGCACAGGAAGCAGCAGCTGCATTAAAACATGCTTTATCCAAGAAACATTAGGAAAGCTCCTGGCAGAGGAGAAGGGCTAACTTCAGGGCAGGCAGTGGTACAACCCCTTGGCATGAGCCAGGGGAAGGTTTCCCCCTGGAGCTGCAGGGAGTACACCCAGCGTTGCTCCTGAAGCATAAACTGAGAGTCACTGGAGTTGCTGCTCACACAATAGTGCTCAGAGCCTGGCAGGGAGACCTTTCCTTGGGGATCCATATAAAATACCTCTCACAAAAGCTGCCCTGTGTGTGAGCAGAGGAACTCCTGCTCGTGACGTTAAAAATGGCAAGAAAAAACACCCCCACCCCTTTTTCACACACACACACAGAGTCACACAGTCAGTCACACACCTCTTATCTTCCTGCCAGCGTGGTGATCTCAGCACAGCTAAACTGCACACACCATATGGGACAGTAGAAATGCTGCCTGGGAAGTGCTTTAAGTCCCTGCTCTGAATTGTGCTAATGCAAAAAAATGTCCCCTTTGTCATGGTGGTGAATGCACTTTCTTGTCCCCCTTTCTCCCTGGATTTATGTTAACCCTGGCTCTCAGCCGAGTTTGATCTGCTCCCTTTCTTGTATTGCAAACAGTAGTCAATGGCTCTTCAGCTCCACATCGCCTGGATTTATTCTCAGGTCAAGTCAACTCTCCTTGACCCAAGTCTGAACCAAAATACGTTCCCAGAAGATTCCCCCACAGGATATCGGATCCAAAGACAGAGTGACATTGTAACGAGTTCAAGGTTTGGGCTCAGGACAATGGAGCCCCTGTTGGTGCAGGGAAGGCACCAGGCAATCCTTCTTATTTTCAGAGCTGGGTCCTCTCCTGGGACACTCAGAGCAGATTTTGTCACCCATCAGTCACTCCACTTCACTGAGCAATGTCACTCCAGAAAACCATGGGGTTGGAAGGGACTGTAAAGCTCATCTCATTCCACCCTTACTGCCATGGGCAGGGATATCTTCCACTAGCCCAGGTTGTCCCAAGCCCCATTGCATTCCTGGTTTGTGGTCTGAAGGGAAGCCAGTCCTGGCTCCTTATGGATGTGTTTGCATGGCTCTAACATGCCTGTGTGGAATTTGCTGTGTAAGCTTTAAGCAGCTGATGAGATGGTCTGCATTCTTTTATTTTATTTTTTTTAAGGGAAAAGTGGGATCTCTTTGGGACTGCCTGGCACAGAGGCAGAACCAACTGATACTGCATTATGAAGTGAAAAACACTGCTTTGAGGACTTGGGGCAGAACTTGAATGAACTCATGGATTTATCCTCGATGATAAATGTTCCTTCAAAAGAAGCCAGCCTTATGTTTGGTACAATAGACTGTTTATTTGTTCTATGGAAAAAAAAAAGAAAAGAAGTGGTGTAATCAGATAGGATTAGCTTTCCAGAGGCCCTGGGCAGATGCTAAAGCTCAGTCTGCCTCCTTCTTATGCTCACATTGGATAATTTGAGTAGTCTAAGACCTCTGTGCCTTCCTACAGTGTTGGGCTGTGAGCTGCTGCCAGTGTGCCTTGAACCCAAATCCAGTGTTAAGAGTCCCCAGCAACAAAGATTTCTACAGGAATTAAATGCCCAAAGGTCTGGCTGGTATAAACTGCTTGTCTCAGCTGGGAACCTGGCCCAGGTATGGAAAAAAATACAACCTCATTAGTGTTTTTCATCTCTAGCAGGTATTGGATACACAAGGCAAATACACAACTAAGACACAACTGACTTAATGTTGCATTAAGAGCGTGTGGTTTATGTGCGCTGACTTTGTTGTTTCCACTGCTCGTGGTTAATGTTTCATCAGCCCTTTTTGTTTTATCTGATCATTGAGTTCCCTGGGCACAGCCCCGGGTGCAGTTTTGTGGTGCCCCGAGTTTCACACCTCGTTGGGGTGGGAGGGAAGCTGCCAGCCAGAGAGCTGGGCAGAGGGAAGGAGAGGCAAAGGAGGCTGCTGGGGGAGCTCTAGGGCACTTTGGGTGATAAGCAAATCCCATTTGCTCTGATGGCTCGAGGTGGGTTGTCTGTGCTTGAGTGGCTGAGAGAATCACAGAATCATAGAATGGATTGGGTTGGAAAAGACCTCCGAGATCATCAAGTCCAACCCTTGGTCCAATGCCTGATTACTTTCTCTGGAAAGAATTTTTTTCTGATCTCCAACTTAAATTTCCCCTGGCAGAGCTTGAGCCTGTGCCCCCTTGTCCTATTGCTGAGTGCCTGGAAGAAGAGACCAATCCCCACCTGGCTAGAACTTCCCTTCAGGTAGTTATAGACAGTGATGAGGTCACCTCTAAGTCTCCTCTTCTCCAGATTAAACAACCCCAGCTCCCTCAGCCTCTCCCCATAGGACTTGTGCTCCAGTCCCTTCACCAGCCTTGTTGCCCTTCTCTGGACCTGCTCCAGCACCTCAATATCTTTCCTGAGCTGAGGGGCCCAGAAATCTCTCCAATGCTTCAGCTGCGATTCTCCACTTATGGACATTTGGCAAATCATGCAGTTCTGTCACATGATTGTCTCTAAACTCATAGGAAAAAGTTTTCTGAATCTCCTCATTAGAAAAAAAGCACTACCTGGCAGATCCAACATATCTCTTCCATGGTATTGTGCAGTGCAAGTGCTTATATTATTGATGGAAATTCAGGATAAATCATGCTTCTCACTTGCCTTTCAGACACTAATGTAAGCATTGATTACTATATCTATGAGCATAACTTGACAAATTGCACAAGTCCAGATGGAAAAGGTATACAGTAATGAAATAAACTAGCGCAAATGTGATCTGAACAGTAAGAATTTATCAGAAAAGCAGTAGGTCATTGCCTTTACTATACAATTACCATACTGCCAAAACTAGTGGTTGCAACAGCTCAGCAGTCCCTGATAACTATTTCTTAAGGCACCATCATAAAACACTATACATTAAAGATGCTGCAAAACAACAACATTTAGAAAACTCAATATACCCTAGAATACAGAACATGAATACAGAGATGAATCAAGAGAGGAAGTTCTGTGTTTGAGCAGCTGTTTTTTCTTTCTGATCTCGATTTAAATACCATCCTGTAGAACACAAGTGTCTGGATGCTGCCAGTTAACGTGCCTCTGATATAATTAAAGGGAAAAGTAGTGACACGCAAGAGATTTCCCCCATGTATCTGACCATGAATCTTGTTGACAGTGACTATGGTACACTATGATTGTGGGGAGGAGGCACTAGGACTGTCTACCCTTCCACCAGGAGCATTACAGCTAAGCTTTATCACTACCAAGCACTTCTATGAACCTTTGTGACTACTGGATTCATGAAATCTGTAAGATTTTCCAAAGGGAAATGCAAAGCTGTCAGTGTGATCCTAGGAGGATTTTGGTTGTTGCTGCTTGACTGATCTCTCCAAACTGACTCACAGCTGTAGGCACCACACAAACCTCAGGAGTTGTCTGCCCAAGGCACTGGCAAGGTCCCCGTTACCGAATGGGATTACCCAAATGGTTCACAAATTAACATATTTTAACAATTTGAACATGTTTAATCTCATATTACTCCACTATTTCATAGGGTATTAAACAGATGAGGAATTATATGACAAAGAGGCTAGTGCCTAGATCGAGGAAAAAGAACACTAACAATAATTTACCATTTTGTGCCATAGTAATGTTCAGCTCTTAGCCTCCTTGTCCTCCTGGTGGAACATGGACCTCTAAACATCTGATCACTTGGATGCCTCATACTGAGGCGCATCCCAGGCAGCAGGGAGCAAAGGCAGGGAATAGCAACCTAGTTCAAATCCTGCCCTATTTCTATGGCAGCAGAGAGGCACCTCCAAGCATCCCTGAAGGTGATGATAGACACAGACTGAAGAGATATAGCAAGAGCTCTCCATAATAGTAAACTGGGCAGATGAGTAGCCTTTCAGGGACCTGCAGAGAGCAGTGTTTTGCCAGGTCCACCAACCTGGTTGCAAAGCAAGAGATAGTGTAGACATGTCATCTTCTCTGTCATTCAAAGGTGGTATTGACATATTTTAGGAGGAGAAGATATCTTTAAGAAACTGAAACAAGCTGTCCTTTGACCATGCAGCCAAACTCAAGCTGTTATTACATGCACTGGATATTACTTCTTCAAAATTAATCTCAAGACTTTATCATTGCAAATGGAAAAAGATTTGGGGGCAAAAGGAACTGTTAGGTACTCAATTGTGCTTTACCTTATTCATCACTGCCTCTGGGGCTTTTTTCCATGATTACTCCTGCAATCAGCCCAAAAGTTCAATTTTATTTTAAGGAAATACTAGGACATGGACAAACAATTAGGAACACAAGAACAGCCATGCGTGGACAAAACAACAGTCCATCCACTAATGCATCCTCTCCCCACTCTCTGTCTGGCCCAACAGAGGGTGCCCAGGGCAAAGCAAGAAAACAAGGCAAGCATCCATCAGCACCTGCTCTGATTATGCTCCCAGCCCCCTTTGAGCTGGGGCACTGGGACATCCTGGACCAGGCAAAGCATAAACAAGCAAAGTGGTACAGATCAATATCCAGACAGCATCTGGGATTAAACATACCCTTTATACTTCTCATTGTAAAGCATTATCTTCAGAAAAAGTATGTGAGTTTTGTTCAACCTCTGCAAACTGTAATCATTCTTTTTTTTTCTTGTAATAAACATGAATGTATAAACTGGGTGCAGCCTTCAAGTACCAACCCTACTAATGCTAAGTACAGACTTCATCTCCCTTTGGAATCATCAGTCTTTTACTTATACATCTTATGGACATTTTTGCTGTGGAACCAAACTAGAATTTCATACTTAAGCACACGCTTATTAAGATTCTTAAGCTTTTATCAGCATCACTGTTTTCCTATGTATAGCATCTGTTTGATTATTCTTAATACAACTCTGCACAACAAGGCTAATTTATCTGGTGCTCCAGACTGCTCCACAGATCTGGCTCCTTATCTCTATGGGTCTTTCTACAGTCTTTGTGTGAGTTGCAAATTTTGTTCTGGCTTCAAGTTCAGTAGGAAAAATATTGAGTAGTGCTGGAACTTGTACAGAGGCTTGAAAATTGTCATGAGACACACTTTAACTGGTGATGATTTTCTATGACAAGCTTCTAGACTTATGCAAATTCAAATCAATTTAAGGTGTTTCTAGGAATAGTGCTCTAAAAATGTGTCTTGCATACTACTCATGTCTTGCTTTCAATGAGCAATGCAGAGATGTGTGTTGGAGAGCATGGCCTTAAATATGGCTGTCAAAAACCAAAAATGGACCAGTGTGGTATGTATTGAAATAAAGTGTGCAGGAGTGTGAATGGGGTGGGAGTGAGAGCTTTTACATAGGCAGTGAGTGCCAATCAACAGACATCAGAAGTTTGTGCCTCTGTGAGGCAGACGCTCGTAACCCACCACCCACCACCCACCACAGGCTCTGCTCTGCAGGGCGTCGCTACAAAGGAGTGTCAGAAGCAGTCAGGGTGGTGGAAGGACAGCTTTGAGGGAATGACACAGGAGGGATGATACTCCTTATGTGCAAATCCAAAAGCTTTGCTCATAAAGAGTTTCGAATTTTTCTCCTTCACTTGGTTTTGGTAAATAGGATTCCTTTTAGCCTTTTTTAAACATGCACAGTCTTGATAATGTGTAGGAGTATCTTTGCAATCAAAATGTCAAGTGGCAGATACAAATGTCTCCCAAAATCTAAAGAAACTGCATATGCTCTGTTCCTTTAAAATCCAACACTTACAATCTCAGCAAAAATGAAAGCAGATTTGCTTGATGAGATGTAGCATGAAACACTGAATCCCACTTTGCCCTGGCTTGCCAGCCAAATAAATCACAGGCCACTTCATACAGTCCCTGTCTGAATACATAAACATGACAGGACAGCTTTGGGAACATCTACTAAATCCCATTAAACACTTCCACTGATAACATAATAACATGCTAAACATATTCTAGCTGCCACACTGCACTAAGAAGCAGAGTGCCTCTCTCCTGCTTTTTGTAATGCTGTGCTTTGCTTCCATAAAAAGAAAAATACTATCACAGTTCAGTTTTGAAATACTGACTCAACCTGGAGGTTATATATTTTCAAAACTCAGATTTTCTCACTCTCATTTTTTATATACATCATTCTTTAACCTTGGACTGCTCTCCTGCCAAGGTGAAAACTCATTAACCATCTCTGTATAATTTAAACACACAGCTTTGTTACTATGCTGGCTCTGGCCCACAGGGACGGCTGGGTTCCTGTAGTGATAGCTTGTTCTTGTGGCAGGTATGTCCTCAATAGCTCTCTCTGGGACAGAAGATAATTACCTTCCCAGTAAATGACTCAAAGTACCAAAAAAACCTCACAAATGCTGTATGAACTTGTATAAAGCAAGA
>JAOXXN010000102.1:1186903-1201021 GCA_026770055.1 Myrmophylax atrothorax
TTTCTTGTGTCTTGTGGTTTGTTTTTTTAACCCCTTCCTTTCAATGTGCTTGTTATGAACGGCGCCTGAATTCCAGGCTATAGAGGAGTGTAATTCCAAATTACAAAGTGTAATTTAAGAGTAGAATCAATTGCAAAGTGGAAGTGGTACCAAAATGAAAACATTTTCTCCTCCTAGCCCAGTCTGGACTTCTCAACAACACTATGCAAATGGAAGTTACTTCCTAGCAGACAAAGCCATTGTGTACCACAGATAACACACATTTCCAGAATAAGCTTTTCCTTCCATGTATAGATTCCCTCTTGTCTCCTTGTGTATGTTTATATATATAATGTGTTGTATTTAAAAGCTCGAGACTTTATTTTCTGGCTCTTGGTGTACCTTATACAATTGTATTTGAAAGTTAAATATATTTTTATCATGTATTTGAAGTATATTGCTGATGAGTGTATCCAGAGTGCTGTAGTCTGAGTGTTAGATTGCCGTGTGGTTTCAAGGGGATGCTGATAACTAGAGTGGAAGTGCTCTCTGAGGTGCATCCTCCCTGGCTGACACACTTTATCGACCGTAGCTTTATGTGGTGCCGTACCCACATGTCTGGAGCATGAAATGTATGTAGTGTAATATAGCTGCCATCATGTTAAAATTAACAGTATTGTCAGAGCTGTTAACTCCTGTGCCCCTGCTTCACCAAGCTGTGTCCTTCTGCACAGAATGAATGATTTTACTGCTGAGAGTTGTCGCTATTTGTAAGTTATTTTTGTAAAATAAAGATCTGCAAAAAAACCCCCAAATCTATGCCTGCCAGTGGTTTGTCTTGCCATGCTCCTCCTCAGGAAAAAAAATGGCCAAAAAAAGAAATCCCAAGGCCATCCTTTGGTGCAAGAGCAGGCAGGTCAGTCGATGTTTTCCTGGTGTTGCTGGCAGTGGCCAGAAGGAGTGTGAGGCAGCGTGGTGGGCAGGGAGGCGTGGGAGGAGCAGGTCTGTGGAAGGCTGGCCTTCTGGGAAAGGTAAAGCTGATGGATTTATAAGGTGAAAGCTGTTGGGAGTGATGAAAGGCTGTGTTGTTGTAGCTTAGAAATAAACATGGGGAGGAAAAATATGGAAGTGTGCAGATGGAGTGGATATTTGGATTTATCCAGGTTCAGTCCTCCATGGGTTTTGCTTGGGATGGAACTGGGTGGTTAGTGGTCCTGACAACACTAAATCCCTTTCTGTCTCCTCTTCTCTTTGTTATGATTTGCATGGGCAGGATTCAGCTGCTGTGGGACCCCTGAAGGGAAGCTTTGAGCCTGCCAAGCTCTCGAGTCGTGGCCCTCTCCGTGTCAGGTATTTAATGTCAAACCAGTGAGGTCTCCCAGGGGCTGCTGGTTTGCAGTGTTACAGCTCCAGCTCTACTAGTGCTAACTGGGAGGTCTATTCTTAAATTCCCATTAAATCCAGGCATGCCCTCATCCCTCTGCAAGCCCAACAGCCAACTGTGCTGTTGTTTCTTTCTCCATGTTCACTGCTGTCTTCTCAAAGGTCAGCCTGTAAAACTAGATTTTTACCAGTGCTGCTGCCATCCCCTCCCTGTGCTGGTGTTGCTGAAAAAGCACTGGTCTGTCCCCAGGTGGGGAGAAGTCCCAAAAGAGGGAGGCTTTCTGGTTGCAGAGAGGGGCTGCTGGCACAGCTGTGACGATGGAATGCGAATGTCGCTTTTTGTGCTGATGCTTCTTACGAGTGATGGATATTTTGAGCTTCCCATGAGCCTTCCTTAAGGTACTGCTGAACTGCAGGGCAAGTGCTCCGTCAAGCTGACAGATAAAATTGGTTAGTGCTGAGAAATGAATTTCACAGACAGACCAGTGAGAGATTCACAGACTATTCTGAGTTGGAAGGAACCCGCAAGGATCACTGAGTCCAACTCTTAAGTCAGTGGCCCACATAGGGGTGTAGCTCAGTGGGGAGCAGCAGAACTGCTTCAGTCCAGCTTCCCTCTCAGGCAGTGTGTTGTTTGCACGTGATGCTGTAGCTGGTTGGGATTGGCAGAAAGTCACCGGTGTTTTTTTTCTCTCTCCCTGCAGTTTGGCATTCACAGCTCAACATCAGCCCTGGAGATACCCCGAGTGGTGCTGAGTGTCAGGGACATCCTGCAGAGCTGCTGCAGAGACCAGGCTGATAAAGCCTCCAGGCCTCTTGGAGAGGTGGATGGTGGTGGGACAGTGCCTTTTCCAGAAGCGGGGTCAGAGAGCAGGTAAAGGTCAGGACCTTGACCAGTGGCTGCATCGTGCACACACAGGTCCTTTCCAGCTCCTCAGATGGACAGACCTGGGGCTGGTCACCCACCTGGTCTCCTTGGTCCTTCAAAGGACAAGTGGAGCTGGGAGGCAGCACCCCCACACCAGCAAGAAGAGGAGGAAGGAGGTCTCCTCCAGGGATCAGCACTGGTGGGTGGCCCTGAGTTGGCCGTGACTCTGTGAGAAAGGTGGTGGGCAAGGGGTGGGAAATGGGTGGGGAGGGCAGGACAGTGCAGGGGCACAGAAGGATGGCATTTGTCATTGTGGAGTATTTCTCATTAGGACTTTGTTTTCATGCAAAAATCCCCCAAAATCAAACTGTAGCAGAGGTATAATAGGAAAAACCATGTGTGTGTTCTAGGAAGCTTTCCTCGTGGCTTTGTGTGACACAATCCCCAGCTGGTGTTTGCACTGAGGCCAAAAAAGTGGATATGGACCCCTTGGAGTCTGATACGAGGGAATTCATCAGCAGATAACAGGTGAGTGAAAATGGGTGGCTTCAGGTAGATGTGACTGTGACTTTGAGTGACTGATGTGATGACAGCTGTCACCTTGTTTGGCCAAACATCCTGACCCTGGAACTTGGGCTGTTCAGTAAGAATTCAGGAAGGATTTCTTCATGGAAAGCGTGGTCAGGCTTTGCCCTAGGCAGTGGTGGAGTCCCCATCCCTGGAGGTGTCCAAGGAATGACTGGACATGGCACTCTGATCTGGGCTGGGGGACAAGCTGGGGATCAGTCACTGGTTGAACTTGATCAACTGGGAGGTCTTTCCCAACCTAAAATATTTTGGGATTCTGTGTGTTCTGAAGGATCCCTGGTTTTGCTGCTGTGGCTTTGTGGCTGCCTGTGCCTGGGGCTCGCCCTTGTTCCTCTGACAGCTGCAGGTGTAGGTGGGAGTTCAGGTCTTCCCCTTGTCAGGAGCTCACATTCACTGTGTTAAGGCTTGGGTGGAAAATGAGTAAAGATCAAACATGATCCATGCTGGAGTGAGTCCCCCTGCTTAACTCTTGGGCTTTCTGGCTGAAAGCATCTCCACGTGCCCAAGGCAGGCTCTGAGCAAATAAAAATATATCTGCTCTGCAAGGAAGAGTTTATTTCTTCTCTTGCACAGAAAGTGCAGTTCTGCTTTATTGTTACTTAAACACAGATTTCCTTTTATGAGCCATAAACGACATTCAGGTGTAGCACAGTGACTTTAAATCAGCTCCTCTGGCAATCCTCGGATAATGTACTGTAAGAAAAGCCCAACTGGCCTCTTTCTCTGGTGCTAATTCATCATTGCAGCGCTGCTGACTTTAGAGAGTCGCCTTTCATGAGTTCACTGAGCATAAAAGGCCGTTAAAGTTCCTGAGAAGCACGAAATAACTCAGCTGTGAGCAATACTTAAACACGTGGGGGCGGCGCTGCCAGAGCAGCTCTTTATTGTGATTCAGAGTTCCTGGGTGAGCAGAGTGGAGCTGAAGGGAAGGGCAGGGGGTGCTGGGATGGGGTGGGTCTGGGGGCACTGCTGCAGCCCCCCTGCTCCCCTCTGGTGTGTGGCTGAAGGGCACCTGAGCCAGAGCCTGCTCCCACTTACACCCCAGATTTACAGAGGGATAATGGTGCTGATTTGAAAGGAGCTCTATGGGATTTATGGGGCTTTTTGTAGGGAGGATCAGGCATTTTAGCCCTAATCCTGTGCAAATGTCTGGGTATGAGTGGCAACATGCACATCTGCATCACTAATGCAGTAAGTATGTACAGTGAGATGGGGATGTAGGAACAGCAGCACAGCAGATAATGACAGGGGAAGTTTGCCTTCACAAAAGGACTTGCATTACAGGGTTATAATGTGATTCAAACCAGGCTCACAAAGATCCTGGGATGGATAATCCAGCTGTAACTCTGAAACATGTGGCTGGCTTTGTAACACCCACTGTCACGAGATAAATTGGTCTCCTTCCACTTTGTGGCTGTTTAAAAGCAATTTGCTTTTTTTTGGAAGTCTCAATCTATTTATTTTTCTGGGATTATGTGGAATTCATGCAAGGCCTTTGCGAATGCTCTCCATCCTGGAAATGCTACCACTTCATAAAGAGGTACCAGCATCCCAGTGCTGGGAATTCAGGGAGGCCACTCGGTCCTAAAATCTTGAGCAGGATGGCAGTGGAGTGAGCATCACAGTGAGGCTTTTTGGGTAATTCACCTGAGCAGGATGGCAGTGGAGTGAGCATCACAGTGGGGCTTTTTGGGTTGTTCACCTTACCAGCAGGTCAATATCTCTACAAGAGAGCACTGGGAAACCAACCAGACCCTCAGCAGATGATGCTTCGTGACATCAGCTGGTTTGAAGCCAACTCTGATGATGGATGTTGCCTCTTGCCTTTAGGTTAAGGGGGGGAAAATCCCAGCCCCCTCTCATGTTTGCTGTCTGTACAGTGCTATTTCCAGACTAAAGAAAAAGAGTTAAATTACATTTTAACAGAACAATACCGACAACAGCAAAGGTCAGGAAACTTTTACATAAGGTCACCCTATCGATTGCAACAGTGAAAGGAGAGACTTCAAATACTTGCCATGAAAGGCTGAAAAGAAGTAAATTCAGCATGATATAATGAAACCCGAGTTTCTTTTATATGTGGCAGAGCCTCTGACATAGCAGGTTTACTGTTCAAGCTGAGATATGTTGCCTTGCCAACCTATATTCTGAGTTACCCAAGCAGATTTAATGTTTTTGCAGTAGTGACTTCTCCCTTTTTTGGGGGGGGACGACAATTTTCTTTTTCTCCTCAAAAAAAAAAAAAAAATTGTTGCAGAAGATTTCAAACCTACCTAGGAAATGACCTTAATCAATTTAGTTCCACGGATGAGTATGAAGACTCAGACCTTTCTTTTTGCTCTCTCTGAACATTGTCTTGCTGGCATTGAGCAGGGTGACCGAGTCACAGCTGGAGAGAAAATTGCGTTTTGTTTGTTGTTTTGTTGTGCTTTTTTCACCCATCCAAGTGGCAGGTCTGTTTTGTCCAAAAGGATTGATGTGACTGACAAGTGTTTTGAATTTCTAAGCTCCGAGGTCTCCAAATGCATGAAAAGCGAATGACACACATATAAAAATGTAAATCTTTGCAAAACAAGCTCCAACTACACAGAAAAAAATAACAATTCTGCAACAGGGTGACAGACGCTGCATTCATTCTGGGGGGCTTTTTTTCCCCTCCCTTTTTCTTTCTACTAAGCCAGTGTTTCTGGGCCACCTACAGGCACATTTGTGTGTTCTGCAGCAGGGCCTGGGGATGCACAAAGGGCCTGAGCCACGGCCATGAGCTCTGCAGCTCAGGAGCTGCTCCCACAGGCTCCGTGTCTGTGGGTGATGCCGTGGGTTTGTGGAATGGGCACACAACACCTGGAGGGTCCTCAGTGGGTTGTGGGAGCCCCAGGAGGGTGACACCATCGAGCTGGGCTGTACTTCACCTCGCAGCCCTGCTGAGGGGGATAAGGTGGGCTTTGAGAGGGGAGAGCCCTGCTGGTCCCAGCACTTGCACAGGTCCCACATTGGACTGAGGCATCCTCTGGGATGTGCTGGAACAGGCTGCTTTGGGTTAGGTCTGTGGGCTGTTGTTATCACAGATTCGTATGTTGTGAATCATGGAATCTCCTGAACTGGAAGGGATCCACAAGGACTATCAAGTCCAAACCTCAACCCTGCACAGACACCCCAACAATTCCACCCTGTTCTTGAGGGTGTTGTCCAAACCCTCCTGGAGCTCTGGCAGCCTTGGGGCCGTGCCCACTGCCCTGGGGAGCCTGTTCAGTGCCCACCACCCTCTGGGGAAGAACCTTGTCCTGAGATCCCACCTAACCCTGCCCTGGCACAGCTCCAGCCATTCCCTTGGGTCCTGTTCCTGGTCACCAGAGAGTGACCAGAAGGTGTGAGAGGGAAGGAAAGGCTTCTCCCTTCTTCCAGGCATCCCATGGCAGCCTTGTTGTCCCCTGCCATCCTGGGTAACAACTGTTGAGCTCAGGATTGCCCATGACAGCCACATGAATTTCCTCTGGAAAGCATTTCAATCATTTTTGCTTCCTTTCACTAAGGACTGGTAAAATACCTGAGGCCACACCACCTGAATGCTGGATGTGACTTCACTCCCTCCTGGCTCTCTCCTTGCTCGTGGCCTCACTCTAAAGCCAAAGCAGGATGAGAGATGTGGGAATCCTGTGCTGTGTGGGAGATGCTGAGCCCTGAAATACCTCAGAGCTCCTATCTCTGCCCCAGCCAGCTCATTCCAGGGGCTGCCTTCCATTCCAAGGCCACACCGCTGCTGTGGTGGGTGGGTGGTGGTTTTAAAAAGAGGATGCTGATGTGGAGAGGGCTTTTCTCCTTTCCTGTCCCATCTGGCTGGTGAATGCCATGTTTTTGGTTGAGGGGTTTGGAGGAGCACGGGGCAGTCGGTCAGAAACACAGCTCTGCCAGTGCCGGAGAGCCCCTGGCGCCGCTGCCTCCTGGTTCAGCTCCACCAGTTCCATGGGAAGCTGCCTGGAGGAGGAGAATCCCCACCTTCCCTCAACAGGCAGTCAGTGGAACGCTGCAGTGTTTGGATTCCTCCTTCTAGGAGAGAAAAGCCCTCACTGTAGCCTGGGGAGCGAAACAGCAGAGGGAGGGAGGCTCTCCTGGGCACGCTCCGACTCTCTGGGCACAGAGGTGGCTGCGCTCGCCCACATGTGAGTTTGGCACTACCTGGGGCTTTCTGAGCCTTGCTTGAGCTGTGTCTGTCTGCAGAGCGGGTGCCAGGCATTCCTTGCTCAGCCTAATTCTGGGGTGAGGGTGATGGAGCCGAGGAGATCCCTGGGAAAGGATGGAAAGTGGGTGTTCAGTGAGAAAAGCATCAGCAGCCCTGATGGTTTGCTATCATAAGCTGTTCTCTGGGCACCATCTCAGCTCCATCACTCCTTTGCAACTGGTGATCTCTTGGTCCTGCTTCTGCAAAAGTTACTTCAGGATGAAAGCCTGGATTTCATGTTGAAAACTCTCAGATAGATGAACATCCTGAGTGTCTGAGAGGGGTGACTACTTGGCTTACCCCTGAATGTCTGGATACAAACCTGAAGTGCATTAAATTTCTGCAGACGGGAATTTTCAAACTTTGAAAAGCTCTCTGAAGTTTCCAGTGTTTGCTGCTTCCAGTCAGGCTGGAATTCAAAAGCATGAAGGGCTGTGGAAATGATTAATAAAGAACAAAAAGCAGACCCTGAGACAGGTTCAGCTCCACAATGCCTCTGAAGTCATAGGCTTGCAGTAGTCTCATGGTTTATTTAGGTAGATTTGCACTTGTAAAGCTGGAAATCCATTTTGCAAGCTGCATTCGAGCCCAGGTGCTCTTTGTATAAGGGTTCAGAATATCTCCAGGTGTAAATTTTCCAGTGTCTGTTGGCATTGGTGTGTTACACTCAGTTATGTGTCTGGAAAGTCTGGTCCAGGCAGTTTGATGGAATTAAATGGGATTTACTTGCCCGATGGGTGAGTGAGTGCTCCTGTACATGTGGTCTTCTCCCCACAGTCTGCCGTGGAGCTCGGGGACAGCCTTGTGGCAGTGACAGAGTCCCAGACACCTCTGGGGCTGGATTTCCTTGTACAAGGGTTCCTGACTCCCCTCTGCTCTGTGACACCAGCAGCTTGTTGCCTGTGCTGTGCTGGACCTGTCTGTGAATCCAAGGAGAGTCTCCACAGGCAGAGATGCCTTTGGAGATGGGATCACCCTAAGGATGAATTGTTGTCACACACACTGTAAAAGGAAGCAAATGCTTGGGATGATGAGGCAGGATTTGGTGCTGATTTAGCAGGTCTTTCTCTTTGGTGATGCATCTTTGGATCTGCTTCCATGTGGTGAGGATTATTCCAGCTCAGCCATGGCTCCTGGGCATAATGGGACATCCTGTACATCAGCAGCTCATTGTCCCCATCCTATCCCCTCCTGTGCTGATACCCAGGGCAAGAAGTCTCAGCCTGGCTGGAGCCAATGACTAATCCTGACTTGTAGGTCCAGACTGTGGGACCTTCAAGGGGTCCATGAGTTCTCTTGAGGCTTGTCATGTCTTCATGCTATTTGTACTATATATATATATATATGCTATATTGTGTATTTATATTATTAAGCTGGGGATGTAGAAAATGGCAACACACAGCACCAAAAATATTGTTTGGGATCTCACAAATCCCTTCTCCTTGCCTGGGGTAAGTGGCCAACCCTTTCTGCTCTCCAAGGTGTTGGGTTACATCCACCTCACTTGGGAGCTAAAAAATCTCAGCTTGCAGGGTGATGGGAAAGGGAGCTCTGAATGAACTGCAGGTGGCCAAGTTTGCATTGCATGTGTGGTTCCTTCCTGCAGGAACTCAGCCTTCGCTGATTTAACCACCTTCCCCTTCCACTGGCAGCTGAAGTTGTGCTTTGGAGGGGAACGATTCCAACAAGACTCTGAGATAACCCATCATCCTGTGCCTCGGAGGAGAAGGATGGAGACAACTGATATGGGAAGAGCAAAGCTGCTGACTGTTTCCAGGACCTGTGGTTCACAGGTGAGCAGGGTTTTTTTCCCTTTGCTGCTCTAAGATATAAGTTAAGCTGCTGTTTTAATCAGAAACATTCAGTTCTGACTTTGAGTCATCTGAGGTGTTGTTGGAGCTTCTGCATACCTCTCTGGGAGCTCTTCTTCATTTGCAAGGGGTAAACATGAAAGCTTGGGTTTGGGAGAGCCAAGAAGCCCGTGTTGAACTGGAAGGCTGATTTTAGCAGCAGCACCTGCTCGGTAAAACCAGCGCAGTATTCACCAGGACAGGTAAAGCTCACCTGAGGTGTTGTGCTTGACTGTGCTCTTCCTCTGCCTCCTGGGGTCTTCCTGACCTCCACCTGCAAACCTGGAGCTGGGAAACCTGTGTTTCCAGCAGTTCCAGGAGTCTTATCTGTGCCTTGCAGCCGGGAGCAGGACCCTGTGCTATCTCTGGGGCTGCGGATGCGGCTCCACACGAGCCGGCTCCGGAAATCCCAACAGCCAGCACCCAGTTCTCTGCTCATCTTTGCCAGGTCCCTGCCTCTTGAGGGTCATTTCTCTGGCCCCCTTGATGAACATGACAAGGGATGATGCTTTGTAAAAGCCATTTTGTAGCTGGGAAGTGTTTCAGGGCAGCTCCCTCCCTTGTTCTCTGGTGGTCCTACTGCCTGCAGTGCTCCCACAGCCTCTCCCAGGTTCGTAGGAAGCAATATCTCATGCTAGATTATCCAATAGATTCGGGAAAAACCAGGCAAGCCACCCTCCAGGCTAAAAGCATATCTGTTTTTCCCCGCTTGTGTCAGCGCTGGTTTTTGCAGCTGATAAAAGCCATGTGCTGTGCTGGCCCTGCTATCAAACGCTATGAGACGTTGCAGGAGTCCTGTGCCCACTGTTGGCAGTGAGCCTTGGTCTGGTGAAGCCCAATTCCTTCTCCCATCTGTCTGAAAGCCCCTTGGGAGGTGATCCCTGCCCAGGTGGGTGCTTCCCATCCTTACCCAGCTGCTTACAAAGGTGTAAAGGCCTCTCCTCTTGGCTTTCACCCCTGGAAATGTGTTCTCCAGGCAGCTCCTGGGAGCCCCTTCCAGTCCATGTCTGGCCCACTGAACCAGCTTGCTGAGGAACTCCTCCAAAATAACACCAGGGCTATTTGTTTTACAGCCCAATCCACTGACTTTTTATTCCCTCACCAGCAGCAGCCAGTTGTTTCTGTGCAGCTCTAATACAGGTTGCTAATATATCATGGGATAAAATGATAGGTTTTTCTCCAGTGTCAGATACTTGGAAGCATCTGGTTAGATACAGAAGTACCTGGCATGGATAAATCATATTTTAAAAGCCTGTATTTTTTTTTAACTACTTCTATTTTATGTTTTCTGATGTGTGTGCTTCCACCTCCTGGGACATCTCCCCAGCTGGCTGAGGAGGAGAGACTGTCACTGATGGATGCCCAGAGGATGCTGTGTTGGAAAGACAAGGAAGTAGTGGGAATGCTCTGAACTCAGTTTTATACCTCATTTACAGGGGCCGGCCTTTAAAAGCTGATTCTTCAGCAAAACATAGGTTTCCTTTACTTACTTGGCAAAGGAAACATTTTGCACAGGGCTCTGTTCCCTTAGTGTGAAAAGCAGCTGTCTCAGCTGTGCCTGTAGGTGTTTAATGTGGCAGATCCCTCCTGTGGTACCCTCTTGCTCCCCTGGGAACAGGAGAGGGTGTCCTCTCAGCTCCGTTTTCCAGCTGAGGTGTCTGCCTTGGACCCAGTTCTTCTGGAGAAATACCAGCTCAGGGTGGAACAGTCATTTCTGAGAATGAAGTGGTGGAAAACCAAATGATTTTTCCACCTTGAAGCAGGGCTGGCTCCTGTGGAAAACGTGAGGGGAAAAGAAGAGAAAGTCTTAGAACTTTTCAGTTAATTCCCTGAATATGCCTCTACATGGGCCATGTTTTATCTTTCCAGTGTTTTCCTCTGAGCTGTCCTTGTGTTTTGTGTTTTTGCAAGCCTGAGGGCTTTGGCCACACAGAAATGGGTGGCCTCTCATTGAGGAACCTTATCTCAGTTTGGTGCCTTCCAGGAGGATGAAAAGTGCTGAACTGTCTGGAAGCATGATGAGTTTGGAGTTCATGCTTTGATCATGTTTAAGGTATTTTTTTTTCTTTTTAAAGATAGACTATATCCCAGAATGGAGAAGTTAGATGGTTTCTACAACATGTTAAGATCTGGATGAACTGATCCCACTGGGGCACACATGAAATCATCATC
The DNA here is from genome assembly GCA_026770055.1 of Myrmophylax atrothorax. Lineage (NCBI taxonomy): Eukaryota > Metazoa > Chordata > Aves > Passeriformes > Thamnophilidae > Myrmophylax > Myrmophylax atrothorax. Next base: position 1,197,963 of record JAOXXN010000102.1, read on the forward strand.
CAGTGCTGTGTCCAGTTCTGGGCCCTCAGATGGAAGAGACATGGAGGGGCTGGAGCGTGTCCAGGGCAGGGAAAGGGGCTGGAGCAGCAGCTGAGGGAGCTGGGGGGGCTCAGCCTGGAGAAAAGGAGGCTCAGGGGCAACCTTCTGGCTCTGCAATCCCTGCCAGGAGGGGGGAGCCGGGACAGGGGGTCGGGCTCTGCTCCAGGGCACAGGGACAGGAGGAGAGGGCACGGCCTCAGGCTGGGCCAGGGCAGGGGCAGGAGGGACAGGAGGAGGAACTGCGGTGTTTTCAGTCCCTGAGAGCAGCAGTGGGCAGGAGCAAACACCCAGGGGTGCAGCGGCAAACAGCCAGGGAGGCAGGGAGAGGGCTGGCTGCTCCCCGAAAAAGGAGCCCACAGCATTTTTCTGTCCCTGCAAGTGAAGATGCTCAAAGTTAAACACAAAACCCAATCATGTTTGCAGGAGCAGCAGCCCCAGCCCCTGCCTATTGGCTCAGGGCAATCCAACTCTCCCCCCAGGTTTTCTGCCCAGACATGATAAGACAGGAGGGTGTGAGGGAGGATTATGGATGGTCTCTGGCTGCCTCCTGTTCTGGGGATTTACTCTGGGGGCTGAGGCGAGGGGACCCCTCCCCTGAAAACTCTTTATGTTCAGTTCACAACCGATTTGCTTCCCACAAACGCAGACATGTGTGATCTGCATGAGAAAAGGCTGCAGAGGGACGGGGTGGGCAGGGGTGGCTGGGTGGGCTCGGGAAGGCCACCTTGGTGGCAGCCCAGCCTCCAGGGTCAGCAGCAGAGCAGAGTACTGACTCCCAGGGCATGTTGGCACCTGCTGGGTGAGAGGGTCCTACAAAATCCATCTGAGCTTTTTGCTGCAGGGCTTGGGCTCAGAACTGATGGACCTGGAGCAAAGCTTGGCCAAACCTGTGACAGGCATCGTTCTCACTCACCATGCAAAGCACAAATGAGCTTGTGCAGGGCTGCCCTTCCAGCAACAGGGGTGTTGTGGTGATGCAGAGGATCCCAGAGCAAGGAGAAAATTCCTGAGGCTTGTTGGCATGGGGGTAGGAAGGCAAAGAAAATTCCTGAGGCTTTCAGGGGTGCTGTAGGGGGGGATGTTTTTGACTGCCACTTTTCAGAGGAGGCAGGCAGAGGGTGAGGGCCCCTCTCCCCAGTTCTGCTGTTCCATCCCTTCCATCTCAGGCTGGAAGAGGTTGGTACCCCAGCTGCCGTTTCCTCTGGCAACCTGTTGCCCTTGGCAACACTCCTGCCCAGATGTTTGTGCCCTTCCAACCAGCCTTTGGTCATAGCAGTGTAAAAGGAGGGGGTTCTGCTGGGGTTACTTCTATTTGAGCTGACATTTTCCAGTTCTGTCCTCTCTTTATTAGTCCATTCCCTGCTTCTTTTCAGTCCTGCTGGAAATCTTTACATGCAAGGGCATTACTCAGCAGAGTATTTATCCCAAGTAGATTAGGGAAAGGCAGGAAGAGCTTCTGATTGTGCTGTATCTGTAGCATAGGTGTTAAAGATGTATTTGTGAGCCAGTCAGAGAAGAATGCTGAGGAAATCCTGTTTGGGTTAATCTTGTTTAATTTTATAATAAAAAACAGATGGCTGGCCATCTGGTGCTTCTTGCAATCAAATATCTCACAATTAACAGTAATTTACTTGCCCTGAGACTTCCATGATCTTCATGTGCTTTTTTTCCCCCCTCAGCCTGAGTCTGTGTGGTCCCTTCCCAGAGCACTAAGCCTGCCTGGGGAAAGGCAGGATGGAGGGGCTCCCAGGAGATATCTGCTTTCCTCCTGGATTTTCCACTTCCACCCCCAAAACAGAGCTCAGGCAACACATCTTGTGCTTTCCTGACCCGGTAGGACCCACGCTCAGGGTAGGCAAAGGGAAGGACTGTACAGACCTGCACAAGGGTCATTGCAGGTTGTGTAAGGCAGCACTTCAGGGGAACAGACAAATTGGATCTATGTTTTTCACCAGGCTATGGGAATTCTTCAGAGATCAAAATGGTTACACCTGAAGTGTGTTTGCTCCAGCAGTGGAAGGGACTGGATGTAATTAAAGAAGATGCAGACGATTCTCAGCACTAGGAAAGCTCTCTGAGGGAATTTGCAGCAAAATGGGATGCAGAATAAAACCCATGGGGCAAGTATGCCCTTTTTCTGTACATTCCTTCCTGCAGGAGGTTGAGAGACCCCCAGGATTCCTTATTTCCAGAGGTGACATTGGCAGTGGAGTCTGGCACCTTCAATAACTCCAGGGCTCTTTTGAGTATGTCCTTCCCCAGCCAACTCTGCACTTGAATAGCACCAATAGTGAATGTGAATAAATGAATTCCAGATGAGGGATCTGCATGCCGGTAGGTAAGAGCTCTCCCAGGCATCCCTGGGTGATTGCTGGCTGTTTACTATCCTAATATTTTTTTGCTAGGAGATTAATGAAAATAACTGAGCTCTTCCCCTCCTCCTCTGTATAATCACTGGTTTCGTGTGCACTCGGGGAATCAGGTCACGGAGCTAAAGGACATATTCAGATCCCAGGGATGCTAGAGTGCAGCTATGCTCCATCCTCCAAGTTATTGAAATGGAGAGCAGCCTTCTGAAGGGCAAGAGCTCATTTTAACAGGGCTCCAAGAGGGCTGTCAGGGCACTGGTGGGATTGATGGAGTGAGTAGGGAGAGGGTTTCACTCTGCCCTGGCCACCAAGCGATCACATCTCAGAGGTGCAGCTCGGGAGTGGGTCCAACCCCCATCCTGAGCAGCTCACCAGCCAGTCCAGGTAAGGGCAGCTGGGAAAACAGAGTGATTAGTGCAATGGCAGGGCATGCAGGTTACTAAAATGGTTATTGTTATTAGTGGTTGTTATTAGAGCAGTGGGAAGATGCTGCACATGATGATCCAGGACTTGTGTACACAGAATTGTTCATGAGCATTTCTAGGCAAGTGCTGCTCAGCTCTGCTCTCAGAACACATTTTGGAACCTCTCCACCCTGTTTCCCCCCTTTCTTTTTCCTGGTGGCAGCAGGGCAGACTCTTTTCCCCTTTG
>JAOXXN010000102.1:1201193-1221584 GCA_026770055.1 Myrmophylax atrothorax
TTTGCTTACAGTGTGTTTTTCAGGGAAGGGTAAGAATGGACAGGGCTTGGAGCAACCTGCTCTAGGGGAGAGTGTCCCTGCCCATGGCAGGGGAGTGGAACAAGGAGGTCTTTCAGGCCTCTTCCAACCCCAACCATTCCATGGTTCTATGACCCAGTGATTAGAACCTGTCTGGCAGGTAGCCCCATGGAGGGGACTCTTTCTTCTGGGGCTTGTGCTGGGGGTGTCACTGAGGATGTGATCACAGGCTTTGCTCCAAATTCTGCTGCAATTCATGTTTTCCCACCAACCCAGTTATTTCTGTGGGGTGGATGGAAGTGCTGGGGCTCTCTGGGTGGGATTGCTCCTCCGTGAACATTCCCATCCTTGTTCCTGCTGCTGGCATGGCACAGGCACCCACCACAGGTGGTGCTTGGCTCCCGCTGCTTGGTGGATGTGCTGCCCAAGGGGTGTGTGCACCATGAGACCTGCTCAGTCCTGCTGGTTCCCCTTGGACACTTGGAGTGGTTCACCCTGCAGGACTCATCCCTCACCTGCAGAAAGCCTGGGTGCTCAGCACCCTCTGGCACTGCCCTGAAGAGTCCATGCCATCCCTGCCAGGCAGAGAAAAGCCAAGAGGCACTGGGGACAAATAAATGCTGATGAATCAGCCATGCCAGGAAGTGAACCTTGTTCTTGAGGAGAGTTGGATCTTGCCAGCACAATAGCTGGATTACAAAGCCATTTCCTCCAATTACCTTCCTTGTCAAATCTCTGTGTCATCTGGCACTAGGAAAGCTTGGATTCAAATTCATTGTGAATTGGGGTGACAACACCAGAGATTTCTAAATTAATGTCCTGCCAAGAGGAATTGAGCTTGTTTTCCCCAATCATGTCAGTTCTGATTCCTTTGCTTGTCAGGGGAAACTTTGGCTTGCCATCTGGTTCCGAGGGCACGGAGTAGGGAATTGTAGGTTGCTCAGCCCAGCATGGAGAATTTGCTGTGCAGCAGCTGCAGGGAGCTTTGGGGAAGAAAACTAAAATAAAGTAAAGGGGCTTTGTGGGCCCTTCTTGGCACCTGGCAAAGAGCAGAGGGGAGACCAGGGGCACAGGGTGCTGGTGAGAAGGGAAAAGAGGGCATGACCTCTTCCTTGGAATGGAGGGAATGTGCACAGCAGAGTGGATGGGATGAATTACTGCCCTTGTAGACAGTCACAAGCCATTCTGGGTGCTGTAACCCTGGGCTGTTTGCTGCACAGGCTGGATGAAATACCTTCAGCTGAATGCCAAAGGGCTCTGTGGCACCACAAAACCCATGGACCTTCAATTTTCTGGGCAAGGAGCAGCTATTGGGCCACTGAGCTGAGGCCTGGTGTCTGCCTTACCCCGGACTCCTGGGTTTCCAGGTCAGGATGGCCCTGGGATGGGCATGTCCACAGCTGGGGATGGAATGCTGTGGGCCTGGAAGGGAAGCTGTGGAGGGGCAGTGTCAACTGGGAGGGGCTGCGTGGCCTTGTCCTGCTGCAGACAGGCTGGGACAGCCTTCAGCAAAAGGGGTGCAGGTTGTAGGGCAGCGCTGTGCAGTGGCAGGGGGCAGCTTGGTGCCTGGCACATCTGTGGGAGCAGGTTTGAGGTGCTGCTGCCTTGTGTCCCTGCTTTCAGCTGTCAGTGGGCAGAGGAGGCTCATGGGGTGCACCAGAGCGGGGCTGGTGCCACTGGGACTGCTCAGCTCCTTTGTCAGGGCATCAGACACTGTCACTGGGCCCCCAGCCAGTGGGTCACCTCTCTGCCAAGGCCCCCTCAGCCCTGAGTGCCAGCACTCCCACCCAGGCCTTGGGAAGGGGCCACCTGCTTCCCCTGGGCATCCCTGCCACCAGCTGCAGCTGTCAGCCTGGAAACTGGGGCCGTGTCCCTGCCCTCCCAGCCCTTCCAGCTGCAGGCAGAGGGGCTGGGGGCACACAGTGCTGTCAGTGCCAACTGCCAGCTGGGCACAGGGAGGCTGCTCTGTGCCAGCAGGGAGTTTGGGGAGGTTTGTACAGACCATCTGCTGAATGCTGTGTGGTCCTGGTGGAGCTGGGAAGGGGTAGCAGTGGGTGGTATCCCTCTTCCCTTAACATTGTGCCCACATCCTGCCCAGGGCTGGATGGGCTCTCTGGATGCACTGGCAGCTGCAGACGTGTTGGTGGGCACCCCATTTATCACTCCCCACACTCCAGCAGCTGCTCCTTATCTCCCTTCCCAGCTGGCACAGTCCATGCCAAGGAGAAATGGGTCTGTGTGCCACCCCCCTCTGGGCTGCTCTCCCTTGCTGGGGGCTCTGGGGTATTTGGGGCTGCGCTGGGCTGTGCTGCTTGGGGCTCCTTCGGGGAGGGGCTGCTGGGGCTCTCAGCCATGGCTTTGGGAATTCAGGCAGATGTGTTTTGGAAACTCCAGCTTCTGGGGCGTGCTCTCTGCTGCAACGGCTTTGGAGGAAATTTGCACTTCAGTGGATGTGCACAAAAATGGTGTTTTCAAAATGAAAGCAAAGTGAAAACCAGCCTTCCCCCTCCCTCCCCCAGTAAAACAGGATTTACAAAGTGGGGCCTCTGTTTTGAGATATTTGAAGCACACAGACATCCTTCTTTTTGCTTCCTCCACTTTGCTGTGCCTTTCTTTGCTTCTATTTCCAGTATTTTCTTTATGCCCCAAGTCCATTCCCAGAGAGCTCTCAGCTCCCCTTGTTACTTGGAGGGTGTAGGGTGTCAGGGGAGGGCTGCTGAAGAGTTCTCTAGGGCATTAAATCCCTATACTTTCCGGTTTTGGGGAATAAAATGTGCTCAGAACTGAAATTCCCTATAGAAACGCTACTTTTTACATAGATTGGCCTTTATAATTTGTGCCTGTGAGCGGCTGCCTTGGGTCCTGCCTGTGCACAGGAAAGAAAGGGGATGGATTCCCAGGAGCTGCTGCTACACCTGTGGATGGGAAGCCTGTTTGCACTGGCACCTGGGTGAAATCCTCACATCCTGCTGCACATCCTTCCCTGTCTGCCTGGGGAGATGGTGGGGGGACTTTTCTGGAGGGAGTGACAGGACGAGGGGGATGGATTCAAACTGCTGGAAGTGCAGAGTTAGGTGGAATATTGGGAAGAATATTTTAAGCTGCAGATGGGCAGGCCCTGGCACAGGTTGGGCCGAGCAGCTGTGGCTGCCCCATCCCTCGAAGTGTCCAATGCCAGGCTGGAAGCAACCTGGGCCGGTGGAAGGTGTCCCTGCCCATGGTGAGGGGTGGAATGAGATGGTCTTTAAGGTCCCTTCCCACCCAAACCATTCCATGGTGCCATGCCCGGGGGTGGATTGAAAGCAGAGAGGTTGTGCTGTGTCAGTCTGGAGGAGAGGTCCTAAGCGTGGAAACTCTGAGGGGGTATCCCATGGGTGATGGAGGCTGTGGAGGGGGGATCCCATGGGTGATGGAAGCTATGGAGGGGGGATCCCATGGGTGATGGAGGCTGTGGAGGGGGGATCCCATGGGTGATGGAGGCTGTGAAGGGTGGTGGTGTCCCTGCAAACAGAGAGGGGCACAGGCCTGGGCTGGGTTGGCAGGGACAGTGCCAGACACGGGGCAGGATGGAGCTGGCACTGCCCATCAGTGGCAGGGAGACCCCAGGTCTGTGCGTTGCGCAGAGAGCAGCTCACGTGGTCTCAGTGGGGCCAGAACAGCCTTTCAGGAGGAGAAGGGGCCAGATGTGTCTTTATTACTGCTCTCAATACTGCCCTGGCAGCCCAGCCATCCATCAGGGCTCGGGGCAGCCCCCAGGAAGGGCCCTGACAGGTCCTTACAGCAGGGGCAGGGTCTCACCACCCATGGGTGTCTGTGCCCTTGGCAAAGGACTCTGGCCCCTGTTTGCCCCAGGCACTGCCATGGCAAGTGCTGGGCTCCTAGTCCAGTGCTACCAACGCTGCCCACAGCTCACTGTGTTTCCTCTGCTTCTCTTGCTTTGGTTCCCTGTGACAGTCAGCCTTGATTTTATCTCATTGGGTGCTTTTGAAGACAATTTTCAAGGAGCAAAGCAGCACCTCTGTAATAAGGACTGTAAAAACACCCTGGGAGTACATGAGGTGAGGAATTCCTCTTTTCATGGATATGTTGCTGACATGACATTTAATTGCACTTTTCCCTTTTAAAGCAATTTTCCCGGCAAGTTGATTGATGGAATTGGCTGGCAAAGCTTTGAATGCGTGGAGAAATACAACTCCTACAATGGACCAACACATCGTTAAGGAATGAATGGCTCCTTTTTAAACTGGGAGCTGTGCTGGCTGCTCTGAGTACCTTGGGCACGGGGGAGAATTAGGACCAAGCTGTGAACTGTGGTTTGTGCTGCTGTGAAAACCTCAGGTGTTGGCTTTAAACTGCATTCTAAGTTATGTGTGCGCCCAAAATTGCAAATAGGAAGGGTCCCAGAGGAGTCCTGGGCTGTACAAAGACACAGCACAGGGATGCCCCAGCCTGCAGGAACTGGCGGTGTGAGCTCCCAAGGTGCTGGTAAAACCCAAGCAGGTCAGTCCATGTGGCCCCAGGTGCCAGTGTGATGGTTCTGTCTGGACCTTCTGGTTATTAAGAGTTTGGTTGTGTAAACGAGGAGCCCTTTGTATTCTCCAGACAGTGACTTTCTGCTGTACTTATCTCCCTGCAGTTCCCCTCTGACTTCAGCGAGTGTTTTGTGTGCTCACAGAGCATTTTCCATCACTTGAGCCTGAAAGGCAAGAGGATTTATGGAATGGGGAGCGTGAGGCACCAGCTCAGCAAATACCAGAGTGAGTGTGTAAGCGTTTGCAGGTCAGAGATGGAAGTACACAAGAGGTCTTGATCATCTTAAGCCGCTCCGTTGCTTGGTCCAAGGGCTGAGCTGGGAACACAGAGCAGTTTGCACATTGACATTTTCAGCTGCCTTGTTTGGGGAGAGCTTTCCCTCTGCCCTGATCTTGCATCTTCTTCCAGTTAGGCTTAGCCTGTTTAAGACTTACAGCTGCTCAGCTGAACATCATGTTGTCAGTGTAGCATCTTTTCTGATGGACTTAGTCTCCATTATCTTCAGTTTTGGCAAGTACATTATGATGTCTATGACCTGTCAGTGTCTTTCTCTCTGACCTGTTGTTGTCCCCCCAGTGCCACCGTTATGGAGGTTTTCAGTGGCCCTTCCTGTGTCTCACACTTTCTGTAAAGATCAGCTTTCACTCCACCCTTCAAAGTCACCCCTTGCTCCTTCCTAGCCAGGTGAGGCCTGGGGGGATCCTGTGACAGAAAATGTGAGCGTCTTGACTGGTAATTATAAAGTCAGGATCTGTAATTAACTTTTCTGTGAAATGCTGAACCCCAAGGTGTGCCTTTATCCCTCTATTAATTAGCACAGGGAAGGGACGCTCCTGTCTAGAGGCAGAAGACAAAAATAGCAGCAGGGATGAAGCAGAATTGGCTCTTTTGAATGATAAATATTGTTCCCTCCATGCCTTAAATAAAAGGAGAGTTTGGCTAAAACCTGTAGGGTTTTAACTCTTGGAAACACTGACTTAGAGAGAATTGGAGGAAGTAGTCCTGGAACAGGCACCGGAGACGTCTTCCAGCAGATTTCTCCCATTCCAAGGTGAGCTCAGCAATAGCTGTGTGGCTCCTGGAAAAGGTTCATTTAACCTGTTTCTGGGACTGTTGAAATGTTCTGGGTTTGCAGACAGGAGGCTCAGGAGCACACACAGGTTTGTGTGTTAACCCCCATGAGCTGTGGCTTTGGGAACAGACCAAATATTCCAAAAGCTGTTAACACACCACTATTTGCATATTTTTTTTCTTTTCTTTTTTTTTAATTAGCAACTTGGTAACAATTTAAAAACCCTTCTGTGGAAAAGACTGTCTGAGGATAGAGGGTTGTTTTCCCAAACCTTCATGAGGAATTGATTATACAGTCCTGTGTACTGGAAGGAGAACTTGATGTACCTCCATATAAATCTACAAGCAGCAGGACTTGTTCTGCCAGATTTGAAAAAAAGAGAGGAGTCCCCCAGGGAGGAGGGTAATAGCCAACAAAAGCAGGTAGTGTCTGACAAATCTTGCTAATATTGGGGGTTCAGAACTGGCCAAGCTGGAGAGCACAGCAGTGGGATACTGCAGGACACCTGCAGGATTCTGCCTGAGCACTATGCAGCTTTGCCAAGGAAAGTTGAAGTAGAGAGTTGAAGTGTTTGTTGGTTGGCTGGAATAACTTAAAAATGAAAAAAAACCCCAAAACCAACTCAGCTAGATAGATGGTGTCCACCACCACCATCCAGTCAGTGATGGCAGCTGACTCCTTCCTTGCCCTGTGGTCTGGCTCATGGCCCCCTTTGGCAGACCCTCGTGGCTGAAAAGGGCTGTGCTGTGATTGCATTTCCAAGCCCCCATAGGTGTCCTGGTGGGAAGCTGCTGGGAGAGCTGTGCTGGGACACCCTGAGCTGCTCTGGAGACATCTGGGGGGAAGTGTGAGGACATGGTTTAAGTCCCCACCAAGCCCTGGCAGGAGGTCCAAGTGGTGTGTGTGTGTGTCTTGTTTGGAGCTACGGTGGGCGCTGTGACTTGGGGGTTCCTCAGGGCAGGGGGACTCCATGGGCAGGTGCCCTCCCCTCTGGATGGGTGTTCCCATGTGGGGGTGTCCTGCTCCTTGCACAATTCCCTGGAATAACACCATTCCCTTCTCCTCTCAGTGACTCAGGGGGAAGGTGTCTGACTCAGCACAGTTTTGTTTGCTGGGGGGTTTGTGCTTTGCTAATAAACCCTTCCAAGGATGTGAGGAAGTAATGGTGAATCTGGGGCAGCTGAAGGCAAGATCCTGATTGCTTCATGCATGACCCAGAAATCTCTTCTGGATAAAAGTACTGCTCAAAATCACCTGACGAGGTTGTCAGGTCAGGTCACCAGACAAAGGGAGACTCAGACCCTCTTTTTTCTCAACTCACACTCTTGAGGGCTTAAGCAAAGCCTTTCAGACAAGGTCAAGGACAAAGATTTGAGGAATTTGCAGTGGAGGGTCACACATTGGTTGCTATCTTGATTAAATTAATCCTCGTGCATGATGAACTCACATAAAATTCATGCTCTCCACTTCCCTCAGTGCTTTATTAGGTGTTTTTATTGCTCTACACCCTTTTCTGCACACTGGCCCAGATGTGCTCAACACCAGGAACTGTGGCTTCCTCTGCACCACAGTTGGTGGTGGGTTTGGAGCAGCACAATCCTGGCAGGAATCTCCTCCTTAGGAAGTGCCTCAGCCCAGGCTGTGAATGGGCCAGGAGGGGCTGATGCTGCTCTGCCCAGAGGCTGCTGCAGCAGAGCAGTCTAATCACAGGCTTTGACAGGCTTTGGATCCAGTCTGAGCAAGGAGACAGTGCTGACATATTGGTTGTTTCCTGCAGAATCAGCCTGGCTGCAACAGGGATCACAAGGCTGCTCACTCAGAGGGTTCTAATCAGTCCTTCTGGTCCGTTAGGTGGGACCCACCCCATAAGCTCTTGGATTACAGTGGATACCAAAGATCCACGTAAAGGCCTGGACAACCCCTTTTGTTTATCTTGAGCATTGCTTTGAGTATGAGGTTGATCAAAATAGTGCTGGTGATGGAAGAGCAAAGAGCTTAAGCCTCTCCATGTGAAATGTTGCTTCATTTTCCAGCTACTTCCGGCACAAGGAAATATTGTTTGCAGATGGTGCAGTCACAAAACAGCCATAAACCACCCCATTATTATCCAGATGGATTTATTACTGCAGAGAAATCTTTGCTATCTCTTTTTGGGAATGAGGTTCGCTCTCCCCATGGACATGTGGGATGGTTCTGCCGAAAATCCATCCAGTGGCAAGATGTAAGTGCTCTACTTCTCTTACCCTGACAGTCAGGTTTGCTGTTGTTTTCTTTAAATCCCAACCTGGGCTTGGCAGGGTGGACAGAAATGCCTGGAGATCTTGAGTCCTTTAGGGGTCAGGTATGGAGAGACTTGATTGCTTGGAGGAAAAGCAGTTGCTGTGGTAGAGAGCAGCTCTGGTGTGAGGTGTGTCACCTCTGTCCCATCACACCTCTCAGAGCAGATGGAATTCCAGAAGGAAGGGAAGGTGAGTTGCTGCAGATCCCTGCCTGTGGCTCTGTGCTCACCTGCTGGCATGAGTTGGTTCGTCTACTTGCCCAGGCCATGGAGGACAATCCCAGAGGTAACTGAGGAATTTGGAAGAAATAATAAAGAGTATGGCTGTCCTTCCATGGGGTAGAGCAGGGCTACCTGGAAATCCTGGGGCAGAGCCCCTCCATCTCTCACAGTGTGGCTGTGTCTGAACAGTGCCAACACCTGGCTGTGGCTTCCCCTGAGGCCATCCAGGAACACACTCATTTTTGGGCTGCCTTGAAAGCTGGGGCAGGTCCTGAACTGCTCCATAGTGAAGCCAGCTGGGACATGTCTCACAGGTGAGTTGGATTTCTTCCTGGCCACTGTAGTGGAGGGAACCAAAATGATCCCAGAGAGCCATGGCTCCAAAAAACCCAATCCTCTCCCTTTCCATACAAAGCAGGGGCCAGGCAAGGAGCAGTGGCTTGGGGTTAGGGCTCCAGGCTGGGTCCTGCATCTCCAGCAGGTTATCTCTGAGTTTCCCAGGTCTCCCTGCCCTGGTTATGCTCTCTTACATTTCCAAACATCCTCTGCTGGCAGCAGCACATTTGAAACAGCATCCATGGAAATTGTGGTCTGGTTTCAGTGCCCACACTTGGCTGACAGCTGGCTCTGGCTGGAGCTTACCCAGAGCTCTTGAAATCTCGTGGCCTGTGTTTAAGCATGTTTCATTTATTAAAATGAGGTGAAACACAACTCCTTCCATAAACAATCACCGTTTTTTTTAAGACCTGCTTGGCAATTTCATCTTTCCCTTTAATTCATCTTTCAATTAACTGTTTAATTTTTGTTTTTTAGAGGATACTGCCTGGTTATTTGTGTGTGCACAGCCCATGTTTGTGTGGTTTGGTGCTCCTCAGCTGTGTGTGTGTCTGTTTACAATGGCCCCTGTGTTATCCCAGCAGCAGCCTGAGAGGCTTCCAAATTACTGCACATCAGAGGCAAAGAGGCTTTGGACAGACTCCTGGGGGAAAGGCTTGAACTGCTGCCCAAACCTCAGGCCCAGTGCTGTGAGTCAGGCACGTGGCTGATATTTTATCCAGCCCGACTTGGACTTTCACAGCCTGTTTTTTTTGTGGAGGAAACGGGCATTGGGAGCAATTTTAATCAGCGGTTTCTTGGAGATGGGCTCCCTCCTTTTCTTCATCCTGTGTTCCTCCATCTGCCTGTGCCCTCTGAGAAATGATGGGAAAGAGGTGCATGGAAGCCCAAGGGCTGGGCTGGAGCAAACCCCTCTGTGGAGAGGGGCTGCCCTGGCTCGTGCCTTGGGAGAGGTGCTGGGTTTGTGTCTGACACCCTTGGGTGACTGCAGGAGGATGAGCACCAGGGCTGTCAGGGCTCTGAGGTTTTCTGTTTGCTGCCAACCTCAGAGCAGGCTGGAAAGGTCAGACCTGTGGAAGCTCAGACCTAAATGGTGTTGTAATAAAACCTGGAAATGCTCCAGGAAAACCTAAACCAGTTTAGGTTGGAAGGGACCTTAAAGCCCATCCAGTTCCACCCACTGCCATGGGCAGGGACACCTCCCACTAGCCCAGGTTGCTCAGTGTGGAAAAAATCCCAGTATTGTCTCAAAAATAAACTCCTCCAATGTGAGTTCAGTTCTAGAATTATTTACTTTTTTAGCTGGACTAAATATAACATTGTTTTCCAAAAATATTGGCATTACTGTGGCTTGGAAACTCGATACCTGAGCCAGCCCTGCTCTTGGACCTTCAGTTACTCGTGTAACAGTACACTTTACTGTTGGAGTAAAGATCACTTTTTAAAAATGTAATTTAAAACTGGCACATGCATTGATTTAGGAATACAAAATGATTTTGTTATTATCTCATCTCAAAACCTTTTCCTTGACCATCTGCACTCCCGAATTGTAAAATGTATTGCAGAAACACAGCTGTTGTGTCTTATGATGTGAGGTAAGACATTCCAGGGGGGTTGTTTGTCTCAGAACAAATTAAAAAATCTAAAGCAATGTGGCTGCCCCATCCCTGGAAGTGTCCAAGGCCAGGCTGGATAAACTTGAGCAACCTGGGCTGGTGGGAGGTGTCCCTGTCCAGGGCAGGGGTGGCACTGGATGGGCTTTAAGGTCCCTCCCAACCCAAACCAGGGTGTGATTCTGTGCCTAAGAGATGTCTCTCTCTCTCACCGAGTTTGGTAACTCCTTGAGCTGAACACCTTACAGAGGTTGTGCTCTGAGGCTGAGAGAAGGACCTGAGCTCCTTCTCCTTGAGGTGGTGCAGAAGGTCAGTAAACTGTGCATGATGGTGATCCAGATCCCTGACTCCAGGGTCTGGAGCTTTTGGCTCTTGTCTTTTCCTCTGCAGCTTTATAAGAGAAGTTCAGGGATCCAGTGACACTGAGTGACCTTACAGAGAAGAGCAATAATCACTCTGGAACCTGGGCGAGTCCAGTCCCTCATTAGGGCGGGGAAGCTTTTACCTCTCCTGCAGTAATGGTGCATTTTAAAGCATTTCCCACTGACTTTTAGTCTCAGCAAAGACCATGAAACTTTCTGGCTGTGGCCACGTGGTATCTATCCATTGTTAAGCAGACTGTTAAAATTAATCAGCCCATGTTAAGCAGCCAAAATTACCTCTTGCCATCACTGGGCTGAACCTGCTCCCTCAGAGACAGCCCCTAAGAGGCTGAACGCTGATGAAACACTTCTCTGCCAAGCGGAGTCCGGAATGTTCCAGCAAGAGCTGCCTGTAGAAAGGACAGGATGAAGTGCCTGGGATGGAGAAGGCTCAGGGTGTCAGTCTGTTTGCATCCAAACCAGCCCTGCCTCAGCAAAGCTCCCACCTGCCTGCTGGGAGCTTCTGGACCTGGCCCCGAATTTCCATGCTCCGTCCCCCGGGTGTTGTCTCGTGAGTTCATTATTACTGCTGGCTGTAATTCACACTCCATTCCACAGGGCTATGAGCAAAAGAGATGTAAGAGCCTTGATTTTCCTCAGATTGGAGGCTTAAACTCTTCCTTGAAGTCCTTCTGCATCCAGGGCAGGACGATGTGAAGGAAGCCCAGCTCATGTGCCTTCAAAGGCCCTTGTTGGCAGTGGAGGGCAGGAGGATGAGGAGCTTGTGAACTTTCACACTGGGCTACTTGAACAGAAACATCTGGAGCACTTCTAGAAGGTCTGTTTGACCCCTGGGCAGGCTGGATCCTTCAGTCAAAGCATGCTGCCTTGTGCTAGCTGAGCATGGGAAGGTTTAGATTGGGTATTAGGAAATATTTCTTCATGGAAAGGGCTGTCAGGCACTGGCACAGCTGCCCAGGGCAGTGGGGGAGTCACTGTCCCTGGAAGTGTTCACAAATGTGTAGGTGTGGCACTTGAGAACATGGTGGTGGTGCTGGTTGATGGTTGGACCTGATGATCTTGAAGGTCTTTCCCAGCCTTAGTGATCCCATGATTCTTTCACAGCCTCTTTCCTCCTCTCCTTTCCACTGGTGTTCCCTCCCCCTCACTGAACACCAACTGAGGGCAGTGATCACACTCATCCACAGCGATGGAATTTCATCTTCTGGAAATTAGAGATGGAAAATCAAACAGTGGCAACGCTTGCACTTGAACAGAAGGGCACTCCTGCCAAGACTGGGATTGTCTTGGAGTGAGCAGAGTGCAGTGAGGATCCCAGGATGCTGAGCTGATAATCTGGGGGCAGATCCTGTGGCTGGAGAAGGTTTTGCAGTGCCCCTGAGTTCAGCAGAGCTCTGCTTTGTGTCAGCTTGGATCCTGAGGAGCTGTGCTGGGCGAGACTTGTCTTTCCAAATGCAGCAGAAGATCTGAAAGCTGTTTAACATCATGCACAGTTCCCCTCCACCAGCTCTGGGCACTCTGGCCCCCCAGCCCAAATGACATCTGGTGTCAATAGTTGCTTTTGACTGGTTTGGGGTTTTCTTAAAGGCAAATAACTTCCATGCAGGGCTGATGGAGGAACTCCCATTGCAGCTGCTGGATGTGCCACACAGCCCAGAGCTAAGAAACAGCGTGGAACACAAACAGACTGGAGACCTGCACCTCTTACAGCGCCTGGAATTTTGTATCTGTACTAATTTTCTTTTTTATTATTATTATTCTTTTCCACAGTAAAATGCTTGTCCAGAAGCTGCACTGAGAGGGTTGTGAGGCCACCAGCCCTGGCATCTCCTGCCACCAGCTGTGCACCAGCTCACTCAGCAGAGGGGGTAGAATAGACCTAACACCAAATCCGAGGCTAATTCTTCACCTGCACAGTCATTTATCTTGGTAGGTGGTGATTTTACTAAAAATACTGTATGGAAATCGGGACACAAGTGATGGTGCCACCAGGGCACTGTGGCTGGAGAGCTGCAGCTGCAGAGGTTGCTCTGGGTTGGGTTGTGCCCCTCATTTAGCTGAATCTGGGCAATTCCTGTGCTGAGTTTGCGATTTTGAGCTGACCTGGTAGTGTATGTGTTTGCCTGGGTTTGTGTGTCAGCCCCAGGAACCCCTGGAAGGGCTCTGCAGATGTGCAGGAACCCTCTGGCTTTCCGAGGGGAGTCTCCATCCTCTGACTGGAATTCTTGAGCTTGGAAAATTAATTTGAAAAATCCATTTGAGTGCGTTGTTGGGAGCCATCCCAAATAAAATTGGGCTGGCTTGGCATGAAGTTGGGAGATAAGTTTCACATGGGGCTTTGCCTCCTTTCCACCATCCTGGCTGTGAAGCTGCTGAGGTTCTGGGGGAAAGACTTTAAGGAAAAGGGAAAAAAAGGACAAGTCTGGAGGCTGCTTTTCTTTAGGTGTCACCTGGTAGAGGAGCATGGAGAACTCTGTTCCTGACAGCCAGTCTGGACCCTGCTTAAAGAAAAATACCTCACTGCTCAGCAAATTTGGATAATAGCCTGGAAGGGCAGGACACAGGGACTGGCTTCCCACTGCCAGAGGGCAGGGTTAGAGGGGATATTGGGAAAGAATTCTTCCCTGGGAGGGTGGTGAGGCCATGGAGAAGCTGTGGCTGCCCCATCCCTGGAAGTGTCCAGGGCCAGGTTGGACAGGGCTTGGAGCAAACTGGGACAGTGGAAGGTGTCCCTGCCCATGGGAGGGGTTTGGAATGAGATGAGCTTTAATGTCCCTTCCAACTCAGGCCATTATGGGATTCCAAATTCCCTGAGAGCCTGTCTCAGCTTTTTGTCTGATCTGTTTGATCTGAGCACATCTGAAGGCTCAGTTTTCCCCTGCCACACTTTATTAGCAGGAAAAAGCAGTGTTGGAGCCCAAGGAGACCCCGCCATAGTGGGGTCAGCCAGCAGGTCCCTGCAGCTGAAGCCAGGGCAGCTTTGGGTCTGTGCCAGCTTGGCATTGCCCTCCTCAAACCCAGGGCTCACTGTAGGCTGGGCAGGGAATCTGGGGGGCCCCCAGAGCCTGCACACCAACCCAGAGGGCCTGGCCAGCAATTCCTGGCAGTCTCCAGGGCTGATTTGCATCTCTTTTAGTCCCACCAGCCCACCTAAAGGAGCAGTTCTGCCTTTGACTTCCTTCCAGGGCACAGATTTTGGGAGGCTGCACAGAGACACAAAGTCTGCAAAGTTTGCTAAAAGAGGGAAACACTGACTAAAACCCCAAAGCAGTGCATTTTCTGTGGTGCTCTAGAAATGCTCCCAGTGTTCCCTGGGTGGGTTTGCAAACCCTGCACGTGGCACCTGATGCCGCGTTCCCTTCTAACAACTGATCTTACCAATACACTTCACTTCAGGCTGAAGAGCCCAGCAGAGCTCTGGCCTGATACACAGAGAGGTGATCCATGTGCTCCAGCTCCTGCAGCTGAGCTCTGCATCCTGCTGCACTCAGGTAAACTCAGAGGAGCAAAGCAGTGGAGACAAAGCAGTGGTTGGTAACAGATATCCTGATTTTCCAGATAAATGCCTGTTCTCTCTGTGTGTCTTCCAAGCTCTGGCTCACTATTGTGTACCCATCAGAACTCACTTTGATCGTTGCATGTCATTATGTCTATTTTACAGAATTATTTTTCTCTGTTAAAAAGAGGAGTTTTTAAAAGCAAATTTTTCTTTGCTGCACTTCACCTTATAAAAGACTCTTTGCCAAGTGTTTGAAACTCTGTGTCAATCACCAGTATTTTCTACATATGAAATGGAGAGTAATTTGAATTCAAATGTGGCTTCAAGACTTAGAGTTTGGGTTTTTCCTCCAGGGTTTGAAATAGATATAATTTCAAGAGTGTTTTTTGTATGTATCAATGTCAAAATTAATTTCAAATACAATTATTTTTTCTTTAAGTTGGAGGTTGAAATTATTGATATGAGACTTTTGGACAACTTGACTTGGAAAGGTGATGCTTTGAAAGCTGCGAAATATTTGAGAAATGCTGTTAACATTTTTTTAGATGCTTAGATAAAAAATCATGGTGATTCTGGAAGGGGCTTATTTATCCATACTTTACATAGGTTCTTTCCACTGTCTTGTCCCCGGTGATGGGAACCCATCCCAGGGCCCTTCTTCCTGGACCTTGCTCAGTACAGGACTTGCTTCTGGAAGTGCTGTCACACATAACCAAAGCCTATGGCCCTCATAACTCACTTGGCATGAGCCAGCCTTGCATTTCCTAAGCAGGCTTATCCCATCCTAGTTTAAAAGCTGAAAGGCAAATGAAGAGGATTAGACCAAACTAGTTCCAGAGCACACGTCCATACTAATGTCTTGCTGGAACAGGAGGAGGCTGAAAAAAGTCTTGCCCCTGCCTTAATGGGGCTGCAGAGTCCCTTCCCAAATCCCTGCCTGCTAGCCAGTCAGATACAGGTGTTCTGCATCACTGAAGGAGCCAGGCTAATGAGATTAGGGTTTAGCACTTCAAAAACTAGAATTGTACTGCTGGAAGAGTATGGTTTGTACAGGAATTGTGCTGAAACCTCGGCACAGTCGCTGGGCTCTCCTCCCAAGGCTGTTTGGGAAAAGCACTGAGCCTTGGTTGTGTTTCCACAGAGATGACTCTGCATCTCCAAGCAGAAAAACCCCTGAGGCACTTCATTTCCTGAGTTCCATCCCAGCTGAGCAATAGCCTGAGCAGAGTTGGTCAGAATTCCAGGGAGCCACGTCCCAGGTGTGCATTTGGCCTGGCTGCCTTCGTGTGCCTGCTGTGCACAGAGTCCAACAGAATCGCTGGGATTTTCCCCAGCTGCTTCCACCTCAGTGCAGTGCCAGTTGTGGGGCAGCAGGAACAGGCTGTCTGCAGGCAGAGGAGGACAACCCATGGAGCAGTCACCTTCAGGAATAAAACCTTCCCTGTGCTCATCTTCAGGAAGAAAACCTCCCAATGCTCATCTTGAGGAAGAAAACCTCCCAGTGCTCATCTTGAGGAAAAAAACCTCTCCAGAGCTCATCTTTAGGAAGAAAACCTTCCCTGTGCTCATCTTCAGGCAGAAAACCTCTCCAGAAGTCTTCCTGACAGATGCCATGCACAGCTGTAAGAGCAGCTGTGGCTTCCCCTCTCATGCCCCCATCTCTGTATACTTCTGTCACCTCCCACCCTCCAGGCAGGGACTGCCCCACTGTGTTCCCCTGACCCTCGTACCAGTCTCGGAGCCAGTGGTGGTACCAGTTTTCCATCAGGAAGCCAATAGTAATCCCTCTGCTTGCTTTATCCAAACAAAGGCGGTGTGCCACATTCCTCCTGTCTGCTGTTCCAGTGGAGCAGTCCCAGGAAAGCAGGGTGTGATGTGAAGAGAAGCAAGACAGGAGGGAGGGGAAGAGCTGGAGGGGCTTGTGTGTGGGGAAGAGCTGGTGTTCTGGGGCAAATACCTGGTGGTGTCAGTCCTGCCACTCCCTTGGGTGCCACTCTGAGTGCAAATGCTCTAGTGAAGCCCTTGGAAATTCCTTTGGGGGTTTAGTGTTACTCCAAATAATTTTATTTCATTTTCTCTAATTATCAGTGTGCTAAAGCCAAGCCATGAAGCCCCAGGAGTCATCTTCCTCCTGAGGAGCTGTCCTCGACTCCCCACCCTTAGGGTAGAAGCAGGGTTTAAAATCCAAGAATTTTAAATGTGAATATGAGTGAGTTCTTCCTTTTCAGTTTACAGCTTTTAAAGAGGCAGTTTGGAAAGATTTGTTTCCTCTTCCTCCTCCAACAGAGACCAGGCTCCTCACCCACAACACAGGAACAGAAGATTTTAAGGCACAGGTCTCTGAGCAGAAGTTTGAATTGTGCCAGCCCCGGTGTGCAGGCAGGGACCCCACACCCATACGGGGCTCCCCACAGGGAGGTGCTGCCTCTTGGGGCTTTCCCTGTGTTTGGGGGATGCTGCAGCCTTATGGCTGTGCTGGGTGGGAGATGCCTTTGCCTCAAGGGTCTCTGGTGATGCCGTGAGAGACTCCAACAAAGCAGGACTCTGAGCCAAGTTAGTGTGGGATAAGATAAAAAGTGAAAGTCCTTTAATATCAGGCCTGGGGCCCACAGGAATACATATTGACACGCCCCCGTGAACACTGATTTCCATGTTTTTTATAGAATTGTCCACCCAATCCTCAGTTCACACATCTCTCGGTCCGGCCCCGTCCTGCTCCTGCTCACACCTCCTCAGGATTTGAGTCTGGGGTCAGTGGGACCCTCTGTTCTTCATTTTTGTCTTCCTCAGCACACAGAGGGCTCTTGGAGGTTTTCCTTTGTTCTTAGACCCAAGGTTGAAGGCTTATGTTTATGTCTTGTTCTGCAGGCCTTTGATATTCTTCAACCTTCTACCTTGGAAAAAAGACTAAACAGGTGAGGAATTTGAGCTCACTGTTCTGGGACAGGGGGTAGCGATAGAAAGACATTAAACTCAAGCTGGTAGAAATATTAACACACTGGATCTACTTTGCTACAGCTACTGTGTTCCTAAAATCTATAAAATGTGAGAATCAAAAATCGAAAGCCCTTCCTTGTGGGGGGTGACTGAGTGCATCCCTTAAGGAAAGCTGTTTGGAGTTCTACCTTAAAGAGAAGAGAGCTACCTGCAGTGTGTGTGGCTTGTGACCAATGAGAGGCTGTGGTGTATGCAAGGTGAGTTGGTTAACCAATTATGTGGTAGCATGTTAGATGGGAGAGTGCATAAAAGGTGTGGATGTTACTGCGTGTTAGTTAGATCTACTAGGAGAGAGAAATCTACGAGAGATCTATGTTAAACCTACTAGGAGCTGGAGATGATGTAGTAAGAACTTCTAGAACTATCTACTTCTACTATGAGCTATGAGAACTGTCTGTTATCTATCTTGAATAAACTCTCTGAGTACAAGCCTTCTGGTCAAGCCTTCTGATGTCTGCTGTGCCTGAGCTCTTCTGACCGTCAGTCCACAGTTCCCCAGCTTGGGACAAAGAGGTGACCCCAATACTTCCTGTATTACTGGGCACATCCAGCTGTCAGCAGCGCTGCCCACACCCCATTCCCAGTCCCTCCTGAACCCGAGTGCGCAGAGCCCCCAGGCACGGGCTGGAGCCCACAGGGGTTCCAAAGGCATGAGCGTGACTCTTCCTGCCATCAATGCCAAGTGTTTGCTGAGTTGTCCCATGATGGGAATGGTGGGCAGAGGGAATTCAGGGTGTGCTGTGCCCACTCAGGTGTGCTGTGCTCCCTTGGGATGGAGGACACCTCACCCTCTCCTCCTACTGGGGTGGATGAGGTGCCTGCCCGCCAACTCATCTATTTTCATTATGTAAATGAAGCAGGAGGGCAGCAATAATGGCTTGTAATGGGGACACACACAGAGCAGGGCAGAACTAACACCACGCAAATCATCTGTCCCTGTGACAATCGTCAGTCCATTATATCTGAAATACCTATCAAGCTCCCCCCCGCCCTGAATTTGCCTGCATGCTGAAATAATCAAGGAATGAACCTTGTTTTGCAAGAAAATGCTTTTTTTCCCCTAATTTGGAAGGCCTTCTCCCATTTGTGGCTTTCTCCATCAGATTATGAATTTGCTTTCCTAAAGGAATTACTAGCTGTGTAGCAAAATCTCTGCTTAGGGGTGGCAGATAAACAAATGAAATATGCAAGTTATTTGAGTCTGCAGTGGGTTATACTGTGCTGCAGTAACAAAAAAAATTAAGAGTGGGTTTGCGGTTGGTTTTTGTTGGTTTTGTTTTGTTGGAGGGTTGTTTGGTGGGTTTTTTGACTGTTTGATTTTCTTGTTGGTTTTGGGGGAGGGTTTTTGAGAAAGGTTGAGGGATGATGTTTGAAACTCTTTACTGAGGGTGCAATCTGCTTTCTGGCATCTCACCTTCAGTGTCAAGGGTTTGCTCTCCCTCCTTTCCAGTGAGTAGGTCTCTAATCATGCCTGGTGGGAGGCTCATCATCCTAACCTATTTCCTGCCACTTCCTCAGGCTCTTCTCCAGTTCTTTTGTACAAGTGGTGAGATTATTTTTTTGAGTGAAAAAAGCACTTTGGCCCAAATGTCCAGGTGGATGTTTCAAGCAGGACCATTCTGATGAGGTTCATGGGGAGGCTTCCTCCTCCAGGAAGGAATTGCAATGGTGTGGGTGACAAGAGGTTTGGTTTCCTCTGAGACCACCTGATGGAATACCTGGCACCGGAGTGTGGGGTTCTGCAGGGGTCAGGACTGTGCCTGGCAGTTTTGGTGAGGGCTTGAACCAGGCAGGGCACCTGTATGGAAGTGTCTGGGTGTGGTGCAGATGGTCAGCATGGTGTGGTTGAAGTCAGAAGGTGCTCGTTGGCACCCAACACCACCTCCCACTCAGGACCGTGCCAGTCTTGTGCTTTAGATATGGTTGCTCGTGATCCTTTCTGCAAAACGTCTTCCACAGAGCTCTGTCTGAGCAAGGCTGGAGGCCTTGGGGACACCCCAAAGAGGCACAGGGCACCCTCCAAGGGACAGCCTGGGCAAAAGAAGGGCCATACACCCCCTGCCTCCTGCACAGGCACCGTGTTGGGCAGTAAGTCATACACTGTGTTTTCCCTGCTATTCCTGAGCCAGCAGCTGGCAGGGCTCAGGGTACCAGCTGGAGTTCAGAGTGGAGCAACCAAAGGAGCTGGTGCCCTGCTGATTCCTGGATCCCCAGTGCCTGTGCTCTGGTGATTCTGGGGAAGGTAGAGAGGAGGTTTGCTGTGAGGGCAGCAGGGCAGCCCTGCCCGACCCCACACCCAGGGAGCCGTGTCCGTCTCCTCACGTAGTGCCATGGGGCAGACACGGCCCATCCATCACCCTGAGCTCTCCAGGACTTCTAATTAGGGAGTATAACTGGAGGTTTGCAGCTTAAACTGCTTCTGACCTGCATTTTTTAATTAAGGCATTTTTTAATATAACCCTTGCTTCAGGTCATCTGGTAATGCTGATCTGGACATAATGCCTAACCTTGCTAACCCTGGATTGTCACTGCTGCACATTAATGCCCGTCTTAAAGAAACATTGCCCCCAAAATTAGGCAACAGGTAGGCACAGAATCACAGAATGGTTTGGGCTGGGAGGGACCTTAAAGCTCATCTCCTTCCAGCCCCTGCCGTGGGCAGGGACACCTCCCACTGGGCCAGGTTGCCCAAAGCCCTGTCCAACCTGGCCTGGAAGTATCTCCAGGTACTCTTTGGGATCCTTGTTTGCAGCTGAACAATGGCCACTGATTCCACTTGGGTCTTGCAGAGCAGAGATTTTTGATAAGCAGAAGAGTTCTGTGAAGGGGAACCTTGTTCCTCTCAGCAGATGGAACAACTGATGAAGCCAAGGGATTAAGGCAAGAAAACCAACACTGTGCAATTTATGGGAACATTTTTATGGATTTTCACTTCCTCTGCATTGTTCTGCACATAGCAATATTACACTGAGGATCACAGGGAGAAATGCTAATTCAGTGTTTTTAAACAGGGAAACAGCCTGCTAAGTGCATTCCTTCACTCAGTGCAGAAACAAAACTCATGAAAAGCACATGTGATGCCCTGTCAAGCTTGGCTCTTTTATCTGGGATTGTTAAAATCTTTTCAGGAGGGGCAGAAAGGTTGCTGGGTCCTTTGTGTGCCTGTTTCTGGATAATGATCTTCTGAAGGTGGGAAAACAACCCCTTTCCATGTGACAGGCAGAAAGTGCTCTGCAGTGCAGCCCCTGGGTATGGTTTTGGCTGGGATTTCCTTGTGGAACCATCCTGGAGCCAGTGACAACATATATAGTTATATATATATATATATCCAGAGGTTTTTTCATACTTACCCCTTCTGCACCAGGAGGGGAAGGCAGAGAAAAGTCCTCCTCAACACCTCAAATGCACCACAAAGAAATTGAGGCATGGAAAAAACAAAC